>CM033443.1:8172500-8772500 GCA_019425775.1 Rafetus swinhoei
CCAGCCTCGAGGGGACACTCATTGTATTTTCAAACAGGCGCCTTCATGCTTTCCCCCTGCTGCCCTTCTTGGCGGGAGGAGCTCCCTGTGAACCTCTGCAAAATGTACTTCATTATCTTCCTTAGAGCCCTCGTTTTGGGTGCTGCCTACATAAATGCTCAACCAGGGCCAAGAAGCTCAGGGGCTGAAATCCACATCCCAGGAGCAGCCAATTTAGTTTTGGTCAAGGTCCCTATTTCTTGATCGAGGTCCAAGCTCCAGAGAAAATAAGGAACAAACCCCAACAATACTGATAATAAGTAAATTAAACGATGTCAGCATTCGCTCAAATGGCGCGGTCCAGATTTGGCCCACGGTTGCCTATTGACCCCCCCGCCACATCATGCTGAGCAGTATTGTCTCAGCGTTTCCTTGTATGCCCCCCCATCTGTCTGTGTCTATGTGTCGCCTCGTGTGTGGGACTGAAATTGGAAGCTCTTTAGGAGCCGGGACCATCTTTTGTATTTTCTGTTTGCGCAGCACTTGCTGGGGTGGCACCGCAGCGGCTATGGTAATACAAATATTACCAGGATCCAGGAATTAGCTTTGTGGGTAGGCAGTGAGGGGGGAAAAGCTCTACAGATGGCCCCCATAGTACGCGAGTACCTGTGCTCGCCGCAGTGATCCTGGCTGCTCCCAGCTACTTTGCTCCAATGATGCTCCTGCTCTGTTTTAAAATGGCTTCTAGATCTCAGCTCGTCTGCCCAGCCTGTGGCAGGGCCAGCTGATTCTCCGCTTCCCAGGGTGCCTGTGTGTTCCATACCGGTCTCCCGGCCAAGCCCATCTTGCAAGCTCTAAGGTGAGCACAGTCCAGCACAATCCCACTCTGAGCCCTATTGAGCTAGCTGACTCACTCCAATCTGGACCTCTCTAATCCGGGAGGACCACGGATGTTCCTGGACCAGAGAGCTCCGGCGGCTGGGAGTAGGATGGCAGATGCGCCAGTGGCTGGGAGCTATGCTGAGGCTGGGAGCCCAGCGTGGCTGGCAGCAGGGGGCGGGCAGGCAACCAGGAGCCCTGCACCAGCTGTGCAGCCAGGCCAGCAGCATGGGAGCCCAGCAGCTGAGGGACAGCCCAAAGACCAGCAGCAAAGTGGCCTCCATTGACCTTCCCTGGTCCAGCAAACTCCCTGATTCGGGACTGGTCAGGTCCTGAGGGTGCCGCACCAGGGAGGTTCAACCTGTAGTAATTTTTCTTCTTTTAACAAAGTAACCATCAAACACTGGCCTGCACCTTGCCACCAGCTGCGTTGTTACTTATACTGCGCAGGTGTAAAGTCTGATCAGCATTTTACAGCTGTTTAGCCTGGGGGGCAGGTGACTACACTGGGGCAAGCCAGTGAAAGGCTGCATTTTTGCACCCTGCAGGGGAGGGCCAAAGAGAGACCTTTTGCCAGCAGGTGGTGCTACGATACCAAACTAGACATTTAACACAGCCCCGTACTAGTGCCGAAACAAAAGACAGGACTATGCAGCACTTTAAGGACTAACAAGATGGTTTATTAGGTGATGAGCTTTCGTGGGCCAGACCCACTTCCTCAGATCAAATTGTAACACGGCTACATCTCGATTACCATACTAGTGCTGTGAGCAAGACTACATTTACAGGGCACTTGCAACTTGGGGAGTGAGCTGGTCTCCCTGAACTGTGCTGCACAGCTTTTGAAAAGCAGCTGTTTGTCCGCAGCCCGCAGCCCGCTGGGTCAAGCGGGAATGTCAAGAGAAGATGGGGGTCAAGAAGATCAGTGAACTGAGTGAGCAGCACCCCCAGATGGCTGGGAAGTCAGGTTTACAGCTGTTTGATTAGGTGAGAGGATCCAGTCCTCTTGGAAGGAAGCGATGTCATGCCGGATGGCAAGATGCCCTTAGCAGGGGCAGTTCTTTTTCTCTCGCCCCCACCCGCATCTCCACATGCCAGGTCCTCCCCCTCCACAATGACAGCAGCAAAGACAACACTGTGTGGAGAGTGTTCAGTGTGGAGGCTTCAGTGTTTCATTGAGAGTTGCTACCATGAGACAAAGGCAGGGACAGGATGCACCATCTCCGACCCCGCTGAGATATATTGACAGACCAATGTAGCTCATTTATGTTTAGAGAGAAATCAAATCCCATGCACGGTCGCAGGAACAGAGGCAAATCTCCTGCCCTTCCATAGGCCCCGGTAACAGAAGAGCTGCAAGCCCTGTATAAAGCGAGCTACACTTCACAGTACCTCTGAGATAGGGATCACCTCCTTCGCTACTGAAATGCAGCCACTTCTGGGGTGGGGCACAGCAACAGCGCTAAACTGTTCAGGATGGGGGGGGGGGGGGAGAAGGGGGGACAAGATATTCAGTTGAAACAACACAGCAATCCAGGGCATGATGTTTGGCCGGGGCATCAGGATTAACACCCCTAAACTCGTTAGAGAAGTTAAAGGGGTCCTCGCTTTGTCCTCAGTTCTACAAGATAGTGGCTACTGGAGGCACACTCTGGGGCTACGTCTATATTGGCAAGATTTTGCGCAAATACTCTTTAACGCAAGAGTTTTTGCGTTAGAGTATTTGAGTAAGAGAGCGTCTACACTGGCATGTGCCTTTGCGCAAGAGATGTGCTTTTGCGCAAGAGCATCCGTGCCAGTGTAGACGCTCTCTTGCGCAAGAAAGCTCCGATGGCCATTTTAAACATCGGGCTTTCGCAAGAAATTGATGTTGCCTGTCTACACTGGCCTCTTGCGCAAGAACAGTTGCGCAAGAGGGCTTATCCCTGAGCGGGAGCGTCAGAGTATTTGCACAAGAAGCACTGATTTTATACATTAGAACGTCAGTGTTCTTGCGCAAGTACGTACGGCCAGTGTAGACAGGAAGCAAGATTTTGCGCAAAATCTTGTCAATGTAGACATAGCCTGGGAGGCTGATGCCAGTCCCAGCACAGAGAGGGACGTGCCCTCTGCTGAAATCACCCACGTTGCTTCCTCAGGCACCTGTGTGTTCCGTACAGGTCTCCCACCCACGTCCTGCGAGCGCTAATGTAGCACTGTCCCATGCAATCTCCCTCTAAGCCACAGCGAGCTAGTGGACTCACTTGTAATTTTTCTGCATTTAACAGAACAACCATCGAACATCTCCGAGTCCTGCCTTTCGCTGGAGTAAGTCAGAAATTCCCGGGTCAGCAGAAAGGGAGTGGAGGAGGAAGGAAGAAGATGTGTCCGGAGTGAGTGCCTAGAGGTCGTGCCTAAGCATTGATTGGACAGCCTGCAGGAGCGAGTCTTCTCTTCAACGACAGACTCCTGAACACAGAGCGCAGCGTCCACGGCAGCTAGTACCGGTGCCCCGTGGTACTGAAACATCAGTGGGGAAAGTGAGAGAGAGAGAATTTGTCAGTAGGAAAGCAGCAAGGATCAAAACAAGCGGCAAATCCCAAAAGAGCTCTACTCCTCCTTGGGCATTTATACTGGGGATGTAATAGTGAAGTCAATTAACCGATTAACCGATAAGCAAAAGCTTATAGGTTAATGCTATAGACTACATGCATTTCCTTCCTCCCTCTTGCTAGTACATTTTTTAGCAGGCTGGCCAACAGCCCGACTCAGTCCTGGCTTGCACCAGGTCTGGGACCTACCCCTGCTGTGTCTCTGCATTTAAAGTGTATGAGAAGCTGGGCGGGCAGGCAGCCCAGATCAGTTCCAGCTCGCACCGGGTCCTGTGAGAGGAGCTAGTCTTTAAACTGGCTCCCCTCATGGATCAGCTCCCGCCTGGCACCCTATGCTGTTGCCTCTGATACAGAAGCAGCAGCGCAGAGTGGCAGAGGGCTCCTCTGCAGGGCCGGATTAAGGGGGGGCTAGCCGGGCAGCTGCCCGGGGCGCCAACCTATGGGGGGTGCCTGATTGCAGCTGTAAGGGGCGCCACGCGCTCGGGGGGCGGGGGCCACGCATGCACCGTGCGCCCGGGGCGCAGCCGTGCATGCGCCGCGCGCCCACTGCCCAGGACGCAAGAATGGCTCGAGCCGGCATTGCTCCTCCGGAGTGGGGTCAGAGTACCCTGGCTGCCGATCTCCCGCACTCCTCCGGGGACTATAGAATTGTCGACTAACCGATAAGAATTTGTGAGGTTACCCGACTATTAAATTAATCGATATTTAACATCCCTAATTTATACTGTCCTGGAGCGCATGGGCACGCAGGCCCAACCAGTTCTTATTCCCAGTCCCAAACCCTGGAGATAAGGTTCAGCACAGCTCACTCAGCCCCTCAGATTGGAACCAGAGGGGTAAAGTTCTGTCCAAATCCTGAGCCCTCCAACAAACAGAAAGTCCTCACGAGCCCCTCTCCATGCTGCTTCCTGCCACCAAAACTCTGTGCGAGCCACATGGGACCATGTTCTTGCATTGCGGTCCTGAGTCAAATGTGACCCCCCCAGGGAGGGACTGTCCTTCAGATCAGAGCCAACCTTTGCTGTCCGTGTGGGCTGTTAAACTGACAGTTTAATCATCTGATGTCACTGGAAGTGTCCACTAGGGGAGGCTGTATGATCAAACGCAACGATCTGGGAGCTGCTGGTTCCCATAGCATAGACGCCTGTTGTACACACTCCAGGAGAAAAGTGGACTGAACACTCTCTCTGTTCCCATCACACATTTGATGGGATCCTTTGGTAACTAGCAGGAGTGGGGGTCAGGAAAAAGAAAACCTCCTTTCTTGTATTCCAGCCTTATAATTTGTCACCCGTAGGGGCAGGATGTTTCATCTGGGCACTTAGGCTATGGCTACACAGCAGCGTTATTTCGGAATAAAAGATGTTATTCTGAAATAACAGAGTCTGCGTTGACACACAAGCAGTTCTTTCAACATAATGTCAAAATAATGGCGAGCTGGAGGACTCCTTACTCCAACTCCTGCAATCCTCATTGTATGAGGAGTAAGGGAAGTCGGAGGAAGACGGCTCGATTTCGAAATGAGTGCTGTGTAAACGTGCCCAAATTCGGAATAAGCTATTTTGACTTATTAGCTCAAGTTGCGTCGCTTATTTCGAGGTTAGCCCTGCTGTGTAGTCGCACCCTTCTGGACCTCCACTGTGGTATCGGAGCATCGGCCAGCTACAGAAAAAGAGAAGCCACTGTCCTTTAGCCACAGCACGATGGCACCTTTCTATGGGTCCCAGCAACATGCGCTGCCACCCCAAGATCCCTTCTCCTCCAATGTAGAGCAAGACAATGACAGAAATAATGGTGATGACTTAATGCGTTGCCGTCCTATTGCACCTTCCATCCAAGGGCCTCAGAGCTTTTTGCAAACACTAATGAGCTAACCGGCAGCAGATAGGTCGGCAAATGACACAGGGACCATCCAGTAGTGACAATGGCATGTTCGTGCCGCCTCTAAAGATTCCAGTTTTGGACCGACAAGGAGTCTGGCTTGAGAATGTTCAGGCAGGTGAGTTTTGCCACCCCTATGAAACCTACCCTGGAGCAGGAGAAGGGAGGTTATTGCCCAAGAGGGATCCAGGTTTTTGCACCATGGCCAAGGGGACAGCTCGCTCTCTTTGAGGGCTGCATGCAGTTTTCAGTCCAGAAGAGGTAACCTCAGGGTGCCTCCATGCAGCCTTCACTACGAGGGCAAAGGCAGCATTGGTATGGCCACCACGGACACAGCTGCGTGATGGTTTATGGACTCCTCACAAGGACAGGCGTAAACACTCGCTGTTTGTCATCTGCAGCAGTTGCTACTGACCTGCTAGGAGAGACACAGGCACAAGCCAAAACAAAAGCATGCAGGCAACCGCTAAGCAAAAATTAATGAGCCTTGTCGCTACCCTGAAGGTTGCCTGGCGTACCACCAAGAAAAGCGGATTTCAGAGGCGGTGACTTCACCGAGAACGCCTGGGTCAGGGAGTTCAGCCGAATGAAAAGCAGGTAAACACCCCCTCCGAGAGGGAAAGAGAAGCTTGGCTCTGAGATAAGGGGGGTTGCGAGCATTGTGCCAGGGCAGACAGGTAAGGGTCACTGGGGGCTGATTACAGTCCACATGCAAGCCTGTTGGGTTAGCCCCTTGGAGGCCATGCTGGGAGCCACTGGTGTGTTTCTAAGGTCCACACTGAAAGTGACATGGGGAGAACTGTGCAGAAAATACTGGTAAGGCAGCTTAGTAAGTTGGTGTTGCTACGTATGCACCCAGGGTATTGATTGGGGTAGTTTGGGGTTCCTATTCCAACAGGTGCTTTCCACACACGCTTTGAAGCTCTTGTAACCAGAGAAGGCTAGCGCAGGAGCGGGGCGTGAGATAAGACAGACTAGCTACACATTCTACAAGTGTCAACCCTGTGACTCAGACAACCTCCTGCAGGCTAGCTCCTCGTTAGGGGGAGGTCTAGACAGCAACCGCCTAGCTCAAAGCGAGAGTGTGTTCCAATAGTAGTGAAGTCCCTGTTCTGCGGGCAGCAGCATGTGGCTCTGGGTGCATACTCAACCCACTGCCCCAGATTCCCTGTGGTTGTTACTCAAACTAGCCTTGATCAGTGTAGACGGGGTCAGGTGGCCAGCAGGGCCAACAGCCACCATGGGCCCGGGAGCAAGGTGTGCGGGGGCTGAGCTCCGTGCCTGCAGAAGGGGTGGAGCCTCATGTGGAAGGGGCGGGGCCAAGGGCAGTCAGCCCTTAGTGCCGCCGGAGCTCTTGCAGCCACGGAAATTCAAAGTGGTCCAGGGCTCTGGCCAGCAGGGCCCCTTTCAAACGCCAGGCCCCCGTGCAGTCGCCCTCTTTGACCGCCCCTGTCGGCGGGCCTGGGGTCGGCACATGCTGGAGTCACATCTCCGACTGCAGGGTAGACCCTCCCGAACGGTCACAGGACTGGGCCTCGAGGAGGAGGGGACCTGAGGGGGGAGTTCTGCCCAGGCTTTCCACGAGGAAGGAGCAGAAGGCCCAGCCAGCTGTGAGAGAGTCTGACCCCCAGGTGCTCAGCATTGGCCTTGCTGGTGAGGAGCGATGGGAGGCAGCCAAGAGCCGATGGGCAAGAAAGGGCGGATTTGCGAGGGAGCCGCGACAGGAGAACAATACGCTGAAGCTGTGCGGGATGGCAGAGGAGCCAGTGGAGCTGAGGGGCTCTGAAAGACCGGGGCAAGGTCGGGGCAATGGGCAGAGAAGAGGCTCTCAGTGGCTGGGTTTGAATCAGGCGGGAGGAGGGCGAGGGGGGTGTCCTGGCAGAGCTTACAGTGCTCAGGGTGGGAGAGGAAAGGGGTCAGGGAAAGATTTTTAGTGGGGCACAGAGAGAAGAGGGTGGGTCCTTGAAGAGTTGTGGAGGAGGAAGCAGCAAGACTTGGGCCTGGTCTGGATGTGGAGGAGGAGGAGGAGGAATCCAAGCTGTCCCTGCCTGTACGGACAAAGGAGGGAGGTGGGGAGGAGTGATGAGGCAGCTTAGGAGTCATGATTTGGCCACCTCCCAGTAGTGGTAATGTGAGGAGAGAGGCAGTGCTGTGGCACTGGAGGGAGCGAGCCTGGTCAGGGCAGAAGTACAGCCAGGGTAGCTGAGGTTATGCAGAGAGGCCAGAGATGAGAGAAAGGCAGCGACCCGCTCTCCTCAGGCAGCAGCAGCTTTTGGGGGTGAGCAACTCTGTCCAGGTTTGAGAGCTGCCCCTATGTGTTAGAAGCAGCCCTGTTACCACTCCCAGGCGCTCAGTCCCACCTAGCATCCATGGTCCTGGTGGCCCAAGGACATCTCCCAGCTGCCAAGACTAGCTGCGTCTGGCAGTGCAAGGGACCAGGGCGGAGGGCAGCCTTGGAGTACAGCGTGTCACAGCATTTACTGCTCCATGAGCCTGCGAATGGGCCGGGGATGCAGGGTGGATGGGTACGGCAGAGTGTCGATGGGAAGGCATGTCAGGGGTAGGCCTGGTCACTCCGGGGCAACGCTGGGTGCCTTTCCTTGCAAAGTGGAAACAACAGGCTAGCTCTGTTGCCCTTCGACAGCCAACACAGCTAGCCAGGGCTTTGAGATCACTGGATACAAGTGTAACCCCCAAACCTAGGGTGGTTCACTGTCCCATGTTGTGGCACTTAGCCCACGTACAGCCAGAGATGAGAACAAGGGAGCTCTACAGCCTAAGCTGAGAGCCAGCAGGCTTTATAGCTCAAGCTGTAGGGCAGGGCTACTCAACACGCGGCCCATGGGCTGCATGCGGCTACCGCCCATTTGTTTGCAGCCTGCGGTGCGGTTTGGATTTACGTGGAGCTCAACACATGGCCCGTGGATGGGAGCCAAAATAAAAAAGTAGACAATGGAATGGACTTCTGTTGAGATGCATGTTAGTAGTTACATTCCTGGACTGTCATTGTTCATTAAAAGGGCTGTCGTATGGGTGGAAAGCGGGTAACTATTGCATTTTATTACTATCAGCAGAACTGATTTAAATGGGGCCATTATGATGCCCACCCAGGCATAGCCCCTGGGACTTCCAAAGTTGAGTAGCCCTGCTGTAAAGACTCCTATGCTTAAGGTCCCAGGTTCAAATCCAGCTGGTGATGGTGACACACATGCCATTCTCCTTGAGAAACAGACTTGAATCTTTTCAGTTAACGGCAGAATGAGAAAGAACAAAATCTGTCCATGGCTTTCATTTTCCCCTGGTGGGGATGGATTAGCATTTAGCACCTCCAGTAATGGAAGAATGGCGGGGGGAGGAGACTCCGTGAGCCGGGGCCCTAGACATTCATAACTGATTCCAGGAATTTTCTCCAGCTGGGATGTTAATTCCAGAAGGCAGCTTACTGTGTGTTTCCAAAGGGTTCCAGGAGGAACTGGTTAATCACAAGTCCTGGATTCGCTCTCTACGTTTTTGGCCAGGTGGCAGATTAACTCAGCTGCGGACGGGAATATCTGTGGGACTTCTTAGCCGTAACTTCCCAGCACCCTTGCACCAGCCATTTGTCTCTTGCTCTCCTTGCCTCCGCTTTTAGAAAACAAGTAAGATGCCTGGCTAGGTAGGGCGGGCTCCTAAGGGTGTTCTCGTAACATGCCACTCACTCGCAGCACGGAGGAACTGAGATTAAGTGCCATGCATGCAGCTGCCACATGCCAGGCACAACAGGGGGACATGCAACAGGGGGACTGGTGCAACTGGCACTGTGCCAGGAGGCTGGAACCCCCGCAAAGCCTGGGAGGGCAGTTTTGCGGTTGCTGAATGTCGTCGCTTTAAAACATTTGCCGGAAGTATCCGGCAAACCGGACAGCGCAGGCATCTGCCGTGCCACATTCCCCACGCGGGCCCACCAACGCACGTCCCTCCCAACCGGCAGCAGCCTCTGCTGGTCCCGCCACGGGGCCCCTCTGTATAGCTGGGCCACTGCATCTCAGTCCTGACATGCGGCCCCTCCTGCCCTGGCCTCCTGAGCAGAGCCTGCTCCACATGGCTTATTATTGACAAATACGATCTCCGGAAAACCAACTAATTCATTCATACACCCCCTCAATCTCCGACTCCCTGCCTCCATGCACACGCTACTTTGGGGGTGCAATGGGGGAGGCAGGATGGATTCTGGACACTTCCTAAACCCCTTCTCTGCTTGTTCAGCACCACGCTGTGGACTCCTCTCTCTGGCGATTTACCGTGTGTTTTTAGCATTGAAGGGACCAATGGGAAATAGGATGCTGCTGACTGGAACACAGCACGGAGAAAGGGCTCAGGTCACACACAGGTAGGGCTGGCTCAGGTTTCTCGTCATCTCCAGGCCCCGATGCATATTGAGTTCATCTGCCTGGCAAAGGTCCCTGGGGTGCGTCTCTGGGGCTGCCTTCGGGAACAGCTGCTGATGCTCGCGGAACGGGATTTATTTAGAAACAAACCTGCCCACGTCGCATTTCTTTCCACCCCCGGCCAGCCGCCGCCCTCGGCAGAGCGGGTGCCGCTCGGAGAGCTAGGTCGCTCTTATCTGACGGCACATCTTCTCATGCTGATGCTTCTCAGGAGAAGGTCGGGGGGTTGGCTGCAGCTCGGGAAGCACTGGGCTGTCTGAAGGGATCGCAGACTAGGACGGACGCCCTTCTGCCCTGGCGCAAGCAGCCCACTCAGAGAGATGTTGGTTCCTCCCTGGCCAAGCAGGTCCTGGAATGACAAACCCTTGAACTGGGATCTAAGCACTGCCTCCCCAAATTCTGTCAATTCCTGCCCTCTTCCACTGCCTCTCCAGTACGCCAGCCGGGCCGGCTAGGTTAACATACCCCCGCTGCCCTCACACCACAGCCAACCAGGCCACCGTTTGTGTCGGTGGCCAGCGGGGCTGCGTGCCTGTGCTTTGAGCAGCCCCCCTGGGACCTGATCTGCAGAAAGCGCTGCTCATTTGAAGCCCCCATGGCCATCAGCCTGTCGGGCGGGGGTGTGGCCTTTCTGAAGAAGGGTCTCGGGTGGGGTTCCCCCAAACAGACAATCCCCTCCCAACTTAGTCACCATTTTTTACTTAACTCCTTCCTGCCTGGTTCCAAACTTCTGCAGAAACTTCTGGGGAAGATACGTGTGGATGGCTCCATCTAACCTAATGCTCCACCCCAAGTGTGTCAGGTACCCTGTCCCAGGGGCCTGATGCCAGCTCAGCCTCTGGCCTACCAAGATATAGGTGAGTAGGGTTGCCAGGTGTCCGGTATTGGCCCAGACAGTCTGGTACTTGTGGCCTCTGTCCGGTAAAAAACCCAGAAAATACTGGACATTTCTCGGACGGAAGGCTGTTTGGGACATTCTTCCTCTGCTGCGTCTGGCAGCGGTGGGGGGAGCATGTGGATTTAAAGGTGCAGTGACTTTTTTTTGTGTGGTTGGGTTTTTTTTTTTTTTTTTTGCTCACTCAACCAATTTTTCCCCCGCCATGTTCAGTATTTTATGTGAAAGTATCTGGCAACCCTATGTGAGTAAAGCTGAGCAGCAGCAAACTTCAAGGCTGATACTGAGAAACCAGCCTAGTGCTCTCCCTGTACTAAGAAAATACTTACAACTCCCTGCAAACGCACTTTGCCCCCCTGCCAAAGAGCAACACAAACCCCAAGGAGCTCAGGGACTCCAGCTGATTACTGAATCCTCCAGCCCTCTTGTCTATCCCACATCCTGCACCGGCGTGCAGCGCTCTCCAGGGGTCAGGGCCTTCACATCACAAAACCAGCTGCATTCTCCTGCTGCGCAACATTAGCGGGAAGGAGCCAGGCATGGGACGGGCTCCCAGGAGACCTGTTGGGAGAGGCAGGTCCTTGCAGACTGCCTGGATGCTCCCAGTGCGCAGGACCCAGCTCAGCCCTGGAGGATCCCGACACAGCCTCCCATTCGTTTCCAGGCAGCTGTGTTCGCTGATGCCATTGTCTGGGCCAGTGATTCACCATCCAGCTTGCCGAGCACCAAGTCTCTGGGGCCGATGCTGCCAGTTCGAGTGTCCAGCTTCCTGCTTCTCCTCCTGCAGCTGTCCCTGGTCCATGCGCCCATGTGAACTGCTGGAATGATGCACTGCTGGATTCGCCGAGAGCTGGTTCTGGGGTGGTGTTTGCTGCCATTGTGAATATCAGGCAGCCCAGAAATCATCCACTCATGTGCCAGGCATGTTGGGTAACACAGGGGGTAGCTGGTAGCTAAAGGCATTGGCTACCATCAGCAATGCAGGCACCATGTGCCTACTAGGGGTGATCGGCTGAGCTTGGGGCACGCGTTTGACAGCCTAAGAGCCACATAGACACTGAAATTACCAGGTACATTGGCAGTGAAAAGGGTTGCGTATCTGCCAGCAGTGCTAGATACAAATCACACTATAGATCAGGGGTGAGCAATAATTTTTGCCCGGGGGCCACTTCAAAATTGTTTTTGAAACCCCAGAAGGGGCATGGCCTAAACAGGAAGAGGCGGGGCTACCCCACCTCCAGACCATGATTGGTCTAGGGGTGGGAGAGCAGCAGGGCCTCCGCGGGTTGGATTCACCCGCTTGGCAGGCCGGATCCGGCCCGTGGAGGCCCTTTTGCCCACCCCTGCTGTAGGTGACATCCAGGGAACATTCACCAAAGCCCTAATCCTTCTGCACAGCTGGCCATTTGGGTCAATCTAGGGGGTGCATCTACACTGCAGGGCTTAACTCGAAATAAGCTACACAAATTGAGCTACGTCAATTGTGTAGCTTATTTCAAAATAGCTTATTTCGAAATTGGAAGCTTCTACACAGCACTTATTTCGAAATAGAGCCCTCTTCCTCTGACTTTCCTTACTCCTTGTACAGTGAGGGTTAGAGGAGTCGGAGTAAGAAGTCCTCTAGCCTGACAGTATTTCGACATTATTTCGAAATAACTGCCTGCCGTGTAGACATGGACTAAGTTATTTCGAAATAACGCTAGTTATTTTGAAATAATGTTGCTGTGTAGAAATCAAGTCAGTGATGGGCAACCTAGGCTAACCAAGACGGCCTCCTGGGATAGGGGAGTTTTGCTCACAGCGCTTGTGTACCTAGAATTGCGGGGTGGGGGAGGGGTCGATCAAACTGTAGCAGCGCTCTGATTGGCTGCAGAGGGAGTGCATGGCTCTTGCAATCAGCCTGCACCTCATGTCACATGCCCTGGCTTTACATATGTGTCACTTTAGTCATATCAGTCGGAAAAAACCAACATGGATGGAAACCAAGGGAGTCTGGCAGCCCTGCGCACGGGCAACAGTAAGCAAAAGCTTCAGAGGGGTAGCCGAGTTAGTCTGTAACTGGAAAAACTTAAAAAACAACGAATACCCATAAAATCTCAAGTATAATGCGCAACCTGACTTTTGAATCTTAGCATAATGAGATATTCTGAACTCCTATATATAATGCGCACCTACACTGCACCTATATATCTATACTCCTATATAGCTTGTGCGCAGCCCGCAGCCAGGAGCCGACCTGCCAGCACCAAGCCCAGCCTCGCCCGCTTCCCAGAGCCGGCCCCCTGCCTGCCCGGACAGCTGCCCGCAAGCCACGCCGAACTCGCACCTGCCGCAGCCTGAAGGAGCACCGGGCAGGCAGCGAGCCAGGGTGCTGCAGCCTTGCGGCGCCGCCGGCTCCTCGCCTTGTCCGTGAGTCTGGCGGGGCGGCGGCCCCCGTGCTGCGCTGCAGAGGGAAAGTTTCTGTGCAGAGGAGAGGGGGAATTCCCCAGCCCGGGGCTACTTACAGGTTCGTCGGCTTAAAACTTAAAAAAATAACTCCTATATATAATAACTCCTATATATAACTTTGAGCCCCCCAAAAATTGGGAGAAAAGTGCACATTATACTCGAGATTTTACGGTAGTCCTGCAGCCCCTTAAAGACTAACAAAACATGTGGATAGTATCATGAGCTTTCGTGGTGTCATGCCCGCCACACACTGACCCCCAATGGGGGTCTGATCGCACTGCAGGCTCGCACTGCAGGCTCTGATCCAGGTTCTTCTCCTTTTTGCAAATTACGTGTGCTCCAGAGCTTCTGTTGGGTCCCCTGCCCCTGAGCTAGAACCTGGCCAGCTACTAGGAGGTACAGGGTAGAGTTATTAGGAGACCAAATAAGCCTCGTGGAAGGGCACAGCTGCAATATGACTCATCCGTTTAAAGCGCAGAATGCAAAGACAGTGCTAAGAAAGCCCAACAGCATTTCCCAGCAGCCATTCTGACCCTGTGGCCGCAGAAACCCTAATGCAACAATAATCGCTTGGATTTAAATAGCCCCCGATCATCAGAGGATCTCAAAGATCCTTTACGTCCGGTGACGTATGAACCCTCCCAACACGCTGGTGAAGCAGATTCAGGACGCATCAGAGATCTCCAGTAGCCAGGGATGGGACACTAGCTGGGGAGGGCTCAAAGTTCCTATAGAGAATTCTTCCCCAAGGGTCTGGCTGGTGGGTCTCACCCACATGCTCAGGGTCTGGCTGATCGCCGGATTTGGGGTCAGGAAGGAATTTTCCCCTGGGACAGATTGGCCAAGACCCTGAGGGGGTTTCACCTTCCTCTGCAGCACGGGGCTACTGCCGGTTTAAAGTAGCGCAAATGGTGGAGGCGCCACAACTTGAAGTCTTTAAGAACTTTAGAGAGCGTCAGTAACTGAGCCAAAGGCCCGGGGTCTATTACAGGCGTGGCTGGGTGGGGTTCTGTGGTCAGAAGAGATAATGATGACGGTCCCTTCTGGCCTTAGTGTCCGAGTCTCTGCCTGTGGGTCAGGTCCCTCCGGTCTGGGCTGGAACACGCAGGAGAGCACTGGAGGGGAAGCATAACGGGGCAGACAAGGGAAACTGGCATTGTACAGAGGCGCGCTGTAAGCAGGCTGGAATTGTGGGACCCCCAGGTTATTATCTCATGATGGGCACCATGGGCTTTCCATGTCATTGTGTCCCTAACATAGTGCCGGGGCATTGGTTCCGTGGGGAGAGGCTGCACCACCCCTTCCTGCCGGAGTCCGGGGCTCCTCTGAGAGCCCCCCATCCAAGACTTGACCCACCCTGGCCTCAGCGCATGATGGACGCACAGTGCAAGGTAACTCGGTGGCTGGACACGTCGTACTTCAATAGAGGCTTTTTTGTCCTGCACACCATCTCTCATTGCAGGTTGTGCTGGGCCACGCCAGGGGCAGCGGAACACGTTTCTTAGTTGGGGTGCTGAGAGCCGACCCCGTCTGCCCCCTCAAGCTGCGGGCGGGCACAGATCCAGGAGCGGAGCCTCGGGCAGCTGGGACTCTAGGGGTGGAGAAACCAGGGGGCCAGTAGCTGGGACCATGGAGGGGGAGGCAGCCAGGACCCGGGGAGAGCAGCTGGGATCCCAGGTGCCGGGCTGGCAGATGGGACTCCGAGTTGTGTGGGGAGGCCTCTGGGACCTGGGGGTAAGCAGCTACAATCCCAGGTGTGGGCTGGCACAGTAGCCTCCCCAGGAATTGAAATTAGGGGGAGTGTTTGAATTTACAAGGGGGGGGTGTCAGGGCCGATGAGAGGGAGACCGGGAGGGTGAAGGTGGGCTGTATGGCACCATAGTTCACAAAACTGGGGGGGTGTTGGGGAAATTCAGGGGGGCTATACACCCCCATGGGGGGGTGTAGGGAAATCCCTGGGCTGGCAGCCAGGACCCTGGGTGCCAAGCTGGCAGCAGTGCCAGGCTGGCAGCAGTGCCAGGCAGAGGTGGGTAACCCCTCCACCTCGAGTTCCTCTGCCTATGGAGGTGAAACACTGGCTGGGTTTAGGCCTTGTTCCTTCCCCAGGGCTGTGGACTAAACCCTGAGGCTCTGACTGCGTTTACTCTGGCTACAGCTGGAGTTTCCCCTGCATAAGGATGGTAGGATTTGTCTCTGGGATGCTAAGCTCCAGAGGGAAGGTTTCAGTGGTTCTCCGCACGGAGAGAGCCAGCGCAAACTACAGGATTCTGGGTGCACCCGCATAGGCTCAGCTCCCAGCCCGGGCCTGGGTGCAATTTGTGCATCTGCATTCCAGGCCACAGCGTTCTCCCATCTGGGTGAGCGTCATAATGGGTCTGGCCCGTGGAGTCAAGCATGGGTAACAATTCCCTGCAGGTCGCTGGTCATCCAAGGTGCACTCCACATTGCCAGAACGAGCCGGTGTATGAGAGTGTGTGTGTCTCTCTGTGTCTGTGTGCGCGTGTGTGTGTCTGAGGATGGAGATTAGCCTTTCCATACCTGCCCGAGCTGGACTGGCTTAGCCAGCAATGGCTCATTAACAGCAATCTCCCTTCCCAGCTGCCTGCTGCACTCAGCTCACTTCCTCCTCCGCTTCCAGCTCAGGAGCTGGCAGATGGCGGTGCTACCATGAGAGGACAGATACTGAGACCCGCTTTGAGGCTGCAGGAGAGGGTCTCTCGCTCTTCCTACCTCTTGCACTCCTGCTGAGGCCTGACACATACTTAGGACCCTACCAAACTCACGGCCCATGTTGGTCAATTGCATGGTCATGGGATTGTAAAAAATCACAAATTTCATGATTTCAGCTCTTTAAATCTGAGATTTCATGGAGCTGGGGGGAGAGAAAAGACCCCTGGGGGTGGGCTGAGGGGAGAGAAAAGGTCCCTTGTGGTCCTGGGGGAGAGGAAGGGGACTGCAGCGGTGGGGGGACAGAAAAGGCTCCTGGCAGCTGGGGAGAGAAAAGACCTGGGCTGGCTTGCTTGCCTGCTTGCTTTCCCAAGTGGCAGGGCTCTCAGGAATTGTGCAAACACAGGCAGACCTACTATCGCTGTCAAACACTAGGTCTATGTCTATACTGCAGGCTTCTGGCACAAGAATGGCCGTTCTTGAGCAAAAACTTGTGGAGCATCCACACTACAAGCCCGTTCTTGCGCAAGAAAGTTTACAGTAGATCGTCAGAAGAGAGGGCTTTTTGCACAAGAGTTATTCCTCTCCCCATGAGGGAATAAGCCTTTTTGCTCAAGAGCTCTTGTGCAAAAAGGCTAGTGTGGATGGGAACAGGGGTTTCTTGCGCAAGAAACCCTTATGGCTAAAATGGCCATCAGAGCTTTCTTGCGCAAGAGAGTGTCCACACTGCCATGGACGCTCTTGCGCAAAAGCACATCTCTTGCACAAAAGCACATGGCAGTGTGGATGCGCTCTTGCGCAAGACCTTTTGCACAAAAACTCTTGCGCAAAACAGTTCTTGCACAAGAAGCCTGCAGTGTAGACATAGCCTAGGAGTTGTTTAAAAAACCACAAATAGTCTAGTAGCATTTTAAAGACTAACAAAACATGTAGATGGTGTCATGAGCTTTTGTGGGCACAACCCACTTCTTCAGATGACTGGAGTGTTGGAAGTCCAGATCCAAGAATAAATAAGGGAAGGGGGGGGGGGGAGGGAGAAGGAAAAAAATTGAAGGGGAGGAAGAAAAAAAGACAGTGAGTAGAAGATAAGCTTCAGAAGGATATCCGAGTGAGTCTGTAACAGGAAAAACTTAAAAAAACAACAATTAGTCTAGTAGCATCTCAAAGACTACATAGTTAAAAGAGGCTGATAAGAACCATTAGTTAGCACTTGGAAATGAAGATGACCAATACTAGATTCTACACAAACAAAAGACAGGACTATGCAGCACTTTAAAGACTAACAAGATGGTTTATTAGGGGATGAGCTTTCGTGGGCCAGACCCACTTCCTCAGATCAAGTGGGTCTGGCCCACGAAAGCTCATCCCCTAATAAACCATCTTGCTAGTCTTTAAAGTGCTGCATAGTCCTGTCTTTTGTTTCAGCTAGACCAGACTAACACGGCTGCATCTCTATCAAGATTCTACAAGAACCATTAGCACCTTCATTGGTTGGTTGGTTGATAATGTGCGAGCCATCCAAATTCAAACCATTAGTATAAGAATTAAACTTGTGAATGAAGTTAAGCTCCAATCCTTCTCTGTGTATTTGGCTTGTGGAATTGGTCTGAAACAAAACAGCGACTTGGAGTGTCCAGGAAGATTAAAGTGTTCTCCAACAGATTTTTGTGTATTGCCTTTTCGGCTATCTGATTTGTGTCCATTAATTCTTTCCCATAGAGACTGTCCAGTTTGGCTGATATACATTGCAGTGGGGCATTGCTGGCATGGATCACGTTAGTGGATGTGCAGTTAAATGAGATTTCGTGGCTGAGCTGTGTTTGTTTGGCTGTTCCCTCCCACTGCATGCCAGAGCCCTGTTCCTCATCAGAGTCCCCCATCACCACCTTCCCCAGGATGCCCTGTGCTTCCCTCAGATCTCACCAGTGCTGTGCCTTGAGCCAGCAGGCAAGGCAGAGTCTGTTCTTAGAACCATAGCATTGGAAGAGACCACAGGAGATCGAGTCCAACCCCCTGCTAAAAGCAGGACCAACCCCAACTAAATCATCCCAGCCAGGGCTTTGTCAAGCTGGGGTCTTAAAAACCTCTAGGGATGGAGAGTCCACCCTCTCCCTAGGGCACCCATCCCAGTGCTTCCCCGGCCTCTTAGGGATGCACAAGCATCTCAAGGGGAGCAGAGAAGACTGTGCTACACATAGAAACATACCAAAGCCTGGGATTGAACTAGGGATCTTTAAATCTGCAGTCTAAAGTGCGCTCAACTGAGCTACTTGAATTGTGCCAGCATGCTTTGCTCCTCCTGGCCCAGGCTGTGGCGTGCCCTTGCTTCTGCTCTTCCCCAAGTGAAAGTTTCACCCATGCTCGGTAAACTTTAGAAACTCACAACTGGTCATTTTTAAAGACTCCACCTTGGTTTTGGGGTGACTTGGTTCCCTCTGCCTCCCCCCTTGCCCAAATCAAGCAATCAAGTCAGTGACTTGGCTAAAACCCTCCCGCCCCATCATGCAATGCTCCCCTTCTCCACTCGGAATCATGAAAAGCCAAATTTAAAAAGGGACATTTCCTTTGGGGAAGCTGGATGCGCAGAGCCCTGCGCGGATACAAAATTTGTATCTGCATCTGCATCCATATCCGCCAACCTGAGCTGCGGATACCTGTGGACATAAAACGGATGTCTGGGGATTGGCAGGGCTCTATGAATACGGCCCCAGGGCGATCTGCCTGGCCAAAGCCAGGCTCCTAAGAGCAACAGGGAATGTAGGGGAGACAGCCTCTTACCAACAGCCCTTGCAGTAAGAGGAAACCCTAGACACAAAAAACTATTCACAACCCTTTGCAGAACAGACTTAGCTCCCTTCCAGAGCTTCCTCCATGCAGAGCTGCTGCTCTGGGACATGGCGGAGGTCACAGGTCCTGAGATGGCCAGAGGACGGGACTGGATATTTTTAGGGCCAGTTTTACTGTGTGGTGTTGAGATCCTGTATGTCTTCATTGCTAGTCCCACAGCTGGAGAAAGGCTTGGGTTACACAATAGTGAGGCTGCATAAGGCTTGGGCTGCTCCCCCTCCTCCTCCCTTGCTTTCTAAGCTGTCGGATGTTGCTCGGTTTCGGGGTTGTTTTAGTAACTGCGGCAGTTGATGGAATAATATTTGCAGCTATTTCTGCAAAGCTGAAAGGTATCTGAGTTCCTCGCCCCCGAGCGTCAGCTGAGTGCTGCGGAGGTCAGGAAAGCAACCTTTCCCCCATGCACCGAGTGGAACGAGCATGCAGGTGGCATTGTTTTTCTTGCCTTTCGCTTTGGAAGAACAGCTAGGCCCCTGCGGGAGGCTGAATACCAGACATGGGGAGCCACTGGCCTGGCCCAGCCTTGCTTTGCAACACTCCCATGTTCTGAAGCAGGAGGAAGTTAATCAATGTCAAGAGGATTCCGAGAGGCACTTAGGACTTTGTAACGGTGACTTGGCTCCCGCCGCGGGCCAGCCTAGGTCAGCTGGGATCCTGTTTATCGCGTTAGCTCTGCCTATCCCCAGGGTGAATTTAGCTCCCTCTGTAGATGCTCCTTGTGCACTGGCTTTTCACTGGACAGTACTTTGGGATCCCCCGCAATCAGAACTGTTGTCAAAATGTCAGGAAATCCGGTTTAGTATGAAAATTAGGGAGACTGAGAGCTAAGCAGACCACAGCCCCTTCGCCCGCCTGCAGCCGAGTCCTTTTCTTGCTTAGAACCTATTCCTGCTGCCACTGAAGACGATGGGGGTGGGGGTTAGGGTTGCCAGGTGTCCGGTATTGAACTGGACAGTCTGGTATTTTCGCCTCCTGTCCAGTAAAAAAATTCAGAAAATACCGGATACCTAAAATGTCCAGTATTTTCTGATTTTTTCCCATCCAGGAGGCAAAAATCCTGGGTGCTTACCGGGTTCCGCAGGGGAGCAGTCCGGCCCGTCGCAGGTAGGCAAGATGGCGGGTGGCCACTGGCAGCCTGTTAGGGGCCAAAAAACCTTCAAAAGCAAAGCATTTTTTAAAGGGGCCACTTTTTTTTTTTCTCAACAACTTCGGTCTCCCCCCTTTTTTTTCTCTCAACAGAATTTTTTCCCGGTGTTTTTTTTTTTGGGGTGGGGTGGGGTCGGTATTTTTTGTTAAACCATCTGACCTCAAGCGGTTCAGGGTCAGGCCTTTGTACCCGTGCAACCCCCCCTGACTTCTGAGGGCTGCATTTGGGTTCTTCAGTATGGTGAAGAGCAACCAAGCTCCTGCTTGTTTCCCATGGGCAACGCCCCTTGGAGTCCCCCCTGGCAGAGCCAGCCTGGGTGCCAGGCCTAGCCCCTCTCTGCAGGGACACAGAGATGTCCACACCGGAGCTGATGTGTTCTTCTCCCAGGTTTGTTTGTGCCTGCAAGTCTCTGGGAGGAACGAAGATAAAAAAGATTCACCAGACGGAACTGATAAGGCTTGACAGATGTTGTCTGCACAGACACCGAGCCTCAGAGTGACTATTTACTGCTCCAAGAGGAATCTAGAGAATTACAGTGTTTAAACTGGGGGAAAGTTAAAAGCAATCAGGTTTCCTGCGGACGGCTATTTGAAGAAAGGCAATACACCATCCAGGAAGCCACCAGATGAGGGCTGGTAAGAGGCTGGGAGGAGATTTCTCCCTGGAGCAAGCAGCTCTAGGCTGCGAGGACTGTGAAACTCAGTGGGGCTCTGTCGAGGCTGGTGCAGAGGAAAGTAATGCACCCATCCAACCTGCCCTGCCCCAGAACCCAGCAGTTAGCCGCCTGTTAGACCCTCAAGGCCATTCGAAGTTAAACAGCTGAATGTGTGTCAATACAAAAACTTTAGATATTTTCCCTGGAAATAAGAGCATCTGGGAACAGGATTTCGCAACACAAGCAGCTGTCGGTATGTGAGATGCTGTGACTTCATTCCCACAACACCCTTCCATGGTAGAGCATTCGTCAGAGAATGAGGAGATGCAGGGACATCAGCAATGGAAATAAAAACAATGGAGTCTAGCAAGACACAACATAAGAATGATCATACTGGTTCTAGTCCAGTATCCTGTCTTCTGACAGTGGCCAATGCCAGGTGCCCCAGAGGGAATGAACAGAACGGAGAATCATCAAGTGATCCATCTTCAGTCACCCATTCCCAGCTTCTGACAAACAGAGGCTAGGGACGCCATCCCTGCCCATCCTGGCTAATAGCCATTGATGGACCTTTCCTCCATGAATTTATCTAGCTCTTTTTTGGGGGATGAAGTCAAAATTGGTCAAATCCCAATACACCTTCCTTCTCCTCTCTTTCCAGGGGCCCTTACGATGGTGAAGAGGGAGAAGAGGAGGGAGGGGGATGAAGTCAAAATTGGGCGAGTCCCAGTACATATTAGAAAGAGAAACTTCTGAAGGAGGAGGAAGAATCAGCAAGTACAGCTATCGGTGTCAGACGTGCTCTTCCATTTCATAAACACCAGGAGAGTAGTTTTCAGTAGCCACCTGCCAGCTCATTAGAGGAGAGGTTAATTCAGAGCAACGGGTCTGGGATGTGATTAGGAGAGGCATGACAAGGAGCAGAGTATTACATAACGAAGAAATGGAAATCGAGCTACAGAGAAGCTCCTCTCTTTCCCACTGGAATGGCCTGCAAAACAGTAGGACAAGAAATAATCCCAGAGCCCCCCTGGTTTATTGCCACTGGTCCAGATACATACAAGCACTAGCTAATTTTCTAGAGATGCCAGTCCCCTGAGAGGCAAGGCCTGGAGCTGTGAATCCGTGCCTTTCTGGCAGGGCAGGGCCTCTTTTACTCCAGGAAAAGAGGAATGTTTCAAGACTGTAAAAACCTGCCAACATAGGCGTTCCCATCCTTCCCGATAACCGAGAAACTGTCCCGAGTGAGCAAACCGCTGACAGTGAGAGGTGGGGCCCAGGAAACGGGAGGAGGCCCTGCACCATCCCTCCTTCCCCTTTCTTCAGTGCTCTGGACAGCTAGAGAAATGTTCTCCGCTGAAGATGCATAGGGGCTGGCCTCTGAAGAGGCAGGATTGGGGGTTTGCAGATGTGGGGAGGAGAAACAGCTCAGTCTGAAGGCATCTGAAGTAAGAGCATCCCAGCAGGCAGGAAAAGGGGAAAGCAGGATGGGGACTGGGGAGAAGCTGCTGGCGAGGGAAGAAGTTCTCAGAAGGAGCAAAGCCTGTGGCATGAAGGTCCGTGCTGTACATAAGGCTTCCAGGGCCTGCAGGAGACCCATGGAGAGCTTTAGCTGGAGAGACACACTGGAAGCTGTGGAAGCTTCAGGATCGGGGGAGCCCCATAGCTGCCCCCAGTAGTAGAAAGAGCAGGGACTGTAGAAAGTCAGAGAGCCATAGAACAGGAAAATGGGGGGGGGGAGGAAAATCCATCCTCTGATGGACACTCCCACACTTGCTAGTCCCCTCACAACCAGGGTGCACTAGAGGGAAAGCCCAAGGAGGTCTAGCTAGGTCACCAAACACAGGTGGAGTGATGTGTCCAATAGCACTGGGTAAATGCACTGTGCTGAGAGCGTCCCACCCTGCAGCTGGGGGCCAGTACAAATATCCGAGTTTCCTTACACCCAGGAATTATCCTCCATGCACAGCACACCGCGAGCCAGCAGCAAAGCCAAGGACAGAACCCAGGAGTCCTGATTTCCAAGCCCCTGCCCATCCCAGTGTTATGTAATCAGAGACATGCCCCCCCCCAAGGTGCTGTTGCATGACGGACAGTTCTATGACGCTGCACTAGTGATGTGGTTTTATTGCATGCAAAATATAGCAGCGAAACACGTTTCAATTTAAACCCACCCCAACTCCTCCTGCCCCCTAGCGCTTGTGAAAAAGTCTCCCTCTGCGTTCCTGGGCAGGTGTAATGCACGCTATTTATGGGAAGTGCTGGAGGAGGTCCTTTAAAAACCTCCTCAGCTTCCAATTAAGCCAGGAAAAGCAACCTGCGCTCACTCGCGGTGACAGTGTGATCGATGCAGTAATGGAAAGTCTGATTTGCTGAGCGAACACTGGGTGACGAAGAGACCTGCACGGGCCGTCTTAATGATCCGAGGCCGCTGATGTCAGCCTAACTTGAGAACTAGGTCATCATGTGAAATAAACTGACACGTCTTTGGGGGACAGGGCAGGAGAACTATACAGGCCCATTGATCATTCCTTAATTGGGTATCGTCAGCGCCTTGGGGACAGAATGTAGGACAGATTGGTGATCGGTACAATAGCAGGGACCAGTCGGGAGGGAGGGGCCTCAGCTCCCTGTCCTGAGTGCATCAGGCAAGTTATACCCCCCCCTCCCCATTGCCTTAGTGTCTGAGCGCCTCACAATCTAACATACTGCCCCTTTGAAACACCCCTCTGCAGCAGGGATTCTCCCCATTGTACAGATGAGGCACTGAGGTGCTGCATCAATGGGAGGGAGGTACCTGAGTACCTTTGAGGTCCTGGGACTACGTGACTTACCCAAGGTCACATGGGTAGTCTGTGGCAAAGAAACTTGGCTCTGAGTCCCATGTAGTACCCTAACCACCGCACCACACTTCTTCACGAGAGAGTGAGTACTGCTCGCTGCTCCTGGATGACTAAATATCCTAGTATGCTGTTATTTCCCCTCCCCTCTCACTCTTCCGCTTGTCTCATCCTCTTGTTATGTCTTTTCTTTTAGAAGAAAGCTATTTGGGGAAGGGACTGTCTTTCACTAAATGTCTGTGCAGTACCCATCACGAGAGAGATCTCAGCCTGCTGGGGGGTGAAAACTAATCATCTGAATAAAACAATCCACAGTATTTGCATCTGAAAATTATATTCTGGCCAAATTCCAGCAGGGATCCTTATATATTTGTCTCTGAAATTCCCCCAGCAGCTTTCTTTTGCGACACTGTTCTTTACTTCCCACTCCTAAACAAAACAAAACAAAGAACCCAAACCAACCAACCAAAACCCCTCCCTCACATACTGTTATGTAGTGCTGCTGTGACTATAAATGGCTGCCATATTCCACCCAAGAGCTAGCTGCCCTTTATTGACAACTAAGTGATCCTTAAATACATGGGTCTCTTCACATGAAGAGAGCCCAAAATTCTTTGCATCTGAAAGGCTTTTATTTGAGATGTAGAGAACAGCAGGCATATAGACTCCAGGAAAGAGCACAGTGGATGGGTGTCTTTTGTAATGTTCCACTCGGAAGGGAACACAAACTGGCTGCCAGCATCTTCAAAGAGTGATACAACTCAGCTTCAGTGTGTAATGTCAACATGGCTGCTGTGGCCACAAATATGTATACAGAGGGCCCCATTCTAGAGCTACTCTCTGCATAGGACTCCCATTCAAGGAATTTCAGTTTCTGTACCATTGCTATAGCATCTAAGAACCACAGTCAACTAGTGCGCCACATACTGAAAGCTTTACATAGACATAGTCTAATTTAGCCTCATGCGCATAGAGGCAGAGCAATCCTATCCCCATTTTACAGATGGCAGCATGGAGGGGAAAGACACATCCATATTGACACAGGGAGTCTGTCACGCTGGCAGGACACAAACTGGGTGAGTTCCTGCCTCCCAGATCTGTGCTCCAGCCACTAGACCACGCAGCTTCCGTGCTGGGTCTCAATCTTCTTCATAGGCCTCCCCATTCCTTGAAATCTTCACAAGGATTCAGCTGAGCAGAGCAGCATGGCCCACCATACAGGTCTCATGGCCTAGACCCCAACCTTTTGGGGCTGCCGCGTGCCCAGGGTGGGGGCCGCGCATGTGCCAGACGCCCGGGGCGCAAGAATGGCTCGGGCCAGCCCTGGTCACTAGGGAGGCGCACATAAATGCCCCAGCGGGTGCCATGGCACCCGTGGGCACTGCGTTGGGGACCACTGGCCTAGACTCTTTTATGATGGGCAGTTCCATATAGGCATTGCCATCACTGGATGGTGCTGCGTGGCATGTGCAAGCAGGAGACAGACTGAAGGAGGCCATCAGCATCTGCGCTGGAGATGCAGGATATATCAAGGTCTTGTCACACTGCTGAAAGAGGTGTGGTTTTTACCTCAGGTTTACTTAAGTCAAACCCAGGCAGGGGAATAGCCAAGTTTACCTCACAGACCTGAAGGGCTCGGCCTTAACTGTGTTTATACTGAGGAGAGCTCAGGCATACAAGTTACCTGGGGCTAGGAAGACACTCCATTGCCTCATTGTGCTGCAGGTTCTTTTCCTTTAATGGAAACACTTGAGAGTGCCTAGCTCAAAAATTAAGACCCTCAAATTTCCAGCCTCCCATTTCAGTGGGATGGTAAGGCACCGCCCCCCAGCACACGTATTGTACGGATACAACACAGCCCTCAATTCCCTGGTGGAGTGTGCAAACATTTACTCAGACCCAGGTCTCAAGACCATGAGATGCCCTCTGTGAGGTCTCATCTATTAACTCCCCCACAGAGGGGGCAGAAATCTCCTCATTAGCACCTCACGTCTTACCCTTCTGCTGGGCTTGTATCTGAAAGCATCTTCTTCCAGGTTCAGGCACCCCAGACCTGGGTCAAGATTCAGGTGAGCTATAGCTCCAGCCATACATCCCCCCTTCTCTGCACATGTTTTAACATCTACCTTTCACCTGCCAGCTTAGAGAGAAAGACAGGCCAGCAGCTAATGCCTATTAGCTTTTCCAGAGCTACCCCTCTCCCCTTCCATACAACCTTCTTTGCTTAGTGAAAGCCTTATATTATCCAGCCCGGGTGCTTGCTAGTTAATTAGTTGCAAACCAGCCACCTAAGCAGTTAATTGCTCACAGATGGGTCGAGATGGGCTCATTCTGTTAAAAAAAAACAAAACCATCGGGGCAGACTGGGTCCTGACTTCTTTTAAAGGGGACAGACAGTCACCCTATAACAAGGGGTTGAAAACTACCTGGCCCCCTAAAACAACTACCAGATGCAGTAGGTACATATGTATATCCCACCATCCCCACACACCTATTGAAAAGCCACCCACAAACACATAACTGGCACACAGATGCACAAAAACACAGAGATGCACAGATCAACACAGGGCCACAAAGGACACCCTCATGCATCTGGGCACACACATTGTCTAGGCAGACCCGGTGCTCTGCAGATGCTGTAAATATACCACTTCCCAGGAAGTAAGCATAACCCAGGCCTAATTTTTAAAATGGGGCCAAGCGACCAAACGAAAGGACAAGCGCCTTTCTACACAGGATGTGCCTAATCCTCCCCAGTGAGAGCAACCCATGCTGATTCACCTCGGTTGCATCATCCACTAATCCCTTTAGGCTGCCAAAGAGCTAGGTCACAAGGCATCCTGGTGTAGGGTGCTGGAACAATTTGTATAGTGGGGGTGTTGAAAGTCATTGAACCAAGATGTAAACCCAGGAAACCAATCTAGAGGGGTGTGGCAGTGCCCCCACTCCCCTATTCCCGTAGTTCTAGCACCTATGTCTGGGTGTGTGTACCAAGGTTTAAATTCTACACTTTGTTCTCAAGGAGAAAGGAACAGTTCCTTTCCTCCACAAGGTAATTACAATGGAGACAGCTTGACACCTCAATCAGGCAATTGCCATTAGCAAAAACACATCTTGCTGCAAAGTAAGATTTATATAATTCCTGTTTGCCAATGGCTTCCATTAAAGCCATGCAGAGATAAAACAAGACGGCAAACAAATTAAAGAGCCTAAACCTTGGAGATGATTAGGACAGTCAAATTATCCTACAGAAACTTTGAAAGGATGAAAAGGGCTTTATATCTTAGAATCCTAGAATCCTAGAACTGGAATGGCCTTTGAGAGGTCATCAAGTCCAGTCTCCTGCCCTCATGGCAGGACCAAGCATCATCTATTCTTGATCATCCCTGATAGATGTTTATCTAACTTGTGGTTAAATATCTCCACAAACTCCCTGGGCAACTTATTCCAGTGCTTAACCACCCTGACAGTTTGGAAGTTTTTCCTAATGTCCAACTTAAACCTCCCTTGCTGCAATTCAAGCTTCTGGTCCTATCATCTGACATTAAGGAGAATAACTTTTTGCCCTCCTCCTTGTAACACCCTTTTAGGTACTTGAAAACTGTTAGCATGTCCCCTCTCAGTCTTCTCTTTTCCATACTAAACAAATCTAATTATTTCAGTCTTGCGTTATAGGTCATGTTTTCTAGACCTTTCATCATTTTTGTTGCTCTTCTCTGGATCTTCTCCAATTTCTCCACATCTTTCTTAAAATGTGATGCCCAGAACTGGACACAATACTCCAACCGAGGCCTCATCAGCACAGACTAGAGCGGCAGAATGACTTCTCGTGTTTTGCTCACAACACTCCTGTTAATGCATCCCAGAATCATGTTTGCTTTTTTCGCAACAGTGTCACACTGCTGACTCATATTTAGCTTGTGGTCCACTCTGACCTCTAGATCCCTTTTTGCAGTCCTCTTTCCTAGACAGATGCTTCCCATTCTGTATGGGTGAAACAGATTTTTCCTTCCTACATGGAGTACTTTGCATTTGCTCTTATTGAATTCAGTAGCCAATTAGCCCGTCATAAGACGGGATTTTCAGGTCTCTCCTCCACGTTGGTCGTCTCTCCTGAGCCTCCAGTCTCTCATTCCGTCTCTCTCTCTCTCTCTCCTCCTCCTACTTCCTCCCCCACCCAGCTCTCCTCCGCCTCCTGCCTCTCTCTCTGCCTCTCTCTTTCACTTCTCCTCCCCCTCCTGCCTCTCACTCGGGGGACCGTGGAGCCCAAATGGCCGTTTGGGCTACGCACTCCCCATGCTGCATGGGGGGCGTGGAGCCCAAACGGTCACTTGCGCCACTTGCTCTCACGCGGCGGCCTGGCTGAGCAGCACAGAAGTCAGCCGAGCGCCACGGCGGGAGGCGAAGGGGGGCCGGGCGATGATGTTCACGGCCAGGGGGCGGGGCCTGGAGCCGCTGTCACGCCACATGTCACCGCCCCGCCTCCCTTCCCCTCCCACCGTGGCGCTCGGCTGACTTCTGCGCCGCTCAGCCGGGCTGCCGCGGGGGAGCAAGTGGTGCAAGCGGCTGTTTGGGCCCCGCACTCCCCATGCAGCATGGGCTGCCCAGAGGGAACAGCCAGCATTTCAGCAACAGCGCCCCCCAGAGGGAACAGCCAGCATTTCAGGCAACAGCGCCCCCCAGAGGGAACAGCCAGCATTTTGGGCAACAGCGCCCCCCAGAGGGAACAGCCAGCATTTCGGCGTTACAGACTCTCAGACACTGGGCTACTATATATATGATTCTATTTACTGCAGACCATTTGTCCAGTTTGTCCAGATCATTTTGAATTCTGACCCTGTCCTCCAAAGCACTTGCCACCCCTCCCAGCTTGGTATCATCTGCAAATAGGGTTGCCAGATGTTTTAATAAAAAATACCGAACCCCCGCCCCGCAAAAAAAAAAAACACCGGGAAAAAATTCTGCTGAGCAAAAAAAAAATGGGTGGGGAGACCAAAGTTATTGAGAAAAAAGGGGTGCTGTGCCTTTAAATAGCCCCATGCTTCTCACTCCCCCGGCCCCGCCAGGGGAAAATTAACCCCGCCAAGCTTCCATCTGAGGGAAACAGGAAATACTGGACATTTCACATGTCCGGTATTTTCTGTTTTTTTTACCAGATGGGGGACCCGAATAACGGACAATCCGGGCAAAAACCGGACACCTGGCAACCCTATCTGCAAACTGTATAAGTGTACTCTACAGCTTGAGCTAAAAGCCAGCTGGCTCTCTGCTAAGGCTGTAGAGCAGTGGTTCTCAGAATGTAGTCCACGGACCACTAGTGGTCCACGGCCACCTCCCAGATGGTCTGTGGTGGGAGCTCACCCCCCCTTCATGCAGCGGGGAGCCGGCGCTGCCTCTGCAGCCTTGCAGTTGGTGCGCAGCCGTGAGGCTGCCTCACCCGCCCCGGCCGGCAGGTGGGGAGGTGAAGAAAGCAAACTCCTCCCCTCCTGCGCGGGCCACAGAGCTACACGTGGAGGAGCGCCGCCACCATGGTAAGAGTGGTGCATCCCTCCGGTCGTCCCGCAGAGCTAGGGTTACCAGGTGTCCGGTTTTGAACCGGACAGTCCAGTATTTGAGCTTTCTGTTCGGGAAACCCATTGAGAAAATAGAACTGTCCGGTGTTTACTAAATAAGATGGAATGTAGATTGTGATGTAATGGCAAGTGTGTCCGGTATTTTTGTTGAAACCCTCTGGCAACACTACGCAGAGCAGGCATCAGGCTGGGCTGGGCGGGGCAGGCTCCTGTGGTGCGCGAGCGGCCAGTCCCCCCCTTCCCCAGGCGCAGGTTGGGCTGTGCGGGGCTCGGCGGCGGTGAGAGGAGGTGACACTGCGGCTGAGGGCCCTGTACATGCAGGAGGCAGGTGGGAGCTCGGGGCCCTTCGGGGCTTTGCAGCCATGGGCACTCAGTCTGGGGGGAAGGCACCATGGACTGGACCCCTGTGGAACCCCTCACCCCCTGCAGGGCCGGACACCCCAGGGTCACCCACCCTGCCTTGCTGTGCCACGCCCAGCCTCCCTGCCCCCTGTCCCTCCATTTCCCTGAACCACCCCCCCGAGCCACCTTGACCCTAGCCCTATTCCCAGGGGCACCCTGCCCCCATCTCCTTAAACCCCTCAGCCACTCTGCCCCCAGCTTTAGCTCCAGGCACTCCCTGTCCCCATCTCCCTGTCCCCATCTGCTCCTGAACCCTCCCTCCTCTCCAGACACCCTCCCTCCTGGCCAGTCACCCTACTCCCAGCCTGCTTCTGCACCCTAGCTCCCACCCAGACCTTGCACCCTTACCCCCTTCTGCACCCCACCTCCTTCTCAGATCCTGCACCCCATCCCTATCCCGCTCACTGGCAGCGCTGTCCCACACACTGAACACCTCATTTTTGTCCCCACCCCAGAGCCTAAAGGGGTCCATAAAATCCACTAACTCCGGAACCCCAGAAAAATAAATCTGGTCTATGAGAAGCCCTGAACCCCAGTCCTCCCTGTCTCTTCTCCTTGCCCCGTGGGGCTGGAGCTCCAGAGGAATGAGGTGTCTCAGTTGGGGGCCAAATCAGTGAGGGTTGGGGGTTTTGGGGGGAGTTTTTTTGCTTCTCGCTTGTGTGGTCCCCAAATGATTTTTCTGTGGGTCAGTGGCCCCCAACCCAAAAAAGGTTCCTCACACCTGCCATAAATAAAGAAAACACTGAAACCTTTTGTGTTAGACATATATTAATATTTTACTTTATTTAAAATGAAGTTTGATAAACTAACATGAGAAAGGTAAAGCACTTAATCTGTTTAATAAATTTAAATTAAGCCAGTCTCCCTAGCTGCAGCACTAGCAAAATGGTTCAGGCGTAATTATGCAATTAAATGTGCATTTTCATTAGCAACTGGTGGTCCGTGGAAAGGGTTACATCAGTGTTTCTTACACTTTTTTGAGACCACGGAACACCAAACAATAATACTTTTTTAGGCAGAACACCTATGAACATTTTCTTCAAAAAAAAAAAAAAATTGTCGGCAGACAAAAAAAGCCCCCAAAAAACAAAGAAGTAACAAAAACAAAGAAGAGGTCGCGGGCACACCTGTGAGTTGTTCACGGAACACCAGTGTTCCTCGGAACATAGTTTAAGAAACACTGGGTTACGTTGAGCCAGGTGGTCCATGGGCCAAAAAGTTTGAGAACCATTGCTGTAGTAGAGCATTCTCATTCTTTCTCTCTGTAAGGGGTCTGAGTGCTACTCCATGGGACTGTGCACCACACCCAGGAAGTGTGTGGGTTACACATGCTCTCCAAAGCTAGAAGGATTTAAAGGGCCAGTGTTTGCTCTTTGATGCTCTTAGATATTAGAGACAGAGAATTCCCATCTCACCCACATCCCAGCAAATCCATTAATCTAGCATCTTCTGTTTATCATGTTAATTCGAGACACCCACCCATGGGTTATGAAGGGAGGTATTCAAAGGCACCCAAGGCCTTTAGGAGCACAAGCCCCCCTAACATTGTACCTTGTGGCTAAAGATGCCCATAGGCCAGCAAGGGGAGTTCTCTGTATGGTCCCACAAGCCTGGCTAGATCCCGGGATTCAGCCATTTCCCGCACAAGGGATCAGTGAAGTATCTAACTTATGTTTACCAAGTGGGTAACATTGAGCCTGTGGATCTGCTGCTGCAGAGCAGCACCTGGTCTTTGGCATTGAGCTTCTATCTTCCCCGAAGCCGCAGAGAACAGCAGCAGCACTACACACTCTAGCAAGAGCCTGTCTAGACCAGATCATTCCTGCTGGGAGTTTGTTGCTTCAGCACAAACTGGCTTATTCTTGATTCTTTTTCTAGTCTTTTTGTGTGTGTGGGGGGGGAGAGCCCTCAGGGTGAAATTGCCTTGTTAATTAACAAGACTTGAGAGCTCTGCAGATAACGCACAGAGGAAGAGACAATAGCTCAAACTGGGCAAAACCAGAGAGGGTTGGATTTAATTGTCAGGACAATTAAACCTGGATTTGTGCACTCCTTATGGATGAATGGCTCCCTATTGTGTAATTGCTTAGGCTCAAAACCCCGATGGAAAGAAATTCAAATCAGACACTTAATGAAATAACCTGGTGTAAAGAACTGATGTACAGAGCTGCTCTTTGCAGTGCACAACAACTTTTCTTGGTCATAGAAAGCCCAGGGACTGTGTTGCATGTTCCTTAGTGCGATCTACTGGCACCTTCTCTATTTACGTCTAGACGGGTTATGGAACATTCTGGTCCCATGTAATTCATGAAACTCGTCAGTTGCTGTCTCCACCTTCCCTTCACTATGATCTACTGGCACCTTCTCTATTTACGTCTAGATGGTTATGGAGCATTCTGGTCCCATGTAACTCATGAAACTCATTAGTTGCTGTCTCCGTCCACCCTGCACTGCCCTGTGGCCAGGAACCAAGGTCAATGGCTGGTTGGCCTTTTGCTTTCCAGGTTGGCTGAAGGCCCATGGAAGCAGGGTGCGCTCAGTCCCGCCGACTCACTTCTCTATTTCATTTGCAGGTGTTCTCAGTAACGTCTGCAGAGAATCCCAGGTAGCCCTTCTTAGCCAAGATACCAGGGATAGGAAGTGGGAGTGGGACATAGCAGAGGGTATCTTCAAAGCACCAACATCAACCCCAGAACAATCCTGTGGTGTGCACAGCTCTATGACTGCTACAAACTTGCTTACAGCGCCCGGCACCTCGGCGTTTCCAGGAGTCGGCTGCCCGCAGTAACGCTGCCATTTTGCAAGGCAGAGAAGACATGTACATGACCCACGGGGCGAGGCGAGGGGTGTTACCGATGCCCGCCCGTGCCTGCTCTGCAGAGAACACAAGCTTTTTAAAAAAACCCAGGGAGCAGCACTGGCTTGCAGCTCAACCAGTAGACACTCGTGCTTTTATCTCTGGAAGGTACCAGATCAGTCTTTGGTGTGCTCACATGGCGGTCTCACACCCAGACACAGAGCATTACCTCACGGAGATTTTCTCGCTGTGAAAGTAAAAGCCACTCACACCGAATTATACGGAAATGAATGACTATGACTCAGCTTTACCAACGGGTTTGAAATGCTTCACTCACCGTACCCCGTATTACCTACGGGCATTTCTACCGCTTGGAGCGGGAGAAGGAAGGGGTAACTCGGGAGCACTTTCTGTGGCCCCAGTCAAGCCTGTGCTTAGCTTGAGAACATGTTGAAGTCTACTCCGATTCAGCAAAGCACTTACGAATGTTTTTGATTGCTTTGCTGAAACACGGACCAATCTTCCAAGATATTTCAGCACCTAGCTCCCATTGAAGTCAATGAATTCAATAGGAATTAAGCATTTTATGCCTTTGATTTGGGCCTACAAAGGACTATTTTAACTTATGGTGGAATACAACTTCCATAAACAGCTAATGGCTGTGTCTGCGTGAGGTTGCATATGCATGAATAGCTCCCAGTTCTGTCCCCATTCCTTATGAGGAAGGTGGTGTCAGAAACTGGGATGGGGGTGGTCATGCCTAGTGGTCAGATCCAGGGTCAGGTGTCCAGAACATGGTGGAACAAGGCTATGGGGCAGGACCAGGAACAGGGCTGGAACCAGGGCCAGATTAACTCTTCTGGGGAACCAGGGCTTGTAGATTTTGTGGGCCCCCCCGGTCTCCAAGGTGGGGCCAAAATTGAGGGGTTGAGTGTGCGGGAGGGGACTGTTGAGGAGTGAGCAGGGTGCGGGGCAGAGTGCAGGAGAGGGCTGGGTGTGTTGGGTCTGGGATGAGGGTAGGGAATTGGGGTGTTTACCCTGAGCAGTTCCCATTTGGGGCATGGGAAGGGTGGTTCCATGCTGTCCTGTGCTTGCAAGCACTGCCCCCACGTCTCCCATTGGCTGCGATTCCCAGCCAATGGATGTGGTGGGGGAAAAGCCTACAGGCGAACGCCAGGGACAGAGCTTCCCACAGAGCCCAGGGGTGGGCATGGGGGAACGGCAGCATGCGGAGCCATCCCCACCCTCCTGCCAGGCAGAGCTGGCCCAGAGCGCAGCATGCAGGGGCTTTAGTGGTTGGCAGCCCATAATCCAGCCCTGGCTGGAGCAAGGCCGAGGCTGGAGGAGGCTAAGGCTTGGGGAGTCTGTTGCCACTATCAGGCATCAGTGTTCCCTGTGAGCTTGGGCAACCACCCAGGAGAGAATCCAATGCTGCCCAGCTGATTAACAGAGCACCCACAGCCGCCAGCACGTGTTTCTATTGGTGGTGCACATCTGCACATGCCTTGGTGCGCACCACAAAATTTATTCTGCACACAGATGGAAAAAATTGGAGGGAACATTGTCAGGCAGGGGGGAATTCCAAACCGTGGAGCAACATGGAGCGGACTTACCTGCTGTTCCTCCTGTGAGGCTTATATCTCTGCCCTGAGAGTCAGCAGACCAGACTGTAATTGTGGATTGGCTGGAGCCTAGCACAGGAATGTGGCTTAATCAGGGTCTAGTTCAGAGATGACTCGTCACCTTACAGGTAGTAGCACACAGGCCTCAATGAGAACATAAGAATATAAGAAAATGGCCATACTGGGTCAGACCAAAGGTCCATCCAACCCAGTATCCTGTCTGCCGACAGTGGCCAATGCCAGGTGTCCCAGAGGGAGTGAACCAAACAGGTAACGATCAAGCCATCTCTCTCCTGCCATCCATCTCCACCCTCTGACAAACAGGCTAGGGACACCATTCCTTACCCATCCTGGCTAATAGCCATTTATGGACTTAACCTCCATGAATTTATCTAGTTCTCTTTTAAACCCTAGTAATAGAGATGTAGCCGTGTTAGTCTGGTCTTGCTGAAACAAAAGACAGGACTATGCAGCACTTTAAAGACTAACAAGATGGTTTATTAGGTGCCCACGAAAGCTCATCACCTAATAAACCATCTTGTTAGTCTTTAAAGTGCTGCATAGTCCTGTCTTTTCTTTTAAACCCTGTTATAGTCCTGGTCTTCACAACCTCCTCAGCCAAGTAGAATGAGGTTCCAAGGGGAGAGCGAAAGTCCCATTGCTTAGCAAATTTAAAAGATTGAAAAAGGAACTAATACATTGACACGAGGAAGCAATCCCGAACTGGCATGGAGGTGCCCTATGACTTGATCAGACTTTTCCATCTCCAGATTCTTTGTTCCTTGGGAGATTTGAATGTGGTATTCTGCAAGGGGCGGCAGGTTTAAACACTGGACAACAGGCTGATAAACATTTTTTCTGCTTTCCATGACAGTAGACAGGATTCTAGCAGGAGTATTAAGCTGTATGCAACCTATATATCAGAATAATTTAGCCCTTTTCCTGTCCCCAAACTGGTAGGCACTCAGGATCATGAGCCACTCCAGACAGAGTGACACTAATTCTACTTTCACCCTGGACAAATTTTGTTCCTTGATTAGATGCCTCTTGAGTAGAGCTGATCAGAAAACAAAATTCAAGGTTTGTGAAAAGGGAGTTTGGGAGGATTTTTTTTTCACCTTAAGGCACCAGCTGATGAGCAAAGAGGATTTTAGTCCAAAGGTAATATAGTATCCGTGACGCCACTCAGGGAAGTGTCACTTCTTTTTCTTATGAAACTTTTTAGCCACGCTATTGCAATGTTATTAAACATATCCATCAATCAGTGAAGAAAATCTGTGGTTCTCAAACTTTTCTCTCGGTGATCCCTTTCAAACAGCAAGCCTCGGAGGGCAACCCCCACTTATTAATAACAAACCCACATTGTAAAATATTTAACGTTATTATAAATGCTCAAGCTTAGGGTCATCCTTAGGATTGATGGGGCCCTAGGCAACAGGGCCGGCTCGAGCCATTCCTGCGCCCCGGGCAGCGGGCGCGTGACGCATGCGCGGCTCCGACCCCGGGTGCACGGCGCATGCGCGGCCCCGCGCCCCGGCGCGCTGCGCACCTTACAGCTGCCATCAGGCACCGTGTGCCCGGAGCCGGGGGCCGCGCAGCGCCTGATGGCAGCTCTAAGCCCGGCTAGCCCCCTCCCTTAATCTGGCCCTGCTAGGCAGTACTCTTAAACTGCTGCCTGATGGCAACCCAGGGAAGGGAATGACAATTTTGTAGGGATGTGATTTTATAATCTTCAGCAACACTCTAATGAAATAGCTCTTAAGCACATTTTAAACTCAGGCTCTGTTGACGAACGCAGTAAATTCAGAAACTGACAGTATAGAGCTGGGTTTGGCAGATGCCTGATACATGGCTTGATTCCCACTTGACTGGCTCTTTCACAGGTTCGGGGTTCTGCTATAGGTCTGGCAGGTAGGGTTGCCAGATGGTTTCACAAAATATACCAACCCCCCCCCCCCCCCCAAAAAAAAAACACCGGGAAAAATTCTGTTGAGAAAAAAAAAAAACCCAGCTGCAGCCCCTTTTATTCCTGGACAGAAGGCACAAATACCGGGCTGTCCGGTTCAATACCGGACACCCGGCAACCCTACTGGCAGGCTTGTTCACTTGTAAGCTAACTAGATCTTCTCTGGAGGAAGCAGAGCCTCAGAACAGGCATAAGAAGAGGCAAGCGGGTGGACATTAAGACCCAGTGGTGCCCCAAATGTTCAGGGTGCCCTACGCAGCTTCATATTCTACATATGGGTATAGGCGGCACTTTAGGAGGTAAACAGGGTTTGGGGGCGGAGGCTGACAGCTCGCGACCCCCAACCTAATCACCTTGCACCCCCCTGAGAGGTCATAACCCCTAGTTTGAGAATCCGTGGTTTAAACCACAAGCGGTTTCACAATACCATGTGTCTTTAACCGTGTTCCAAATGCCACCAGGCTTTGGTGAATCCAGACCTGCTGCCCCAATGCTACAAAGGCATGAATGGGTCTGATGCACCACGGTTCAGCTACGTTCTGTTCAGGCTCCTGCCTACATCGGTGACTCCTGAACTTGTGCACCCATTAGAGGTGCAAAGAGATTTAAAGAGCCAGGGTGTGGCTAGCACAGTGGATGTTGGAAGAGGCATTTTGCAAAGGCCCGAGGGTTAAACCAAAGAGGATTTAAGCAACTGGTCATTTCTGCTCCTTTCCCTAGTTGCCAGAACAGGAATGATCATGTTGAACATTCAGCCGGAACTAATTAACGTTTGTAAAGCTCTCTGATCTGTAAACTGCTAGGTAAGTGCCGAGTGCTGTTCTAATGATTATCATTGTTACCATGCTATTTATTTCTATTCCAGTGTTTACTCTTGTGGCTCTCAAGGGAGTTCCTCTAGATGCATTTGAGTTGGTGAGAGGAGCAGAATAAACTGTTCCAGGACTAGAATCGCTCTTGTCACACCAACACTATCTAGTGATATGGGAAGAAATGTCTAGTGGTTAGAGTTCCAGACCATTTGGGTTAACTCCTGGCTCTTCTGCAGGCTTCCTTTCAAAACAGCAGCAGTGGAGCGTCTACACACGCCTTATTTCAAAATAACTATTTCGGCATGGGCGTTATTCTTTGTAGAATGAGGTTTACAGAAGTCAGAATAAGCCATCTGTTATTTCGAAATTATTTCGAAATAATGGAATTGCTGTGTAGACGCTTGCATAGTTATTTTGGAATAACAGCCGTTATTCCGAAACAACTTTGCTGTGTAGACACACAGGGAAGCCTCAAAATTAGTCCAAGGCAGGCTTCCCTAATGTGGATGTGCTACTGTAATTGTCACCAGGTGGATTTGAACCTAGGATCTCTGGAGCTGAGTATAGGAGCCTCTCCTCTCTGAGATAAAAGCCAGCTGACTCCCAGCCCATGCTGTAGAGGTCTCTAGGTCTTAGCTGTTGCTGTGGTCTAGGTACCACTTGCATTGTTCAGTAACCACACTGGAGGCTGTGTCTACATTGGAGCGATCTTGCACAAAACTTGCTGCCTGTCTACACTGGCTGCGAGTTCTTGCTCAAGTACACTGACGTTCTAATGTATGAAATCAGTGCTTCTTGCGCAAGAACTATGACGCTCCCACTCAGGAATAAGCCCTCTTGTGCAACTGTTCTTGCGCAAGAGGCCAGTGTAGACAGGCAACATGAATTTCTTGTGCAAGAAAGCCCTATGGTTAAAATGGCCATCAGAGCTTTCTTGCGCAAGAGAGCGTCTACACTGGCATGGATGCTCTTGTGCAAAAGCACATCTCTTGCGCAAAGGCACATGCCAGTGTAAACACTCTCTTCTGGAAGAGTTTTTGCACAAGAACTCTTCCGCAAAAGAGTTCTTGCACAAAATCATGCCAGTGTAGACGTAGCCTGGGTGTGTGGGTTACACTACCTCGATTTAGAGCCCCAGGAAGCGCTGGGGAGTAATTACTTTGAATGGCCCTGGGGAGGAGCTATTTTGAAATAGCAACAGTGGAGCGTCCACACTACTGCTATTCTGAAATAGCTATTTCGGAACAGGCGTTATTCCTCGTGGAATGAGGTTTACAGAAGTCGGAATAAGCCGTCCGTTATTCTGAAATAACAGAATGGCTGTGTAGACGCTCGCATTGTTATTTCAGAATAACAGCTGTTATTCTGAAATAGCACGGCTGTGTAGACGCACCCTCTGTGCTTCTGTAATGCCAACGGATGGAACTGAACAGGGGACCTCAGTGCCTGAGCCGCTACAGCTTGAGCTTAAAGCCAGCTTCTGCTCTGCTACGGTTGCGGAGGAAACTCATTCTCTTTCTCTGTAAGTGGTCTAAGTGGCACTACATGGGGCAAGGAACCACCCCCAGTGGGTTACACTTCTGTTTCGTCCTTTATGCAATGAAGAAAATATTTCCCTCTCCCACAGGGAGTTGAATAGAAGAAGCTAGGTCCTAACGCAGCTCTTCTATTTGCCATTTTAGCTGTCAGTAACATTTGCAGCAAGCATTGACTAGAAGATGCTATGCGAAAACCAAGCTCTCTGCTCTTCTAGCTGTCCAGCAAGGCAAGTATCATTCTCATTCTCTATTTTAAATAATGGGGAAACCGAAGCACAAAAGAGGCATGATGTGCCCCAGTTCATGCAGCATTCAGAGGCAGGGCCAGGCGTAGAATGCAGATCTCTGGATTCCCAATCCAGGCCCCTAACTACTGGCCCACAATATCACGGCTAGTACAGAAGGGCAGCATATCATTTTCTGTGAGTGGGATAAAAATCAGGTCTAGTATTATGCAGTGCTAGACTCCGCATTGATCATCCTGTAAACATCATTACAGCCCTGGGATTTTAATCCCCCTCACCTCCTACTTATCTAGAAACAAGTGGAAAACAACCAATCAGCACTTCATTGTGCAGATCCGCACATATTTTTGACACCTCGGATTATACACCAGTGATTCACATACACATATTGAGTGAGTTAGGAATCCAATATACTTCTTTACTTACACTAGTGTTTCCAAGGCTCTGACTTGAAACCCTTCAACCAATTAACCCCTAAATATGACTTTGCTAAGTGGGCCTTCTATAAATATCTCCACCTGGCACCTTTGGGTAACAGATTGGGTTGCATTATGACTACTCATGATTCAGTTTGGAAACAGACAGCCCAGCATTAGAAGTGGAGCAAAATCAAGGGGTAGATGGCTGAATTAGAGGCTGCTCTGAACTGAATGCCAAGTCTGCGAAAGGACCAATGGCCAGTGCTTACATGGGCATAGATCTGGGGTAGCCCCAATGTCTTCACGGAGTTTGTCTAGATGTAACTGGGTTCAGAATCTGGTTCAACCTCCAGACAGGAATCCCAAGTCAAATCTCACTCCTGATCTGACAAAAACATACTGGGTTATGCCTATATAGGGAAACAGAAACTCTCTGAGTTGAAACTCACGGGTCCAGATTTTGGGTCCATGTAAATCCACACAACTCCACTGACTTGAACAGAGCTACACTGATTTATAGCAAATGAGGGGCAGCCCCCATGAAAATAACCTGGGCTTAGAACAAGGGTCTCATACTCAATTTACTATAGGGCCAGTGCCCGTCCTCAAATCCACTTAGTGTCCCAGAGGGCACCCCCCTCTGGCAGGGCTCCAGGGGGAGGGCCTCTGCACACTTCCCCGCCATGCATCTCTTGACCCTGCCTGCTGCCCCCAGATAATTTAAACCACCACCACCCCGCTACCACCACTGGCAGTACAGTGGGGCTAAAGCGGCTTCTAGCGGCTAGCTCCACGCCGCTGCTGGCACACCCCTGTGGCCCAGGGGAGTAGTGTGCAGAGCTGTGCCATCCATAGGGCAGTTTGGGGCAGCCATTCCAACTTTCCTATGGATGGGACGGTCTCCCATATTCAGGTTAGCTCACTGGGCCCTGGGCAGGCTGGGGCCAGCAGCACGGGTCTGCCCCCTCTCCACTCACCAAGGTGACAGAAGCTGTGTGGAAGTGGAAGACTCCACTCCGCCGCCATCTCCCAGGCCTTGTCCCTCAGGGGAGGGAACTTGAGGAAAAGATGCAAGGGTGGAGCAAGGGCAGGAAAGGGCAAGGCATGGGCAGAGCAGGGGCTGGGCTTGGGGGAAGGATATGGACACACGCCCTCAGGCCGTGGCGACTCGTGTCCCGACAGCTGTGTGCGGGCCAGTTTGTGGAACTGCTTGGGCTGTAGAGAGCCTTTGTAGAGGGCTGTGAATTTGAGACCCTTGCCTTAGAATTTTCTTGAGCCTTCCACTCCGGAGTTTAACAGAACAAGGCAGAGCCAAAAGTTGGGAGCACTTGCCCTGACTCCCATGGGGGCGTTGTGCTTTCTTCACCGAGACAGTTTGGACCAAAGGGAATGGACGCAGAAGCACAGCTGCAGAACGCATGCAATAGACGATCTCTGCAGGGCTTGAATGAGCCTGACTCTTGCCCCTAGATTAAATGGAGTGTGTAACTGTTTTGGTATAGACTGAGTCACATGAGCAGACTAATCATAAGTACCCAGTGTTCTCTAAACAAACCTCCAGGTTGCCTGACACATGCTGTAAGATTCTCCACTTCTTACATCGTAGCCTCTTTGTAGTGGATGAACTGACCTTTGTAAGCCAAACTTTGTAATGTGTTTTCTTAGTGAAATCACTAATACTCTGAACAACTAGCAGCGTATGGGGTGGTGTTGAAAGCAGAGGACTGGAAGTCAGGCCGGCTGGGTTCTATTCCCAGCCATTTGCTGGGTATCCTTAAGCAAGTGACTTGCCTCTTTGTGCCTCAGTTTCCTGATACGCAGTTCAGGGTGCTGTGTGGCTTAAATCATTCATGTTTGCAACACATGGCGATATTCAGGATGAAAGTTGCTGGATGAATGCAGCCTGTTGTCAGTAATGAAGACTGGGGAGGATTTCATAGAATGTAATAATACAGTGGGTTAGTTGCTAGTGGAATGTATTTCCATTTCCAGGAACATGACACCAGAATGCATGGGACTTAGGTTTGTTCTTATCTATGATACACCTGTGTGTGTGTGAGAGATTGCCTACTTTTTTGTGTTGTGCCAGCAAAGGCCAGAATCCCTGGGTTTGTTTTCTGTGGTCCACAGGCTCATAGCAGAAAGCAGCTGACTCTTGCAGATCAGGCCAGGGAAGAAGTAGAAGCCAGGTGATCCGGTTACCAGGCACAGTGCCCCTGTATTCGGGTTCAGTAGGGACCCAAAATAAGGTGAGGGGAAGCAAATCCTTCCGAGGTCTCAGGTCACCTTTTGGAAATCCACATCACAAATCAGTGTGGTATCTGTGAGGCTCCTGTGGCATGGGCTGTTGGGGGAAGCGAGCAGTGTTGCCAAAGCAAGGAAGGCATAGGGAAGCGGGGGGGAGGAAATGCAGTGATGGGGGCCCCATACAGAGGCAGTTACACAAGGTAAAGACAGATCAAAGGGCAGATTTATGGCTTTAGAGGAGTGAACTGTGCTCGCTGATAACAGAATCTCATCCCAACAGGCAGGTATTCAGCTCCCCTGGACCGGATCCAGCTTGCAGGGAGTTAATTGCTTCAGAGCATCCACAAGCTGCTTGCTTTTGATTTCTCCATACAAACAAAGGGAGAGGTTCAATTTCCCAGCTAATTACGAATGCACAGTATAGAGCAAGAAGCAAACCCCAGCTGGGCCCAGGTAGCTGGGGTGGATTTAACGGCCATGCCAGGCAGCCGCACCCCTGTCGATGAACGGCCCTGGTGTTGCATAGCCTCTCAGGACCAAAGCCAGATCATGCCCAGATCATTCGGGAAGATTCACCCCAGCTGCACGTCTGCCCAGCATGGGGACTTGCTCCCAGCCTGCCAAGCCCAGACAATGGGGAGGTTTGCAGGACTCTCAGACAAAGTGCTCACCGGGGTCATGCCCCCACCCTCCTCCAGCACGTTGGCTTTGGCCCCGATCCTGCTGGCCTCATCCATATTAGTCAGACTGAATTCAAAGGACGATTCAGGGATACAGAATCAGACCGTAAGTCACCAAATAATAATGCAACCTGTGGTGGCAACCTCACCCTACCAGCACCAACGTGGCAAATAATGTGACCACGGACCCTGCCCCACGGGGTCACGTCCAGGCTGTATTGGAGGCTGATTTTGCCCTCCCTCAGGCTGGTGTAAATCAGGAAGAACTCCAGGGAAGGCAGTGGTATTGCACTGGAGAGAAAGCGAAGTAAGTGAACAGAGAACCAGGCCCCTGGTGGGTTTGGAGGAGGTGTTATGTGGCTGGAAAATCCCCTGCAGCCCTGTCCAAATTCAAACCACAAAGGCTCTAGCAGAACCAGGGATCGTTACTGATTCTTCCCTCTGGTCTTGGGTAAGTGTTCACGCGTGTGGGGGCATGTGTGTTCCATGGAGAAATTCGCACCGTTCCTGGGTGAAACTCCAGAAATTACCTGCCTGAGCATCTGAACCAAGCCAGTGCCTACAGGCTCCATACACCTCCTGTGCACGCCGCATGGGAAGGGATGTGAAAGGCCACTGTGCTCTCGTCTCTGGGACAGCCAGTCTTGGCTAGAGTCCAGGTATCAATTAAAGGCAAGCCAGGACCTGCAGGGAGTTTACCTGTATGGCTAGGTGGTGGCTTAAGCTAATTCCTACATGTGCACCCTAGGGCCAGGTCTACACTCATAGGGAATGTCGAATCAAGATATGCAACTCCAGCTACATTAATTACATAGCTGGAGTCGACGTATCTTGTTTTGTGTTTCCCCGCCAACCCCACATCCAGAAAGCAAGGGGAACAAACGCTTCTGTCTGCTTTCCTTACTCCTTGAAGAAGCAGGAGTACTGGCAGCCAATGTGGGGTGCCCTCTGACTTCAATTTAGCGAGTCTGCCTCAATCCATCTTCCGGAGTTCAATTTAGCGAGTATAGTTAAGACTCCCTAAATCAAACTCCAGAAGATCAATCATGGCAGCCTTGATCTTCCATCTAGTGAAGACATGGCCTAGGAGACATCTTGCTGACCTTGGTGCAGGATAAGTGAACTTAATCTATTCCAGCCTACGGTGCAACAAACCAAAGAGTGGGAGAGACAGACAGAGCCCTGAGCAACCCTGTAATATCTCCCCAATGCATCAGCATGGAGCTGGTCAGTGGGTACTTCTCCTACTTTGTATTTAAGGCCAAATCCTACTCACCAGAGCTAATACTAGGCTTGGGAAAGGAGGCACCTCACTGGTATGGAGGGGGATATGCTCCGCTCCCCAGCCACCTAGGAACGCTGCCCCTGCCTCTCTCCCTGGAGCTCTAAGGCACCTATTTCTGTAATATCCAGAAACCGCTGTCCGATCTCAGTGCTGCTATTGTGTCAGCAGCACATACCCTGTTTCACAGAAGGCAATGGCCCCCAGCTCTGTGACCCCTGGGCCCCCCAATACACACACACTGTACCCCAACATCACCCTGCCTTGCAAGGGTTGCAGCCCCCCTCTGTATGTGGGGTTCCCCTCTCGCTGGAACTGGGTCCTACTCTAGAGAGGGGAACAACTCTTCAAGCTGAAGTGCCGGAGACGCATCTCCGCTGGATGCCCTCACTGTGGCAGCTGCAGGGTTATCTGTTGGTGGCATTGTAAATGAGTCAATGCTGTGGAGTTTGTCTGGGATGCAACCCCCCTCTCCTTGCCACCAGTCCCCAAACGGCAACCCCAGAAAGACAGCGTAGCTGGATATCCATCATCTGGACCAGATCCACGGTGGGCTGGGTTTGTAGCGTCACCTGCTCTGGAACCAGAGTGTTCTTAGTCTTTGTGCAGAGTAATGAAAGGGCCGGAGGGTGACATCCATGCATTAATAAGCAAGGCAGTGCGCTGGTGGATATCACACAGCGAAGGGAGGGAGAGGAGAAAAGAAAAGCAAAAGCTGGCTGGAGGCACTGAAGGTCAGAGCTGTGAATGCCAGTAATTACCCAGAGTACCAGGGAAATTTACCCTGGGCTATTGAAAACAATGTGCTTGTGTGTAATCTATGATTTCTCAAGCCTGCACATTGCTAACCTCGTGTCCTGTACTTTTCTACCCACCGTAGATTCCACAATCTCTGCCATGGGGACTTTCACGGTGTTCGGTGTGTTTGCAGGGCTGTGAAATTCTGTGATAAGAAGGAAACTGGCATGCAGGAAAATCACATGTGACTGGCAGACCGAGGGCCAACGGGAAGTGGACACTGGAATTTTGAGGGGGTTTTTTTTGCTCTTGTTGGAGGGGAAAAGAACCCCTCAAAAGCTACTTGAGTTTGACTCAGAAAGGGGAAATTCTGGAAAGAAGGCCTTTGACTGAGCTCTGGGAGAGGGGTCAGTGCAGGCCTGTTTCTTCTCACTGACCTCCGAGCCCACTTAACAACAAAAACAACCATTTGACATGTCAACCCAACCAGTGCCGAACACCGCAAACAGAAGAACAACTCCCTCATCTAACACAACCTTCCAAATTTTCCTTCAGACAACCCCAGTGCACAAACCTGGGAAACAGCTTCCATCTTGCACCCTGCCCAACCAAGGAGACAAGAAAATTGCACTCTCCCTCCACCAAGCCTTTAGATGTACAAATCCATCAGCCCGCAGCCCCTGGCCTGTAGTTCAGATGGTCCCACAACAGAATAGATCTCATGGCTCGGAAGTTTTCCCTTGCATTCAGTCCATATTTCCGCACCTCCCTTTCTTCACTCCATTCCATTATCCCTAGTAGTTCTCCTCCCCACTAGATCTTTTCTCTCCCACCTCAGTCTTTACACTCTTCAAATAGGTGTGGATCATATCCATAGTAAACTCTTCTCCATGATGTGTATGTTTAACTCTTCTATCCTTCATCACAAGACAATATTCCAGCCCTCTGCTCTGTTCTACTGCTCTCCTCTTGATCCCCTCATCCCCCCAGTTTGTAAATATATTTCTGTTGATATGCCTGCCCTGTGACATGCAGCTCAGAGCTGTACTGGCCATATATTTTTCTGCCAAATCATGTGGCAAACTCATGTCAAATTTGCTATTCACATAAGAATGGTCATACTGGGTTAGTGGCCATGGAGAAGTGCTTCTCACTTAGCCCCAAGCTGCTGCAGTGGGAGAAGTCCGTCTGGCCCAGGATGCTCTCCTCTGACATGTCAGTACCAGAGGCTTCAGATGGGATGAACAGAACAGAGTATTTTTGAGTGATCCACCCCTGTTGTCCCGTCCCAATTTCTGGGAGTTGGCGATGTAAGGGCACCTGGAGCAGTGGGTTGCATCCCTGACCATCCTGGCTAATAGCTGTTGATGGATCTATCCTCCATGAATTTACCTAATGCTTTTTTAAACCCCAGTTATACTTTTGGCCCTTCACAACATCCTACAGCAATGAGTTCCACAGATCAACTGTGCGTTCTATGAAGAAATACTTCCTTTCGGTTATTTTAAAGCTGCTGCCTGTTCATTTCCATCCTAGTTCCTATGTTATGTGAAGGGATAAAGAAGTATGTTTGTTTCAGGTTATTTCCCCCCTTCCCCACCCATCGCCCACCCCCGAATTGTCCCAAGCGGAATCCCATTGTGTTACTTTCTGCTTTACTTTCTAATCTCTCGAGATCACTCTGCCTCACTTCTCTGAGCTCACTGGTATTCTCAGCACCACTGAATAGAGCATCAGCTGCAAGCTTCCTCATCATGCTGTTTACTCCCTTTTGTATTGCTGGGGATGATTGTATTATGCTTAGTCCCACAGTGCCGGTCCCTGAAGTGCCTAGATGCCATTGCAGACACTAAGGATATTCTGTCAAGGTGGGGGAACCAAGCTCCCTTCCTTCCACCCCAGCCTAGGGCTGCAGAGCTAACGAGTAAGAGGAGTCAATGCAAAGTGGTTTATTAGTTTGCAGCCAGAGTCCTTTCGTCCTACACTTCCTAGGAAACCTCTTCTGGACAGAGCAGGTTCTCATGCAGCAGCCTATGGCGCCGGTGCTAGGAAATGCAGCCTCGCTGGGGTTTTATCGCAAGCTTTGCTTTTGTTTTTCTCAAGGCTCCAGCTGTGGGAGTCACATGGCAGTCTTGGCTAGCTTGCTTTTTCTTCCCCCCACCCCACGCCCCAGTAAGTTTCTAGAGAAAAAGCTGGAAAACGTGGTCCCCTAAGGACTCAGAACCCAGATGGCAAACACAACACCCCACCCACCCCCGACACTTATTATTGTTAAAATCTCATGATTTGGGGAGGGGAGGGGGATAGGAGGAGAAGCCCGACTTATGATTTTTGAATTTTGGAGGTTGGCCAGACTGTGAACGTCACAGCCTTCTTCTGAGCCTGCTCCCTGGGTTTGAACCGAGTGTCCCTCGCAGGTGAGACCTGCAGGATCAGCTGAATATGCTAGGGGTAGACCCAGATGCAGCCTCCCAAAGACCAAGGCAACCCCAGCCCTGTCAGGGCGTGAAGATGCTATCGAGAGCTAGGGTTTCATATCACGCTTGTATCTGGGTAAGGTAATGACCCAGCTATTGGACAGGCAGGCAGGGTATGGTGCAAAGAATTGCCTCTATGATGTGCTCAGATGTCCCCAGAAGCCTCCCCCTTCCCCAAGTCCAAGCCTTGCTGTTTAGTACAACCCTTTGGCTATGGTCTCATGGCCCGTTTTCAGCTCACGTAACAGCTGCTCGCGCTCATCCTGAGACAAGGAGCTAGACAGGTACTGGGCCGGATGCTACATGGAACTGGAATGATGTTACGCCAGCCGCTCTGTTGATAATGACATCAGAGGCCCAGACCTGCTGGGGTGGATCACGCTGATCGCTGTTCCCTGAGTGTGGCAGCAGGAAGGGCAGTGGTTCATTAGACCAGGGGCCGCGCTCCTGTTCGTTTATCGGCCCCTCTTCATCTGGGGCCTTTCCTCTTGATCTTTAAGGTTAGCGATGGGACAGCTGGTGTGTGCACTCTCCATGGGGGCAGTGCCTGCTGTCTCTGCCAAACATCCCTCCAGAGGAAAACCCAGTGGTAGTGGCACAATCTCAGCTTGGTCCGTGCCATCCAGCAGTCTTGCTCAGTAGCTGGACTGAGACAGAGGGTGTTTCGGGGGAAAGCCAGATTGGTGGGACTAGACGTTCATGTTTGCAAGACCAGGGGCTTGGCCATTGTTAAATCAACGGCAGAGCCTCAGCCTGTAACCATGGGCTCTCTGCATGTTTAATGCAGCTCCGTGTCTTGCAACAGGGTGTGTGCCTGCTGCTGCATCACTTAATGTTCCTGAAACAAGTGCTTTGCCAGATCTGGGACCTATTTGCATTTAATTCCTTTGCTTAACTCCCAGAGAGACTTTAAGGCTAAACAAGTGTCTTCACTATGGGGAAGTTTGACGCTGCTGCGATTGATCTTCTCAAGTTTGATTTAGCGGGTCTAGTAAAGAACCGCTAAATCAAACTCATAGGGCACCCCTATCAGCACTGGAACTCCAGCTCCTGCAAGAAGGGAAGCCAACGGGAGAGTTTGCTCCGTTGACCTCCCACTGAAGAGATGGCGGGAAAACTTGAATGAAAGTACGTCGACTGCAGCTAAGTAATTAATTAACGTAGTTGGAGTTGCATATCTTAATTTGACCTTCCCCTTTAGGGTATGTCTAGACTACATGCCTCTGGCGACAGAGGCATGTAAATTAGACATACCGACATAGTCAATGAAGCAGGGATTTAAATATCCCCCCCCTTCATTGGAATAAAAATGGCCACCACGTTGTGCCGGCTCAGCTGTTTGTCGGCACGAACCGGCAGTCAAGATGGGGATTGGTCAGCAAGGAAAGCCTTTGCCGACCGATCCCTTATGCCTCATGCAACGAGGTTTACAGGATCGGTCGGCAAAGGCTTTCCTCACTGACCGATCCCCATCTTGACTGCCGGTTCGTGCCGACAAACAGCTGAGCCGGCACAATGCGGTGGCCATTTTTATTCTAATGAAGTGGGGGATATTTAAATCCCCGCCGCTTCATTGACTATGTTGGGATGTCTAATTTACATGCTTCTGGCGACAGAGGCATGTAGTCTAGATATACCCTCAGTGTAGACCTGGCCTAAGAATGACCGAGGCCCACCTAAATTTTGTGACTCTTTCCTAGTGTATGTGGGACAGATGGGGCAGAGTAGCAAAAACTGGGGCCAACTCTCATGATTTTACTGTGAGTGTAATTTTGAAAGTCCCAGCTCCCGGGTTCAAATGACTGCATGACAGCTGTAGTTTTTAGTTTTGAAATGAACTCAAGTTTCTGGCTCTCATAGTTGCAGAGAACAGCTTGAAAACAATGAAAGGTGTGTGACCTACAGGCTCAGAAACAAGCAGGCAAAGAAAAAGAACCCACAAGGTGTTATTAAAAAAGCATATGAATTTTGGGGATGGACCCATCCTTTCGAAATGTAAGAGGTGGCAATACGGGGCCCTGTTTAGTGAGTTTGGTTCTTCCTGAAGCCTATCCGGTGCAAAAGTATGAGAACGACTATCAGGGCAGATTGTTAAGAAGCAGGGCACACACTCCAAACTGGTTGTGCGTTCCACACAGGGATTTTGCTAACCAAGGATCAAGTGGGAACTCCTCAGGCACTACAACAGCCTTAACATGGCCTCCCAGTCAATCCCCAAAGGTACTTCATTTTGTTTTACCGCATAGGCAATCTTGCCTTTGTAGTAGATGGTCCTTAACACCAAATATCACAACAATATTCAGGTTACGCCCAGCCCCAAAGAATTGGTCACTTACACCTCAGTCAGTTTCACTTTACATCTCACCAAAGACAAGGCTTGTTGCCCGTCCTATAAAAACTACCTAAACATTTATTAACTAAGAAAAAGAAATAGTTATTTTCAAGGTTAAAGCAAGCAAATATACACACACAAATGAGTGACAGTCTTAGGTTCTAAAAGACAATAGAAGCTGCTGTAATGTGCAAATATTACGCGTCCTTTCGGGCTAACCCATGCTAAACAGCTGGGGAGCTCTTGACGATGCTTAGAAATCTTTCCCTCTCAAAATCCAAGCAGCATGGAGATACAGTTTCTTCTTGTTAGGGAATTTTATACCCTCCCCCCTCAGAATTCAAGCTGATGGGATCAGTTCGTCCACATGTCTCCTTTACACTGGGTCAGCTGGAGACGGGGCAGTACAGAGGAAGGCAATTAACAAAGTCTTTTTTCTTTGATGTTTCCCAGTGGCTAATTTGGTTTCAATGAATGGTTCTGCAGCACTGTAGAGACTAACAAAAAAGATAGATAGTATCATGAGCTTCCGTGGGCACAACCCACTTCTTCAATGGGCCTTCTTGGTGGGCAGGACCGAACACCTTCTGCAGGAAGCCAGCATTTTACATGAATTAATGTTTCTTTTCGGTTTGATGACTTAACTCGATTACAGAGGATTACAGTGCATAGCACTTCATTACATGGGGTCCAGCTGTTATACATAAGATTAACACATACAGCATCCTTCAAGGGTTTCATAACGTCTACACTAAGCACAGTCTTCTTAACGTAGCATCTGTTGTAACAATGCTAACCCAGCGGTGAACCATCCTAATTCCCGCCATGCATTTATCAGTGTTCAGTTGAGACACAGAGTCCTTGGCACAAGCCAGCACCTGGCTTGCCAGCGTCACGTAACTCCTCCCTCTCCCAGCCTTTAGGGTAAGATGGATTTGTCAATGAACAAGATTAAGTGTCCTTAGGCTATTGTACAGTACAGGAAACCAACAGACATTACAAAACCTGGATAAACCCAGAGGCCAGTGCTAGGTTATCACTGAACCTGCGGTACTGTACGTATTTACCAGACGTGTTTAACAACAAAACTCCACCCTCGGTTCTAGTGAAATGGTGATTTCCTTTCGGCATGGCCTTGGCTGTGTTCATGTAACCTCTCATCAATGAAGGTTCTGCAATCACCAGTACAGGAACAATTGAGCTCTTTTCACTATTTGCATAGCCGGGAAATTGATAAGAAGGAATGAGCGTGTGAAAGTGAAAGCCACGTGACTGAGTTTATTATTCCCTCTGGGATAGGTTCAAAGGCACAGGAAACAGTTGGGCACCCAATTACCATTGAGTGCCAATGGGATTTAGAAGTCTAATGAAAAATCTCCTTTTATGGTGATTCTAGAACCCTGCAAATCCATCGGCATCCGCTTTATATCCATGGATATCTGCATCTATGGATGTGGATAGCCATGGCTCATTTCTGCGGATTCAGATGCAGATACAATTTCTTTTAATCTAGAACCCTGCATATTTGCACATATCTGCTTTATGTCCACAGGTATCTACATCCACAGATATGGATGCAGATATCCATGGCTCATTTTACAGATACGGATGCGGATGCAAATTTTTTATCTAGAATCCTGCAAATTTGTGGCTATCTGCTTTATATCCATGGGTAGCCACATCTGTGGATACAGTTGCAGATATCCAAAGGTCATTTTTACAGATGCGGATGCAGAGACCAATTTTGTATTTGTGCAGAACTCTACAGATCTCCCGAACTCTCAAGTTAATACCTTGGCCAAAACACCTAATCCAGCGTCCTCTGCCCTCCTAGCTCAAGTTTAGTATTGCCAACGCTCCGGGTTTTATTGTGAGCCTTGTGGCGCTGGATGTTTTCCCTAAAGCCCCAGTTTCTAGAGGCATGTGATATCTTCGCTTTTACTTCAAAAGAGGTGATAGCCCTGGTGATGACAAAGAAAAGCATAAAAATGTGACTCCAGGGCTACGTCTACACTATGAGTTTTTTTGGCAGAAAATATGCTAATGAGGGACTCATTAGCATGAGTCGTGACATCATTAGCATATTTCTGCCATTTCTTTTTGTGCAAGGGTTTTTTTTGCGCAAAAAGAAGCAGTGTGGATGTTTCCTTTTTGCGCAAAAAACCCCGTTTTGTGTAAGATCCTTATGCCTCTCCAGAACAGGCATAAGTATCTTGCGCAAAACGGGAATTTTGTGCAAAAAAGAACCATCCACACTGTTTCTTTTTGTGCAAAAACCCCTTGTGCAAAAAGAAATGGCAGAAAATATGCTAATGATGTCACGACTCATGTTAATGAGTCCCTCATTAGCATATTTTCTCCCGAAAAAACTTGTCGTGTAGATGTAGCCCAGTACACTCGGAAGATTAGAAAATGAGTTTTAAAAGAAAAACCTCAATAAAAAACTCATGATTTTGGCTTTCGGGGGCCGGGAGGCGGACTCCTGATTTTTTTTTATGTTTACTTTCTGCAACAATGACGGCCACATTCATCTAGGGCAGGCTATGAAGCATGGGGATCTCAGCAGCGCAGCTCAGCTGGGATCTGGAAGCTCTATGGAGTTCTGTAAGGACCAGGGCAACAGACGATACCACTCTTGCTTACTGCCTCCTTCACCAGATCAGGAAGGCCTCGATTCCCCTTTTGTCTGCCAATCCAAGCTGGGATCTTTTAAAGACCCTAAAAGAACTAAGCATCTAATACCCATTAAAACTGGGCATCTAATCCTCCTCATTACGCCTGAACTCCCTGCTCCACGCAGGCCCTGTTAGCTGGGGTCACTGAATATGATATTTCATTATTGGATGTTGGGAAACAATAGACCCAGTGCAAAGGAGATACAGCCAGGGAGAGCTGGGAAACCAATTAACTAATTAGAGCCTTAAGCAGTCACCTTGGGCAATAACAGAACAATGCCACTTTTATTTACACGGTGCCTTCTGTGTGCAGAGCAGGGCACAGCAAAGGCTAGGACAAATACCGACTTCCACCTCCATAGTTTACTCCCTAGTCGAGCGCGGCCTTCATCCGTTGCAGGGCTTTGTAGCATCACTGGAATTCTTCCCCCTGTGACGCTCCCCCCCCACCTCCCGGTGACTGCCCTGCACATTCTGTTCATTAGTTAGACGGAGGGACAGTTGTCCAGGGCAGTTCTACTGAGGGGGAATAAACATCACAAGTTTCCCACCCTGCTCTGTAACTCCCACCCTGCCGCCAGAGCTCTGAAAGCTTGAGTTTGAGCCGGCACCCCGATGTCTTAATGGGAGATTTGCCATTGTCTTTAATGGGAGCAGGATCAAGGCTTTAATTTTGCCTTGATTACACGTGCACAATGATTCGTTATTATAGGCTGCTCGGGCGGACTCGTATACCTCAGTCTAGGCCGATATCGCCCCTTGCTCGTCCGTCTGTGGGCCGTCGCATGCAGCCCTGCCAAGACACCCATATTTTGAACTGATGTTTGAACCCTGCCCCTATGTTTAGCTACCGGTGCCCTTCGGTCCTAACATCACCACCCCGGGGTGCCAGGGAACCTACGGGCAGCTGTCTCTCTGCTATTCCAACCCTGGAATCCCACCCACAGCATCGCCAGTGTGCCTCTACCCTGGCCTACACAGCCTCCTCAAAACAACAACGAGTCCTCTGGCACCTTAAAGACTAGCAGATGTATTTGGGCATCGGCTTTCATGGGCAAAGACCTTTACCCACCAAAGTGTATACCGCTCCGGCCACAAACGCTGATGCCCAAATCAATCTGTCAGTCTTTAAGGTGCCAGAGGACTCCTCCTCGTTTTTGCAGGTAACGACTAACACAGAAGGATTCTTCCTCCTTCTAGTTTAGTCCTGGACTTTCCCTGAGCAGAGACTCGGCTGGGATGCATTCTGGGGCAGCGTGGATATAGGGGTCGATCCCCTCAGTGCACCACTCCCACTTGTGGCCTACCCGGGGACTTCTCTCTAACCCTCTAGAGGAGACAGGCTAACGCATCAGCTCCTTGTATCTCCACCCCCTCACAAGCGGGCAGGCTGAGGGCTGGTGTGCCGCAACCCGGCCTGTTCTGTCTCGTGGGACTGTGCGTCCGAAGCGCTCATTGCATTCCTGTGCCATACTCCCTTCAGCGACGCTGTGCTCGGAGGCGGGAGGGACTGTTCCGCGGGCAGGCAATCCATCCACCAGACTGCAAAATCAGGTGGCTCGAAGGGACTGGGTTAGGAAAGCACAAGAGCGAGGCCACGTCTGCACGTACAGGGCTGCAGCGGCACTGGGGCTGCTGCAGCGCTTTAGTGAAGACACTGCTATGTCAAGTATGGGGGGGCTAGACCTGTCTAACTGCATCTCTCGGGAGGGGGGTGTGGATTTTTCACCCCCGCCACCCCCAGTGACATACTTATACCAATACAGATCTGTAGTGTAGAGCTGGCCCAAGTAAGGAGTGAAACTCTGTCAATAATGTCTCAGAGGGGTAGCTGTGTGAGTCTATAACTTTAAAAATGAGTATCATAGAATCACAGACTCATAGAACATTAGAACTGGAAGGGACCTCGAGAGGTCATCAAGTCCAGTCCCCTGCCCTCACGGCAGGGCCAAACACCATCTACAATATTGTGGGCATTGCAGAAAAGATGAGTTTCAAGGAGCTAGAAGGCGTAGCCAATATGAAAACCATGACATTAATTTTAGTGCCATAGTTTAATAGCTATCATCCATGGTTTCTGCATCTAGCTGCTATTTTCAACAACAGTTTTCTTCCTTTCTTTTGTATAGTTCCAATGATCTATTCTATTTTACTGCTGATGGCCTCTTAAGAAGAAAGGCCTGCCCCAAGAGTTTGAATATTAATATTTCACTCTGTGTTTTTTCTACTTTTATGTTTATTCGTTTTTAACAAGGTATCACCCGGGATTTTGCCTGTGAGACAGCAGGTGCGGTCACTGTTTAATATTTATTATTACATTTATTACGAGGGACTGGTATTTCCCAAGGCAAAGTCTAGCTTTGTGCTTTGTGCTTTCGTTGCAAAGTGTTGTCAACTGAGATAATATAATCAAATATCCTATGCTAGTCCTGTTGTACCTTGGAGATTAACAAAAATATAGAGAGTATCATGAGCTTTCATGGGCAAAATCCACCTCTACAGATGTTGTGCTGGAGAGGAATAACAGAAACCCAGTAATACCCAATGAGCCCAGAAATTGTCACCTGATGGGCAGAGACCTCCCAAAGCGTGGTGACACTCCAAGGATTGGAGATGGAGCTCCAGGATTTTGAGGTCCTTGCCGGATTACGGTCCATGTTCTTTGACTGGCCGTTTTGTAGTTTACTACCCTGCGCGAAAAGGAGGAGGATGTCCATGGTCTGGTCTATCCATCACCCAGCTGCCCTGCCTCACCTTTCCAGGGTGAATTGTCAGGGGAAGTAACCCAAAAGCTTCTGGGGTTTCATTTGACTATGGCCATGTCGTAAGGCTCATGTTTTTAGGGTGGAATTGGCCCTGAGGTGCCCTGTTGAGACAGAATATAGATAAAGTCACCAAGCAAACCCAAAGGAGGCTTTGGAGCTAGCAGGAGAACCATAAAAATCAGCTGGGTCCAGGACTCAGGTATCTTAAAACAAAAATGCTGAATGATGGGTGGGTGAGGATCAGTGTTCCCTGTGAGCTGAGCAATTAGGTGAACATCCAGGAGGGTTTCACGTGCTCACAGCCGGCAGCATGTGTTTCTACTGGTGGTGCACATCTGCACTTGCCTTGGTGCACATCACAAAATTTATTCCACACATGAATGGAAAAAAAAAAAAAAGTAGAGGGAACATTAGTGTGGGCAGGCGTGTAGCTCATCCATCCTGCTTCCATGAGGAACCAGTGTTCATATTAGAGAGGGGTGCGCCTTAACCCCCATGTCCATCCTCCCCAACCTCTGACTCTCTGGGGTGAGAGGAGAAGAGGTCCAAAAATGCAAACTCAAATCAGGATCCAAATCTTGAAAACAGTCCCCACCTCTACAGTGGGCCCAACCAAGACTCCATCTGTGGACCCCTCTGAAGTTCATGGTGTTTGGAATCTGGATCAGCATCTGCATCTGTTTACATTTGAAAAGCTGACGGAAAAAGCCAAACATGGACCGGCCCTGCCCTGGGGCTAGCTCTTCTCCGGCACAAGGGGCCGCTGTAATGCAGCATGAATGGCTCGGACCTGGCACCGCAGCAAGAAAGTCAATCTGTCGCTCTGGCTGTTGAACTGAAAACAAAAGTCCATCTCAATCTCATTCTGTACTCAAACAGCCCGTGGTCAGGGCCGTGACAACCCTGCCAATCCAGGACGGGACCTGCCAGCGCCACTTGCCCAACAGTTGCCTCATCCACTGTTGGGAATGTCCAGGTGCTGACTCACTTTGTTCCTTCTCGCAGCTCCCTCCTGTTGGGAGGAGGAAGGAGCACGTGTGTCCTTAGGAGTAGGTAAATAAACACTCCAGCAACCCTTTCACCTGAGGCTCTCAAAGCACCTTGCAAATGTTAACGGATTCACCGTCTTCCCCATTCTGCGGTCAGGTCCTGTAGGGGAAGGAAGATTCACCCACCACTGACGTGCAGCCACCTCTGAGATGAAATGTGGCAACGGTTTAACTGCGCAAAATAACATAGCGTACCGATTTAGGGCAGGCAGTGAAGAAGGGGACTGTAGTCAGTCTACAATGCGGGGAGAACTTAGACAGGCAGGATTTAATTACCGGAGTATGGCTAGGATATTGGGATTAATGTCCCTACTCGTCTGAAAAGGGCCACGTCTATGTTACATATTCGTCCGCCATTTACGGTATTCCCCACCCACAGCCTTTAGTTGGTTGAGATTCTGGAAAACTGGGGTCAACAGTTTATACCCCTCTGTGTGCTGCTTCTGTCCCAATATTTCTACCTAGTTATCGCTGTCTCTGGCCTGTCCCCTGGCTCCCGGATGTATCGTCTTCTGGCCAGACGGAGCCACCGCTCAGCAGATGCCTGCCTAGCGAGATGCTTGTGCCGTGCCCAGCACGGCGGTATCTGACCACATTCTGAGGTGGTTGACCGGATGCTCTCATTCTCTAGCACTGTCCTACGTTTCAGCAGGCCAAGCTACGTTCTCCCGGTCCGAAAACAGAAGACGGTTAAGTGTCTTATTCTGGGGGAGTGCTGCTGTATGGGGACAGGACACCAGACCCCTCACCCTGGGGCTGGAGCAGAGCATCGCTACGCCGCGATGTGCCTGTGGTGGGCGCCGAGGTGAGGCAGCCGGCATGCTCCTTGGAGAGAGTGGGAAGGGATTTCTGTATGACCTGACCTCAGCCATTCTAGTCACGGGCCTGGCTCTGGTTTCACCTCCTCCGCGGTGCGGCGCCATTTGCCACGGAGGGGTCACCCCGACCCACAGCAGTGCTCGGTGAATCAGATGCAGGCCCTCTCCCTTTACTCAGATGTATCTGGCAGGTCTACTAGAGTATGGCTCAGGGGCGGGCCATCGTTTTTGATGTGGGGCGGGGGGCGCTCCGAGAATTTGGTGAGTGGCGAGTGGAGGAGGTGCGAGGTCTGGGATGAAGGTTGGGCGCAGAAGGGAGCTCGGGGTAGGGGACTGGGGGTAGGAGGCGGTGTGGGATCTGGGAGGAAATCCGGGGGAAGGAGGGAGTTGTGACCTCTAGACTGGGGTGCAGGGTGTGGGAGGAGGGATGGGTACAGGAGCGGGGGTGCAGAGGGTTTGGGATATGTGGGGTAGCGGGGTACAGGAGGGGGGCAGAGGGTTGGGGGAGGCTGGGGCTGAGGTGTGAGAGGCAGGCTCTGGCCAAGAGGTACTTACCTGGGCAGCTCCCTGCCTGCCCCGCCCCCGCAGGCCGCTCAGAGCAGCAGGCTGCAGGGGCCACGTGTGCATCTCGGAGGGCTACTTCACACGCTGCAGGCCAGTGGGAGAAGTGAGATTGTGTTGGGGGGGAGGGGCAGTGTGCAACCCCCCCCCCGCTGGACTGGCAGCGCTCACAGAAGCACGCATGGCCCCTGCAGCTGGCTGCTCTGAGTGCCGTGTGGGGACAGGGCAGGCAGGGAGCCTGGCTGAGGCTCCGGCTGGGTCACGGGCTGGATCTGGCGGGTCAATGGGCTGGATCTGGCCCACGGGCTATATTTGGCCCACCCTGGTATAGCTACAGGTAAGCTCCACCCTGCCAAACAGGCCAGCAGTTGTGGACAGTTCCCCCACCTGACTGTATGCCAGGAATGTGATCACAACTCCTCTCCACTTCCATTTCCGCAGGCCTTGTGTGGCTGCTCCTTTCCCCGCGATGCTACAGGCTGGTGCTCTCAAAGCCGGCGCCCAGCGTTGAAGAGGCTTTGAATTTATTGCTGACACAGGCCTAACGCCCCAGCGCTGACAGGCATTTTGACCTTTGGACTCCCAAGGGACATTCTGTCCTGGAGAGCCCAGTACAGCTCTGAAGGACCGGGGGCGGGCGGATTACCCTGTATCTACTGCGTCTGCAAAGGTGGATCTTGCAAAGGAAGAGTATATCTGTGGGGGGAGGAGTGGGCTCAAACACATAAGCCATCATGTTATCACATCTGCTTTCCCTGGACAAACACCGCGTGGAAAGAGAGAAGAACAGAAAGCAAACCAGGGGGAGGAGAGGGAGACAGTTGGAAAAAAAAAAAACCCGTTGGACTCAGTGAAAAACATTCCCCATTGCATGGTAAAGCTAGGTGATAATGACCCAAACACTCTTTCTGTGACCTGCTGGAGGTCTGAGCCACCACCCAACAGCATCTTGCTGCAGGCTCTGCATTCGTGGCTTTCCTGTGCGCATGTCCACTCCAGCTGGGTTTGCCACCCCAGCTCCAAGTGAGACTGATGAGGCTGCCGGGCCTAGCTAGAGCCAACTTATATCGTTGAGGTGGGTGGGCACTGTTGGATGCTCCTGCTTTTGCTTTGCCTGTACCGTCCTCCGATGCTTACCGGGTGGATTTGAACCTGGGACCTCGGGAGCTTAGTATAGGAGCCTCTACCCTTTGAGCTAAAAACCAGCTGACTCTCCGTCCATGCTGTAGAGATCTCTTGGGCTTATCTGTTGCTGTGGTGTAAGTGCCACTGCCTGGGACACTGACCGGTTACACTGGGATTGCACCCCCTCTACAAATTCGGCACAGGCTTTGGAGAGGGGGGAGCTGGTGCAAACAGGGGGTGTATTCCCGCGCTACACACCCTCTTAATGTAAAAGACGAGAGTTGTTTCCCGCGCCTCGCGGACGTACCACAGAGCCCTTACAGAGTCTCTGCACCCCACACGCTTCCCTGCTGCACGAGGCAGCTTCTACACTAGATGCACTTTCTTACGGGCTAACTGGAAAGGCCACCGCGTCTCGCACTGCTTCCTGATGTGTACCGTACTCTGTTCCCATAGCGCCTGCTTGGCTGTTAAAACCAGATTCGCGGGGTCCCTGGACGACACAGCGGCTCGTGGACAGATCCAGGACTGGCCAGGTGGTGCTGCAGACCCAGACGGAGGTGCGGCAGCGGCAGAGCTGTGTACGGGGTGCCCAAAGTGGAAGGAGAGACGGCTGTGACTGAAGTGCATTGGCAGAGTGGTGTTTGGGGAGCCTAGAAGACCAGGGTACTGGGGAGGCTTGAGGTGTATCAGCAGCGCGAGGTGGAGGGAGGAGCCCAGGACTGGAATAGCAGAGGGCTGGGAAGCAGGGTTGGGGTACAGCTGGCTGGAGAAAGCCTGCACAACACCAGCCTTGGCTAGGTCAAGCCAGTGGCACTACTATTAGTCCCTTAAAAGTCACAGAGAAATGTAGAAAAACATCTTTCTCCTGCAGTAGCTCCTCCAGGCCTGGGTTTTGCAAGCCACCCTCTCAGATCCAGCCCTGCATGTGACTCTCTGCTGTTACGTTGGTCCCAGCTCCATGTGTTTCCTGTCTTCTGGCTAATTACATAGTTTGTTTTGAGAGAACATCAAGAACTGCAATTAGGAGGCAATATACCCAAATCAACCACCGAGCGCTCCACCAGCTGCTGGGGGACGGCTCCTTCTCTCCTGTCCCTTCTTCTAAAACAGCTTATTGGCAGCAGCAGCAGCGGTTGTTCCAGTACAAAGAGTCCATCCCACACCCCCAGATCAGATGGAGAGAAAGCTCTGATATTAAAGGCAGACAGGTTTAAACCCCCAAAGGGCATTCATCACAGTCGCTGAGTGAACGTGAGTTAATCACTGTTTAATGGGACTAAACAAGCCTCTTTCTCTCCCGAATAAGGACACACACACCCGAGCACATGGAAACTTACGCCGAAGTACTTGCTGGAAGCAAAGTGTTTTCTGGATAGATAGATAGATAGATGTGGGGGGATAGATAGATAGATAGACTAGACAGACAGACAGACAGATCCACCTTTTCTCCTGACACCAGTGTTGCCCCTTTGCCAAGCACTAGCAGATGTCCAGGGTTTTGCAATGGAGAGGAAATCATGATATCAGCCAGGCGACTAGGCTACCCCATGTGCCAGGTTGCAGCGCCACTCACTCACATTTGGGCCAGCCACCCCTTCCCCCGCATCATGATGGAGGGGGGCTGGTCCAAACCTGAGTGGTGCTGTGACCCCATTTGCCAGAGTGGAGAGCCAGGCCTTGCCCCGCAGCATAGGAGCTGCAGAGGCCACCGCTGTGGGCTGTTCTTCCTTTTATTTTGATTTATACGTTGTGTTTAGTTTCGTTTCATGTTATTTTGCATGTACGAAAAACACGGAGCTCTAAGAATTGACTCCACTCTGAGACCAATGCAGAAAGCAAACTACTGTGCTGCTTGCGCAGCTCCTGCTCCCTCAAAGCTGCCTCTACACCCAAGCCTTGTATCACCCCAACCCAGCAGCACAGTATATCTCCCAAGTGTCAAAACTTGCTCACACGATCAGAATAAGACCTTGGAAGACTACGTATGTGTAACTGTACCTCACCTGCTGATGCTTGGCATAACAACCGATAGAGTCATGCCCCTGCTTTCCTTTACAGAGGTAATAATAATAATAATTAATAATAATGATAATGATAATAATAAAAATAATAATCACTATTGTCATCACACCGCCCTCTATGGTCAGCGGAATTCCCTTGTGACAAGAAGGGGGCCTGCTGCTGAAACACAAACCTCTACCACTTGTGTGAAAGGAGAAGCTCCGTTAGCTGTTGGCCGTATAGAGTTGATGATGCACAGTTGAGCAGTTCTGATTCCATCCAGCAGAGGGTGATGGTGCACAAGCGCTGTTGCAGTACAGTACATTGAGAAGTAGTGGGGGTAATCTGTGCAATTAGCTATTAGGGAAAACGTTCTACCTGTAAAGGTAGATAAGCTGTGCAGGGGTCTTCCAAGCCAGGTTGTGGAATCCCCAGCAATGGAGATTTTAAGCACAGGGAGGAGAGACATCTGGCAGGGATGGTCGGAATGTACCTGGTCTTGCCTCAACACAGGGGGCTGGACTTGTTCACCTCCTGAGGTCCCCTCCCGCCTGCCATGTCCACCTTCTTGGAGCTCTCCATAGAGTCACTCGCTCAGTGACATATTCTTCCATGGCTCTGTATCCAGATGCTTGTAACATTCCCGCCCACCCAGACCTCACGACCGGGATCTGCTTATGAGGGGTGTGCCTCATTTGGGACCCTTATTCTGTCTCCCCCTGCAACCTAGTGAAAGAAAACTGCCAAGGGCTTGCAGGCCAGGTGGTCTGGAGGCAGGAGTTTCCAGCCAGTCAGTGTGTTCCCAGTCATATTCAGGGCACAGCTATTATTTCAGATGCTTGTCACAGACTGAAAAGGCCAGTGTTCCACTTTCGGAGCGTGCAGACTGGGTAGCTGTGCTCCTGGCCCATTTATTATATAATAGACCTACGTAAGGCGCACCGAATGGAGGGCAGACCTCTCTCGGTCCTTTATATAAGAGCAGTGACGCCCCATTTGCCTTGCTATGGAAGTTCAAGGGCTATCCAGTATTGATCCTTCTCCCACTCAGTGCTTTTGTTCTGTCCATTACGGTCCTTAGCCTTTAATTTTTGCATAGTGCAATGAATAACCCACATAGCTGCTTCTGCTGATAGTCTCTCTAAATAATAGGCGACGCATCCTTCCTTCTCCCGGCCTTCCCGTTCTGCAGCGACTCCCCCCAAGCATCTCCCTTGCCTCACTACCACATGGGAGTAGCTGTCTGTACACACTGGGAAGGGAGGAAATTACTTCCTGACCTGGTGTTGATCCACTGATGACCTGAAGCATGTGATTTAATTACCCTTCCCTAGCAGTGGGACTCTTATGCCTAGAAAACCTAAGTAGTTCTGTAAGCCCCCATACCAGGCCTGTACACAGGGGTGTGCACGAAGGATGCAAATGCACCCCCCCCCCCATGGTCATCCAAGTAAGCGTGAGGCTGGATTGGTGCATTGTCCCAGCCTCCTTCCCCCCTGCTCCGGCAGGCTGAGGGAAGGCTGGGACTGATTTCCCACCTCCTCCAGGAGCGAGGCTGGGCCGCAGGGGCAGGGCAGCCGCCAGCCCCTCCCACGGCTCACACCCTCCCCCCCCGGCATATGGGCCTGCCGTCCAAACCCAAAGTGCCAGCCACAGCAGTCTCCCTCATTCACTAGCAGTGCTCCTATCTGATGGCAGTGGGCTGCGGCAAGGCGAGGATTTCCTAACATCACTCTACGCTCCCCAGTTCCCCTGGAGGCACTGTGCTATTTAGCCCCACTTCCTGGCCTCCCCACGCTCTTTCTGGAGAGCCAGCCAAAGCAGTGTCATAACTGGGCGGAGGGGAACATGTTGGGGACATGGAGGCTGGGGGGAGCCACTCATAGGGGAGGAGAGAACATGGTCTCTTGCATAGGCCCCACCATGGGCCAGCCCCACTGCAGAGCTAGCAGTGCGACTGGCGGTTGCACAGTTCGTCAGCCCTCCGAAATCCACCTCCCTGGGGCAGTGAATCCCACAGGCTGATGCCAGCATGCGCGGTAGCATTTCCTGGGGTAGGCGTCACAGCTCGCAGAGAGTCCCCTGGGTCCTCCCCTCTAGGGCCTGGTGGGAAAAGATCATGGCCCTTTCCCTGTGAGGGGGCCAAGCCTCCAGAGCCTGCTCTGCCATTAGATTCCTCCACTGCTTCTGGCCTGTGGCCTGTTTCCTGTGGCCTCCTCATGTCTTTCCTCCCCTGGGGATTTCCTGTCCCTTTCTGGCCCACGCCGCCCCGTATCTCCTCCATTCTCACAGACGCAAAGGCAAATCATTCATCTGCATTTTCTAGCAGCGGCTGCATGCTCCTCTGCCGACCAAGGACACTTCCCTGCTCTCGGATGCCCTGCTCTTTCCTTCACCTCCCCACACACTTGTTCCTTGTAGACAAAGAACATTGCGTGCCCTGTCTCATCTTCCCGTTCCTTGCCTCCACCTGGGCAGCAGACTTGTCATTTCTGATGATGCCCCCTAGGCTGAATGTAACAGCCGGCCAGGGGCAGCTCCCCTGCCCCGGGCTGAAGAGGAACGGGAGTCTTGTGTAGGCTGTGAGGGTGCTTGGCCAGGACTTAGGGCCTTTCTGCCCTTTGTGTGGGAACATCTGGGGCACATGGAGACTGGTCACAACCAGGACATGGGTTCCCAAACTGGGGGGCATGAAGAAATTCCAGGGGGAACGCGAGGCGACCCAGCCTCCCCCTCCCCATCAAGTTTTGCTGCCCTGTTCAGTTCCTTTTTTCCTTTTTTTTTTTTTTGCTCAACAAGTTTTGCTGCTATTTGGGGGTGTGTGTGAGGGTTTTTCAAAAATCAAAAACCGGGGCATGATGCCAAAAAGTTTGGGAACCACTGCGCTAGGAGGATCTTTGGGTTCCTGTGTCCCGTCTCCAACCCCGAAGCCTGGATGGGCAGGAAGGAATGCAGGGGGCTGATCAGTCAGTGACTAGTTAAGATCCAGGCAGGCTGTTCAAGGGCAGGTTTCGCACCCACACATCCACACACACCCTGCAAAGCCCCCCAGGGAAGGAGTCTCCCCCAAGGGGGAAGGAAGAGAAGCGGGGGGAGGAGGATGGCAGAAAGGCCGGATCCCATCAGCTCTGGACAGTGTCATCCCAAGTGGCAGTCAAATGGGAGGACTGTCACACTGGGCTTTATAAGCCCATCTCACTGCAACCGCTGCGGTCCAGCCTAGGGACCCCGGGCTGGGCCCAGGTTACTCCCTGATGCAAACCCACTGGCTTCAGTGCAGCGACACGGGACAACATTGGTCCTGGCTGTCTGGCTCCACACACCAACACGGCTGCCCCGCATCCACTCTGCTTTGCCTCTGCATACGTTCAGTCCTGCTGGCACACACAGCTTTCTGGGCACTGGGCAGATCCCTTCCTCCAGCCCCCTGGCTCTGCGATAGACCCCTGCACTCCAGCCCCCTGGCTCTGCGATGGACCCCTGCACTCCAGCCCCCCGGCTCTGCGATAGACCCCTGCACTCCAGCCCCCTGGCTCTGCGATAGACCCCTGAACTCCAGCCCCCTGGCTCTGCGATGGACCCCTGCACTCCAGCCCCCTGGCTCTGCGATAGGCCCCTGCACTCCAGCCCCCGGCTCTGCGATAGACCCCTGAACTCCAGCCCCCTGGCTCTGCGATGGACCCCTGCACTCCAGCACCCTGGCTCTGCGATAGACCCCTGCACTCCAGCCCCCCAGCTCTGCGATAGACCCCTGAGCTCCAGCCCCCTGGCTCTGCGATGGACCCCTGCACTCCAGCCCCCTGGCTCTGCGATAGGCCCCTGCACTCCAGCCCCCGGCTCTGCGATAGACCCCTGCACTCCAGCCCCCGGGCACTAGGACAGAGCCCAGATCCCTGCACTCTAGCACACAGTGGGCCTATTTTCTTACTTCACTGGCTCAGTGTCCCACTGTGACAATTCTCCGTTTCCTCTTCTGCTTGTGGTGACTCATCTCCCTCCCGTTGCTCTAATCCGTGTGCGCTGAAGCCTCCATCTCTCCTCCCCTCATGTTGTTACCTCTCCGGATGACTCCTTCCTGAGCCCCTCTTTCCCCTGGCTAGGAAAGTTGCCTCAGAAGCTCAACCCTCCCCTTTTCAAGGAGGTGCCCATCCCTGCCCATGTTCCCTCACCTCACACCCGGTCCCTGCCAGTCTGCTTGTCATTACATTGGGCAGCACTGCGCCGCATGCGGCTCCCCGATGCACAGCATCGGCCATGCAAACAGCCCCCTGGCGTGTCTGTGGCAAGGACTCACGTGCGAGAGAGACGCCAGTCACCTCATGGATGCACTGCCCCCCCCAACTCTACCCCCCCCAAAAAAAAGACACCAGGGGAAAAATTCTGTTGAGAAAAAATAAGGGGGAGACCAATGTTGTTGAGCAAAAGAAAAGGACCCTGAGAGTTATTAAGCAAAAAAAAAAAAAAAAATTAAAAAAAACCCAGCATAGCCCCTTTAAGAAATGCCTTTGAGGCCATCTTGTCTCCCTTCTCGTGGCCAGACAGCTCCCCTGCAGAACCAGGTAAGCACCCGGGATTTTCGCCTCCTGACCGGGAAAAAATCAGAAAATACCGGACATTTTAGGTGTCCGGTATTTTCTGAATTTTTTAACGGACAGGAGGCAAAAATACCGGACTGTCTGGGTCAATACCGGACACCTGGCAACCCTAGCGGAACCAGGGAGGCACAAAGCCGGTCTGAGACAGTCAATGGAGCAGGGATGCTGGAGAGCTTGTTGGTGAAAAGATGGGAAAAGCAAAGAATTCGCGATGCAAAGCAATGTCGGGCAGGAAGGGACCTGGAAAGGTCATCTGCTCCCTCCATCCCTCATGCTGAGGCAGGGCCAAGTAGCCCTTGACTATCCCTGACAGGGGTTTGTCCTGCCTGTTTTTAAAAACCCCTGTAACAGCGATGCCACAAACTCCCTTGGGGACCTACCCCAGTGCTTCCCTCGCCTTAGGGTATATCTACACTACAAAGTTAATTCGAACTAACAGCCGTTAGTTCGAATGAACTTTAATAGAGTCTATACATACAAACCGCTATTTCCAATTTAATTCGAAATAGCAGAGCGCTTAATTCGAACTTGGTAAACCTCATTCTACAAGGAATAACGCCTAAGTCGAAATAGCTAATTCGAAATAAGTGCTGTGTAGACGCTTATTTCGAATTAGGGGGCTTCTAGCCCTTCCCAGTTCCACCTGGTGGCCACTCTGGGCCAAACCAGGAAAACTCCTCTCCTCTCCCCCAGCCCCGGGGCCCTTAAAGGGGTAGACTCTGGCCAGACGGCACTTGCCACAGCCAGGCCTGTCAGCAGTCTCTGCCCCTGACCCAGTGGCCCCAGGATGAGCCAGGTAGCCAGTGCCAGCCAGCAGTCCCCCACCCAGTCCCCCAGCACCCAGGGGCCAGCCAGGGGCCGTAGATGGCACGCACCCTCCTGGACTAGTGCGGAGGTCATGGACCTCATTGAGGTTTGGGGGCAGGCCCCCAGCATCCATGATCTCCGCACTAGGTGGAGGAACGCGGCTGATCCTCCATGGCCTGAAAGGGACACAGGCGCACCCAGGAGCAGGTGTGCCTGAAAGTCAAAGAGCTGCGGCAGGCGTACGCCAGGGCCACCGGGGCGGCGCCGCAGCAGGGGCTGCCACCTACCCCTACTTCCCCGCCCTCAACCAACTCCTGGGGGGCCGGGCGGTCCACGCCAGCCCGGGAGGCAGCGAGCCGGGACCGGAGGGCCCTGACCCGGGTGCACCGGAGGGGCCACCGCCAGCTGTGCCGGCACCGGAGTCGGCAGGGTAGTCCAGGGAGGCCATACTGGGTAAGTGCAGCACTGTCCCCTGCCCGGGGGGAGGCGGGGAAGGAGACCAGGGACCGCGCGCGTGGGCCATGCCTCCCATGGATCACGCAGCCACCTGTGCACGTGCGAGCACGTGCCATGCCACCCTTTGGCAGGTGGCTCCAGCTGCGTGACACCCAGAGGCCGTGGCCCAATAAGCACATGCGTGTGTGAAGAGACCTGACATGCTCCCAACCCCGGGGCGGGACCCAGTAGGATGCTCTCCCTTCACACGCCCCCTCTACGCAGAGGCAGGGGACATCTCCCCCCCGGCCCGGCCACACTATACACGGCACAGGGGCATGGGTGCGGTCTTGGGGCAGCTCCCAGTCCTGGGGAGAGCCTGACATCCTGACCATGGCCTCTGTGCAAGCACAGCGGCTCTGACAGTGCAGGGCATGGTCGCCCTCACGTCGTGGGGGGCGGCTGGGCATCATCCACTGTGTCCCCAGGGAGAACTGACCACTTCTCTTCTTTCTCTACAGCTGCACCAGCCGCTCGTGCAGGGCGCACCACCCCGCCCGGGACATGCTCCCGCACCCGCGGCCTGCTCCGGACCACCACCACGCGGCAGGAGTGCTGGGACCAGCACCTGGGGAGCCCTGCACCGCACCGTCCAGGCCTGGATGCTGGAGGACCTGCAGCTCTGCCGGGAGCAGCTGGCTGAGGACCGAGCGAGGAACTGTCACCTGCAGGCCCTGCTGCAGAGCATGGTGCCCTGTGCCGGTCCTGCGCCTGCTGCCTCCCCAACTACTGTCCCTCCTCCCACTACTGCCCCCCCTCCCACCTCTTCCTCCTCAACCTCCACACCGTCCCCCTCAATGTCCACACCCCCCACCTCAACCTCCGCACCCTCCTCCCCATCCCCAGGGATGCTGTGGCCCCCTCCTTGCTGGGCTGGGAGGCGGTTGGCCAGCAAGACCCCACCCCTGATCCCTGAGCTTCCCCTCCCCTTCTTCCCCTTGTTTCCCCTTCCAGCTCCCTCCTCCCAGTTTTCCCCTCCCTCTCCCACCATCTCTCCTGCCGTCTCCCGCCTCCTTTCCCCCGTCTCCCCACAGTTTCATTCCCCCTCCCCAGTTGTGTTCAATAAAGAGAGTTGTTATTTTTGAAAATACGTGTATTTTATTTGACATCAGGAAGGGGGGGCTAGGGAAGGGTAAGTGGAAGGACGAGAGGGAGGAATGGGGCACGAGTCCCCAGTGGGGCAGACCGGGGAGACTGTTAGCGCTCCTCAGGGTGGAAGCTCTCCCGCAGGGCCCCCTGGATCCTGACAGCCCCTCGATGGTGCTCCCGGATGGCAGCCTGCAGACAGTGCAGCCAGGCTGCTGGCAACGTGTCCATGAGACGCAGTAGAGTCCCCGGGGGCAGGTCTGGTTCCATGTTGCAGAGTGCCGTGGTGTCCCGAGTGAGGGCAAGCAGAGCACTCCGAGACACAAATGCTTTGCTGTCCCTCAGCAAGGTAGACCAGCAAGCAGAGAAACCTGAGAACGGTCTGTCCGAGATGGGGGGGTCGGGTCCCTTTAAGCACAGACCTCGGCTAGCCTGAGACAGCAGCCCCACACACTAAGTCCGACCCTAATGCCCTGCTGGCACTGGTTCCGGCCAGCCTTACCTTTGATTCAGGGTCCACTCAATGTGGACGTGCTATTTCGAATTAGAAACACGCTATTTCGAATTAGTTTTTGTGTCTAGATGCGTTATTTCGAATTAGCTTAATTCGAATTAACTAATTCAAATTAAGCTAATTCGAAATAACGCTGTAGTGTAGACATACCCTTAGAGTTAGCACATTAGTACTAGACACACTGTCTGTGCTGCCCCTTTGCCACATGGGCTCTGCTGGACCAACTCACGCCCTCAGCAGAGTCCCACAGAGAAGACTCTGTTCCCTCCTTCCTCAGCTTCCACGTGAAAATGACCAAGTGACTCCAGCTGGCAACTAGATTTAAGGGCGTTTGGGTTCCTGCCTGGCGCTACGGGGCCTCTCTGGACGTGATGACCCCTAAGGCACATCTTCCTGGCGGAATCTTCCTCTGAGCTCTTCAAACCCTTTCGAAGCCTGAAAGGGAAGCGACAAGCCACGACTTGAATCAGCCCCCGAGTCCAAAAAACAGCAGCGAAAACCTGCCCCAGGCCACCTGGATGGGAACAGCTGCAGCTGGCACCGTGGCAGGCACCAGCGGCTTCACACAGAAAGCAACACCGCTATGCGACCAGTGGCCTCAAGCCGCCACGCTGACCTCGCCACCCATCCCAGTATCCCAGATCTCCGCTTTCGCCCGCCTGCGGTACAGTAACCCCCAGCCCTTTGGCCTCTTTTTTCCTCTGGTTTCTCTCTTTCCCCCAGAGGTCCGGCCTGGCTGCAGAGGCTCCAGCTAGATATCAGCACAGCCCGTGCGGCTGGGCTCCCTCGGCCTCCCATCGAAAGGCCTGTTTGCCAGGACGGTGCTGGCGTGCTGCCCTGGGAGGCGGTACTGACGTCGCAGGCCTTCTCTGCACATTCCTGGAGTCCCCAGGGGCCCCTGGCAAAGGAACACCCCAGCGTGGCCTCCGGGCGAATCCATCCATCACCCTACCCAGACAGGGCCTGCCTCTCCCCCCGCCCATCTGCAGAGGAAGTGCAACAGCCGGAGAAGTCTCCAGGCATCTTCAAAGAAGCAACTTGGCCGGCCAGAGACAAGTGCGTCATGTCCCCGGCCGACCTGCTCCTCCCCTCAAGCCATGTGGGGCAGTTGGTTCATTCTGCCCCCTCTGTCAGCCCCTCAAAGCACCCTCAGCCACATGGCTCAGTGGCCGCACAGTTAACAGACTGGGGTTTATTGCATGCGTCTGCCAACTGCTTTCCAGATGCCTCACACTCCTGATGGCGCCGCGCTCCCTTCCTCTGACGATAGTGCAGCCACCCACCTGGCCTGTCTCCTCTCGGTTCCCTGCAGCCTCTTGCTTTGTCTCTGCAGTCCAAACCGCGTCCAGGCCTGGTTTCTTCAGCCCGTGGGGTTTTTCAGCCCCTTCTTCTGAGGCTTCTTCAGCTCGGTAACACCCAAAAGCATCCCCAGGATTTCCAAAAGGTGGGGCTGGGGTGTAAGTCACTCTGCTTACCAGCAAAACTTGGCTCTAAGGGTCTTTTGAGGGTTAGGAGAGCTCAAACTCAGGACCTCCTGTCTGTTCCTAATACATACCCCCCCCCAGGACCTCAGCTAAAGGTGACTCTTGGTGAGGGGCAGTGTCATTAGCAAGCTTCTCCCCCCCTTTCCCCACACACACAAATTGCCTGGCAATGGGCTGCAATGTATACACACTAGGGGTGTGTCGACACGACGCGCTTATTTCGAAATAAGCCGTCCGGAATAAGAACTCCCAAAATAGCTATTTCGAAATAGCGCGTCCACGCTACACATCCCCATCGCAATGGCGCAGCGCCATATCGAAATAGCGCGTCCACACTGACTGCAGCCTGAATCGCATATAAAGTCCCCCCGCGGAAGCACTCTGGGCCAAGCATCGAGACAGGATTCACTTCCTGGAGCTGCTGTCTAGCTGAGGCTCGTGCTTTAAGGGTCTCCCCTGTACAGTCCTGTCTCAGGCTCTTCACCTTTGCCTACCTCCTTGAGGGACAGCAAACTCTTCCCACTGCCTGCTCCAGCTGCCCTTGCAGATGCCACCAACCATGGAGCCAGGCCTGCTGCAAAGCACCCGCCGGCTCTTAGACCTCCTGCTGCAGTTACTGCAGGCTGCCCACGCAGCACCAGGACTGGCAGGTCCCTCTGGGGCACCTCCTCACCCCACTGCACGTGCTGCTCGTGCAGCACAGCCCTTCCCACCTTCCCCTGCATACTATGTGGGGCCGGGTCACCAGCTCCGACTGGTGGGACCGGATCGTCCTGGACCAGTGGGCAACGGGGTTTGTTGCAGGGGTAGGTTCCTGGGTGAGTGTGTTTGAGGTGTGAGGTGTGGCTGCTGGAAAGGATTTGCTTCAGGTTGGGGCGGGGGGGATAGGTGAGGACTGGCCTGTTTTCAGGTGTTGGTGGAATCCACTTGGCTCCTTCCCTTCCCCCGCCCTACTGCCCCTCATGCATGGGGTGTTGCTATTTCACCTTCTCTGTAGGGCCCAATGGCCTGTATCTGCGTTGACCTCCCCCTCCGAAAATGAAGGAGCTGTAACAGGCCCCACAGAGTTCTCCTTCCCCCTCAGCTGGACTGGGGTCCCCCAACGGTGTGTCCTGGATGCAGCTATCCTCCCAACACCCCTTGAGGCAGGGCTGCTATTCCATCGGAAACGGAGGCCCAGAAAGACCAAGTGACTTGCCCAAAGTCATCCAGGAAGTCTGGGGCAGAGCTGAGATCTGGACCCAGATCTACCACAGCCACTGGATCACCCTTCTTCTAGGTCTCCTGTGTCTTGCTCCAGTGGCCAGAGTCCTGGCCCAGCTGCCTCAGTGATGGGTGCAGGGATGGGCTTTTGGAGTCTTTCCCCCATTGCTGGCCTTCAGAGCGAGCCCAAGCCTTGCCCGAAAGCAGACAGGTGAGCCTGCCCACACAGGGCCAAAGGGTTAACCTTGGGTGAACGGCCGACACAGCAAGGTTTGCTTTTGACACCCAACTGCAGTCTCCTGATTTGTGGCATTAAAACAAAACAAAAGCGAACAGAGGGATCAAAGGAACCCGCAGCGCAGCAGAGCAACAGAGCCGGCCAGTGGCGTCACAACCCTGCTTATTTCCTGTCACAAAGTGGGAGCGGCAGAGAGGGGAACCCCACCGCCGGTTAACAAGGACATCCTGCTGAGCTACAGAGCAATTACCAGTGTCCTCGTGGGGCTGCGGGCACAGAGCAGGTAGCCGTGAAACAATGGGCCAGAAGGGCATCTGAGTTTTCGCAAGGCAGCGGCCCATTCCAGCTGGGACACCTCAAACACTTCCCCAACGCTCCCCTACTGCGGCCCTGTGCAACGTTGGCCCCAGTCGCACTGCAGCAAGGGTCATTTTTGGGGATACAATAGCAAAATGTCTCCTGATTATTGGTGCCTCAGTGTGAGAATTGTGTCCAGTTCTGGGCACCGCATTTCAAGAAGGATGTGGAGAAATTGGAGAGGGTCCAGAGAAGAGCAACAAGAATGATTAAAGGTCTAGAGAACATGAGCTATGAAGGAAGACTAAAAGAACTGGGCTTGTTTAGTTTAGAAAAGAGAAGATTGAGGGGGGACGTGATAGCCATTTTCAGGTATCTAAAAGGGTGTCACAAGGCGGAGGGAGAAAACTTGTTCATCTTGGCCTCTGAGGATAGGACAAGAAGCAATGGGCTTAAACTGCAGCAAGGGAGGTTTAGGTTGGACATTAGGAAAAAGTTCCTAACTGTCAGGGTGGTTAAACACTGGAATAAATTGCCCAGGGAGGTTGTGGAATCGCCATCTCTGGAGATATTTAAGAGTAGGTTAGATAAATGTCTATCAGGGATGGTCTAGACAGTATTTGGTCCTGCCATGAGGGCAGGGGACTGGACTCAATGACCTCTCGAGGTCCCTTCCAGTCCTAGTATTCTATGATTCTATGATTCTATGCAGTTGAAAGAGAAATCAATGGCATGGCGTCAAGGTGTGTTCTTTAATGCAGTTTGTTTATACCTGTCCTGTGGCAGAGGTGGTCACAAACACCATGCAGGCAAATCCAGAAAGCTCAGCCCCAAGCCAGTGCCTGGTTCCCAGGAAGCAACTCACAGACTTGACTCTTATCTAGAGAGCCTCAGGCAGGGAGTAAACTCTTGCTCCTTGCCACAGCCTCCCCCGGAAAGAAACTTGATCAGAGAACTACCCAATCACCCAGCATTTCTTCAAAGGCTGCCCGCTGCTCAAATCTTGAAGGGTTACATGGGATGGCGCCACCCCGTGGTTCCCACCCTAACAGTGTCAATTTAAGGGTTGGGAAACCCTCGCAGAGGCCTTGATCGGACAGTGAGGCTGTGCCTCACAGCAGGGGGGTACTTGGTGCCAGCGACACTTCATAGCTGGAGGATTTATGCCTGGCGCAGTTAGGACTGGAGGACGCCAGGGAGGCTAAAGGACCCTCAAACTGCTGTAGGGAACTGTCGGGCATTTTCAGGAGTGATGAAGAATTCTGGGCACCCAACCTGAGACACCTTAAAGAAGCCGGATTGTCAGAAAGTGCAGGGCAGCTGCCCTCTGGAAACCAGGCCCCTTTGTTCGCACTCACATCACGAGTCACTTTTGACCCTTCAGGCCTGTGTGGCTGAAGAGGTGGCATCTCAGGGTCTTGCCAACCGCAGGAGATCAGAGCAGGTCGGGACTGAGCTGCATTAGCAGGGCTGTGTGGCCTCCCAGGCTGGAACGGCAGGTGCTGCAAGTTGGCCCGGAGAGGCATTAGCAGGACAGCGTGGGGTTCTAGGACTGGGATAGTCACAGGTACTCCTGGGCAGCCACTCACTGCTGTGGTGGAGGCAGGGCCAGACTTGGGGCTGGGCAAACTGGGCCCATGCCCAGGGCACCATAGGCAGAAGGTGAGGGGCAACTGGGCACGGGTGTTGCTAAGCAAAGGGGGTGGAGGGTACTGAGGAGGGGGGTAGCGTGGCAGGGCATGCTGGAAGTCCAGGGCCTGGGGTTGGGGGCACAGGTGGGTGCAGCGGTTGGGATGAAGGGGGTACTGTGCAGAGATTAGGGGCAAAGGGGGCACAATGCAGGGTTAGTGGTGATGGGGGTACAGGAGCTGGGGAGCCTATGTGTGCCAGGGGAAATGGGTGGCGCTCTGCCCACAGGAGTCAGGGGCACCAAAACACAAGTTCTGGCCAGGGCACTATTTTCCCTAAGGCCGGCGCTGGGTGAAAGGAAGTGCGCACAGCATCCCCCGCCCCCCACACACACTATCTGCTGGGTCGGAGCCAATGCTGTCTGCTCTGCTAAGCCAAATACCACTAAAGAACAGCTCCCAGGCTGTGTATTCATAGCTCAGCGTGCTCCACTGGACTGACCGGAAAGCTTGGGGAACCACAGCCATTGCCAGCCTGCTTTGAAACTCAGGTCAACAGTGCTGGTTCATCTCAATTATTATTCAAAGGAGTCCTGAGCTGGGGGGCATTATTAGCAACAGCTGATGCACCTGTTCCCTTTGGATGCTGAAGTTTGGGACAATCCATGATGCCAACGGGGGGCAGAGATGAGGCATAAGGCAACGGATGCTGCCGCCTCCCCATTACAGGAAGTTTTTAGAACAAGCTGGACAAACCCTTTCCTGGAAAGCCAAGATCCTGCTTCAGTGTCAGGGGATGGACTAGATGAGCTCTTGAAACACCTGACATTTCTGAGTCTGGGATTCTTCCCCCCCCCGCCAATGAGAATGGGTCCTGAGCAGAAAGGTTTGCTCTTCCGTAAAACGGGGACAATTGCCCATTCCCTGGTGGGAAGGGAAGGTTAAGAATAATAACTAAGGATTCTAACAGACCATTGCCACAGGGAAGCTGCCCTCTAGCCGCTTTGTCTCCCAGCTCCCACAAGATCTTTCCAAAAGCCTGGTCTTTACTTTTCCTTACTCACCAGCACTTCTATGGGACTCACTCACCCCATTGTGGGTACATCTAGACTGCAGAGTTTTTCCGGGATACTGGAGGTATCCCGGAAAAGCTCTGCCGCGTCCCAAGGAACGCATCTGCTCTTCCGAAATTTTTTGCGGAAGATCAGACACGTTTTTTCGGCATCCCTGTAAACCTCGTTTTACGAGGAAGAAGGGATGTTCCGAAAAAGCCGGGTTTTTCCCCACATTTGGCCCAGTGTAGATGGGCCGAATGTCGGAAAAGCCTCTTCCGAAAAAAGAAGCGGAAAAAGCTACGCAAATTGCAGTTCACAATTTGCGTTATCTTTTTTCCGGAAGAATTGTGTAAGCTAGACACAGCCAACTTTCTTTCCATTTCACATCAGCTGGCCCTGAACAAGAAAGATCCAGATCATGCTGTCAGGTTACCAACGAGCAGCTGGGCCAAATTCTCAGGGCATATAAACAGATGCAGTGCCGCTGATTTCTATGAAGCTCCATTGATTTATACCAGAAGAGAATCTGGCCCATTCTTCACCTCTTGGGTCAGGAGGGCAAGAGAGTGCCTTTCCTCCTCCTGCCCTGGCAATTCCAGGTTGATGGGTTACATTTTCAGTGCAGTGAAAGCTTTTTTTTATAATGAGAGAGGCTGGTTTTGTGTGCATTTTTCTAGCCCAGAGCCACTGCATCCCACGCCCTAAAATAGCAACTGGAACCATGCTCCGGTCAGCCGGTGATGAGTATGCAAAATGCTCATTATCTGGCAGGAACAATTAGACTCACATCAATTACCTTTGCAGTTCCTGGGAGAAGCCGGAATGGGCCAGGCAGCAGCCAGCTTGCATGTATAATTCTAAGTAGCAAATGTTCCCTGGACTTGCTAGGAGCTTGTTGTTTACCATTAAAAAATGTAACATGCCATGATCTTTTCCTGTAATGCTGGATGATGTGTGTGTGGCAGGTGGGCAGAGATTGGGGTAGAGGGGAAAAGTTTATTTTAATTTTGAAACTCAGCTTTCTTTCTAGCGAATCTTTCTCCAGAGCCAGGAACATGTCAAATTCTACCTAAAAAAGTTCCAAGCAAGCATTTCTTCCTATTAATTGTTGGCAATGGAGTTAGCAAAGCAGATCTGTGTGACCGAAAGCTCTGCTGGAGATCTGGAAAATTATGTTACGGGCCAAAAACCTGCTTTGCCTAACACACCAACCTCTCTTTCCATTAACTTCACCAGCGGTGCTGTGACCAAGCCAACCTGGATTCAGCCCTATGTGTACTATAGGAATGTTATAGGACTGTGTATTATAATACATCTACATCCGCTCACGACTGTCACACTGCCGCACACAGGTCATGTGGAACTTCATGGCGGCCGGGTGCTTCAGAGTCCTAGCTCCCCTACTTCCTGAGCCAAAAGAGAATCTTCATTAGCAGCTGGTAGTACAGAGTCTATGATACACAAACAGAGCAGTTCCAGTTTTATCCACTAGAGAACCTATCCAAGGTTTTCCAACTTCTTTTTCGAAGATAGGTAAGTAGTTCTATCCCCATTTACAGGTGGGGACACCAGGGATAATTAACGTGCACAAAGGCACAGAGCCAGACAGTGGCAGAGTCGGGGATAGGACCGAAACATCCTGCTCTAATCACTTGTTTTGGGGCTGTAATAATGAGTACAGCAGATTTCTACTGTCATGCATGGAGAGGTGGAGCTCGCTCCAATTGGGTGAAGGGGGGGAGGCGGTAAATTTGCCACCACCCTGAAGTATTGGGGCAGGGGGAGAACTGTGAGATGTCCTTGGCCTTGAGAAATGCCATTCCTCATAGCTAAAGATACTGATGTTCTGGAGATCTCTGGAGCAAGTGCTGTGGGGCAATAGGGAATATTTCCACTTGATCAGCAAGTGTTTGTGTTAGGCAGCCATGCTGGAGTACTCTGGAGCTATTCACCCCATGAGAGTCGGGAAACTTCGATGGAAAGTTTTGTTACCAAGTCAGCGAGTGCTTACCCAGGAGTCTCCAACATAATGCATTTATGGGCAGCTAATTATTAATCCCCGTGCAAACAGAACTCAGTGACCCCATGGCACAAAAGAGAAGTAGGCCAGGACCACGGCAACCGGGTCACACTGCCCAGCTGGGAGCCAGGGGCGGGAAACGATCTTGGCACCGTCGGCTTTGGGAGCCAGGTACGCCGTGGAGAGGGTGGGGGAGATGTGACTCCTGCCAGCTCCATGGCGAGGGAGGCAGCCCGGATGTCACCAGCCCTGCCAGAGATCCGACTCGTTCCGGTCTTTAATCCCTGTGCTGAGTTCAGCTCCATGCACCAGGTTCACGCTTAGATTTAGGTCCCCTGGGTTCACTGAATGTCAGGCAGGGCCCCGGGTGCGTTTCTCCTGCTGGGAGGGGCACCTCCCGGCAGTTCCCTGTGGGGCTAATGTAATAAGATGGCGTTGATAGCCCAGTGCACAGGGATGCATCCCATAGATTGGATCCAGCCTCCCGGCTTGCACCTGCATGGGGCCTAGCAGGCTTACTCTTATCTCAGCCCCAGCTTGCACCTCTACTGACCTTTGGCCTGGCCCCAAACCCAGACCCCCTCAGGCCCAGGGCTCGCTCCAAAACCAGACCCAGACCCCCAGGCTTGACCCTCCCCTGGCCCCCGAGCTCACCAAAAGATTTGCAAATCTCCACAACACATTCAATGAACTTAGCCTGACTCTTGGCTTTACAGACAAATGCCCAACCCTGCTGAACCCTTCCTGCATCAGACTTCGCCAGGAAAACAACACGCCCCACTTCCCTTCATGACCTATCCCTCCTCTGCTACAGGCCTGGATCGTACTGAGTGCACCCCCGCCCCTGTGCCTCCTGTTTCAACCTGACTTTGCATATTGTGTGTAGGGTTGCCAGGTGTCTGGGTTTGAACCGGACAGTCCAGTAATTGAGCTTTCTGTTCGGGAAACAAATTGAGAAAATATAAATGAAAAAATATACATGTCCGGTATTTTCTAAATAAGATGTAATGTAGATTGTGATGTAATGTCAAGTGTGTCCGGTATTTTTGTTGAAACCATCTGGCAACCCTAATTGTGTGTATGTCAAGGCTGAGGTGGTAGACAGCCAGCCAGCCAGCCAGCCAGATAGATAATCAGTCGCTGGTTTATTTTAAGCTTTGATAGTTTCTTTTAAGGAAGTCCCCATGGCCCTTAGGTCTCACTAGGGGTGTGTCTAGACTACAGGGTTTTGCCGACAAAAGTGGACTTTTGTTGACAAAACTATACCTGCGTCTACACTACCGCCGTTTTGTCGATGGTGGTAAACCTCATTCTATGAGGAATAACGCCTTTTGTCGACAGAGTTCTGTCGACAGAAGGCGTTATTGCATCTACACTGTCCTTTGTGTCTACACTGTCATGTTGACAAAGCGGCTTGCTTTGTCGACAGAACTGGCTGTAGTCTAGACGCTCTTTGTCGACAGAGGCTTTGTCGACAGTATCTGTCGACAAAACTTCTGTCGACAAAAGCCTGTAGTCTAGACGTACCTTAGGTGATTCCTTTCTGTTGCTATTATCACTACAATAAAGAGATCAGTAGCTGAGACCCACCACGCTGATAGCTTTTCTGTGGCCTCCTTGTCCTTTGGATTCGGCCTGGGTGACAACATGCTTGTCAGACAGCTGTATTAGTGTGTGGATGGTTTAGTCTCAAACCTCCCTCTGGGCCCAGGTTGACAATGCCGTGTACCCATGCCCGGAGTGTCCAAGTCATCTTTGCTCCAGTCACTCATCTCTGCACCGATCCCCGGGGAGGATGATACAGAAATGGGAAGTGTATTCACTGTCCAAGCCCTGTGGTTCCCAAGGGCTGTATTTGCTTTGAGCCAGAGGCGACTGGTGAGGGGTCGGGGGGGCCACTGGACACATGACACCCTCTATCCCAGGCCTGCCTCTCCCCCCCCATCCCAGGCCTGCCTCTCCCATCCTCCCCTGCTCCACCCCGACCACCTCTTCCCTGTCTTTGCTCCACCCCAGCCCCGCCTCTTCCCCCAACTGAGGCTGCCCTGGGGACTAGCAGGGCCAGCGCCAGCTGTCGGGGTCCCTTCCCGCACTCACCAGCAGGGAAGTGGAGCAACAGGGTCCCAGTTCACTCTGCTCCTCCGGCTGCGTCGCTCTGCTTCCCACCAGTCAGGGTCAGGGAGGGAGGGGGAGCGTCACCACCCCTTCCCCGATCACTACACCTGGAGCCATGTTGCTCTGGTTTCCCTACTGCTGCCAGTGAAGGGAGGTGGGAGTGGGGTGAACCCCTGCTATGGGCACCAGGCCCCACACTTAGTCCCCCTGCTGGCTGCTGGCCGTCCCCTTGCCACTCCTGCCCACGACAATGGGGGCACGTGATCCTTCGTGCACCCCCCACATGTTGCCCCTGCTTTGAACTAGGGATGTGAAGGACTAGTCGACTAATTGACTATCCGATAAGCAAATGCTTATCGGATAGTTGACATGCTTGTCGACTAGTCACTCCCCCCCCTCAGAAAGAGGCAGCAAGGGGGGAGGAAAGAAGGGGTGTTTCAAAGCGGCAGCACCATGTGGAGCCTGGAACCAGACCCTGGGCTCCATGCCGTGCTGCCTCTTTGAAACACCATGTGCAGCCCGGGACCAGCTGCGGTGTCCCCAGGCTGCACCTGGCGTGTCAAAGCGGCAGCACCATGAGCGCCCACGGTCAGCGAGGGAGTCCCTAGCTGACCCCAGGCTCCACGCAGCACTTTCGCCTTTAAAGTGTAGCAACATCCCTTGGGCTGTTTCTATACTGTGAAGGCGGAAGCGCCCTATCGACTAATCAAATAGTCAATGCAAAATGCATCGAGGATTCGATTAGCCAATTACTCGCAATTTAACATCCCTACTTTGAACTGTCATGTTGCCCAACACAGAGGGGCAGATTCTGATCTGAGGGTCAGCAGCATCAATCCAGAGTCACTCTGGTGCCACGGGTGGAGTCCCTCCTGATTTACACCCGTGGGACAGAGAGCAGCGCTTTCGCCTCTGCCCTGCTTGCTCTCCCCCAAGCTTAATTAAAAATAAATCCTGTTCCAAGGCGAGGGTTTGTAATGGGTGGACGGACGCCCCGTTGTGGAGAGAGATTACGGCCGGCTCAAAGTCACGTTTCAGTCCAGAGCCACGTGAGAGCTGCTTCCAGAGGGCAGGGACCGGTCGCAACAGTAAAAAACATCACCCAAGGAATGTCAGAGGCAACGAGGGAGCAGGGCTGCTGGCGGGGGAGACGGGAAAAGCTGGCAAAGCCTGTTGGAGAGAGAAACCTCCACCAAGCCCATTTCACCGGCAAATCCAGCAGGCAGCAGTGCCCCGAGAGCTCATCTGAGGAGCTCAAAGCCCTGCACAGAAGCCAGACACTCGCGTTACCAAACACATTTGATGGATGGGGGCCCCGGTGCAAGGAGGCCTTTGGAAAGCAGCTGCTGATTTGGGGTACCTCCATTTCTGGGAGCCCAATGTGGGTCTGGTCGCCTGAGAGGCTCAAAAACTCAAAAGCTCCCAAAGCAGATGCACCTAACACCCTGATGCAGATGCAGAAGGCAGTCCTCTAAGCAGCACTGCAATGAGAGCTTCCCCACGAGCAAGCCCATTCAAAATACCATGGGTTTGGACCGAGGGGAGAGGACAGCTGCAGGGAGCCAGCTATGTCTCAGCTCTGCTTCTGCTCCCCCACATTCCCTGTCCTGGAGTGCCCCTTCCCTCCCCAACACATCACGGTGGAGGGGGTAACAGGAGCAGGTGTGGCCTTGAGAGAGCAGGGAATCCCTCCCCATGGACCCGTTTCAGTCCATTAGAGCTGGGTTCGGAGTCATGAAGGGCCCAGTGGTGAGTTAGCGCCTCCGTTTAACAAGAGGTTAAATAAGCTCTCTCGGGAAGTGGTAAACTTCTAGACTCCATCTCAAGTTTAACTCCTGGACTATTCGGCATCTCGGCTGTACATAATCTGCACCAGCAGAACCACAAGGACGCCAGGCTTACGTGGGATGGAGAGAAAAGTGGGTGAAAAATGAGAGACGTCTTTGCATAAGACACAATGCAGAGAGGTGGCTTTGCCTAGGTCCGTTATCAGACGCCTCGCTGTCCTAGAAACTCCATGCCCTGGCATATAAAACATATTCTTCAAAGATGCCTGATTCATCCTACAAAGAGTACATCATATTCATCTATGTTCAGTAATTAGGCCAATTATAGAAGCACAATATTTGCAATCAAAGCGCCTCATTCCAGCTAAAATATTGACTGGCCCCATTTTAACAATGGCCAAGAAAAGTCTAAAAACACCCCCCGCTCCCCGCCCCGCTCATGGGGCAGGAATGCCAAGGGTTCACACTGTTAAAAAGGATTTCTGAGATTATTTTGCCTGCGGGACTTGACAGAAAACCAAGACATCCGCTCAGCCTGACCCAGTTTAGCAAAATAAGGACAGAAGCAGGAAACAAATGGGATTTCAGCAGCACCCTGGAAAATAAAAGAGCCCTGTTATCAAGTCCCTGCTGTGGAGATCTAGACAAAAACATGTCTTTGTACAATGGTGTTGCCTGGAAAAAAAAAAGCAAAAAAAAAAAAGCATAGCTGTGAAAGTGGAAGGAACTCAGGGTATGTCTACACTGCCACCCTAGTTCGAACTAGGGTGGCTAATGTAGGCATTCGAACTTGCAAATGAAGCCCGGATTTAAATATCCCAAGCTTCATTTGCATGTTCAGCGCGCCATTTTTAAATGCCCAGAGTTGAACTACCTGCCCACGGCTACACGCGGCACAGACTAGGTAGTTCGAATTAAAGCTCCTAATTCGAGCTACCATTATTCCTCCTGCAAGGAGGTTTAACAGTAGTTCAAATTAAGAGCTTTAATTCGAACTAACCGTGCCGCAGTAGCGCGGCAGGTAGTTCAACCACGGGCATTTAAAAATGGCGGCACTGAACATGCAAATGAAGCCCGGATATTTAAATCCCGGCTTCATTTGCAAGTTCGAATGCCTGCATTAGCCACCCTAGTTCAAACTAGGGTGGCAGTGTAGACATACCCTCACACTGAGAAAGTTGTTTAAGTGGCATCATAAAGCTGACTTCATTGCCCAGCTGGTTTCATGTCCACGATGCCGGGACTACACCGGTTTGCCTTACACTGTGGGTATGTCTAGACTACATGGCTCCGTCGACGGAGCCATGTAGATGAGTTTACTAGACATAGGAAAATGAAGCGGCGATTTAAAAAATCGCCGCTTCATTTACATCAAAATGGCTGCCGCGGTGTGCCGATCAGCTGTTTGGTGGCACAGTGGGGCAGTCTGGACGCGCCGCGGTCGACAAGGGAAGCCTTTGTCGACCGCTCCGGTATGTCTCGTGAAATGAGGTTTACCGGAGCAGTCGACAAAGGCTTCCCTTGTCGACTGCGGCACATCCAGACTGCCCAGCTGTGCCGCCAAACAGCTGATCGGCACAGCGCAGCAGCCATTTTGATGTAAATGAAGCAGCGATTATTTAAATCACCGCTTCATTTTCCTATGTCTAGTAAACTCATCTACATGGCTCCGTCGACGGAGCCATGTAGTCTAGACATACCCTGTGGGTTATGGAGAAGCTATGTGGTCTAGAGGTGCGAATGTGTTCCTGGGAGCCAGGAATGCCTACGTCACAAATCTGGTTTGCAACTGATTCAGGCCTCAATGCTGCAATGCGAGCCACCTTCCAGCCTTCTCTGTTCCGCTTCTGTGTCAAAACCAGCCTTGGCTTGAAAGCTCCAAACCTGAGCACATGCAGCCTGGGAGAGCAATCTCCTCTCCAGAGCAAAGGCATTAGACTGGGCTTCATTGATTGCTGAGCCAGGCTTGTTTACACAAGTAGCAGTAGCCGGCAATGTTCCCTCTAATTTTTCCACCCAAGTGTGGAATACATTTTATTATATGCACCAAGGCATGGTTAGATGTGCACCACCCATGAAAACACATGCTGCCAGCTGTGGGAGCTATGGGTGCTCAGCTTATCAGCTGGGCAGCACTTGAATCTCTCTTGGGCGGTTGCCTAAGCGCTCAGCTTACAGGAAACACTGATGCCCACTGAGACTGGAAACACACTGCTAGGTGTCAATGGGAAGCCAACACTGGCCCATTCATTTGCTCCATCTCCTCCCATTTAGGAGGACATCCCCAAGGCTTTGCCAACATAACTGCAATGAGCTTACGCGGATCCCAGGGAGGAACATCCAGGCTGGTTATGGAGAGAGGAGGGAGATTCTAGAGGAGACGGGGATAAGCAGAGCACATCCCTGCAAATCCCAGCTTGACCCTGACATCACCTCTGCTGGGACAACAGTGCATGAGCCATGCAGCAAAACACCGCCCTGGCTGGTCACAGGAGCCCTTGCCTGCCACGCCCTTGCTGGGTGACACATCCGGGGGGACACATGCAGACAGAGGCCTTGAGCAAAGCCATTTGGTTTGCAAAACAAAAGGGCCATAAATAACAAGGAGGCCAGTGTCCAGGACAGAGTTGATTTCGCTCAGTTCCAGTTCTGACCAGCCTGGCTACTCCCAGTCCCTGCCCTTCCATTCCCTTTCACCCAGTGAAGGGACTGTCTCCAGCGTTTCTCCTCACTCGGCAGCCACCAGGGAGAATGACAGGGCCCACAGGGCTAGGCCCAGAGCCGATGGACTCAATACCTGAAATACACCTGGGCTAGGACCACCCCCGCGCCTCTGCAGTGATGGATCTTATGGAAGGATAGTCAGACCAGGAGAAGCCCTGGGCAAAGGCCGGTGAAGAGTGGGCTGGCAGGGCACCTGCCTGGCTGACGGGGGGCAGAGAGGCCACATCCTATGGGAGAATCATAGAAACACTGAAACAAACCCGTGAGCCTCAAGCCACTCCAAGACGGCACTGTGCAATGTGTCAGGTGGTGTCACTCCAAAAGCCCAGGCTGCTACCACTGCAGCTGAAAAGAAATGTCCTGCTAGGTGTGCCATGGCCTATGAAATACAGGTAAGTTGTTATGTGCCCATCCGGTAGCAGACAGTGCACACACACACACCCACGGATTACACGGAGTTCTCTATTACAGGTTGTAACTCCCTTATCCGGGACGCTCTGGTCCGGCAACAGGCATAGTCCAACTAGGGCTGCCAGATGGTTGAAACAAAAATACCAAAGACCTGCCCCCTCCCCCCCCCAAAAAAAACACCGGGAAAAAATTCTGTTGAAGAAAGAAAAGGGGGGGAGACCAAAGTTCTTGAGCAAAAAAAAAAAAAGGACTCCAAGACTTAACAGCATTAAAACAGCATGTCCCCTTTAAGAGTGAGTGCAGGGATAGGAACAGGGGAGTGGTTGATCACTAAGACCCAGGGGAGTCATTGCTTCCCCTTGGTCTTTTTGCCGGCAGCCATTTTGTGCCGGTAGCCTTGCGGAACCAGGTAAGTACGGCGTCTGGAGTCGGGGGGCTGGGAGTATTGGAGGCTAGGGGGAGAGGCCGGGCGCTGAGTGTTTGTAGGGTTGCCAGGTGCCCAGCATTTTCTCCTCCTGGCCGGGGGGAAAAAAATCAGAAAATACCAGACATCTTAGGTGTCCGGTATTTTCTAAAAAATTTTACCGGACAGGAGGCGAAAATACCAGACTGTCCGGGTGAATACCGGACACCTGGCAACCCTAAGTCCAACAGGATCACAGATGTTCCTGGACCACAAAGCCCAGGTATAGGGAGGTCTGGCTGCAGGGCAGAAGCATGGCGAGTGGGCCGGCAACTCAGCCGGGAGCCCCATGTCGGGGGGAGGGGGTGGGTAGTGCAGTGTGGAGTTCTGGCTCCAGTGGCTGGGCAATAGCAGAGAGCCAGCGGAGGGCATGGAGCCACGGCCAACCAGGCAGCAGTGGGGCTGGTCTGGAGCCCTAGCCGGGGGGCAGCATTCAGCACAGGCCATGAGGGGAGGGACCTCCCCTGGTCCGGCAAATCCCCAGACTAGGGAGGTCCAACCTGCACAGTCACCTAAGGGCTGCGATTTCACTGTGGCAAGGTTTACACATCCTTCCATCAATTAGCTCTTCATTAAAGACTGATTTTGCCAGCTAAGAATAGTGGGCCAAATCCATTCCTGGAGTAAGCTGCTGGCAATCACATCAGGGTGAATTTGCCCTCATAACAGTACTAATTTGCACTGCTAGAGAAGGTTTCTTCTAAGGGTGCGTCTACACAGCAGGGCTTAACTCAAAATAAGCTATGCAAATTGAGCTACATCAATTGCGTAGCTTATTTTGAAATAGTTTATTTCAAAATAGGGAGCGTCTACACAGCACTTGTTTTGAAACTGAGCACTCTTCCTGTGACTTCTCTTACTCCTTGTACAATGAGGGTTACAGGAGTCGCAGTAAGAGGTCCTCCAGCTTGGAAGTATTTCGACACTATTTTGAAATAACTGCCTGCTGTGTAGACGTGGACTACGTTATTTCGGAATAGTGCTAGTTATTTCGAAATAGTGCTGCAGTGTAGACGTACCTAAGACTTCCAAAGTTCACAAATGTGAATCAACTACATCTTGCAACTCTCCTGCCCAGTTGGTAAATTTCATAAACCCCATTTTATCAATGAGTAAACTGACGCATAGGGAGGAAAGTGACTTGTTTCTCCCGGCTACCAGGGCAGTGGAATCACAGATATTGTCACTTGAGGTGGTCTGAGATTGGAAACACTCTGCAAGACAGCACTAGCCCATTCAGTAGCAGATCACAGAAGAGGGTCCATGGGCCATATCCCCAGGACGGGCTGTGCTGGTGACTGGTGATAACAATCAGAAATGACTCTAAGAATGATGCTTCCAGAAGCACTTTTCCTCTTCCAGGTGCTTCCCAAACACTGACCCTAATGACTGCCTCATGCCCAGGAGCTAGGCAGGTATTCCTAACCCTATCCTTCAGGCAGAGAAACTGAGGCAGATAAGGTAAGTGACTTGGTCAAGGCAACAGGAGTCAGAACCAGCAGCTCTTGGGTATCCAGATCCATGACCCCATGCGGCTGGCAGCTGCTACCTGCCTCCATCACAAACATTTCCAGCACACTTGGGGAACAGCCCTGTAAGCAACAATTTCATCATGGGGATGGATGGAAGCCACGTGGTTTGGCTGTGCCCATGCAGTGACAGGTTGGTATCAGCAACCAGCTGTGTTCTTGGCTGAGTCCCCTATGAAGTATTTAGTGACTGAGGGCTTGTCTACCCTGGCACATTTTGTCACCACAAACTGGCTTTTGGTGCCAGTGAGACCATTTACACTGCAATGTGATTTTTGTCGGGGGAAAAACACCCAGTTTTGGTGACAAAAAACTTCCAGCCCTGCGAGAGACTTTTGTCTTTTCCCCTCCCTTTATCGTCAACAAAGAGCCAGTGTGGTGGACTCTTTTGTCGAGAGAACTGGTTTCCATCAGTATCCCACAATGCCGACCCTGATGGCTGTGCTCAGTGTTTTGTGAGCTCTGCTGCCCTGCAGGCATGCGCCCCTCCCCTTTCAAAGCTCCGAGAAGTATCTCACAGCTGGGTGAGCTACTCAGTTTTGGGGAACAAACAAAGAGCAAATCATTGGAATGCTCCTGTTCTGCCCTGCTAGGAACCCAGCGGCAGGCAGACTGCGGCTGCAGTGGGAGGCTGGAAGAGATGGCTGTGCTGCTTTGACATTCCTCAGCACGGAGAGCTCACAGAGCTACGAGGGAATCGCAAGAAGCCCAGTGATCAGCTCTGCCATCTCACAACACTGCACGGTGGGATGCTCACCCACATGGCTTTGCTCTGTCTGTTGACAGGGTGCTAACCATGCAACCATGAAATGTCGACAATGGGAGTCAGAAAAAACGGTTTGATCAGCTTCCATTTTTGGTGACTTTTGCATGGCGACAGCGCTTTTGTCGCCAAACCTTCCCAGTGTAGACACAGTCTGAGTGTCCCAGGAAGTTGGAGTGCTCTTCTGCTGGTTTTTGAACATCACCATTCCTGTGTCCATTTATTCTTTTGCAATAGAGACTGTCCAGTATGGCCAAAGTAGATGGCTTGTTTTTGCAGCGTACTGGATGCCAGGACCTGCTGCACCCTCCAGCTGTAGAGATTCTGCTGGCACTTTACATCCACCAGATTTGCAGGCCTGAGGTCACCTAAAATACTGATTCCCAGTGTCCTCCGGCTACCCTCAGCTGTCCCCACTGCAGGGGCTCTCTGTCACCCTCATGCCACCCATCTTTGCCACTCCCTGTGACCCTGAGGAGTTAAAGAATGCTCAACAGCTCCCCACTCTCATGCCCATTGAAGCATCTACCTCAGGGCTGGGCAAGATGCGGCCCGGGGGCCAGATCCTCATGCTTTGATCCGGCCCGCAGGCCGTACCTGGCCGCTTCCTATTTATAGCCTGCTGCTCGTGCCACTGAATTTCCAGGCAGTGGCTCAGGCAGCAGGATCCTATTTAAATGGCTCGTGGCTCCCAGTTGTGGTGCTACCCCGAGCGGTGAGTCTTTTCAATAGCTGCAGCAACCCAGGGCGGCTGCCAGGCAGCGTGGTAGTGGTGGGGCTGGGAGCCATGAGTCCTTTGCTGTGTTTCTAATTCAGAGCCTCTGGCCCCAGACAACTCTGAGGGAAAGCTAAGCCCCAGGACCCACCCCTTCCATTCAGGCCCCGCCCTTCCACACCAGGCCCCACCCCTTCCAGGGAGCAGGGGTGTGGAGCTGGCCCGTGACCATGTACCAAAATTCATTAAGTGGCCCCCTCTGTGAAAATTATTGCCCACCCCGATCTACCTGTTCCTTGCTCTGTCAAGTGTTGGACAATGTTGTTCTGTGCCTGTGTGGAGGATCTTGGCCCATCCCACCCAGTTGTTCTATGGACCAGCAATCTCTTCACCACTCCCTCAAAGCATTCCCTGGGGAGGAAGTTAGCTCCTACCAGAACAGCTGTGCTGCAAAAACTGATGCGGTCCTTTGCAAACAGCCCCAATACAGCATCCATACACCTTGCCAGAAGGTGGGCACCTCAACTGATAGGCCTACCATCTCCAGACTCACCTGCATGCAGGAATTCTCTGGATGATGGTCATACTCCAGCTCTTCAGCATGGGCAACCTGTGTGTGATGTGTTATAGGGTTCAAGATTATAAATGCTCCTCTAGCATGTTCACACTTTCGGTATATCAATTTGGAGATGGTCCTAAGAGTGGCCAACAGTGTTTGGAAAAATAGAGCTGGTTTGCTCTTGCAGTTCTAATTCCTGCTGGCCTTTAATTTGGTTATCTTGTTTTTCTCATACTCTACTTATTTAAAAAAAAAAAAACCCAGGGGATACCACAGAGAGTTATCCGGCAGCATGGTCAGACATAGCGCCGTAAGTTCTGTTGAGCTGAATGAATACGCAGTTAGATCCTGGAGAAATGCCCTTTGTAGCTGTGGCACAGGTCCTCTGCAGACGCTGAACGTTCCTAAGTGTGCCACTGCTGCCTACTGGTTACAGCTGCACAAGCAAATAAAACATCACAACCTGAACTGCAGCAGCCTGCCCAAAAACCAGTACCCAAGCTGCCTATCTTGTCCAGGTGCCCAACACTTTAGAGAAAGGGGATCCACGGGGCCAACATTTGCATAGCGTTAATCTATCTGGACAAATGCCACCCTTTGAAGAGTTGTGCTGTCAGGTCTGTACAGGTTACAAAGCTCATTTGTCATTGTGAAAGGGGAAGTGCCAGGTAGATACACCTGTGTGATCCTTCACAAGGGGACTCTGATGAGGGATATTCACTTCCTTTTGCTGTCATGGCCTATACCCTCCATTTCTCCTCAGACTCCTGGCTTGGTGGCTTATCTGCTTTGATCCAGTCACTCCTTCTTCTTCCCCCAATTTCTCTCAATGGGATGAGGAAAATCACAGACATGCAAACCAACCAAACATGGGATGGGAAGCATCATACTCTCTCTGTTGACCATCATCCTCAGTAGCAAAGGCACATGCTCTGGGCTAGTCAGAGAGGCCAGACCCCTGCTGACTGCTGCTGCTTTGGACTAGAACCCTTCATGGGACTAGCACAGAGTCCTGCATCGGGTCTGGGGCTGTAATAGTGGGAATGGGGGTTTAAAATAGTCCCACACAGGGCTCTGCTTTGACCCGGCCAGCTCACCTGACTCCTGAGCCCTGCCCTCCCACCGGTTGGACGCCACTTTGGGGCTTATCTTTTAAAGGCTGGGTGGTGTTTGGTACTTAGCTGTGGCCCATGGGGCTTTTCACTTTATCTCAGGGACGGCTTTTACTGTGGCTTTTGTTTTTCTTGGACCATGACCCTCCCCACACCCAGTGTGATGATGTAGAGATGCCAACCCCAGCCAGAGGGAGGACACTGGGAGGCACACTTCTTGCCTTGCTGTTCTGGGCCGCACTGGGCAGCTTTTTCAGACCTGCTGCTATTTTTCTTTGAAACTTACTGGCTACTTGTTCCTATTGTTCTTACCCTGGCTCCTCCTCTGCTCCTGGTTCCTGCCTCTCTCCAGATCCCTCCTTCTCCACCCTACTCCTGACTCTGGAGTCAGGTCTCCTACCCTCACCAGAGGAAGGGATCCTTCTGCTTTTAAAGCCCCTTCGGCGTCCACATGGCTGCACCTCTTCTCTGGAGTGGCCCGTACTTTCTCAACAATCTGGACCTCTTGGTTAAAGTCCTTTGGACCCCGTCTCCCTCATGACTTTGCCCTTTTGGATCCAGCTTCACCTAGGATCACTGTTCCCAGGTCCCCTTTTCTGTCAAGCTCTCTCAACAGCTCCCGTGAGAAATCCCTTTCCTGAGGGTTCCTCTATATGTTCTGGGCACCTTTCCTGAGACCTCAGAACCCTTTTAAAGGCCCAGGTGTTCCTTTGCTAACTGCCACCCAGCCACCTCAGCAATTTAACTACTCACGGGTGGAGCTGGGTTGGTTGGTTCTCCTTAGTAAGGCCTGTCGTGGTGGCTTGGGGCTGACCTGCTCCAAGGACCAGATTCATTTCAACATTCTCCCAGGTACATTTGTGTTGCAAGATTCATGCTGTGAGGCCAGATCTACACTGCAGGGAGAAGGTTGGCTTAAGGTGCACAACGCCAGCTTGGTAAATAATGTAACTGGAGTTGACGTACTTAAGCCGAGCTTGGTGCTGTCTCCACAGTGGATGGTTGACGAGATAAATGCTCCCATTGACTTCCCTTATTCCTTGTGACAGTGAGGAGTATCGGCGCCAACAGGGGTGCCCTCAGCATTCGATTTAGTGGGTCTTTACTAGACTCGCTAAATCGAACCCCAGAAGATCAATCACCAGAGGGTAGATCCTCTGGTAAACGGAGACATGGCCTGAGAAATGTTCCGATTTCAACTCAGCTGCATTTTCAGATGGCACACTGTTCTGGTAAACGTGCTTCATGCTGCTCTGCTCCTGAAGATGGAGCTGCACTAAAATTTAAGGTGAATTAATCTGGTTCATGAAAGAAAGCTTTATTCCCCTGTTATCCCTGCTGTTCCACAGTTGCGGTCCTTGGATCTGGAAGCCACAATGTTACTACTCAGGGTAATTCTGGACCTATCAGAAGCAGGGAGTAGTAGAAATCTCATGTTTCAGCGGCATTGCAAGCTGAGGGGTAGAATCCCACCAAGAAGCTGAATTCAGGACTTGTCAAAGCCAGTAGGACTTGTCAAAGCCAGTTTTGCCATGGAATGTTACGGGACCCGAATGAGGTGGCCATCTGAAGGCATTGTGGTTACTTCAATGAACACAGCCTCTGAAGTATCTTTGGAACTTGCAAGCAGGGCCGGATTAAGGCATGGGCTAGCCAGGCAGCTGCCCGGGGCGCCAACCCATGGGGCCTGATGGCAGCTGTAAGGGGCATGCAGCGCCCCTGATAGCTGCCATCAGGCGCCGCATGCCTGGCTCCCAGATCGTGGGCTGCAGCAGCGGCCGCCCAGGGCAGGGGCCACGTTAACCCCTGCAGCGCCGGCCAGCAGCGCCTTACCCCCGCGCCCACGGGGCCCTGCACAGCCAGGCTCGGCCTGCCCCGGGCGGCCCCGGGCTCTGCGCCAGCGGCGGTAGCCGGGCTGGGCCGGGCCAGACACATGCGTCCTGCCGCCGCCAGCTCCGCGTGCCCTCCCCCATGCGCTGTGCAGGGGTGGGGCCGCGCATGTGCCCTCTTCCTCACGCCGGCACGAGGGCAGAGCCGCGCATATGCCCTCCCCCACACACCGGCGCGGGGGCGGGGCCACGCATGCGCCCTCCCCCGACCTGGGGCGCAATTAACCTGTCTGCCTGGGGCGCCGGAATGGCTTGGTCTGGCCTTGCTTGCAAGCTTCCAATAGAACACCCAGTGAGATTTCCAGAAGGTCAAACGTAAGAGTCTGCTGCAGTGGGCAGCGATAAAGCTGCATGTGATAAAGGAGACTGAGCAAAAATGATAACGGTATTGATACCGATCGCCATGTCACAGCCATGGTGGCACCACAAAGAGAAGGGGAACCCGTTGAAATAGGAGGCTGTTAATAAATAAAATCTACCATAGGGGAGCTGCAAAAGGAACAGGATGATGTTGCAAAAAGTGACTGATAATAAATCCAAAGAAAACAACCTCTGAAACTAGACTGAGGCAGGGAAGCAATTTATAATGGGATGACAGAAAGGGAAGTTGTATTAATAATGCTAAGAGACATAAAAGGGCATTAACGGAGGAGGTTAAAAGATAAAGCTTCATTTATTCAGCTGGTCTCCAGGAAAATAGGTTAAGTAACTATTTGAATGAGGAATTAGTTTACAAGATGGCTTTTAAAGACATAAGGGGTCAGGCAATTTTGAGACACTTAAAAGTACCAGGAATTGAGCGCCAGTCAACTGAATTACATTAAAAATGCTAATCTAAACTATATAGAAAAAAAATGGATCTACTCATTTGCTGGTCAGTTGTATTATCAAATCAAGGGTGAAATTATCCTCCCCTACTCAGGCTAAAAAGCACCTTTGATCGACACTATTCCATATGCCTGTCTTTGTCTGAAAGCCTTCAGTAACGAGCTTTTGCAACTCACCAGACATCCCTTTTGGCTGATGACGAACATCATGGGAAACTTTCCAGATTGATGACTATGGAGGTAGAGGTCCCATGTTTAGACTGACTGGGGTGGGCAGGGCGAGTCTGGCCATGCGGATCCAACCCTGACCTGAAGAGACCAAAGTAGGGTACTTGTAAGTAAGAACTCTCATATGTGCCAATTAACGCCAGGCCTGCAGGTGCTTTTTGTGACGTGGACGCCTGTGTATTGGGAACGGGACTAAGAGGGGGAAACTCATTTCACCTAATAGCCATCTTACGGAAACAACATGGGTCACTGTCTCAGGGAATAGCTATGAACATGCCTTTTAAAGCTGAAAGCCAGCATACCCCATTCATCAATCCCCTGAGATATTCAGTCGCCCCATATGGCACATTCTAGCCAGGTAGAATATCTGTGGCCCTCAACAGGTGACCCATCCATGGAATGAGTGCAGAAAACACAGCAGATAGGCACAGAATGGAAAAGAGATCTGCATCGTGTATAAGCATCCTCTAGGACAAGGGGATAAGCAGCTGTGTAATTCCCACTGGGCCCAATTCACAAAGGTCCTACACCTCAAGGCTGCAGTACAATGCTCTCGCTGGGTGAGAACAGCTAGGGGACCCAACATTACCTTCTCTGCCCATCCCTCGGCAACTGGGCTTAGAGAGATCCCCCAGAGCAGAGAGCCACAGCTCAGGAGAGATGAGAGATCTCTCTCCAGCAGTGACTGGGTTTGGATGGGCCACATCGTGAGAAAATGCAACTACCAGGTGACCAAGATGGTATGAACTAGGGATGTAAGTGAGTAGTCGAGTCACTACTTGACTAGACATTCCCCGGTCTATTAGAGGCAGCAAGTGGGGGGGAGCAGGAGCCGGTACTGGGGGAAGTCGGCTTAAAAGCCAATTCCCACCAGCACCATCTCCATGGAGGGGTGGGGAGGAAGAGGCACAGTTGGGGACCGGGTGCAAACTGGGAATTAACTGATTCCCAGCTCGCGCCTGGTCTCAGATGCTGCGCCTCTGCCTTTTAAATGGAGTATGAACCAGGTGGCTCTTCCCCCATTTAAAAGGCAGAGCCACAGCGGGGTTAGTTCTTGGGGCAGGGAGTTAACCCCGCTGCGGCTCTGCAATTTCCCCCTTTATCGGCTAATCGAATTTCCATCGACTACTCGATTAGCTGATTAAACACAATTTAACATCCCTAGTATGAACTGCATAGGAGAAATGAGAACGGAAACCAGAGAGAAATGTGAGTCTACGGCTCTTTAATCAGAGCTCAGCCCCACATGTGTGTACACAGCCACATACAATAAACTAACCTGCCTATTGATCAGATTCAAATCACCAAATAGATTAATAAAGCAACTCAGCAATTTGACACGATGCTCAAGAAAGCACGTTTTAAATAATTGTTGCAATACAAAAGATGAAAAAAAAAACCCATTCTTTTAAATTCAATGGACTTTTTCAAAACAGCCCATAGAACATAAAAATAAATGTATCTGCCTGTTTATCTAGCACAGTGGTAGGCAATCTGACACGTGCAGCCCATCGGTGTTCTATATGTGGCCTGCGAGACATTTTGTTTGCCATTACCCATATGTGGGGTTGCCAGATTCTGCTAGTTTCCGTCCGTGTCGGTTTTTTTCCTACTGGTATTACTAAAGTGACATGCACGTAAAGCAACGGCATGCAAAGTCAGGTGCATGCTGATTACATAGACTGTGAGAGCCGTGCACTCCCTCTGCATCTAATCAAAGCACTGCTACGGTTCAGTCAGCCCTCTGCAAATTCTAGGTATGGAAGCGCAGTGAGCAAAACTCCCCATCCCAAGAGACTGTCTTGGTTACAACATTCTTGCATGCGGCCCACGGAGACGAAGGATGGCTACTCGTGGGCCACTCGCTAGCCTATGTTGCCCGTCACTGCTCTAGCAGAAGAGGATGAATGTAGCTACAGCCACTCCCCGACTTACGAACACACCGACTTACGACCCTCCGTACTTACGACCAACCTCCCATTATATGTATTTTCGAGTTGAGAACCACGTACATCAAGTTTTTCGGACAGCACGGGCAGCGCTTTTAAGGGTATTTTCGACTTACGACCAAATCAAGTTACAACCATGTGTTCAGAAAGTAACCCGTTCGTAAGTCGGGGACTGCCTGTATAACACTTTTTCTATCAGTGCCAAACGATTCTGATCTGCAGGACCATGAGATGCACCAATCCTGATGACTGGAATTTGACTGAAGGGCCGTAGGTACCTAAATCCCATTGGCACCTTTGAATAACCTGGCTTGAGGGCCCAATTCAGTACAGTGCTTAAGCCTGAGATTTTCTGAATCTGAGCCAGAGCTGGTGTTTATTTCTAATATTAGGAATTCAGTCCCGGCTTGCATTTGTTATTTTTAGAGCAAATGGACAATATGCCAGAGTGTGTCTGCTTAACAGGGTTTCAACTGATATATAATTAACATGTTTATTCAGATTTATTTATATACATAAAGGAGTTTAAAAAAAGAAAATGGCTTTCCTGCCCTTACTCATCCTGTGACAATTAGCAAATGCAAATATCTGATGGAGATTAAGTTGTATGTTTTCTATAAATCACTCCAGAAAGGGGAAAAAAAAAACAACCCATGACTGTTAGTATTATTATACCAAATGAGAGTGGAATCGTTTTTCTTAGGACCTAATCCAAGTTCCATTTAAAGGAAGGCCTTCTATTGACTTCACTGAGCTTTGGATCAGATCAAAGCTATGTCTAGACTGCAGTGTTAAATCAGAAAAAGATATGCAATTTGTGGTACGCAGCATCTTCACATGATCCCTCCCCTGTCACCCAGGCTTTTTCGAAATTTGGTGCGTCTATACAGCGCCAAATTTCAGAAAAAAGTACTCTTTCGAGCCATTTCTTATTTCTCGTAGAACGAGGTTTACAAGGATGGCAAAAGAGCACTTCCACTTTTTCGAAAAATTTTCCAAAAAGGTGAATGCGTTCCTTGGAGGTATCCCAAAAAAGCAATGCAGTCTAGACGTAGTCCAAGACTTGACAGTGAAAGTCTTTTTTTCCTTTCTATCGGTCTATATTGCACTCACTTGAGACCTTTACTTTTCCCGTACCCCTTCATTACAGTCTCAAGCCTGCAGCTGGTGCTGTGTCTACAGTACCCTTCCCATCTGTTATAACCCCAGTTCAGTGGAACCGGATGGAAAGAGTTTGTAGTTTTGCCCAGTGCAGCTGAGGCCTCTGTTATCAAAGACAAAACAGCTATTGATTGGAGCTGTGGGTTTGTAAAGGCTTCCAGGTAAGGCACTAAATTGTTATCATTGTTTTCTTCCCCTGAACTAATTTAACTACAATCACCTCCCATGATAAAATAAAAATTCCTATCTCTGAGGCACTTTGTGCACCACATCTCAGCACCTTTACAGACTATCTAAACCGGTTACCCCAGGCTAAGTCAAAGTCCCACCAAAGGAAAATGATTAACCGTGTTCCCTGTAAGCTGTGCACTTATGCAGCCGCTCATGAGAAATTCAAATGCCACCCACAGGGAGGCTGGCAGCTTCCGCAGGCCCCCAGGCAAGGGTGAGGAGTCTGGCTCCATATTCCCAGAAGGGGCGGGGCCTTGGAAGGAAGGGACAGGATCTTGGAAGGAAGGGGCGGGTCTGGGGCAGCCAGCCCTCAGAGCCATGCAGAGCATATTGTGCAGCACTCCAGTGGCAATTTAAAGAGTCTGGGGCACCGGCCACCACTGCTGCTGCAGTAGCCAGGCCCCGGCACAACTGCTTCCTTTGTCTCCCCCTGTCGGCAAGCCTGGCCACTCAGCTGATTAGCAGAGCACCCGTAGCTAGGTTTTTGTTTCTCTTGGTGGTGCACATTTGCACCTGCCTTGGTGCACATAAAAATGTATTCCACACCTGGATAGAAAAAAATATGCACATGGATGGAAAAGATTAGAGGGACTATTGCTGATTAATAAAGAACAAGTGCCCAAATGTACAGCTTTGTCTGCTAGAACATAGAACTGGGCAGAGAATTACAGTAAAGCGGGCTGTGGCAAGACCTCGAGATCCCTGACAGGCATTTGTCACCTGTTCTTAAAAACTTCCCGGATTCCACTTCCGTAGGTAACCTGTTCCAGTGCTTAACCGCCTCTGTAGTCAGAAAGTTTTTCCTAATAACTAAACTGAATCTCCTTTGCTGCAAATTAAGTGGATTATTTCTTGTCCCACCTACATTGGACTAGGAGAATAACCAATCATCGTCCTCTTTATAACAGCCCTGAACATAAATGGAACCTGTTACCAGGTTCCCCCCCCTTACCATTCTGGTCTCTAAACTAAATACGCCCTTTAAAAAAACAAGCAAACAAACAAAAAAGCCTTTGGTCATAAATAGGGATGTAAAATCCCAGTTAATCAGTTAACCAGTTAACCAATTAAAATGGGGGTGGGGGTGGGGGTGGGGTGTTCCGGCCAAGCTAGGCCTGCCATGAGTGAGGGCTGCTCTGGCCAGGCTGATGCGCCCCTGCCTGTGGCACACCAGCTGGGGTCTGCCACAGGCTGAGGCTGCTTCGGCTGGGCTGGAGCACCCCCCACTCGCAACAGGCCCTCCAGCTCACCGTTTAACCATAACTGGTAAGCATCACTATTCACATCCCTAGTCACAAATCACATTTTCTAAACTATTTATCATTTCCGCTGCTCTCCTCTGGACTCTCTCCAATTGGTCCACATCTTTATGCGGCCCCCAAAACGGGAGACCATACTCCAGCTGATGTCTCAGCAGTGCCGCACAGACAGAATGATAGCCTCCCATGCCTTACGCATAACTCTCCTGTTAATACATTGCCGCACACTAGTTGCCTTTTCTGCAACGTCATGATGCGGCTGATTTATATTCAGTATATAATCCACTATAGCTCCCAGGTCCTTCTCTGCGGTACCAGTGCCCCATCCGTTCATCTCTATTTCATATCGGTGCATTTGATTGTGGGCTCCTCACGGAACTGTTTATAAACAGCTCTCTGTACACTGTGTACAGTCTTCAGCACTGTTGAGCCCAACTCGCTAACACACAAACCAGGGGTGACACACTAGGCTCCGAGGCTGACGCTCCCCCAGCTATTGGGCTGGCTAATGCTACTGCAGAACTAGCTCCCTTTCATTTTTTGTGGGTGCCACACAAAAATAGTGCAGAAAACATGGGGGCTTTAAAATTGATCCCTGCGCATGGCAAAAATCCTCCCTCAAGGGCAAGCCTTTTAAAACGACTGAAAATTAACCCCAAACAAGGGAGAGTTTGAGGAGGCGAAGATGTCAGATTGCACAAAAACAACTATAGATTGAATCTCTCTAGTCTGGGACCCTGGAGACCTGCCTGGTGCCAAATCAGAGAATTTGCTGGACCACAGGAGGTCAATACAGCCTGTCTCCGACTTACGAACCGGTTACAGACCAAACAATTGGTCGTAATGCGGTTTGTTCGTAAGTCGGACCCCATTGAGTTACACGCGACCGCGCTGTTCGTAAGCGCAGATCGCGTTCGTAACTCGGGGTCCGCCATTGACGACATTTATGGTCGTAACCGCGAACGGTCGTAAGCCGACCGTTCGCAACGCGGGGACCGGCTGTATTGTCTAGCAGCATCACCAACACTTCCGCTGCTTCCTGGGCTCTTAGAAGGCGTTTAGGGTTAAATTAGAGCTAAACCACAGCACGGAACAGGGAGGGCCAGGACTGGCGGCTGTAAACAAACTTTATGGGACCGCGGGAAACTTCGCCACAACTGGGCTATGCGGCCGTCCGGCAACTAAAATCACGTCAGACCCCGGAGTTGCCAGCGGGGAGAGTACCCGGACTAGAGCGGTTCAACCGGCCAAGAATTGCTCAGGGTGGGTGCCACCCACCCTCTCTCCAGGCGGTGGTGACAAGAGGCCAAGCTGCTGGGCAATGGGCAGACTGCACCCTACCACTCGCTTGTCCCCTGCACGGCCCCCTGGGGCCGACAGAGGTTCCGGGCGCCAGGAGAAGGCGGGGAGGGGACCTGGCTCTGCAGCCCCCAGCGCTGCCTGGAGCGCGCCGCGCGGGGCTCTGGCGGCGATTTAAAGCGCCCGAGGTTCGGCCCCGGCCCGTTGCAAGGCTGCAGCCCGCGCCAGGAGCGCGCCCCACGGCCCCGCAGCAGCAGGCGGGCAGCCCGGGCCGGGCCCACCCCCAGCGCGTCTGACGCGCAAGAGAGGAGCCAGCGGCCTATCCCGGCGGCGCGGGGCCGGGCCTGGGACGCGCATCGGCCGCGACGGGCTGCGGGGCCCGGGCAGGGAGCATGGCTACTGGCGGGGCCGGCGCCGGGGTGCGGCCGGCGGAGGAGCAGCCCCCGCAGCAGCCGCCCCCGGCCCAAGCGCCGCAGCCCCCGGAGCCGGCGGGGGAGCAGAAGCCGCCGCTCCAGCCCCCGCCCCAGCAGCCGCCGCCGCCGCCCCAGCAGCCGGGCCAGGAGGATTTCTCCTTCCTGCCGCTGGTCCATGATATCATCAAATGGTAACGTGCCTGCCCCCCGCCCCCCGCGCCCCGCTCCAGGGGGGGAGAGATTCCCGCGGGGGGGCCCCCTCCAGCGCCCCGCTCCCCCCAGCGCCCCGCTCCGGGGGGGGGGGAGAGAGATTCCCTGGCCCCCAGCGCCCCGCTCCGGGGGAGAGATTCCCCTGCCCCCAGCGCCCCGCTCCGGGGAGAGATTCCCCTGGCCCCCAGCGCCCCGCTCCGGGAGGAGAGAGTCCCCTGCCCCCGGTGCCCCTGCTCCGGGAGAGAGTCCCCTGCCCCCGGTGCCCCGCTCCGGGAGAGTCCCCTGGCCCCCGGCTCCCGCCCGGGGGAGAGTCCTCCTGGGCCCCCAGCGTCCCGCTCCGGGAAAGAGAGATTCCCCTGGCCCCCGCCCCCAGCGCCCCGCTCCGGGAGAGATTCCTGGCCCCCAGCGCCCGCTCCGGGAGGAGAGAGTCCCCTGCCCCCGGTGCCCCGCTCCGGGGAGTCCTCTGCCCCCGGTGCCCCGCCTCCGGGGAGAGTCCCCTGCCCCGGCTCCCGCTCCGGGAGAGTCTCCTGGGCCCCAGCGTCCCGCTCGGGAAAGAGAGATTCCCCTGGGCCCCCGCCCCAGCGCCCGCTCCGGGGAGATTTCCTGGGGCCCTCCCCCAGCGCCCCATGCCCTGCTCCCGGGGAGAGAGATTCCTGGGCGCCCCGTGCCCTGCTCCCGGGAGAGAGATTCCCCTGGGCGCCCCGTGCCCTGCTCCCGGGGAGATTCCCCTGGGCGCCCCGTGCCCTGCTCCCGGGAGAGAGATTCCCCCTGGGCGCCCCCCCGTGCCCTGCTCCCGGGGAGAGAGATTCCTGGGCGCCCCGTGCCCTGCTCCCGGGAGAGAGATTCCCCTGGCGCCCCGTGCCCCGCTCCGGGGAGAGAGATTCCCCCTGGACCCCTCCCCCCAGCGCCCCGCTCCAGGGGGGGAATCTCTGGGTATCCCATGGGACCGAGGCAGAGATCTTGCTGGGGTTCTCCTTGCCCTTTAGCAATCTGGGGATCTTTTTCTCTCCAAGGTGCAGAGATCATTAGGGGTCCCCCCGCCCGTCCCAGCTTTCATTGGCTGTCTCTCCGTGTACCTCATGGCACAAGCAGCGAAGTAGAGGATGGGCCACCTTGCAACCCAGAGGGCTGAGGTTCTGGGGAGCCCCTCCATCCTGGGTCCCCTGATCACCCCAGGCACTACACAGGACAGCCAAAGCTCGTGGTGCCATTCAGGGCCAGGTCTTGGGCCCACCTCCTCTTCAGCAGGGAGGGGCATCGTTTTCTAACATGTTACCTGGAGCCTAGCAGCATGGCGATCTGGGGTCAGGCATCCCTGGCGGGTACCATAAGTCACTTGGAACAAGGAAGGTGATGGGAGTTCCCGCGCATGGCCATACACAACGCTCCTGCAACGGGGGTGATGGAATTCCTTCCGCAAGGCCTTTGATTTCATGCAGCCGCTTAACGCCACACTGAATTAGTTTTAAGTTATTATCCTTTTTGATGCATCTTGATCCAGTTGTACCTTTGGCATTGATGCTGTGGGCCAGAGCCTCCACTGGGGTAAATCAGGGTTGCCACAGTGGAATTTACACCTGCTGACAAGGGGGCCCATAGTTTCCAGGAGGCTTTGTCTCAAGTTGTCAGGTCTTCTGCGCAGGAATTTAAAATCCCGTTTAATTAGTTAACTGGTTAAACATTATGCTTAACTGATTAAATGAGGGGAAGGGGCTGCTCCAGCCCCCGTAACTGGTTAACCATTCACATCCCTACAACTGTGTTCAAAACAGCCTTATCTGACTCCCACCCAGAAATAAGTTTTTAAATTGGGGGCGTTTTTCCATCCGGATTCAGTCGCATTCAGGAGCTGTGCCATGCTTGCAATGTAGACCTAGTATCTAAAAATCAGTGTCTGTTTAGGATCTGAGTTTCATCTCATTGTGCCAGACAAATGCACATTCCTCACTGCAGAGGTCTGGTCAGCGCCTTGGTCTAGCTTTGTAAGAAGAGAAGTAGTGGATCATCTAATGCAGGGGTCTCAAATTCCCGCCAGTCCAGGCTGGAGTGATTGTGCAGTTCAGCCAGGGACTTCTGAGGGGCGGGAGGGAGGGCTGTCTGTTACTGCCCGTGAGCCCTGCCCCTTTCTGCCATCGCCCCTCCCTCTCCTAACTTGGCACCCCGTCTCCCAAGCACACGGCTTTGGGGATCACTGGGCTGGAGCCACCATAGAGAGTTCAGGGGGGAGGTGCCAGACCCCACCCCCCATGATCCCCAAAGCCATGTGCTCAAGGGATGGGTGCCATGGGGGGAGAGGGCGGGACAACAGGAAGAGGCAGGGCTTTGGGACCAGTGACGGACAGCTTCCCCATCTATCCCAGCCAGATTGAGCAATCGCTCCCACTGGGACTGGCCTGCAGGCCGGGAGTTTGAGACCCCTGGTCTAATGGCAGTAATCGGGATTTCCTCTTTCTGATTCAGGATATATAATGACCCTGAGCAGGGATGGGAACGACTAGTCAACTATGTGATAAGCAAATGCATATCGGATAGTCGACACGCTAGTTGACTATTCGCTCCCTTCCCTTGCTGCCTCTATCAGAAAGAGGCAGCAAGGGGCAGGGAAAGAGAAGGGGGCGCTTCAGAGCGATAGCACTGTGTGAAGCCTGGGGCCAGACCATGGGCTCCACGTGGTGCTGCCACTTTGAAATGCTGCATGCAGCCCGGGGTCAGCTGGGGACTCGGAGTCCCCAGCTGACCCTGGGCTCCATGCGGCGCTGCCACTTTGAAACGCTGCGGAGAGCACGGGGTCAGGGGAGCACTGCTTGAGTGTCTCCTTCCCCGGCCCTGAGCTCCCCACAGCGCTTTCACCTTTGAAGTGTAGCAACAGCCCTGCGATTTAAACTGCATCAACTATTCGATTAGCCAGTTAATTGAAATTTTACATCCCTAACCCTGAGCAGATCTGGGGCCACCTGAGTATTTCCAGCCCTGACATGCTGGGTATTTTCGTCCCCTTTTCACACCTTTTCACATGTTTTGTCGGTGTGAAATCAGGGCTGCTTTAACGGCTGTGGACACTAAACACCACTAGGTCTGCACAGAACAGGGTCAGCGCAGAGGGTGGCAGTGCCAACTCCTGCCCCTTCCTTGTGCCTTAACTGTGTTCTGCAGGGGCTAGTAAAGGGGGGTGGGCCCCAGGGCAAACGTCTACACTGCAGTTTCAACAGCCTCTTAGTCTGAGCCCAAGCCACGGGACATGGGCCAGCCGCGGGTGTCTCATTGCAGTGTAGACATGTGCACAGAGGCTTTGTAGCTTGATGGGCAGGCACAGGGAAAGCAGGACACGCCGGGTAACACAGGAGAGGGAATCACTGATGTGGTTGTTTTGAAGCCACGGGGGGTGGGTGTTGTGGGAGAGGGGAGTTCCAGGGAAGATCTCATTGGCGGCCGTGCAGGGTGGGATGGGCAGGCTGTGGATGTTCGGTACATGGGGCATCACGGTAGAGAGCACAGAGAAGAGGAGGGGGGAAGAAAACAAGGAGTCATCTTTGTATCTCCCCCCAACCCCCAATGGAGACAACCAGTGTTGGAACAACTTAGTGGTGTGTTTCTCTCTGCTGGAAACTGGGCTGAGACTTATTCCATCTTGTGACCAAGAGATGAAAGGTCCCAGGTGTCTCATTGCAGTCTCTCCGATGACCATCCACCCACCTATGTCAAATCCAGCATGATTTTAGCAGCCAGCCTCTCTCTGACCGCTCTCAAGCCAAAGGAAGTTTTTCTTCACACAACGCACAGTCAACCTGTGGAACTCCTTGCCAGAGGATGTTGTGAAGACTAGGACTTTAACACGGTTCAAAAAAAGAACTAGATACATTCATGGAAGTTAGGTCCATCAATACTTATTATCCAGGATGGGCAGTAGGATGTAAGCGAATAGTTAACTATTCGACTACCCAATAAGCTTATGCTTATTGGGTAGTCAAATGGAGTTCTTGACTGCTCACTTGCCCCCCCCCCCTTTGCTGCCTCTGTATGAGAGGCAGCAAGGTGGGGATGGAAACAAGAGCTGGTGCTGGGGGGGGAGGGGGAACTGCCTTAAAAGCTAGCTCCCCCCAGCACCATCTCTGCAGTGCCACCTGCCCCCTCCCCCCCTTGCCTTTATCAGAGGCAACAGGGGTGGGGGGATAGGGGAGGCTGCTGAGAAGCAGCCTTAACCCACAGCAGGCCGAGGCTTGCTGCGAGCAGAGGCTGCTCCAGCAGCAGCCCCTGTTCACGGGAGGTCCCAGTGGGGAGCTGGGGCCTCCTGTGGACAGGGGGTGCTGCCACCAAGCAGCCCCTGTTCACAGAGCCCCCGGCTGGCTGCGGGCAGGGGCTGCTGGATCTGGCTTGAAGCAGGACCGAGCAGTCCTGGCTCGCACTGGTCAGGGACACTGCGCCCAGCAGCTCTTACTACATTTAAGATGCAGAGTCACAGCGGTTCAGAGCTGGTGCAAGTCCCATCTCCAGCTGGCTCCTGCTGCAGCTCTGCGGAGGACCCCCTTATTGACTAATTGTGTAGTTGACACAATATGTATCGACTTACACAATTCGCCAGATAATCACAATTTTAACATCCGTAATGGGCGGGGATGGCGTCCCTAGCCTCTGTGTCAGAGGCTGGAAATGGGTGACAGCGCAGGGATCGTGTGATGGTTCCCTGTTCTGTTCACCCCCCTCTGGGGCACCTGGTGTTGGCCAGTGTTGGCAGACAGGACCCTGGGCTGGATGGACCTTTGGTCTGACTCGTATGGCTGTTCTTGTTCATTAGAGAGTTAGGCTTCATCCAAGTGACAGCCGAGGATCCCAGCTTTCCTGTGCAATGGAGAAAGCCTTCATAACCCAGGCAGGTTGCAACTTCAAACAACCGCGCACCACAAAGTCAGGACTTGAACGACAGCTAGGGAGTCTCCCGTCTCCAGTGTCGCTGGGGATGGGGGTTGTAAACTAACGGACGTTCAAGGACAGACTCCCATTCTGATTATCCTAGTCCCGGGGATTTCAGTCAGAACAGGTCTGCCAGCTCCACCACTCTCGGGTCTTGATCCGAATTTCATTGAGTGAGTGGGAGTCTTTCCACAGACTGTGGTGCAGACATGTAGGGCCTTATTTCTCTCAGGTAGCCGAGTGACACCAGCGTGAGAGCAGGATGGGGCCAGCCAACGATTCGATGAACTCGGTTCCCTCCGAAGGGACCGACCTGCAGTCATTCCATTCTACCCGATGTTTCTCCAGGGCTGACTCTGATTTAGAGGCCTGCTCGCTGACAGCTCGTTCGCAGCATCCAGCTGCCAGTTTACGTACAAGGGAGTGATGAATAGTTTGCTGGTAAAACGCCCTACCTGAATAAGCTTGGAAAGAATGAATATTCAAACCAGCAGGCACCAGCTGCTTAAATGTTTCCCTCTGGGCCATGTCATTGTTCCTCAAAGTTAGCACTGCGTCCCCCTCTGCCCCTGCCATGCCAAGCCGGTTTTATTTTTAGAACTGGCTTCTGGTTTTCAAAGGCCTTTCCAACCCCCCTGTACCCATTAGCAGTCATTTCACAAAGCAGAGAAGCAAATTCTCGCCTGCTCCCCGTAGCCAGGTGAGACTTCGCTAAGCGTTAACAATGGCAACGCAAACATTAATGAATGAGCTGTCCCGGTGTGAAGTGAGGCGGCTGTTTTAAAAAATGGTGCATGCTGAGGGAAGCAGCGTGATGTTTTTAAAGGAGGCCTTCGCCTCACCTTGGTGGGTGTGTTAATGTCCCCTTGCAGAGGTAGGCCTGTGGAGTCTGCGGAGCGCCGTTTTCTCTGGCGTGGCTTATTTTTTAGTTCCAGGAACTTGTTCTTAGCTGGAGTGGCAGAGCACACTGGATTCCTGTCTGCTACCAGGACTGCTGTTGTGTATTAATTATTTTTTTACAGGCCCCAAGCCCCAAAGATCCCCATTGTGCTAGGCCCTGTACGTACATGTACGAGGAGACTGCACCCTGTGCCGAAGAGCCCACAGTCTAAGCAGAGAAGACAGGCAAAGGGTGGGGAGGGGAAACTGAGCAACAGATGAGTGACTTGCCCAACATCCCTTAGCAGGTCATTGGCAGCCTGGATCCTCTGAGTCCCTGTCTGCTGGACAATGCTGCCTCACACCCGACTTTATCCCATGCTGTGCAGTGCTGGGCGTAGGGATAGAGGGAGCGGCTGCAGTGTCGCATTGGTGGAGCAGTGTGGGGGGCACCAGGGTGTGTTGGGCTGTGGGTCAGGAGTGAGGGGCATTAGCAGAGCTTTCTAGGGGAAAAAAGTGCACGCACAGCTTCCCTGGCCTGAGCCTGGCTAGTGTCAGCTCTCGGTCCCTGCCTCTCCCCCCAGCCCCTCTCCTGCACGCTGACATGGAATTCGCCACAGGAGGCGGGGCCGGCCAGCGCCAGTCCCAGAAGCTGGGTCTGGAAGAGGCCATCAAGGCCTGTAGCCCGGCGGCGTCTCTGCTTGGCTGCCAGGGCAGCTGGGGGCACGGTGCAGACTCGCTCCGTGGGGAGGGGGAGTGAGGATGGGTGTGGCCGGCACCACAGGGGCAGAGGGCCAGTGAGCACCATGTTGTGGTGACACGCTCTGACTGGCCCACAGATGTCACTGAGAAGCTCCACACGTGGTCTTTCTAGCCAGAGCAACGTGGTGGTGATACGGGACTTCTGTAGGGGGAGGGAGGAGGGTAACGGGGAAAAAGTTGCCCTGATTCATGATGGTGTTAGCGCCTCAAGCCATCTGCTCCTGACCCAGGTGTCTCTCCCTGGGTGTGTGCGCACAGTGCAGCAAGACACAGTGAACAAGAGCAGTCGTGTGGCTGGGGGGGAGGGGAAGCATCACTTAACAGGGCTGTCGGCAGGCGTGTCAGAGGCGGGGCATGTCATGTGTGGCGGGGGCATGTGTGGGCGGGGCACGTGTGCCACACGGGGCACGTGTGGGTGGGGCATGTCAGAGGGGGGGCATGTGCGCACCAGGAATGGTGAGTGACACGTGTGGGCGGAGCATGTCAGAGGAGGGCATGTGTCACTCACTATTCCTGGTGCGCACATGTGGGCAGGGCATGTCAGAGGTGGGCATGTGTCACTCACTATTCCCGGTGTGCACGTGTGGGCGGGGCATGTCAGAGGCGGGCACGTGTCACTCACTATTCCCGGTGCGCACGTGTGGGCGGGGCATATCAGAGGCGGGCATGTGTCACTCACTGTTCCCGGTGCGCACGTGTGGGCAGGGTGGCGGGGCGAACTCGCTCCCGATGGATTCCAGCGGGTGGATGCGGCTGCCGCCCCGTGATCCTGTCCCATGCTCGGTGTGAACCGCCATCTCTGCTCTCTGCCTCCCTGCAGCATGGACAAGGACAGCCAGGATGTCCACCAGGTGCTGAACGAACTCAAGACCAAATTCCAGGAGATGCGGAAGATGATCAGCGCCATGCCCGGCATCGGCGTGAGCCCCGAGCAGCAGCAGCAGCAGCTGCACAGCCTGAGGGAGCAAGTCAGGACCAAGAACGAGCTGCTGCAGAAATACAAGAGCCTTTGCATGTTTGAAATCCCCAAGGAGTAGCAGGGACAGGATGGGACAAGACTCTGCTGCAGGGGTCTGAGGCTCCAGGGGAAAGGGGAGACGCCCTCCTCCCCTTCTTTTCTGTCTCTTCCTACCACCTTGCTGCTGTGTGGATCGCAGCCATGTGACATTAACCCGGGAGAACATTGTGTACCTGACGCATGATGATTGCAGTGGTACATTCGCTTTGATCTGCTGAGACTGCGTGTATTTATACATAGCTGTTCTGGAGTGTGTCTCTCTCTCTTTTTTTTTTTTTTTTTAAATGCAAGCGAGCAGGCGCGATTGCGTTTCCCCCTCGCTCTCAGGAGTAAATTATCTGGTGGTTGCATGACTGCCGGCAGCCAGAAAGAGGGGGCGTTTTCTTCCCTTTTGTGCAAATTGGCTCTGGGCAGAGTGGTGAAGGGACTGACGAGAGCAGAAGGGAACTTGCTGTCCTGCTCCCAAGAGGCAGTGGACATGGCTCCCCCCTCCAGAGCATGTGTCTGGGGAGAGAGGATTGGTTTCAACTGCTTTTGTATTTACACCCTCCCCCTTTTTTGTGGGGGAGGGGAGAATAAGTGATGCTGTATCTGAGATGATCCAAGTAAAGAATTGGAAACCCTGCCAGGCCCTTCTTGCGTTTGTACCGAGCCTGCGAGGAGGGCACTGGGAGTAGAGATATTAAATATCGGTTAATTGAATAGTCGATTAACCTCATGAATTCTTATCGGTTACTTGTCTATTCGATAGTCCCCAGGGGCGGCGCCGGCAGCCAGTGTGCTCCAGCCCCACTTCCGAGGAGCCCCCTGCCACACCACGCTGCTGCCTCTGTATCTGAGGCAGCAGCACAGGGTGCCGGGGGGGATCCACTTTAAAAACCAGCTCCCCTCGTGGACTGACTGCCTGTCTCCCCGCACTGCTGCCTCTGTATCAGGGTGCCTCTGTATCAGCGCAGGGTGATAGCAGCCCCTGTCCAGGGTGGGCTAAGCTCCCGGAGCCAGAACTGAGCTGGGCTGCCTGCCTGCCTGGCTCCTAATACACTTTAAATACAGAGCTGCTTCAGGAGTAGGTCCCAAACCCAGGACTGATCCAGGCTGCTGGCCAGCCTGCTAAAAAAATTTACTGCTGGGGGCGGAGGGGAAGAATGTGTGTAATCCGTAGCATTAACCTATAAGCTTTTGCTTATCGGTTAATCAATGACACTATTACATCCCTAGCTGGGAGATGATTCCAGAAGCACAGGGGCTGGTCTGGGTGTTTTTATCCTTCCGCTGGTTTTTGAAAAGCAGGGTGGGGGCTGAGCAGCTTAGCAGAAGGAGGCTGGAAATTTTAGAGGGGTGATTAGTGCTTAGTTCTGAGTGGAAGCTAGTGGGGAGGCATGCCTAGATCCCCAACTCACAGAGGCTACATTTAGATGGCAGAGTTTTTCCGGGTCCAAGGAATGCGTCTGCTCTTCCGAAATTTTTTTCGGAAGAACAGACACCTTTTTCCGGCATCCCTGTACACCTCGTTTCATGAGGAAGAAGGGATGGGCCAAATGTCAGAAAAGCCTCTATCGACAAAAGAAGCGGAAAAAGGAACACAAATGGCGGTTTGCAATTGGCGTACCATTTTCCGGAAAAAGAACGCCATCTAGACACAGCCGGAGGCAGTGTCGCTCCCGACTGCCCGAGGGTCACTCTGGTGAATGCCGTTGGCTTTAGCGGTTGTTGCACTTTCCACCAGCCAAGCTGAGAGCAGACTCTGGCTCCAGCCTGGCTGGCCAGCTGTGTACCCAGACTGCTTTAATCCAGGGCACGAGCTGCTGCCTGCCTCCACGGACCTCTTCCTGCATTTGGGGCACTTGCCCTCTGCTGTGTTTAAACCCACCAGCTGTGGGTGGAGGTGACACGCTTGGCGCAGATCCTGCGCAGGATACGTGGACCCTGGCAAATATCTAGCAAACTGGCCCCATGGAGATTGGCCCTATAGCCCACTAGCAGCAATGGGGCCATGCGAGTCACAGAGCTGCACCAGGGAAGAATTTGGCGCATAGATAGGCTGGGAATTGGATTAAGGCCTCTCTCCTTTCATTTCTTGAGACCCGGCCGCAACTCTTTAAAGGCACAGTCCTGCCATGGGAGTGAAGTTTGCCTTAGACGAGGGATGTTAAATATCGGTGAATTGAATAGTCGATTAACCTCATGAATTCTTATTGGTTACTCGACTATTCTGTAGTCCCCAAGGGTGGGGAGCCAGTGCACTCCTGAGGAGCCCCCGGCCACTCCGCGCTGCTGCCTCTGATACAAAGGCAGCAGCGTGGGGTGCCAGGCGGGAGCTGGTCCGCGAGGGGAGCCAGTTTAAAAACCAGCTTCCTTCGCGGACCGGCTGCCTGTCGCATCCCCCCCCCCCCCCCCGCAGCTGCCTCTGATACACTCCTGGCCTCCGGGCTTCCTGCACAGCTGCAGAAGGGGTAGGTCCCAGACCTGGTGCAAGCCAAGACTGACCCAGGCTGCTGGCCAGCCTGCTAAAACATTTACTGGGGGTGGGGGGAATGCATGTAGTCTGTAGCATTAACCGATACGCTTTTGTGTATTGATTAATCGACTATACTATTATATCCCTACCTTAGATGCCAGTATAAAAACAATTGAGAGTTTATTTCCCTCACCCCATGGCCACTGTGGCCATCACACCCCCCTGCACCACAGCTGGTCTCTGCTCCAGGGGCACCTGGGACTTGACCAAGACTGAGGTGTATTGGCTGGGGGGAAGGGAAGCCTGCACAATGCCTGCAGGTCGGAGCATTAGCCAGGCCTGTGTTTACTTTGCTTTCGGGAGAAGCAAATTCCTCTCCCCCAGCAACATTCCAAAGGCCAGAGGAGAAGTAGATTGATTAGGGGGGAGTGCTCATGTAACACCGACAGGCAGAGTCAAACCTGGGACCTCTGGTGCTAAGGCTGTAGAGCAGACTCATTATTCTCTCTGTAAAGTGGTCTTGGTGCCTCTAGATGGGACAGTACATCACACCCAGCAGGTGTGTGGCTTACACTCGGAGCGGGGCTATGAGCAGTGGTGGATTGGGCCGTTGGCTAGAGCGTCAGTGTAGGCAGGTGGTGTGAGAACCTAGTGGTACCCACTTAAAATAGCACAATGTGTGGGGTCTGATTCATCCCTGAGGTAAACACTGTGGCTTCAGGGCAGTAACACCTGTCCCAGTGGGTTTCTGTGGAAGTAACAGAACACAACTCCTGTGACAGTGCCTGCAAATTGCTGAGCATTGGATCATGTTGAGAGAGCAAGGGGCAGTTTGCCAAGTCCTGGGTCAGAATTTCCTGCTGTCTACCTGCCCCTTCCATGGAATATGGAGGTAAACACAATTTATGAGGGGCTAGCTCAAGTAGCACTGGATCTCACTGTAATAAAAATGTTGTGTACAGTTGCAAGTGTGTGTGCCCAGCAGTGGCTGGATCCCAGCCTTTCTTATGAAGTGCCCTTATAAATTATGTTCAAACCTTGTGCCAGTCACTACAATGAGGGTTATTTGCCTATAAACACAAGGACACAGAGAAGCCAGTAGAGTTCCTGGGAGATAAATAAAGCTCATTTGTATAAAGAACAGCAACAAGATTTGTTTTAACGTAGCTTTCCTCTTACCAGCCAGAAGGAAAGTGAATCTGCTAAGGGCAGGGCCACTGTTCTGAGGCAGGCCAAATTCCCAGGAGCTTGGTTAGTATAAAAGCTGTTCCGTGTACCCCCATTTTAAAATAGCACTAAGCTCTTCTCTTTGGAAAGACACAAAGGTGGCACAGATGCCAAGTGTGCTGATCTTAGATAATGGTAGGTAGGGTATGTTCTGGTTTGCTGAAATGAGAAAGGTTTATCCCTATTTCAAAGGGAGAAATAATCCATTTAGTTTTCAATATATGTTCTGGTGAGCAGTGCACATGCTGAAGAGACAGAAGAATCATCTGAAGAAATGAGGATTTGCAGGTGAAAGTGATGTCTTCCACTTAAACTCCAGGTTTTTTTTGGTTTTAATGTATTAAAAGCTGTTTCAGGTGCTATCAAGCTATCTCCTTGCCTGTTTGTGTGATTTCATAAGCACATTTTCCTTATCTTTTTCCTTAAAAATATTTCTCACCCCCTACTGCTGCTGCAGCAGGCAAGGGCCATAATGGGGAAACTGACTAAACCCCATGTTTGCTGCTGATTGAGATCAGCAGAGGCTAGTGGTACTCTGCAGCCCTGGAAAACTAGCCCTACAGTGGCTTTGAAAATGCCAAGTAAGCAAACTGGGGGGGGGGGGGAGTTAGTCCTTTCCTATTTTCTTTGTTTGGGCAGTCTTGGCTGTTGCATTTGAAAGACTTACTGCTACAAGTAAGTGTAGGGTGGGGTTTTTTTTTTTTTTTTAAGTGGAATATTTCCTTTTGGGGTGTTGCAAAGGAAATGAGTTCTCTTAGTGCAAGTTTTTTGTAAATTATTGACTTGCCTGTACATTTCAAAACTATTTCTATCACTGTAGTGTCTGGTCCTAGGAGCCCACATCATGAATGAGTAATTTAGTTTATTATGAAGGTGTGTCATCTCATTTTACCCACTATCCTATGACAAATGCCCTACTAGTATTTATGATCGCATGCATACAACTATATTATTTCACTTCTTTAATTTGCCCTCTAGATGTCACTCTATTGTTCAATGACACTTAATTGGTCTAAAACTTTTTCTAATCAGCGATCTGTTTCAGCAGCAGGATTCATTTGACCGTCTCCTGCTCATTACTTTTGTTATGTTGAACTTAAAGCTTGTCAAGCCATTTCAGTAACATGAACCTTTGCCCTGGGAATGAAGGGAAGGGTGTAGAGTAAAGATTTTGATTTGCAGGAGTATCGTAAGTAAGCACAGTTGATTAGCTTGACTCGAGGTGTTTTTGATAATGCTGACACCGAACTAAAGACAAACCCAGAACCAGATCATTTTTTAAAAAGTTTTATTTTGTAGAAAAATAGTAAACTTAACACAGTGTAGAAAACACTTGGATACATTTTTGTTCATGTCCAGGACACATACTACCCTACATAAAGTGCCTATTTTAAATGCTTTTCTCTCCAAATCAAACAAAGACAAATGTAAACAAAAGTCAGTTTTTGACCCCCACCCATCCACGTCTGCTTCTGTAAGATTGGCCAGTGGAGGGGCCTGCCAGAGGTTTGCAACAGCCCAAAGTGTCCGCCTGCAGCAATCCTGGCTCATAGAAATGCACGCAAACACACACGCCAAAGCCCCTTGCTAGAGCTCAACGTTGGCTGATTTCTCAAGTCCAAACCATCTCATTCCACCCCAAGTCTCTTCCATAAGGCAGTGCGCTGGCCCTTGGTGGTGAAGGCAAAGTCAATGTCTTTCCACTCCCAGGCTCAACATTTGTGCTCAAAGTCCTCCGTCTCTCACCCTTTCAGGGGGAGGGCATCCCCAGCAGCAGCCCTCCATTGCTCCCCAAAAGTGGGTGCAGAGGGCAGCCAATGCAAATCATCCCCCCGGGTCAGGAGATAACCTGCCCCCAGGGCAGATGTTGCTCCTGGGCAGCTAGAGTTTGTTATGAAACAAGCTTCCCTCCCTCCCCGGCTCTCTCCCTTCTGAAAAGGCAGGGGAAGGGGCGGCAGGCAGCTCCTAGCTGATCACACAGCGCTCCTTGTCTTTGGCTTGCCTGCTGCCGATGGCCTTCTCCCGGATGTACATGAGGTCGCTGTGCACGCTGGGCCGGCGGGCAAAGGGGGCCACGATGCCATAGGCTTCCCCTCCACTGCCCTCGGCCCCTTCCTTCAGCAGCTTCTTGCTCTTGAGCGCGTTCTTGTGCAGCATGTCGCAGTACTGCACCGACACCTTGCGGTGCAGGTCCGGACTCATCTCGCTGGGCAGCTTGGCCATAGCAAACAGGGCTTGGAACATCTGGTCCAGGCTGCTATTCTTCTTGGCCGAGATCTCGAAGTAGGCACATTTCTTTGGGTCTGGCCCGACCAATTGCTCTATCTCCCGGGGCTCGACTTCTCGGTAGAAGTCTCGATCGCCCTTGTTGCCACAGATGACCAGGGGCACCTCCATGTTCTCCTTGGTCTTGTTCTTCAGGCACGACTTGGTCTCTAGGATCTGCTGCTTCAGCCGCTGCACCTCCTCGAAGGAGTCCCGGTTATCCAAGCTGAACACCAGGATAAAGACGTCGCCTGCAGAAGAGAGGGGGCACAGAGGGAGGCCACGTTAGAACCTGATTCAGGATGGAGGCAGAGCCCAGTCAGCCCCCCAACTTCAGCCCTTTTTCTAAGTGCTGTCCATACACTACCTACTGCCCTAGAGGGTGGTTTCAGGGTTACAAAGGGGGCAGAGGGGCTCGAAAAAAAAAAAAAGTCACCAAAATCTTGGCTAGGTAATTTATGCACAGCCCCTAATTAACCCTGGCACCCAACCGACGGCGCTTTGCATTTCCCCCTTTATTTCCTAGGCAAACCTGGGAGCAAAGTTTGCAAACTTGGCTGCTTGCCGGGTTTGCATGCGAATTCCTGCCTGGGTGGAGGGACTGGGCTTTTAGATTTACATTGGGGAAGAGATATGAGCGGCTCGCAAGCTGCATGGGTGGGAGGTGCAGCCACACCACCTCGCTTGAGTTTCTCCATCACATACAGGGCTTAACAGTTTGGTTCCAGGGCTCTCCACCTCTCCAGCAGCCCCTCTGCTTGGGTGTTGGGTAAACACCCCCTAGCCCATCCTGGCTTTGGCCGCTTTCCTAACACCTTGGAGGGGGGAGCACCCTCCCGATCCCTCTGCAAGGGGGAGAAGTAGCCCAGAGAGAGTTCCTAGCAGGGACGCCCCCCAGGATTTCAGAGGGCAGCAGGGAAGGGGCACAGGGCAAATTCCCAGAGGTGTCTTCCCCCCCAGGATCTCAGAGGGCAGCAGGGAAGGAGCACAGGGCGAATTCCCAGAGGTGTCTTCCCCCCCAGGATCTCAGAGGGCAGCAGGGAAGGGGCACAGGGCGAACTTGCCCCGGCCCGAAGCGGCCCGTACCTGTGAGGATGGAGAGGCGGCGCATGGCGGGGAAGGGGTGGTTGCCCGACGTGTCCAGGATGTCCAGCTGGTAGACCTCGCCGCGGATGCTGTAGAACTTGCGGTGGAAGTCCTCGATGGTGGGCGTGTACTGCTCCTCGAAGCGGCCGGTCAGGAAGCGGGAGACGATGGCCGTCTTGCCCACCTTGGAGGAGCCCAGCACCACCATGCGGTAGCAGTTCTTGGCCGGGATGTTCAGCTCGCTCTCGCTCTGGCACAACTTCTTGATCATGGCGGCGGGTCTCATGGAAGGCGGCTGCGGCAAAGTGGGGTCTGGGGAACTGCCGGCCACTGGACGAGCGCCCGTCCGCTACGCAAGCTGCGAGTCCGCTGTGAGCAGGCACGGCCGCCGCTGGGTTTATATAGAGCTGGGCGCGCCCGCCCCTCGGTAGTGTCAGAGCCCGGGGAGGCTGCTGGTTGGCCGGCTGCTCCAGAGGCGGCGGGGGGGAGGGGGGCGGCTTGCGCTGGGGGAGGAGGGGGGACCATCGTGCTACAGCGCTGGAGCAGGTGGGCAGCGCAGAGTTTCCAAGCAGTTGGCAGGGGAGAAGTGAAGCAAGGACTGAGGAAGAATCGATTGGTATTGTTTGCAAATGACATGCAAATGAGCATAATTAGGCTTTGCTAGCACAAGAGACAGGAGGAATCGGTGTTACTGGCCGTTAACATTATTTCAAAGGGGTGGGGGGGCGTGGAGCTGGACCAGTTGAATTTGTGCATGTCAGTTTCACTCTTAGTCACTTACTTACAGTAACTACAGAAATAACTTATTTACCACCCCAGATGTTCTCTCTCCTAACTCGGCTACCCCCTGAAGCTCCTCTCTCTCCCTCTGTGTAGCTACTCAGCCTCCAAACGCAGTGTCTCCTATGGACCCTATTCCAATAACAATTGCTCCTGATTTCCCCCTTTTAATTTAGATCCATATTTCTACCCGGATCCCATGGATGGGTAGATGGGGAATTAAGCTTGTTTTTCCGTTGTGCTTTCCTTTACGGTGTATTTTCCTCTCGCTCTGGTAATAAAACAGTTTGCAGGGAAGAGAGGGCTCATAAAACATTGACCAGGTTTTTGCCGGACCGTTTCCTACTAGCTATTACACTTTCCAGTCCTCCTGACGGTGCTTTTTGGAAGCGTTTGCGATGCATTTATTGCAGCCTGGCTCCTTTTTTTTGTTGCCCCGCGGGCCTTTCACAAACTAAAAACCACTCGCCGCGGGAGAGCAGTGCAAATAAAGTAATCTTCAACAAGCAAGCAAGATCATCTCTCTCGTTATGCTGTGTGCCTTGTTATTACTGTGGTGCTGCTGCTGCAGCGCTGTGGTTCTGACCGCATTGCATATTTGCATGTATTTAAATGTTAAGACAAAGATGCTTCGCGCAAAACAGGGACAAACAAATAAGTAAAAAAGAAAAAACTTAAATAACAACAAATAGACTAGTAGCACCTTTAAAGACTAACAAAACATGTAGATGGTATCATGAGCTTCCCTGGGCACAACCCACTTCTTCTGATGACTGGAGTGTTAGAAATCCAGATCCAAGAATAAATAAGGGAAGGGGGGGGGCGGGGGGAGAGAGGAAAAAAAGAGAAAAAAGGAGAATTAAACTAATTCCACAAGCCAAATACACAGGGGAAGGATTGGAACTTAACTTCATTTACAAGTTTAATTCTTATGCAAATAGTATGAACAGAGACATCTGCTGGCTTGCACACTACCTTCCACATCTCAATGACTTAGCACCTCCATTGTTGGGTTGGTTGGTTAATTGTTCTTATCAGCCTCTTGTAACTATTTGAACCATCTACTCACTGTCTCTCTCTCTCCCCCCTCCCTCCCGCTTCTTCTTTCCCCCTCCTTTTTTCTCTTCCTCCCCCTCCCTTATTTATTCTTGGATCTGGACTTCTAACAATCCAGTCATCTGAAGAAGTGGGTTGCACCCACGAAAGTTCACGATACCATCTACATGATTTGTTAGTCTGTAACAGGAACAACTTAAAAAACAACAAATAGACTAGTAGCACCTTAAAGACTAATTCGGCTAACCCTTGGAAGCTTTTAAAAGAAGAAAGATGCTGAGAGCAGAATGTGTCTTGTAATGTGGCGTGTCTCCACTAGAGGGCGGCAGAGGGCGCTTTGTGTGTCATTTTTCCTGGGAACACTATAAGAGTTTATTCAGAGGGCATAGGTCAAAAAACACCTGAGTCAAAAGACGTTAGGTGAGCCTATGCAACCCCACAAACTCAGTCATCCACGCAGGCGACGAGAAAGAATCATCCGTTGCCAAAAGACAAAGTTAGCAGGAAATTAAAAAGTACTTGAAACAAAATTGCCCCGAGCCAGGCCGGAACCACAAGCCGCAAAAAAAAAACTGAGCTCCATTCATTGGCATGTGAAAGGGTGGGGAGATTTTAAAGCGTCAAAGGGGGTTGGGGAGCGAGCACAAGGGAGCTCTTGACGAATCGGCAAGTTTGCAGTCAGGGCTTTTAGGGCAGTTCGCCAACTGGTTGGTATGGGCTGTGCACATGCCCCTGGGCAACATTGCTGCATTTGGGGACCTACGCCCAACGTAGGTTGGTTTGGGACCTACGCCGCTGCGGCTCTGCATTCAAAGTGTATTAGGAACCAGGCGGGCAGGCAGCCCGGCTCAGTTCCGGCTCGTGCCAGATCCGGGGACTCAGTCCTTCCCCCAACCCCTCTGGACAGGGGCTGCTGCCACCCCGCACTGCTGCTTCTGTTTCAGAGGCAGCAGTGCAGGGTGACAGGCAGCCGGTCCGTGAGGGGAGCTGGTTTAAAACTGGCTCCCCTTGCGGACCAGCTCCCACCTGGCACCCTGCGCTGCTGCATGGAGTGGTAGGGGGCTCCTCGGGAGTGGGGCCAGAGCACACTGGCTGCCGGCCCCGCCCCCGGGGACTATAGAATAGTCGAGTAACCAATAAGAATTCTTGAGGTTAATCAACCATTCAGTTAAGTGATATTTAACATCCCTAATTCAAACCAGCACGGTGGGATATCTTGGGTGTGGGAGATGCTAGTAAGACTATCTTTATATTTGAGATCAGAAGCAAACTCTGGCACTTTTCTGATACTGATCCTCTCCGGGGCCGATTGTTGGCACAGGACCATATTTCTACCTCATGCCACCTTGCTAACAATCTCAGATTTCTAGTCACCAGAAAATATTCAGTCGATGGTGTCTGACAAGTGTGTTTGGGCAAGTAAAACCCACAGAAGTCCCACAAACCTCCCAGCTCATGTAGATGAACTGTGCAAGCATAAATCAGATTGTGACATAACTCAACGCAAAATGCCAGAAGACATTTGCAAAATGTACCAGAAAACATTAATGGATGTATATAAAAATATAATGTCGGTGTTCAAAGCAACATTCGTCCCGGGGGGAGTTCGCCGAGTCCCTACAAGCACACCCGTCTTGAGAATATATGCTGAGTCAGACAGCAAGCATGTGGTAGAGCCATTGGGTCTAACAAGGTTGGTGATTGTCTTTGGCTCTCCCCTTGCTGGCAGCTATTAACCCCGCTGAGGGTAACATGGTGGTTATTACACAGCTACCCATTTTGGCTCTGTGTTGGATCATGCGAGGCATCGTGTCTTTAGCATCTACAGATGAGCGGATGGGGTGGGGCAGAAGGAGGCTGATGCAGTTTGCCTTCAGTCACCTGGGAGAACCAGAACCCGTGGAGAGCCCAGGAGTCCCGCTTTGATCTAACCACTAGATCAAACTCCCCTCGTGGAGTTGGGAGTGGAATGCTGGTTCCCAGTCTAACCATGCTGCTGCACTTCCTCCCAGAGCTGGGAACAGAACCCTGAAATCCGGGGTTCCAGTCCCCTAGCCCCTATGACAACCCTAAATGGGAGGGACTTTGTTCCCAATGTCACAAGGCTCCTCTCCCCATCGAGGCTGTGCTGCTGACTCACCACGGCTCTCTAAAAGGTGCTCCTTTCGACAGAGAGGCGCGCACTGATTCTATTATCCCCCGTCACTTAGCTCAATACAGAGCCCAAAATGCACGGTGTGTCATAGGCTTTTTCATCTCTCTTGATTAAGGGCCTTCTGTTATGCTCCATCCGAAGCACCGTGATCACATCTCTCCCTGCTGGGACAGAGGAGGGTTCGGAAGCAGTCGGTAAATAGACACTGGGCTTTTCCTCTCCAGGCAGCTACACGTACACTGTTGGTTTGATGTCAGCAGGGAGCCAGTGAGGACCTATGGCTCCACAGGGCTGTCTCAACAGGAGAAGCTTTTGCTTGCTCGCCTCTGCTTTTCTCCCCAGTGATGCTGCTGCTGCTGCTGCTCGCTGCTTCCAGAATCGGGCACAACTTTCTGCCCTTCTTTTCTCTGGGCTGGCGCAGGGGGTGATGTCTATGCTATCTGTCTTTTTGCAGTGGGGGGAGTGTTAGGGGATTCTGCAGGGCAGGCCTGGCTTTTTGTTCTGTGTTTGTGGGGCGCCTGCTTTGCGATTGAGACCCTACCCACTGTGGCAATATGAATACTAAATAATAATAACAATGAATAAACGACACAAAGTTCTTCCCTAGGAGCAGTAACTGGTCACCTCCTCTCAGAACACAGATCTGGGCATTGGAAAAAGTCCAGGAAAGGGCCACAGAAATGATGAGGGGTATGAAACGGCTGCTGTAGGAGGAGAGATTAAAAAGACTGGGCCTTTTCAGCTTGGAAAAGAGACGACTAAAGGGGAATGTGATAGAGGTCTATAAAATCAAGACTAGTACAGGAAAAGAGAATAAAAAAGAGTTATTTACTCCTTCCCATAACACGAGAACTAGACGTCACCCAATGAAATGAATCGGCAGCAGGTTTAAAACAAACAAAAGGAAGCTTTTCTTCATGCAGTGCAGTCAACCTGTGGAACTCCTTGCCAGAGGATGTTGTGAAGACCCAGACTTTAACAGGGTTCAAAAATGAACTAGATAAATTCATGGAGGTTAGGTCCATCAATGGCTATTAGCCAGGATAGGCAGAGATGGTGCCCTAGCCTCTGTTTGATTGGGCTGGGAATGGGCCATCGGGGATAGATAACTTGATGATTCCCTGTTCTGTTCATTCCCTCTGGTGCACCTGCATTGGCCACTGTGGGACGACAGGACACTGGGCTAGATGGACCTTTGGTTTGACTCTATGGCCGTGCTTGTGTTCTTAGGTCATCCAAAGACAGCAGCAATGCATGGGGAGGGGATGTGGGCTCATGTGCCCCCCTCCCAATTTACTGGTTGGCTTGTACTGTGCATGCTCACATAGACTGAGCATGCTCTGCTGAATCCGCTGAAGCAGCTACACGTACACTATTGGTCTCTATAAAAAGCTGAACACTGGCTGGGTTGCGTGAATCCATGGAAGGGGCCGCTGTCTGTTTCATTCCCCATCCCTACACGTGCTCCTCCACTTTCCCAGAAATATCATGGTGGGAAAGCTAATAGGATTAGATCTGGCTTCCCTAATTCAGACACAAGCCCCATGAATTTCCCAGAGTGCAGACGTAAGCTCAACATTCTTCCTTCGGAGACATGCAGCTCCTTCTGGCTTCCCATCCTTGAGGTCAGAATTTAGCCTGAAATCAGCGCCGTAGGATGACCCATGGCTAGGAGAATGAGAGAGGTTTAAATCGAAGAGGAGAGACACTGGTTAGGGAAGGGGACCCCGGCTGTCGTGCTACAGCTAAATCCTTCAGGAGAAAGCACCTGGTTAAATCAAGATGCAACATCCATTTGTTCTATTAGTGCCATATATTATTTGCCTGCCTCAGCTAAGATTTTTCAACAGCTGCATGTAGTTTGCAGCATATAATTTCTGCCAGCTGGCATGCAATGCAGGACCCCTAAGTATTTAATTAATGGATTGTAGAGGGTGGGTGGGGTTTTTTTTTGGTCCATTTCTCTGGCAAGGATTTTCTGTGCATCTCGATTTCTTCCAGTACATGGGATTTGGTACAAACCTGCCCGGAAAGCCTGAGCCATCTCTGAATTCCCTAATTCAAAGCAGGGAAATCACCAATCAGCTTGAATACAGGTCTTGATCCAGTGCCAACTGAAGTCAACATGACATGATATTGTCTCCATAGACTCTATTCCCAAGAGATTGTCATTTTGCTGGAATTGGGGGTGGAGGGAGATTCCAGGGCCACTGCAGATAAAAGCAGTAAAAGAGGCTGGTTCTCTGCTTTGGTGCGTTCTAGACACGGTGTCTCAAATTGGGCACTGGTTCCTTACTGGCTGCCAATTCACATGAGACATGGCATCTTTCTTAAAGCTCTAGCTACTCGAGTCATGTGAGAATAAGAGACTCTCAGCTTTCATTTAAAAAAAAGAGCTTCTAGCTCTGATGATTAGGGAGAAAATGTTAAAAACAAGACCTTGGTGCAATCTAAAGGTGCAAAGCTCAGGAAGTAAATAAAACAACCCACGGCTTAAAACTCTAATGACTGTGAGGCAATCTGTTGATTTTCTGGGGGCCTGACTTGATTTTTGGATGCTTGAGGTTGGCAATACTGAGACAGTGACTTTCACGATGGCACCTCTACCACAGAAGGGGCTTGAGGTGGGGCTGAGATCGTCTGAGTGGAGCCTAGTTGTGGGGAACGGGCATTACACAGCCATAAACAGAGAGGCAGCCTGGAATTGGGGAACTAGACTTCAGAACTGTGTTTAGCCGGAGTAACTGGAGCTACCTGGGTCTGAGCTCAGCTGCTGCCTTTTAATGTATTCCCAGGATCATGCTTAAGGTGGACAGGAATGGTGCAGATATTGGGTGATGTTCATCCATGCGTGGAAAGTTCTATTTTGCAGGGTTAAGAATTGGCTAAGCTCTTCATTGGCAACTTGTTGAGTTCCAGCTGCTGCTTAACATTCCAGCCATGTGTACACAGCCTGACTTCCTGATGTCTCCTCCAAACTCTTCCCTACTTGCCACTTATGCCCTTCCCTCTAGGTTCCATGAAGTCTGGGTCCATTGTATTTCCTCCCAGCAAAGAATTAGCTCTCTTCAGCACTCCCTGCTGCGTCAATGATCAGACTATGTGCAATGGCTTGTCTGCCTGGGGAGATCACATGCTCCTAGTGCAGACGTGGGCATCTGGGAAACAACAAATCATCCACTGGGCATATGAGTTTCAAACTGACAGCTGTACCCTGCTAGGCATGCCTTATGACTTGTCTGAATTGGCAATTGTTGTCTTATGGCTTTCCAAGCTGGCAGTTTGAAGAAGCACTAGGCTATTGGCACTGAATTGAAGATTGCCATTAGTTTATTCTGACCTACTGAGGCTTAGGTACGAGCACTGTTCACTCCCAGCCCTAAGCCTCACTCCCCAACTGGGAGCCAATAAATGTGAGTCAACAGTGTGACACTGTTGCAAAAAAAGCAAACATGATTCTGGGATGCATTAACAGGAGTGTTGTGAGTAAGACACGAGAAGTCATTCTTCTGCTCTACTCTGCACTGATTAGGCCTCAAAGTGAGTCCAGTTCTGGGCACCACATTTCAGGAAAGATGTTGGGAAATTGAAGAGGTTTCAGAGAAGAGCAACAAACATTATTAAAGGTCTAGAAAACAGGACCTATTAGGGAAGACTGAAAGAACTGGGTTTGTTTAGTTTGGAAAAGAGAAGACTGAGAGGGGACATGGTAACAGCTTTCAAGTATCTAAAAAGGCATTACAAGGAGGAGGGAGAAAAGTCATTCTCCTTAATGTCTGATGGTAGGACCGGAAGCAATGGGCTTAAATTACAGCAAGGGAGGTTTAGGTTGGACATTAGGAAAAATTTCCTGTCAGGGTGGTTAAGCACTGGAATACATTGCCTAGGGAGGTTGTGAAATCTCCATCATTAGAGATATTTAAGAGCAGGTTAGATGGAAACCTGTCAGGGATGATCTAGATGGTGCTTGGTCCTGCCATGAGGGCAGGGAGCTGGACTTGATCACTCTTGAGGTCCCTTCCAGTTGTACTATTTTGTGATTTTATGAAATGAAAGAGAGAGTAACTCAGCATGCTTCCAGGCAAAAGACCGCTTTGAGTCGTAAAGACATCCACCCAGGAGCATGTCCCATTGGATGTAATTTAATAAGAGCCTGCATATTTAGACTGTAAGCTCTTCAGAGTTGGGTCTGTTACTAACTATAGGTATGTACAGCACCTTGCACAATGGGGCCCCAACCTCATTTGCCTGTAGTAACTACCACAATATAAATTCTATCATTCTTGAGTGCCTTTTACCCTAATGGCACCAGTGCTGGAACCAGGGGAGGAGGCTAACGGGCCAAGCTCCCCTTTTAACAAAAGAAATGTAAGCATAGAATTCATACCCTCTGGACTCCTGCAGATTCTTCCCCTCCAGCTCCCCTGCAGAATACAGCCTCTTCCCGACTTACGAACCGGTTACAGACCAAGCAATTGGTCGTAATTCGGTTTGTTCATAAGTCGGACCCCATAGAGTTACACGCAACCGCGCTGTTCGTAAGCACGGATCGCGTTCATAACTCGGGGTCTGCCATTTACGACAGCTTTGGTCGTAACTGCGAACGGTCGTAAGTCGACCGTTCGCAATTCGGGGACCGGCTGTAATAAATTCTGCTGGGGAGATGCTGCAATTATACCTTTCACCCACCAGGGACTACCATGGTGCTAGAAAACAGCTGGCTCATTGCCAGAGGAGCCAGGCATGGAGAGAGAGGAGGAACTTTGGCCTTGCTCCCCCTCCCCACTTCTACAAAGTTTCCAGCAACCTTGCCTAATGCCCTTTCGCAAACTCTATAGCCATCACCACTGAAATGCAGCCATCTCTGGGGTGGAGAGCGATGGCAAGATGATGCAGGCAACTGGTCACCCTAGCCGATGGGGCTTTGCTACATTCCCCAACCAACCTCTGCAGCTGACATGACCCAAATCTAATAACGGCATGAGAAATTTGCCATGCTTGTGGGGAGGCTATTCAGTTCCATGCCGTGTGGCCCCTCGGAAGCGCTGGCTCTCACTGTGAGCTTTGTTAATAGACAGGAGTTTATCTACCCAGTTAAGGAAAATTAAAAGCACTGAGCTCTTGATCGCGGCAAACGTGAGTTCCTTATGCACCAACATTTACATGCCATTGTTAAGTCTGTCTGAGGTGTTTTTAATCTGTTTGTTAACGATGAAAAAAAAGTGCATCGAATTTCACTCTGCGCATGCTCTGAGCCATAAAATGTCAGTCACTGTCGCTGTTGATTTGAATCGACACAGGAAACATTTTGTTGGACCCAAATTATTTTTGTTGTTGTTTTGGCTAGAAAAAGTGTGTGTGTGTCGGGGGGAGGGGAATCAATTTTGGTTCAAAATGAAATGATTTGCTTTCCCCAATTGGCCCCCAGACTGAAAAATCAATTACTTGCTGTCTCTAATTATCAGTCCTGCAGGAAATACGGCAAGTCGGAGGAGCCCGCCTGGCTGCTTAGCATGTGGGGCATGGGGGAAAGGGCTTGACAGCCTCCGTATAAGGAGGTGGGGTTTTTTCTTCAGCCCAATCAACTTTCTAGCTGAAAAGGGACAGCTGATAACTTAAGCTGCTGTCTAGTATCCTTCCTTCCTTCCAGCAGTGTTCCCTCTAAGCTGATTGCTTGTGCAGCTGCCCTGAAAAGACTCAAATGCTGCCCCACTGATTAACAGAGCGCCTACAGCTAGGTTTTTATTTCTACTGGCGGTGCACATTCACACCTGCTTTGGTGCACATAAAAAATTATTCCACACATGGATGTAAAAGATGAGAGGGAACATTGCTCTCCAGCCCCAGTTTATCAGTGCTGTCTCCTGACCGTTTGTATTGAGAGGAAACACGTAGCCCATTTGTCCCGGGTTCGTTTGACCAAAGAGGGTTTTTTGGGGAAGGCTCAGGAGATTGGAGCAAACGAGACACTCTCCGTGTGACTCAGCGTCGCTGGTTTGCTAGTGATGGTGCATGCATGAGGCTGGGATAGTGAAGGAAGGTAATACAATGGTGAGGGGAAGGGGAGCAGGAGCTGGTTACGGTAACATATCTCAGCATCAGGAGCTTTCATGTGCAATATCAGAACAGAAGAACAGTCGTACTGGGTCAGCCCCGAGGTCCATCTAGCCCAGTATCTTCTCTCTGAGACTACCAGAGCTGTAGGGGGAGAGAACCACTCTGGTTTCCCCCTCTTGGCTGCTGGCAGTCAGAGATTCAGGGTCCCGCTGAGCATGGTGTCACATCGTTTGACCATTTTGGCGAGAGCTATTGATGGACATTTGCCACAAACTTTTTAAATTCTCTGATCCTCTTGGACCTGGGACCCCGAAAAGGGGCAACCCATCTGCTGGGAGCTCTAGTGTAGACAAGGCTGAGATGCAGGGGAGGGATAGCTCAGTGGTTTGAGCGTTGGCCTGCTAAACCCAGGGTTGTGAATTCAATCCTTGAGGAGGCCATTTAGGGATCTGGGACAAAATCTGCTAGGGATGGTACTTGGTCCTGCTGTGAAGGCAGCGGACTGGACTTGATGACTTTGAAAGGTCCCTTCCAGCTCTAGGAGATAAGCATCTCCATTCATTTCATGCACTTTCCTTGTTATGTGACCCTGCCCTCGAAATTGGCTTGTGCATGACATTGTCATAAAAGGCCCTTTCCCATGTAACTGCAGGGATAGAAACCGGCTTCTCATTTGCAGGAGAGCTCCCTGACCAGGGCCACGTGCTGGGATGAATGTCACCGAGAAGCAACACCACAGCTCTTTACATGGCACATGGGTGGCAGATGCCAAGCAATAGACCTTGATTGCTTCTGCCTCCCATAGCCAGCGGCTTAATAGCTACCCAGTTATAAGCGATGCCCTCGTTTGACTACTGGGACAGTGGTTATGCAGGACAGAACATTTAGAAACAGAATTGGCTATTGTGCTGCAGTGATTAGAAGAACGGCTCAGTGTCCGTCTGCCAGCGGGGAGGGAGGCATTAACATGTCCTGGAGCTGTACCCAGAAACGTACCTTCTGTTTGCTTTAAAAGCATGGCTGCCTCTCTAGGATTAGGGAGCAAATGTCACCTGTAACCGGAGACGGCCAGAGCAAAGCACAACCCTCCCTGAAATATAGGGCATGGAGAGCAGGGAGCCAGCTGTCGAGTGGCTGCAGGATTTCAAGCACGTTCCTGCAGAAATATCAGCGGCTACCAATGGAACATCTGGGAAACAAAGCCCTTCCCAGGACAGATATTATGTACTAGGATGCCTCAACCTGCCCCTTACAAGACAAAGCCAAGGGCAGCGTGGGCCAGGCTCTCTGTATTACAGACTGAGATATGTCACTTGTCTGCCCCACATCCTTTGCTTCGGCCCCCGCTGCCTAGAGATAAAGGAGGAGCAAACATTTGGAGCCAAGACAGAATTTAGGTGTAAGCTGAGCTTAGGTCAATGTTTGGGTTTGGGATTTCAGTTCAACGTCAAATCAGGGCCAGGCCTGGGGGTCTGAGCTCGGATCAGGGCTAGAGGTTGGGCTTTGAGTGGAGGTTGAGTCAGGGCCAAGGTTTGGAGTTGAAGAATCCAAATCTCACCAGCGGTTCTGGCAAGATTTGAGCCCCAAAGGATCAGGGTTCCCAGTCAGCTGAGCGCTTGGGCCGCCGCCCAGCTGTGGGTGCCACCCAGCTGATTAGCACAGCGCCCACAGCCGGCAGCATGTGTTTCTAATAGTGGTGCACATCTGCACATGCCTTGGTGCACAGGATAAAATTTATTCCACCCATGGATGGAAAAAATTGGAGGGAACATTGCAAAAGATGTATAGATAGCCTGCCTGCCATCCCATGCCTCTCCTTCTCCCGGTCTTTGTACTGGAGCCTCCCAGCTCAGAGCAGCCCAGCAACAGGCCGGGTTTATCCCCACACTTTCTTCTCGAGGTGGAGGGGCTGTAGTTTGAGAAGGGAAATAAAAGAGAATGGGACCCCTCACCCCTTTCTTGCTAGGACTTCCCTCCCATAAAGTCACAGGTATGGAAAGAGCCACAGGTATTCACTTCCTCCGTGTCTCTTCCATCCTCATCTACCAGCCTACTCAAAGCATTAGGCTTTATAAAGTGGGTCTGATTTATGTTCTTGGGGTCTGCCCCAAGGTACATTTATAGCGCACCATCCGCAGGCAGAGAGAGTGAAGATAACCCCCTCCCCCAATGCCGGGTAGGCTAGTTTCATGGGACCCTGTCTCCCTTCCATGGTACAGAGCTCAAGGCCTTGTAGGAGGAGGAATACAGCACCAGCAGGGCAGAGACTGGAGAGGGACTTGCCTTTTGCAACAGAGCAGCAGCAGCCTACTCCTCCAATAGCTCGGTGGCCAGCTATTCGAAAGAGCAAACAAGTTCCGAGCTCACTGCGCCAACTTGATGAAACAGGAAATGGCCCATATAACTAAACAAACCTCCTAGGCAAAGAAAAAAACCCCAGCATTTCAACACTAACAGCGTTGGATAAAAGTATGAAACGCAAAACACCCCAGCCTGATCTAAAGTCCTGTCCTCATGTACAAGCTGAACAACCATCTGATCTCAATATTCTCCCTTGCATGTCTAAGAAGGCGGAGAGATAAATCAGTGTATGGATTGATTTGGCCTGGGAGGAAACTGATCAGGTGTCATGTCAATTTTACAGGGCACTGTGTGTGTGGGGAGGGGGTTAGGACTTGTGTTGTCTGACATCCCACGGATGCAGTGTTTCCCAATGTGTGAGCGTATTCCTCTTACAGGGCTGTGGGTGTGTGGCTAGAATCTCAGTTGTTCTAGAGTCACTTCGCAAAATGAAAATGTAAGGGATGGGAGGCAGTGATGTTTGCTTGAGTTTGCAGAGAGCCTGAAACAACAGATAGGAAGTGCTCCATTCATCTCAATGGGTGTTAACTCAGATGCCAATTGCCAATTCAATAATACTTTGAATGTCAGCACTGTGAACAATTTTGCTGCTCATCGCAGCGTGTAAGGAAGGAGAGCAAGGACCAAATTAGGAAGAGGTATCCCAGGAACAAAGGGCACAACGGACTAGCTGGGGAGGAAGATGCGGCAACTATGGCCACATCTTCACTTGCTCTGCCAGAGATCAATCTTCTGGTGTTTGATTTAGCAGGTCTAGTTAAGACCCACTAAATTGAATGCGGAGGACAGCTTTGGTTGGTGCCGGTACTCCTGGCAGTTGCAAGGAGTTAGGGAAGATGATGGGAGCATTTGTTCCCGTCGGCCTCCCTCCGTGAAGCCGACTCCAGCTACATATTTTAGGTAGCTGGAGTTGAACACCTTAACCCAACCTTCCAAGTCTTGTGTAGACCAGGTCTAAAATGCACAGGCCTTTAATACCATATGGCAGGGCTGGGGGTTGGAGAAGGGAACTTCCCTTGGGAAATGTGAAACTGGTATATGGGGCCTACACATTCATACCAATAACTTGTGGACCATGATGGAGAGAGAGCCAAGAAGAACATGTGGTCAGACACTGCCTTCTGCCCCAGAGAGTTTCATTCATTTCAGCTATCGTGACACCCACAGTTTAAAGGCAGACAAACGAATACCCAGCCCCGAGTCCTCTTGCTGTAAACCCATAGATGTCCCAGCCAAGTACTAACCTAGCCTGTCCTTCCTTAGCTTGGCTGGTGAGATCTGCAGGGCTCAAAGCAAATGGGAGATGTAGTTACTCAAACAGAATCACCCCAGCTCCTGCAGAAAGTTCTGAGATTTGTGAGCTGCCTTCCAGGCAAACGGCTCATTCTCAGGGTCGACGCGGGTACAGGGAGGAAGAACAGGAGGTCGGAGGGGAACAATCTGGTCCTTCCCACTTTGGGCTGCCGTCAGACTGAGCCAGTCGTGCTCCACCTAGGCCACCTGACTCTGATAGGATAACAGGGCACGTTCTTTGGGAGCAGGGAAGGTGGCTGCATTTCCGCGGCCTGCGCTGGCTTTGGTGAATCCCTGCATCATCTTCACCCAGCTTTCCACAAGGGAGCATCCTTTTGGGATACCCCAGCTGCCGCCCCTGGCCACTTGGCTCCAATGCAAATCCAATGGACCGCTGCCAAGGAGCAAATGTGGAGGGGCAATTTTCTTCCTGAAAATTTCCTCTTTTTTTTTGGAGGTCCTTTGTGACATCAAGGTAGGCTGGGGCCGGGTAACGGCCCTTAGACTCCCACAAGCCAAACGCCTGTGCTGAATAACGAGGACTAATTCAAGTAAACCTTTCTCATTTTTGATGTGGCTGCCGTCCGCGGTGCGGCTTGGTGTTTTGCAGACAACCTTGGTGTCACGGGATTCTCGTTCCTTTATCCACATTTCTTTGTGTACAAAAGAAACCAAGCTTCCCTGCAAAGCCGCGCAGGCTGCCATCTTTTGCTAATTACTTAAACTCCCAAAACAACATCCCTGGAGGAGTTAACTGAGCCTCTGGGTTTCTACCTGCCCTCTGGCCCCAGTGAGATTCATCGACACCAAGCACTTTTTCCCCCAGCTCTGTCTTAACAGGCTGATGCTGTACCAATGGATGTGAGGCTGAAGGTGAATTTCCTTCCCCTCGCAGTGTTTCCTGCGCTGATTTACACCAGTGCCTGTTCTCGACAGGGTACGCAGCAAGCTCATAGGAAGCGAAAGGGCTGGAGCTCAGCCTGTCACTTGGATTCTTTGCCTGGGAAGGTACTGGCTGTGCTCAGCTGAGGGGGATGGCTGAAGAGTCTCTCAGTCAGAGACCCTGAGTGGCCTCTAATCTCCAGCACAGAGCTGAAGTCTCTGCCGCCTCTAACGAACACGCTGTGCTTGGAGAGCTCAGAACAGCAGGCACGTTCCTGAAAGTCTCTGGCGGAGCGCGGCGGGTCACGGCGCTGCCGCCAGGAACCAGCCGGGACCCAGGATCTGCCCGTAACTCACAGCTGGGGGCACATCAGCAACTCAGCTGCTGGGCAGCGCCAGCCTGACTGCAGCGTCACACCCGGCGCACTGGCCAGCGGGATCTGCAATCACTTGAGAGCAAAAGAACGCCGGTGGCGCATGCCGGAGCAGCGCGTAGCCTGGCCAGCAGGGAGGAGGACTAGACATGCACGCTTGACTGTTCCGTTACAGATGATCCCCGTGGTTCTCCCATGGGCCGCTGGCGGCCCAATCAGCAGACAGTGGCGGCCCGTGTGACCAGTGTTCCCACGCATCTGCAGAATGACTTTTGTGATGTGAGACACTTGGCCTCTGTATTGGTGCACATCACAAAATTCATGCAGCAGGGGCGAGGCCGAGGGGTTTGGCGTGTGGGAGGAGGCTCAAAGCGGGGGAAGAGGGTGGGGGTATAGGCTCCAGCTGGGAGTGCGAGCTCTGGCGTGGGGCCAGGATGAGAGATTCAGGGCAGGGGCAGAGGGTTGAGGTGCAGGAGGGGGTGAGGGCTCTAGCTGGGGATGCAGGCTCTGGAGGGGGGCCGAAGGTGGGTGCAGACTGGCCTGGAGCTACAGCGGGAAGAGAGGACTCCCCCCAGCAACCCCAAGGCTGGGGCTGTGGGATTGAGGCCTCTGCCCGAGCCCTGGGAGGTCTGGGGCTGAGTGGGGTTGGGGGCAGGGGAGGGGCACTTCTCCACCAGCTGTGGCAGGGCCAGGGTTGGGGAAGAGGCATTTCTCCCTGCCTGAGCCCCTGCACAGAGCGCATGTGTATGTGTGTGTCCCCCGCATAACACAGCACACAGAGAGCGGCATGTGCAGCTCACAATGGTAAATAGGTTGAAAACCACTGGTTTATACCATAGGTGAAATCCCATCGCCGCCCAGCAATTTGCTGCTGTGCATTAATTTCTTAATAACGATTCAAATATAAACCCACCATTTACACCAGCTCATGGGGCTAATCAGCCCACAGTAACCACAACACTTGTGAACAACAGGAAAAAGGGCTCCTGAAGCCCCTGGGCTGGTGTTGCTCTTTTTCAATAGTTTTGAAAAATTCTTAGTTCTTGCAAGAAGATTTGATGGGCTGGGAAGAAGGGATGGAAATCAAGTGAACAAATAGCAGGGCCACCCTGCCTGAAATCAGATGAGGGAGATCTATGAAAATGGTGTTCGCCGGCCTGGATTAGGATGTGCTGGTTAACCCAGGGGTTTGATTAGGAGGTTCTGAAAGTTCCCACAAGCAAACAAGCTGGGGATTCCTGCGTGGGAACGCTCCGAGCCAAAAACCACTTCCTGCGAAACACTTAAAAGTAGCAGAAGGACACAGTGTGGTCAGGCGTGTTTACACAAAAGCCTCTTTCCTTCATCCATGTTGCTTTGTCGGTGTTTGTGTAAGCAGCTTTCCCGGTAACTGTCATGGGGTCCAGGCAAAGGTTAATGTATAAAGCAGCTAAATGGCATTGGCCAGCTTAGGAGAGCCAATGAGAATCGCTTTGACAATGGAACGATCAGTGAGGGGCCCTAATTCCAGACCCAGGTTCTGAATCGCTCCATGAGGAGCAGAACCAGAATCCCAAATCTCTGCCCTCTGTGACTTGCAGATTCAAAAACCGGATCCCAGTCTGAACCACCCTGGATTCCCCACGCAGCAAACTCAGATCTGAGCTAGCTGCAAGGATTTGGGCCCATCTCTGATAATGACTTTATCTTGTGTTTCCTTAGCTGAGTGCATGGTCACCCCCTGCCATGCAGGGAAACTTAACCCTCCCGGCACAGAAAACAATCCAATGCCTCTGCCCTCCCAGGAGGATTTCTCTCTTAATAAACCTGTGACTGCTGCATCTCCCTCCCCTGGGAAGCGGCATGGTCTAGTCAACTAGAGCATGGGTCACTATCAGGGACCTTTGATTTCTAATCTGCCAATGACACATTGTCTGACCTCCAGCAAGGCCTGTCAGTTTGCCGTGCCTCAGTTTCCCCACGATCCTGAACAAACAGGCAGGGCCGGATTAAGTGGAGGGCTAGACGGGCAGCTGCCCGGGGCGCCAACCTATGGGGGGCGCCTGATGGCAGCTGTAAGGGGCGCTGCACGCCCAGGGCTGAGGGCCGCACAGCGGCCCTTAGAGCTGCCATCAGGAACCAGGGGCCATGCAGCGCCCCTTAGAGCTGCCATCAGGTGCCACGCGCCCGATTGCAGCTGTAAGGTGCGCATCATGCCGGGGGGTGGGGCCGCCCATGCGCCATGTGCCCGGGGGCGGAGCCATGCATGCATCGCGCACCCACTGCCCAGGGCACAGGAATGGCTCGAGCCGTCCCTGAAACAGGACTCCTCAGGGAGATATAAAGAGCCTTGGAGCTACAATGCATTAGAGCTACATTCATTTCCTTTTGGCTTCCACTACAGGCCCGGCCAGGACAGCGGTGCTGGGGGGCAGCGCTGCAGAGTAAATGTTGGTTCTTTTGAATCCATTTTCGCCTCGTGCCATTGTTTATCTTGCAGCCCACATTTACTCTTCACAGGTCTGCGCTGGCGCACGGTGTTTGTTTAAGGCGGTAAATGCCTGACAGCCCTTCCTCCCAGGGCCATCTCAGCCTAAGAAATCCAGCACGAGGCGGGGCGGGGGGGGGCGGGAGAGGGAACTCACATTCGCAACTGATCACACGTGAGCCAGCGTGGTTAGGAAGGGCGTGGAGGTTTGTCTTTGGTTTCCAGAGCGGCATGCGGCGCCCTGCGTGTGCTGCAGCCATCTGGGGTGAAAGATCTGCAGGCTGATGCCTTCGCGGGCACCAGCTGCTCCCAGTCCCGGAATAAATGGTCCTGAGCCCACGTCAACTCAATCCTCCTGAATGCAGGGGCGTTCGGTCCAGGAAGGAAATATTCCTGCTCAACTCACCTCTCCTCTCCTGGGTTGATGTTTGTTGGAGGAGAGACACAGGAGACTCAGCTGCACTAAATCTAATGGGGAAGGCTGCATTGAGGCTGCTGGACACAACCCGGCCCTGGGTGTTCTCCAAGACTTACTAAACAAACACCTCCTGTGTGGCGGAGGATCAACCCCTCAGCATCTCCCTCCGTCCTGGCCTGGCCTTTGGCGCCATGGAAGAGACTGCTGAGCCTCGGGGTGGTCAGATCAGCTGCTTGGCTTGCGCCCATCTAAACAAATAAAGTGGAAGTTCCCCGTGGGATCAAAGAATTGGGAAGAGGCGTCTTACTGTGCGAGCAAACAGGCTGGGACCTTCAATCCTGCAAGAGCCCTGGTTTTGCAATTCAGAAGTTTTGTTCTCTCAGCTATTTTACCCCAGCGCTCCCCTCTGTTTACCACAAGCGTGCAGATGCCACCTCTAGCTGAATGGCACTTCCGGGGAGTAACAGTAGGGATGAATCCAGCCTGTCGTAGACGGAGCAAACAAACCCTGATTTTTAGGAGCAGCTGATTTGGAACAATTCTTCTCTGCAGGAACAGAACGGGGCTGGCAGCCACACGGACGACTCTTGCCCGTTACACTGTGCACCCAGTGTCGAGGCGCATCAGCGCTCCACTTGCAAACCTATACCACACGCCTAAATCCTCGAGATTTTTCTATTGTTGCAGGGTAACGAAGAGGCCTGGGGGGCTCTTCCTGTTTATTGTCTTGGAAATATCAGACATATCCTGGCCTGGCATTTCCACTTCGCCAAAGCGCTCCCGAAGGACAATATGCCCGTGGGTATCCATGCAAGCTGTGTCCCATGCGGCAGGAATGGTTACATGTACCAACAGTAAAGCAGAACCCGTCTATGCAAGCACCTTTCATGCAACGCCCCCCTCCCCACCTCCTGAAGTCCTTTGGAAATGGGTTATGTTCCCCTAATGAAGTCCATGACTTATTGAGATAAGTGGGAATCTTGGGAGGGGCTCGCAGGAGTTTCACTAATGACCATGGGACTCATGGGGCTCTTCCCACTAGCATGGGGCAATCTACTCCTTGGATGACAAAAACCTACCCACATCCAGTGCTCCAAAGACAAGGCTGAACCCAGGACCAGCCCAACTGAGCTCACCTCACTGAGCTCACCTCACTGTGCCCATAAACAGTGCCAATGCCCCGCTGGTCTCTGTAAGGCTCCTCCCTAGGCATCATGCATTTCAACAGAGTTGCGACTGAGTGGAGTGGGGCCCGGGATCAGCAAGGTGTGCATGATTCCTGGGAGTTCTTCGTTCACATGGTACTGTGGGGGTGATGTCACACACTGATGCTTAGAACAAGCAAAGCGTAACAGATATGCCGTCCAGATGTCGGCTGATACGGAGCTGTGCCATGTGAGGGTGATTCATAAATAGCCAGACTCACATGTCAATTACCACTTACTGTCCAACCATGCTGGCTCAGGTTCAGCGTTAAAAGAGGCTCCTGGAAGTCAGTGATGGAAGAGACCTATTGCCTACACAGGGAGGAGACACTTGTTTCTAAATGGTTCTTTCATCTAGCAGACAAGGAAGAGCAAGACTCAGGAGCTGGCCAGCAACACTGAGGCCAGGTCTACATTGAAGGGGAAGGCCGAATTGATATGCAACTCCAGATATGTTAATAATGTAGCTGGAATCAACGTACCTCAATTCGAGTTTCCCCGCTGTCTCCATAATGGGAGGCCAATGGGAGCAAATATTCCTGTCAGCTTCCCTTACTCTTCGCAGGAACAGCATACCTGCTGCTGACGGGGATGCCCTCTGAATTTGAATTAGTGGGTCTTTACTAGACCTGTTAAATCGAACTCCGAAAGATCGATCTCAGAAGTGAAGACGTGGCCTAAACTGGCAATAATTGTTAACAATGAGGATTGTTAAAAACTAGAATGAATTACCCGGTGGGGAGGGAGGGATCTCCATCCCTTTAGGCTTCCAAATGAAGATGAAATGCTTTCTAACAGAGATGCTGAAGTTCAACCATAAATTGTTGGACACTCGGCAGAAATTATGGGCTGAAATGCTCCAGTCTGGATCATGCAAGAGTGCAGACAAGATGCCTCAACATCTACCCAATCTCTTAGGTCATCTAGCCCATCCCAAGTTATTGCAGGATCGCTCCTTCCAGTTTGGCTTTCTAGGACTTTATTCAACCTATTTCCAAGTAGGTTTCCCCCTGATATGGGGGAAAAGGAAAAAATAACTATTGGCTCCTACTGAGTGGCATGCATGGTAAGAACTAGGCTGCCAAACACAGATGTCAAAGCAGTTACTTTCAAATTCTTAGAAAGATTGTGCTAGGTAATGAAAGCGGCATTAAACCATTCCTTCGAAATGGTGAAGAATGGGTTTGCTCATAACACTTCCCTGAAAGCCAAACACTGTCCATAAATTCTAAGTGGAGCCTTTGTATTTTGTTTTCCACTGTAGCAAAGACTATTCCACCTAAGTCACTACCGAGTTTACTATGCACGTACCCATGACATCAAAATCGTATTGCCTGGAAAAAGACAAAACTTGGCTCTCAATGAGAATTTTGTTATAACATGGCCTTTAACCTTATTCATAGCAGATGACTATGAATTAGCAACAGGCTTTTGCAAAACCCAGATTCACATCAGGCAAAACTAGTTCCAAACATACAGCAGCACATTAGTTGATGCTTATTGCCATTTGTAGATGTAACAAAAAACAGGACGTGGTTAGTATAGAACCAGACAAATCTTATATCCCTAGTTTGGGACAAAATTGGTGCATGACAGATATGTAAAGATGGGGAAGCATCAAAGTAGCTGGAATTTGATTTACATGAACGTGGGGTAATGGTGAGAGGCAAGAAGAGTGGGGTACTTTACACTAGTAACACTTTTCCCACATATCCATGATCCCCCCTCCACGAATCTAGAGTAGCTGAATATTTCTCCAAAAGTAGTCAGCAAAAAAGAGGGGGGGAAGTGACAAGTTGAAGCAGCATCATTAGGTTTCAGAGTTAACCACCACCAGAGAGATAAATAATACGGCCCATCTCTCTCAGAACTATTGTTTCAGACTGTTCATTGGCAGATTCAGGAAGACAATACTCCAACAGGCGATATTAGCATAGTATCCTTTGCAACCATAAGGCCTAGTAAGTAATTTAAAGGGAAAGAAAGGACAGGCACAAGCTTAGATTTTGCTGAAACCGATGGAAAAATTTCACTCTTTCTAGCTAGTGTCAGCGTACCATCCCGGTCTGACAGCTGCACAGAGTAGTGACACCACAAAAGGGTAAAGGAAAAAAAAGCCCACAGAAAAGGAATGGTAAGGATTCCAGACAAGATTTGTAAGTGAACTTAAAACAAACCAGTATGTGTCCCATAAATTTAAAGAGCAAGAAAAGGAAGTGCAGGGTAATCAGTGTAAAACATCCAGTATAGACAGGGAAGCATGACAAGAAGCAGGATGTTAAATGTAACAACAAAGCTGTGGTGGAGAGTGGCAGGAATGGTGCAGTAGCTCAAGTCCCAAAGTCTACACAACAGTAAAACAGCCTCAAGCCTGACTCTGGTGGCACAGACCAGTCACGGCTATCTCGTTGCTGTGTAGACGTACCCTGAGTGGCCATAAACCAGAATAATGGTTACAGGGGCTAACCCTCAGAGACAAAGTAATAAGAGGACAGTACAGCACTGAACACCAAGGTTCCCTCTACAATGCACGGCAGCATGGCCCTCCAGCTGCTTAATGTGCCCCGCCCAGCCAGGGGCTCAGGGCTCCGCGAAGGAAGCTGCCTGGCTAGGGGAGGGGCACTTCTCCGTCTGTGACAGCAGCAACTCCCTGCTGAGGACAGAGCAGTGAGTCTCTCCCAGCCTGTACGGACACGTAGCTGAGGGGAAAGCACCCCACCCCCAGCAAGGCAGCTCCATGCAGGAGTCCTGAGCTCCTGGCTGGGTGGGGTTCATTAAGCAGCTGCAGGGCCGTGCTACTATGCAGCTTAGAGGGAACCTTGCTGAACACTATGGGGTCCAAGACACAATGGCCTAGTGCCTCAAAGGTATTTAGGCTCTGTGACAGGGTCAGGCCAGAGGGCTACAGGAGAGTAATGGAGGGGAACTATATTAGCTCCAGGTTAAATAGGTTCCTGTTCCCAGAGTAGACTAACAAGGACTGATCCAGAACCAGCAGGAACCTGCTAGAATCAATCAGAGCAATCAGGCCAATTAAAACATCTGGAACCAGTTAGGAGGCTTCCAGATTCAAGGGAGCCAGACTAATCAGAACAATTGGGGGCCAATTAAGAACCAGTTGAGACCGGTTTAGAAAGGCTTCCATTCTATTAGTTCAGTGAGGAAGGACCTGATGATAGAAAGTGTGGTGGAGAGTTTTGGAGGAGAAAGTGCAAGCGGGTACCAGGAGGCAGAACCTGTATTAAGGAAGGTGCTGGGGAAGGCCGTGGAAGAATGGCCCAGGGATTTGTCACGGTCACACAGCTGATACCAGAGGCATTACAGACAGCTGCTACGACAGGGTCCCCCAGAGGATGCCTGGGTCCCCCCCTCCCTTCCAACTCCCCATTTCTGCATGGAAAAGAGACTGGCTTTGTACACGGGTTTGTCCTGTCTTGTACCACTTGAAGTGGCCATGGAGACTATGAAGTTTGGTTTCCCCTTTTTTCCCCATGCTGGCCAATGAGGAGAGCAGATCAACAAACAGCAAGATGGTGTCTAAACTGAGGGCCGCTATGAGCCTCTGAGGCAAGTAATCTACTTGAAAGCGCAAGACCCACCAACGGCGAGGAGGAGTTTTGTCACAGCTCCTAACTCCACTGGTTTGAATAGGTGACTAGATAATCTCTGAGGAGCTAGGCCTATAGTAATACAAATAATAACTAGGCCCTATCTGTATTCTAGCTAATGCTTACTTCTTAGGAAAGAATCTTTTCCTCTGAAAATAGTAACGAACCAACCAAACCGCAAACGTTGGATTTATTTATATCAGTTACTTTAAGCCTCGGTGAGCAGCTCTGACAAATTGTCGGCATAATATAATGTATCTTCTCCTCATTGGTTGCTATGGATACAGGGCCACTTTAACCTCTGACTGTAAACATTAGCCGTGAAGGGGATGTGGAAACTTGTCTAAAAATAAAATACTATGCAAAAGTCTTTATAAATAAGGTTGTTGACAAAGAAGAATCCCTCCGACTTGGCGGTTTTGAAACTCTGAAACAGAAATGCAGCGTCCACGAGACAGATTGGATGCGAACAACCTTTTGATTCAAAAAACTGATTTAATTCTCTGTTGGTAACATCAGGGCAGTGACTTACAAAGAGAACTGAGCAAATCACAATCATGCAAAAGCTACAGGATATTCCACTATTTTAAGGGGTGGACTCAAGAGGAGGAAACAGCTGACACGTCGTCCGGCACAGGTTGGGGAAGGGGTTCATTTTTATTTGCAGAAAAAAATAACATTTGTGCCATAGCACTATTCCCCCTCCTTCCTGGCACCCATGTAAAGTTTCCTGGGTGCTGGAGCCAGTTCAGAAAGTAAAAGTTTGCAGAGACTTGAAGTGAAATGTACAGAGAAAATCAATCAGATGGAGGTTAGACCGTATGGAAGAAATCAGAGCAATCGCTTAGGAAGGTTTAGATGTGACTGAGGCCTGGTTTACATTAAAAGGGAAGGTCGAATCAAGATACGCAACTCCAGCTGTGTTAATTATGTAGCTAGAGTTGACGTACCTTGATTTGAGTTTCCCTGCCATCCCCACAGTGGGAGGCTGATGGGAGCAAACGCTCCTGTTGGCTTCCCTTACTCACAGCTGGAGCAGGAGTACTGGCTGCTGATGGGGGCACCCTCTGAGTTCAATTTAACGAGTCTTAACTAGACCCGCTAAACTGAACTCCGGAAGATCAATCGCAACAACATAGATCTTCCCTGGAGCGTAGACGTGGCCTCAGAGAAGAAATCCACAAGGAACCAAGGATAGCAGCAGAATCACAATGACAGACAATAAAGGGAGTAAAAGGACTATTGGGATTTACTAAGGACATTATCATGCTCAGTAACGCCAAGTGTTGAAGTTCTTCAGAAAGCTAAGGTCTGCTGTAGTGCTTTCCTGTCAGTGATCTCAGTGCTTTACAAACATTAATACCCGGAACAATGCTGGGCCAGAGATCAGATTATTACTTCTGATGCACAAAAGGGAGGGGGGGGGGGAGTGGTACGGAGAGATAGTGACTTTCCTGAGATCATGTAGTGGGGACAATGGTGGGACTAGGAATAGAACCAGGAGTCTTAACTCCAAGTCTCCAGTTTTAACCCCAATTCCTCTCGATAACAAGGCAAGCCCCGCCCGCCTTCGTGCAGCTTTCATTTCTCTCCCTACATTTTAAACCTGACTCTTCACAAGGCTTTCTTCTCAAAGTGCCTCTAACCATCACAGGAGCCCAAAACCATCATTCACTCAGGCCGTGAGCGTTAACCCTTGGCCCTTCCCATTCAGAATGAGTTCAAACCCCAGGATCTTTTGAAGAGCTAGACACAAGGGCTAGGATTTCAATCCCTGGTGTGCGAGGGATGGCTCAGTGCTAATGAAAACAAGAGAGAAGAAAGACAAACAACCCCCCATCCTCCAGCAGGACAGAGATGAAAAGATCATTAGCATCAGTGATGCTTTGTGTGCAGAGGGAAAGGTGGTCAGGGGTGCAACCTCTCTGCAAAAAGGATTGTGTGTGTGTGTGTGTGTGTGTCCACCCTGCACAATGAACCCTGCCTGCCCTTTGATCAAGCATCCAACAAGTAGACACTGTTCCTGTACTGCTAGCAATCACACTGCTCAGTAAAGATGCAGCAAGTCAGTTAGAGGAACAAAAAGACAGGGGTCCATGAAGCCACCCAAAGGCAGCTCAGTACAGACTACAAAGAATCGGGGTGCTATTCTTTGCATGGAACCTTTCTCCCAGCACCCTTCTATGGCATCTTTCAGCCCCGCACCTCTAAACATTTTACGCATGTCATTTTAAGTAAGCCTCACAAAAGCCTTGTGAGGGTTGGGTCAGTATAACAGGTGGGAGCCACAGGCCACAACTGATCAGAAGGCTACAGCTCCCCTAGACTTCAACTGGGTTTCCAGGATTCAATGGTTCTGAGCCCTACAGCCCAGACCTTCAAAGGTATTTAGGGGTCTTACTTCCACTGAGCGAGTGGCAGACTTCAGAGCCCTGACTGACAGCCCTAATCCCCAGACAACACCATCATCTTCCCTTTTTGGAGGTGCCTGCATGATTTCCCTTGGTGAAATACATTCATCGCATGGTGCTCACTCTCACGCTTCTCCCAGTGCCTTGGCAGACACTTCCCCTTTTGTCTCCATTGCTGGGTAAGTGGGTTCAAACGCAGCAGAGCACCACCTTCTGGGGGACATCGGCTTATCCGCCAGAGTTCAACTTCCGCCTCAGCGGACTGGCGGAGCCATTATGTGTTTCGCGCGCCTCCACAATAGGGGCTATTTGCAAAGTCACCACAGGATTGAGAGAGAAGCTGGGATGCCTGCCAACTCAGAGGTGTCAACTTTTCAAGCCAACGGTGCAATTACAGCTCATGGCTAGATTAAATGCACTGTATTAAAAGTGCAGAGTGTCAGCTAAATACCTCGGACATCAATCCTGTATAGCCTTTTTGAAAGTCACTCCACTTAACAGTCTCCTTCCAGTGACATCTGCATGAAAGATTGGCTGAAACAGGCAACTCCTGTCCTGAGAAACTATTTACAAACATCTCCCCAGGGCCCTATTTAAGACTTCACTAGCCTTTCGTTAGAAAATACAGCTGGGTTTTGTTTTGCTGGGGCGGGGGGGGAGGGGTTGTTTTGTTTTTCTAGTCGCTAAAAACTAGTTTTGTTTTCTGCCAGGATGGATGGGAGAAAGGTTGAAAGGTGCTGCATGATACTCCTCTGAGAATCTTCTTATTGGCTACTTCCTTTGTGTATCTGTTGCAGCTTTGGTGAGCCTGGGCAAAAGGAGGAGACATAAGGGACAGACTGAGCTACGCAGAACTCCTGGGTCCCCGGGAATTCACTTAACTCTCTTATTCTGGCTGTTTCTCAGACTGTTACAACCGCTGTAGTATAATTAGTTGGCAAGATGGGGATTGTTTGACTAATGGGCGAATGACACATCCAGGGGCAAACCATACCACGTGTACAGAAGCTGGAAAAACCTGTCTCACAAAGAAAGAGAGAGAAAAAATAAAGACCGTTACACTATCACCATCCATCGATCACCTCGTGGAGCCACACCAACGAGCAGGATCCTAGGATTCTCTGCTTTCTGCATGCTCTGGAGAACCGTTTATCGCACGGTTTCCTTTGGGTGTGATGAGGCATGCTTCGTAGGACCAGTGGCAAATCTAATCTGATAGGCACTGATGCTACAGCGTAGACTAGAAGCTTAAGTGAGCTTTGGCCAAGGATGGCCAAAGGGACTAGTGATTTTTGCCCAACTTTAGGCAACGTGATGGGGCCCGATGTCTCCCTCTGTGCATTTGAAAACTGGAGCCTCCAAAGTCACTAATCACTTTTGAAAATCTCGACCAAACATTGGTGGATGTAAGACAGGGAAAAGGTACAATGGCAGTAAATGTGTGGGCAGATGAGCCAGCTACTTGCACAGGTCTTTTTTGCCCGGGTCTAAAAACAAGTCTAAAAACCAGTCCGCTGGGGCTGAATTTTCATCACACAAGCATACTGCACATGTGTGTCTGGAAGAACCCACTCTCCACTTGCAATGAAGCAGTCAGGCATAGCTTTATCTGCTGTGCGTGTCCACAAAGCAGGCTCACAAGAGTGTGTGTGCACTTCTGCATAATCACGCCGGTTCCATTTGAGCCGCATGCAGTCGCTGGGGTTTTCTTGCAGATTTATAGAGTTTAAATGTGTAACTTCAAGGTTCCCTGCCGATTTTTGCCTTTCTTTCAGGCTCAAGCCTATAATCAAAACACTTTAGCAGTGGCTGTTTAGGAACCAAGTGTGAACAAAATTCATTGTGAAGAAGCCTTTTTAGATGGGTTTTGTGGGGGCTTGAACTTCAAAATCACTCGAGAACTAGAGAGAGGGATTAGAAACAGGCAGCAAATGCAAAGCTGGAGAAGGGCATAATTAGAAGTCAGGCTGAGTTCTCTTATCCCGTCAAATTATCTTGCGCAGGTGGCTGGCCCAGCAGACCGACTCCCTTCACTGAAATCACTCCGCTCTTGTGCTTTCAATACTCTGCAAACACACCTGCAGTTATTTGTTCTTTGTTGCCTTCTGTTTCTGCTGATAGATTTCTTCCGTGAAAGGGCTGTTGGGAATGGGGAAAAATAGAAAAAAAAAAAAATGAAAGAACCACCTGCCATTAAACTGAAACCACAATCTCTGCTCCTGTCCCCTCCTAACACCTAGAGATCGGGGAGACTTTGTTTTGGAACAAGAAATAATCCCACAGTCCCGGGAATTCCCACACTGGTCACCTAGAATGCAGCACAGGGTGTGGTACTCTGTAATGCATTGGCTTTTGTAGGTATGTGTACTACTAACCCTGTGTGGCAAGGCCTAGAGCAGAGCTCCTCAACTTTGGAAGCCCCGGGGGCCACAATGAAACTCACAGCACGTGCTGAGGGCCGCAACTTAAGTGTGGTTGCATATACATGCAAATATACGCAAATAGTTTTTGTATTCATGCCCGTCAGTGTGAGAGAAGCTAAGGCAAGACTAGGGTTGTCAGATGGCTGAAACAAAAATACCGAACCCCTCCCTCCCCTCCCCAAAAAAAACCCCCCACACCACCACACTGGGAAAAAATTTTGTTGAAGGGAAAAAAAAAAAAAAAAAAAAAAAAAAAAGGAGGGGGGCCTCCCAAAGTTATTGAGAAAAAAAAAATCCAGAATCCTGACGTTGGGGTGGCAAGAGGCTCACTCTTGTCGGGCCTCTTCCAAGCGCAGAGCTTGGACTAAGTTCTCAGGGGCACAGCCATGGCATTGCACCTCACGCATGTTTTTGCCCCAAAGCTGGGGGGCCATTCCCAGAAGGATGGCTCCAGGCGAATGGTGATCCTCTGGGCAGAAAGGCTCCGACGCAACCCCCTCCTGAGTGTGAATGTAGCAGGGTGTGGCTGAAATACCACCACATGCCGTGCATGCTCTGGGCTTTTCAGCCTCTTTGGAGCACTAGCTGCTGACGTAAGGGAGAGCACTCCTCCACGCTGCTCTAACCTGGTGTGGAGCTATAGCAGCAGAAAGGTGTGCTCTCCACCCCCTTTGTGTGCACACGCTTTGGCTCTGGCAGTATGGCCGGAGGTGAGGATCCGACCTAAGTCTCTTCTCACTCCCCTTTGAGACAAAAATGTAATAAATAAAACAGCCAAGTGGGGAACAAGCTTCAGTGCACTAAGCCCCTTGCGTTTCCGGTTCTCTTTTATTCATCGAGAGCAAGAGCCCAGCCTCCCATTTTCACCCTTCGCAGATCACCTTTCAGGGCATCTGAACTCTCTGTCACTGGGGAAGTACAACTGACGCCTCTGATGGATATTCCAGGCAGCCACATTCAGCATGCACCTAGCATGCAGGGCAAAGATCAGAGGAACGTGTAAAAAGGAACAGCAGAATGCAAACTATTTTTTGCAGGGCACTGTCCGATTCCCACTCTCTGCCTGTGGACTTCCTTACAGTTGTTGCCATGTAGAATCGAGAGAGAGATCAAAAATATCCAATCTCCTCTCCCCGTAGAAGCCATCTTAAAACCTCAGTCTGTTTGATTGAAGGGGATTTAAAAACAAACAAACATTATTTTTCCCTCGGAGGGCTAATTGGAAAAATCTCACCAGTGGGACTCTGGCTTTGTCTCTAATTATTTTATTCTGTGCTCTTGAAAAGCTACTCACCCTTCATACAGTATTGCGATCATATAGGAAACCGCCACAACAGCTGTTAGCAAAATACCCGCTGGGCTCACATGCCTGTTTTCCAAAGAGAGAAGCGAAAGATCAGGTAAGTCAATGGGCTTACGTAACGCGATTTAGTACGTGAAATGGGAGAATATACTCGGAGAGCTGCCTGTTTAAATAAACAAAGGGCAAGAGTTACTATTTTGTATTGAACGCAAACTTAGACAGCAGTCCCTTGGCAAAGGTTATTTCTTGACCAGCTTCTTTCAGGTAAGCTAACGATGTCTGTGCTAATAGCCCTGCTGGTTTGAAGATCAGTCCTGAGAGTATAAGGCCGTTTAAGAGCTGAAAACACTGTTATGTAAGATTGGCTCTACCTCCCCGAACCCCTGGCATCATTAAGGAAACGTCTGAGGCCCATGTGGGAAGCAGTGATAACGACATATCACCACAGTACACATGGGAACACCGGCCAGACAAACCTAAGGACATTTGCTTCCAAGGGCTGTGACTTCGGTATTTCAGTCCCATCAAAGCAGAACTGGATGGTTCCTAGAACACAGGCTGAAGGCACAGGTGTGAGACAGGACACCCAGGGCCTTCCTAAACACGCTTGTGCAGCTCTGTTCAATAAACTGTTGTGACGGTAGGAAGAATCCTACTCAATCACTTAGAAAAGGTTTCCCAACGCGCCTATGTAACACTGGAGCGCAAGTCTCACTGAAAGAAACAAAGGGAGCTGTGTTCCTAAATCACTTGGGCACTTTGAAATTCCTATCCATCAATGCTCTGTGCCTCAGCCTTGCCCATTTAGATTGTACACTTTTCAGGACAGGGACTGTCTCTCATTACGTGTCTGGACAGCCCCCAGCACGAAGCAGCTCTGATCTCAGTCTAGGTGCCACTGCCAATGCACATAAGTGACAAGAGAGCAGAATCTTGATTTTATGAACACCAGCCTTACAAATGACCAATTGTACGGGGCATTTTTCCTGATTTGGGGGGTTGGGGAAGAAAGCACATAAGGAAAGTGAGAGGGATGACGAACAAGTCGATATCTCTTCACCTTCTGATGCCCTCCGGGAAATCGCTTTGCAGTGGTATGAAGGACACAAAGGAAGATGTGGTGCATAGCATCACCACTGCAATCCCGTGGTGGAGCAATTTGAAAAACCTCTCTCTGGCACTCAAAGTTATCTAAAAAGGATTTTATCCTCTGCTCTTGAAAAGCTATTCACCACTCATACAGCACTGCAATCACACTAGAGCCAGCAGTTCTAATTCTGAGATATTACATTTCATGACCTTTTTTATTTTTATGAGCTCAGTCCTTAGTCAGTCACATCGGGGGTCTATTGTCATATCTTGTCTGCGTGCAGATGTGGGGGAGTGCTTAAAGATGCTGTGGTTCTGAGGATTTTCAAACAGGCAGCATACCCCAAAACCCCCGATGAAAGAAAGCCCAGTGCGGTTAAGAATCGAGCTGTTCCTATCTGCCCTACCAAAACGGACCATCATATTCTTCTGGGATCCAACATCATGGTTTGGGATTCAGCTCTTCTTTCATTACAACCACTGCATCATGAAACATCACACCTCCTATCAAACTAAGATTGCCAGTTGCTAACAGCTGGGGGTGCCAATGGGGCAGGGAGTTGTAAATAGGCTACTTCAAAATCCATTTCAATGGAGACAGATCAGTCAACCGGTGTTGTTCCATTGCTCCTTCAAGTTAAAGCAGGCTTTACAAGGGAACCAGTTAGCTTTGCTATATCCCCTGACCACCGCTTCTTTCTTATGCCCCTCTAAAGGGATCATATAGGCACAACTACAGCCAGATGAGTTTCCAAGCCAAGAGTTTCAACCTGTTAAATCCATTAAATCAAACACAGGTTGATGTGTTTTACCGGAGAGACAGCAGTGAATCATGAGCTTTCTAGCTGTTAAATCACATGAATCTGAGGACAGAGGAGACCTTAGAGGCACAGCGTCACCACCCATATAAACTGCATGAGAATGCTTACAGGTTGAGAGAGCTGACCCAGGCAGATTGCAAGCTCTTCACGGCGGGGACCTTGACTTCTGACTTGCATGCTAGGAGCTTCACGGACTTTTGTGACCACCAGAAAATGTTCTGTTTCAAATAAGATACCCTGCAGTCCCATCAGGGATCCAAAAGCGGTGACTAACAGCCGGGAAGGCAGGAAAGGAGGGCGGCGGACATTGAAAAGGCCAGCTAATCAGCTGGTGTAAGCCAGTGACAGCATCGCCGACGATCAACCCAGTGATGGTGCTTTATAGGAGCTGGGGTCTGCTCAAAAGCTTAACCCGAGTCTTCCACAAGCACTTCCAAAAATAAATGTCTCAAGTCAGGTGATCGCCCAGCACCAATACCGATGTTCTGAACTTTTAGTTCACATTAATTTTATGGGGGTTGCCTGCTCTTCTAGAAAGCTCCGCTCCTACTGGGCATGCTGCTCCTTCTAAAACCAACACGATTGCCGTTCACAGCTGTTGCCAGCTTTGGTTTCTTGTTGTGAGATATATTTAGCGAATGGGGACCAAGCAGTGACTGTGTGTGCTTACAGGTGTTTAGAAATGTCTGAGTTAAAAGGAGAACACGGCCAATTTCCCCCTTCCAGCCCGAGCCAAGCTTTGTCCTTCAGAAATGGGTCACCGTGCAGAGAGAAATGAATGAATGACGTACGTAGCTGCACCTGCTACTATCCAGTGAGTGTAATATCAGGATTGTAGAGATGCACATGGTCACATGCAATTCAAATGAGCAAAGCTGGGAACACCAGACACCCAGCCTGTGATAGGGGGAGGAGATTTTTTTCTATATTGGATTCAGTGACAGAGGCAAGAGCGCACGCACTGAAATAGTCCATTAGCCTCCTGATCCAGAAAAGATTTCACTGCACGCAGAGAACTGCAGCCGTCCAGCCTGGGACTGTTTATGACTTGAACCCAGGTCTTACGGAAACAATGGATGAAGTGCCAGGCCTTTTGAAATCCATGGGAGTTTGCTGTCGACTTCCGGGGAGGCGGGATTTCACCCTACAGATATGTCTACACTGCAGCATGTGTAGATCTGTCCGAGCTAACTGCGATCTAGCACGCGATCTAGCAGCAGACATGCAGCCGCAGGAGCACAGGCGGTAACATGGGCTAAGCCACTCGCGTACAAACCCAGGGTCCTGGGTGGGCTTGTACAACCCACGCTGCCACAACTTCACAGCTAGCTAGATCAAAACTATCTCGGGGATGCCTACATGTAGAGCCCTGTGCAAATACAAAACGTGTATCCGCATCTATATCCGCAAAAACGAGCCACGGATATCTGCACTGACATCCGCCAATGCAGATACCTGCGGATATAAAGCAGATATTCATGGATGTACAAGGCTCACCCTACACGTGCTGTGGTCACACTTCTGACGGCAGCGTCGACACACCCTCAGCATGGTAACACTCAGCAGCATAGGCTGGCCAAGATTTTCAAACTAGGGTGACTAATGTTAGGCTCCCAAGACCATAATGAGGCACCTAAATCACTTACAGGAGCAACAGCTGGGTGCATGGCCCTATGACGATCAAACCACTGATTCAGGTGCCGAAATGTGGATTTAGGGGGCTAACTCCAGGCCCCCCCCCGCATTTTGAAAAATCACAGGCTTGGTGTCCAGTCTGGGAATAAGAGAGCTGTTGCATCCATCAAAAAACTTCTTTATGGATAAGAGAGTCGGGTCTCATCTCTTCTCCCCGGGGAAAGACACCAGACATGGCTGCGTGGGCATGGTACTATTTTTGAATCAGAGAACCCTCCAGCGTTCAGGGAGAAGATGACTCAAAATCAAAGTGGAGAAGACCCTGAATATTCCTCCCCTCCCCCCGCTTTTCCATCTCACATTAGACGTTGTCCATTGGGAATGACAACCGCGACCCACGGCAGCCTTTAAAACCGGCGTTATGGACAGTCAAGCAGCCTCTGCCCCCTGCCTGCCATTCAGGGCTGAAGAAATCAGGTGTTACAAGTGTAGTTTAGTCATTTCTAGCCTTGAATCTATTTTCCTCTCTGTTGAGTGTGCAGACAAGTGGCAATCGCTCTTTCCTTGTTAATTAAAGAAAAAAAAGTCACGAAAGCAGTTTGCCTGGCAGGCGCTCGTGCACACAATCTGCAGAAAGACAGTGCTCCCAGAGACTGACAGAGACGGAGGGGCCATCCAGGATCGCACGGAGATTTTGGTGCAAGACACAGGTGTAGCCAGGTGGGGATGTCAACATGACAGCTGTTCTCTTGGCCAACGGACCAGGGATTGAACCAGGGTGTACCAGTCCAGGTCAGCAGGCGGCCCTGCTGACTCACTACTGGCAGCCACTCCTAGAGTCTGAGACAGCTCAGGGTGGCCCCGGCCCGTGGTCAGGGAGGGCTGCAAACCTACACAAAGTCTATAGTAGTCTGATTGCTCAGGCCTGGTTGCGGGGTGAGTCGAGAGTCAGCTCTCCTAGCTCGGCAGAGAACCAACAAGCGCAGGGAGTTTCCCCCAAGTGATGGGGTGGCAGGGGGGGATGTAGGCCCTCCCTACTCCACCACATCCCAGCCCAGGGCCCTAGCAGTAGCAGTGCAGGTGGCCACTCGGTTGGCGAGGATCCAAGCCGCAATCCACTGACTGGGTCGGTGGGTCAGCGGGAGTCCCAGCCGCAACGCGCTGCCTACCCGACTTCTATCATCAGCTGACGGGATGTCAGCTTTCCCTGGGCCACTTCCTAATTCCCCCTGGGGTCCTACCTGGCCGGCCGGTGGCATCTCAGGGTCCTCCAGTGCTGGCAGAGTGTCCATGGGCTCGGGGCCTAGGTCCTAATGAGGTTCTGGCAATGCAGTCATGGCCCCCAAACTGGGTGTTTGCTTTGGTCCGCTCAGCCGTGCCTCAGTGCTGGGGGGAATTTGGTGAGGCCTTGGTCTGTCCCCAGGGTCAGGCAGCAGTCCCGGAGGTCCTATCCAGTCATCCCTGTGGGGGGCTGGCCATTGGCCCTCTCTTCTGGGGAGGCTGGGAAGGGCGTCTGGCCTGTTCACCTGTTGAGCTCCAACTGAGCTTTTCAGCTCTGTTCTTATAGTCCCAGCCCCACCCTTCCGCTGCCTGTGGGAGGGGCTGGGTGTCTCAGGCACCACCCACCAAGGGTTCTTATGGAGGACTTCCCCTTCTGGGTCAGCAGGCAGTCATACTGACTCACTACACAGGGACATCCAGAGCTAAAAGCCTAAGTTGCTATATAGCTTGAGTTTAAGAGGCCGTTTCACAGACTTGTATCCGCTGCCAATCAGGTACAAGGGGGGCTGGTAACACACACTGACTCACCAGTGAGCTAGGGTGTGCACACTCTCTCATCGTGCCCAGAAACACATCTGCCTCTCCAGGAAGGTCTGTGTTATGCAGGAGGTCAGATGTAGGCTATGTTGTCATGACAGTCTAGCTGGGTCAGCCGAGGCGTGAAGAGCCATGATTTCTGACTGACATATCTGTGTTGGAAAAAGTCCCATGGACGGAGTCAGTCGTTTGCCAACTTAGCTTGTTTCATCTGTGGGTGGGGGGGACTGTGTCCACCCTAGGAGGGCTTTGCCAGGACAGTCCGGTGGTGCTCCTCTACTGGTCAAGTGCTCCGAGTGTAGACACAGCACAATGATCCCTTCTGGCCTTAAAATCTATGAAAAGCACCAGTCTCTGCCCTAGCAAAACCGCAGGTTCATTTATTGAACTGGGACGGAGACAATCCTCACCACAGACAGTGGTGGTATGGGGAGGGGAAGGAGGGCTTTTGGCCTCTGAGGAGGGGGAGACAGCTCCAGCCCCCCTGATGGAGGTGAAGACCGCAGCCAGTTAAGGAGGTGACTGGGAAGAGTGAGGCTAGGAGGAACAGGGCAGAGTTAAGTGCAGAAAGCTGACACCCACCCAAAATATGGGGCTTCCCAAGCCCTCACTACATGGGCTTTCATACCATGCCCCTCACCATGGCATCTGATTCCCTGGCTGGGAGCATGGCTGCATCTCCAGCAGTCACACAGATTCAGGACTAAATTGGTAATGATGACCTTAAGTTCTAGTGGGAGGGCAGGTTGGACAGACACCCTTTTGGTATTTAACAGTCAATGCCACTTCCAGATTGGCCAGCAGGATCTGCCAGGAGGATCAGGGTTTGTCTACAGGAACATTTTGCCCGTGGCAAGCTGGAGTGTGACTATCTTGCTCTGCCCAGCCACACGCTCACTGTCCATGGGCACGCTGCTGCTGCGCATTCCGCGTTCCTTAACGTGCTGTGATCTAGTCCTGTTTCAAAGAGGACAAAATCAAAGCATATTAGCAAACCCTTAATGCACGTTAGCAGGGTCCACATGGATAGCGGATTCACACCCCATCTTGCTGCAACCTACATGTTGCTGTAAACAAGCTCTCTGTTCCTAACTCTGTCCCCAGAATTGCCTCCTTCCAAGAGGATCTGGAGATTTTGACTACAAACCCTTGTAATGCACTGGGCTATGACCAAGTCTCACTCAGGTCTAGCCCACTCCTGACTGCTAGAGTTACAGATTGATTTCCACAGGTCAACAGTCTTATCCCATATACTATTGTGATATTCCCCCCATTAGGATTATGCAGCAGCTTCTCTACGGCTTAACCCCATATTAATACATGCTTGCTCCGATTTCTTTATTGATTCGTATCAGAGAGAACAAATTTGCATGATCGTGTGTTGACAGTGAGAGCTCTAATTGGATCATTCGGCTGCAGTGCCGGCACTGATTTATGCAGGTTGTTACTATGTGTTAAATCATTTTCATTCAAAGGATACACAGAACATTCCCTAAATAGCTTCAAGTTACAGAGGGGAAGTTACACAGTTCCTACTGAAAACTTCACAGACGTATGTGGTAAAAGGGTAAGATGCTACAAATATAGGTAACAGCATGAATTAGCATTAATGAAGCATTTTGGCTTTAGCATAACCATGGCTTTTGTAATGGGGGGTTGTCACTTGCGTTGAGTCCCTAGGCTAGGCTGTGCCAACCCAATGTACTTGAGTTACTTTTCGAGACACTGTTCATCAGCAATAGCTAGACTCCCCCACCACCTGAAAAATGCAGATTCGGGTCTACTGAAAGATTTTGCAAATGTGTGTCGAATTTGACAAATTGTTTCAATAACCTCCCCCCCCAAAACCCTAATTAACCAAACAAGCAAAAATCCTCCAACATCTAAACGACTTTTCATTCTGACATTTGCAAACCAAATGTTTCAATTTTTGTATTTGAAATATCCTTTTGCTTCAAAAAAGTTACATTTGAAAATAAAATGTTTCATTTTGGGTTGGACAAAACGATCTGTTTGACACTGATTCCCTCCCTCTCCCACCACACACAGTTTGCAGAAAAAATTGATCATTTTTGTTGGAGGGAGGTCAATCTAAAATCATTTTTCCCCCTTGATTTTTTTTTTTTTTTTGAACAGCCAGCAAACTGTGCAATCAGTCATTTCATAGAATCATAGAATACTAGGACTGGAAGGGACCTCGAGAGGTCATCGAGTCCAGTCCCCTGCCCTCATGGCAGGACCCAGTACTGTCTAGACCAGGGGTTCTTAACCAGTGAGGTGCGCCTCCCCAGGGGAGGTGTGAAGGGGATACAGGGGAGGTGTGAGGTGCCTCCCAGAAAATTTATCACAATTGCCTTCTCACTGGATAAAATTCTAAAATTTAGATTTCTTCATAATTAATATTATGAATTATAAACATTAATTTCTTATTAGCTTCTAGAGATCGGCACACTACAATAGCAGCGCGAATCAATCAGGCCTATGTGACGACACACTACAACAACAGTACGTGAGCATTGCCAACTTTCATCTTCAAATATTACGTAAATTTGTTAGGAAAGGTTCAAAGTAAAAAGCTCATATTATTCATTTAGGCACTGTAACGGGGTTCATTCACCCCACAGCGCCACCAGCCATCAGACTTGGGAATTAGCTCGGACGGCTGTGTCAAGCTTCCAGCTGGTTCGCCAGGTCCCAGGGTTCAGGCAGACCTCGGGGTTTGAGCCGGGCCTTCAGCTCAGGCCGGTCCTCTGAATCACCAGGCACCAGTAGAGCCTTGGGTTCCTCTAGGTCAGAGGGTATCCCTGCTGGCCAGCTTGGCCAGGCCTCGGCATCCCAGATAGGGAAGACTTCGCTGGCCTGAGGGAAGGCAGTTGTGGGAGGCCCGGGCCAGGTCTCAGCCTCATCAGCCAGGAGCTCTGGCCAGGCCTCTGTCTCCCCCCAGAGGCTGGGCCCCGACTGAGCTTCCTGGCAGAGTTCTTATAGTCCTAGCCACGCCCCTTAGCTTCCTGTCAGGTGAGGGGGCGGGGCTAAGCTGTGCACAAAATGGCTCCCAGGGGTGCGTGAACATGAAGTTCACTTTGAGGGGAGGTGTGAAGGTAAAAAGGTTAAGAACCCCTGGTCTAGACCATCCCTGACAGACATTTATCTAACCTAATCTTAAATATCTCCAGAGATGGAGATTCCACAACCTCCCTAGGTAATTTATTCCAGTGTTTAACCACCCTGAGAGTTAGGAACTTTTTCCTAATGTCCAACCTAAACCTCCCTTGCTGCAGTTTAAGCCCATTGCTTCTTGTTCTATCCTCAGAGGCCAGGAAGAACAAGTTTTCTCCCTCCTCCTTGTGACACCCTTTTAGATACCTGAAAACTGCTATCATGTCCCCTCTCAATCTTCTCTTTTCCACACTAAACAAGCCCAATTCTTTCAGTCTTCCTTCATAGGTTGTTCTCTAGACCTTTAATCATTCTTGTTGCTCTTCGCTGGACCTTCTACAATTTCTTCACCTCTTTCTTGAAATGTGGTGCCCAGAACTGGACACAGTACTCCAACTGAGGCTTAATCAGTGCAGCGTAGGGCGGAAGAATGACTTCTTGTGTCTTGCTCACAACACACCCACTTATGCCCAAATAAATCTGTGAATGTTTAAGATGCCATTGGACTCCTTGTTTTTGCAGATACAGACTAACACGGCTCCCCCTCTGAGACCTCTAGCCTATTGTGCCTGTGATAAGGATTTCAGTCTGCTGGGCTGTTAGGTGTGTAATAGAAATAATAACCTATCAGAAGCCAGTGGGTAGGAACTCAGCACGGCTCAGACATGCCTCCACGTCTGTTCTTCGTGCTATTGTGCTACGCTGCTATTTATATTTGCATTAGCTCAATGCCAACTAGCGCAAGTACAGGTCCATGAGCAGGGGACTCACACCCCTACCTCAGCGCATAGATACAGAGAACTCCAGCCTGCTATCTAATGAGCAAGACACATTAGCGGCTGACAGGAAGTTATAAGCAGGCGCCAAGCAGACAGCATGAACATTAAAGGAGCAAAAGAGCAAAAAATCAGAGTTTGAAATTCAAATTTGCAGCTATTTGTCATGGGCCAGACCTGATTTTGACCTTGCTGAGCTAATGAGGGAAAAGAGCTGGTTCGGGAAAGAAGCCAATCAGTGGAGCAACACGTTTCTGTTTCTAGTCGAAAAACAGCTTTTCTCTGACTGCTTCTTGCTACTTCTGAGCAATTAATGGTTCACGCCTGCCCGCCAGGTGGCATGGCTTCGCGCTTTCAGCAGATCGAGATAATCCCAGGCTTTCTTCTTCCAGGGGAACGCCAGTCAGGTGGCCTCTGGAAGTAGGAACACTAGTAACGAATATCCTCTGAGTATCCTTCCCAGCAGTAATAGCAGTGCCCAAAGCTGCAGTAACAGACTGAGGGTACGGCTACACTAGCTCGTTAGTTCGAGCTAGGTAGGGTAATGAGGGCAAGCGGAGTTGCAAATGAAGCCCGGGATTTAAATATCCCGGGCTTCATTTGCAACTCCGCTTGCCCTCATTACCCTACCTAGCTCGAACTAATGAGCTAGTGTAGCAATACCCTGAGAGACACTGATCCCCCTGTAAACCAGAGAGCTTAGGCCAGGGATGGGGAACCTATGGTCCAGATCTGACCTATGGCTTGCCTTGATCTGGCCAGTAAGGCTCGGTTCCCCCCCACTCCCAGGAGGCAGCCGTTGGGAGGAGGTGGCGATGCTGTTCCCCCTCCCCACCGGCTGGGGGAATGGCAGTGGAGGGAAGCTCTGCCCTTACGCTTGCTTGCAGGCTCCACCCCTGTTGCTCCCACTGGCCAAGAATTGTGACCAATGGGAGTGTTGGGGGGCGGTGCCTGCAAGCAGAGAGCAGTGTGGCGGCACCTGTGCCCTCAGGAGCTGCACCAATTAAGCACCCCAATTGCCTGCCTCCCTCCCGCTCCCAACCTCCTACCCAGCCCCTGCATCCTCAGACCCAGACCACTCCTGCACCCTACCTCCTGCCCAGACCCTATACCCCAGCAGCCCCCCTACACAATGAACCCCTCATTTTTTGCGCCCCCTCAGAGTCTAGAGGTGCCCCACAACATCTACTAGCCCCAAGTCCCCAAAGGAGTTAATCCAATCCGGGGGGGGGGGGGGGGGCCGGAAGCCCTGAGATTCAGCGTCCCTTTCTTCCCCGGAGCTGGAGTACAAGAGGCCAGGTCATGCGGGGGGAGGGGGTTGTTGTTTTGTTTTTGTTTTCTCACTTGTTTGTGGGCCCAGACTGATGTTTCAGTGGATCAGTAGCCCCCGGGACCCAAAAAAGATTCCCCACCCCTCATTTAGGCAAAAAGACACTGAACAGCCTCACACTCAGCTCTGCGACAGAGGAACGTGTGGCAAATCAGAGAACAAGCCTCCTTCCCCATGCAATCTCGGCTGGCTTCCCCCCGTCCTACTGCTCTTTCAGGGAAAACTTAATACCTGTTGCCCCAGTGGCTGAATTCAGAAAGTCTGGGTCAGATGCCGACCCCTTTCCTCATGCTGAGTCTCAGCTGCCTCCCGAACGAGACCCATTATTCCAGGAGGAAGGCTGGGCGGAGCGGTCCAGCGGGCAGTAAAGTCTGTGATAGCTGCAACACCGTGCAGGAAGAGAGACTTCCCTGCAGTTCTGTAGGGGTAACAGGGGCCTGTATGTATTAGCTGTACGTGGAGGCTATCCAGACGCTGTCCTGGTTCTACTCATGAGGTCAGATGGTATGCAAACAGAACAGCCATGGCACTCCGATACCATGTACAACCCCCCTGACAGACCCTCTGCACTGTGCATTCTATTCTCCCCAAAGAAAGGCCACAGACCCCCCTCTTATGGGGAACTGGCTGGCTGCTGCTAGTTTTCTTTAACTAGTTTTGTAGAGAGGGAAGAGCAACTGCTGGCTGGCCTCCAATCTGATGCAACTGGGACTGAAGTGAGAGTTCTACCTCCAGGCACTGCGGTCTACGTTCATGTGAAAACAGCCTGGTTCAGCCACACTCCGGTCATGTCTGCTTGGGGACCCAGGGAAAATCAGCCTCTACCTCTTGTATCGCTGAACTCTGCTAGAGCAACGCAAGATTGGACAGACCAACTAATCTTGTCTGGTCCTTCTGCCCATGCTGCCAGTGCCCCTAATAACCCACTTTGCCCCAAGCTGGGAGGGGGGGGGCGAAAACAGTGTTTTACTGTACTGCCTATAGCCTAGCTGGCAAGAGAAGGTGTTTAGAAAAATGAGGCCGGTAACTACTCTCAACCCAAACCTCTGCCTGAGAGAGAGGGAATAAAATGCCAACAACTACTCATCTCAGCAGGCCGGCTGAGGAGTCCAAGTAGAGCTGGTGGGAATTTTTTTGACAAAACAGGTGCTGGAAAAGGCCAGTTTGTCCAAACCAAACCTTGGTGCAGGATTGTATGAGTTTTTGGGAGTCCAAAATGGTATTTCTGGTCCAAACCCCAGAATAGCCAATAGCCCAGTGTTAGGGCACTTGTTTGGTACAGGGGAGCTCCACGTTCAAGAGCAGGTGTCCCATCATCCAGGTGAGTGACCGAATAAACAGTTTGTTCTAGGGTGTCTCTCTCCATGAAAAATGTCCGGATGCCTCAGTTTTGCCCCAACGTGGAAGAGGAAAAAGTTTAGAAATAACAAATTCATTTGCAGGAGGGGAAATCAGCTCCTGTCTGGCTCCATGTCACAGAGCCCAATTCCCACACCCCAGGGAAGGTCGGTTTGCACTGCAATTGAAGAGCGAGCTCAGAGAGGCAGTATAGTACAGTGACTGGGGCTTTGACCGGGATTCGGGAGATTTGGGGAGCGGGAGGGGAAGGGTCTCTCTTTTCAGCTCTGCTGCAGGATCTTGGGGAATCACCGGTCTTCCCTTTGCCCGTTTTCACCTCCCACTGTCTGTGGGTTGTATTAATTTAGATTGAAAGCTTTTTGGGATCAGGCCTTGGTCTGACTCAGTACAGTCCCTCGTACAATGGAGCCCTGCTCTTCATTTGGCCTCTAAGCACTGCTCCTCTTGCATAGCAACCTGACACCTCAACACCTTGAATGGAGGTCATAGAGGAGAACAATCCAAAGATGGCCTGGTCTGCATACGTAAAAAGACAGAGGATAACCCTAACCCTTCCTATGTTGAAGACAGCTGTATTGCATGCAGTGGGTTTGTACGTTTTCAGAGACACCATAACCAGCACAAAAGAGAGGTGATGCTTGTACAGTGCTTTTTGCCCTCATCCTTCAGTTTTCTGCAAAGTTTTGTTTCATTGGTACTCAAAGGGCCAAATCTTCCCAGGTGCTCCACTTCTGCAAGCAGGTTATTCATGTGTACCCATTTGTATGTGCAAAGTCTTTCACGTGCATGTGCAAGTCAGATGGCTGCATTTCAAACAGCCTGATGGTAATTTGATAGCAGCCTTCAACTTCCTGAAGGGAGGTTCCAAAGAGGATGGGGAGAGGCTGTTCTCAGTGGTGACAGATGGTAGAACGAGGAGCAATGGTCTCAAGGTGCAGAGGGGGAAGTCTAGGTTGGCTATTAGGAAAAACTATTTCCCTAGGATGGTGGGGAAGCACTGGAATGGGTTTCCTAGGGAGGTTGTGGAGTCTCCATCCCTAGAGGTTTTTAAGTCCCAGCTTGACAAAGCCCTGGCTGGGATGATTTAGTTGGGGTTGGTCCTGCTTTGGGCAGGAGGTTGGACTCAATGACCTCCTGAGGTCTCGTCCAACCCTAGGATTCCAACTTGACCAGATGTCCTGATTTTAGAGAGACGGTCCCAATATTTGGGGCTTTGTCTTATATACATGCCTATTATCCTGCATCCCTTTCCTGATTTTTCACATTGTCTGGGGACCCTACCTGGCAGGCAGGTGCATTTTGCTTACACAGATCACTACAGATCTGAAGCTGCTTTGAAACCATCCACTAAATCCTCAACAAGCACAGAAAAGGACACTGGGCCTGTCACCCTGCCTCTTTGGAGTGTTAATTCTATTTGGACTTCAAGTGCTCCAAGGAGTCCATTGGGTTAACTGATGGCTCACACCTCCAAGTTCCTCTGAAATGGTTTCCATTTGATTGGGAGACATAATTTAGCATGCGCCCCACTAACAGGCCTAGTAACTGCTGCCACCTTGCTAGGCTCCTCTTTGGATCCATGCGGATCTCGTCTGCCATTTTCCCAGCCTTCAGAGAGATTCCGGGTGCCAGCTTTAAAAGCCTCCACCCACAGCATTCTGTCCTGTGCCTGCTTCCATTTACTCCGCTAGGATATACTTCCTTGCTCTGGTGCCTTATCCATCTTTATTTTCTGGAGAGGCATTGCAAAGCATCAGCAGCTCATCATTCTCATTTAGCGGCTAATTGAAAGAGCAGAAATTGTAACCGAGAAGGCAAGTGGGAGGGGAGGATGCGTCATACGGCCGGGTACTGTCGCTTTCTCGGAATTAAGGAACTGAAGAGGAATTAAGGACTGGAAGAGGCATGGACCTTCACTCACTACACACCTCGTAAAACCAGACACAACTCTGGCGCTCATAAACAGTCTGTCTTACGTGACGCACTCTGCATGTACGATCCAGCCCTTAGTCTTCAGGATCTGCTGGGCCACCTTTTAAAGAACATACAATGGGATAATTAACCACTACAGAATATTTTTAGGGGGTCTCCCTCTGCCCTTAATAACACTCAGATTCTGAAGGCCTGACACACAAAAAGCAACTATTTTCATTCCTTCCTCCCCAAATACATCATTTATAGGGGCAGCTTTTTCACACAGCCCTCACACAAACTGTAGCTATCACTTAGAATCATAGAATACTAGGACTGGAAGGAACCTTGAGAGGTCATCGAGTCAAGTCCCCTGCCCTCATGGCAGGACCAAATACTGTCTAGACCATTCCTGATAGACATTTATCTAACCTACTCTTAAATATCTCCAGAGATGGGGATTCCACAACCTCCCTGGGCAATTTATTCCAGTGTTTGACTACCCTGACAGTTAGGAACTTTTTCCTAACATCCAACCTAAACCTCCTTGCTGCAGTTTAAGCCCATTGCTTCTTGTTCTATCCTCAGAGGCCAAGATGAACAAGTTTTCTCCCTCCTCCTTATGACACCCTTTTAGATACCTGAAAACTGCTATCATGTCCCCCCTCAATCTTCTCTTTTCTAAACTAAACAAACCCAATTCTTTCAGCCTTCCTTCATAGGTCATGTTCTCTAGACCTTTAATCATTCTTGTTGCTCTTTTCTGGACCCTCTCCAATTTCTCCACATCTTTCTTGAAATGTAGTGCCCAGAACTGGACACAATACTCCAACTGAGGCCTAATCAGCGCAGAGTAGAGTGGAAGAATGACTTCTTGTGTCTTGCTCACAACACTCCTGTTAATGCTTCCCAGAATCACGTTTGCTTTTTTTTGCAACAGCATCACACTGCTGACTCATATTCAGCTTGTGGTCTACTATAACCCCTAGATCCCTTTCTGCGGTACTCCTTCCTAGACAGTTGCTTCCCATTCTGTATGTGTGAAACTGATTGTTCCTTCCTAAGTGGAGCACTTTGCATTTGTCTTCATTAAACTTCATCCTGTTTACCTCAGACCATTTCACTTAGCAGGGGACTGCTCATGCTGCCTAACTGAAGCATTTACGTAACTAGAGAATTGGAGTCTATAGTGTCGAGACTCAAGCTAAGCAACATACAGAAAACACGAGACTGCTCTCTGCTTCTGACAGAGGACCCTGGACATGGAGATGGGGCTGCAGTCGTTCTGCAAAGCCGGATTCATTTCCTAAGAGACCAGGAAATGTTTTGGCTGATTTAAAAAAAAAAAAGACTCTTTACAACTCATAGAGCGGAGTTCTCCTTCTGACTCAGCCACATTGCTCTCCCCTGCATTCTTTGCATGTGCTGCCCCCATCAGTGGCCTCCTGGGTTGTTTCCTGCTATGGGAGCTCCTACCAGTGCTGGCTCTGTGACACCTTCTGCACCCGGTCCCCACTGTGAGCTCTTGCCAACATCATTTCCACTGCATTACGGGTGCTGATCCTGTATACGGAGCTCTCAAGCCACATTTCCACGGCATCACCTGCGGAGGGAGTCCCCGCTGACCGTCTTCACTCTAGAGGCCCAAACCAGTTCCCATCCATTTCAACAGGAGTGGGATCAGCTCGTCTGGGCAGAGTTCTCCCTGACATCAATGGGCAGTCTAAGTGTAGAACGTACAATAAGGAGCACACTGTAGAGAGGGGAGAAGACTTTTGTCTCAGTGACGCCAGTGCAATATACATTAAAGGCAGAAAATGAAGAAACAGGGCTTCATATAATCATAATATCACCTCAGTTTCTGTTTTGTAGTACTCCTGTGTGGTGAGTACAGAAACAAACAAGAAATGCCTTGTAATGTTGTATGGATCCAAGTTCCCAATGTAATCTTGTTGTGTGCTACTGGGAAACTAAATTTTCCACTCCAGCTCATCTAATGAAGTGGGTTTTGCCCACTATATATTTTTTTTAGTCTCTAAGGTGCCAAAAAAGACAACTCGTTTTTAAAATTAAACACGATATCACATGAAAACCACTTCCAACCTAGAGCATATTGCTCATGAATTGCCAGAATACAAATTCTTCCTTTTTTTCTCCTGATCAGTCTATTAAAACGTTGATCTGCTACCCAAGGAATCTGTTCTTGCAAGGTTCCCACAGTCCTCCAGTCTTTTTTTGAAGGCAATTAATTATTGGACCATACGGATGCTCTGTGTCCATCGCTTGGCGATTGTGAAGTTACACCAGGAATAAATTTGGCCCTAGATGTTGATTTTTTTTCCATTCTGCAGCATCTGCCAAAGGACTCCGCGCTGCAGAAGATCAGATGCCAAGGCTTCGTCTTTCTGGAATGTGGTGCTAAATATATCCGAGGGTTAGGAGTGATTTTTGTGAATGTAGCCAGGGTGCATGGCACTTTCCTTTCACTGCCAGATCATCCCCAAGTTCAGACCATTTAGATAACCTCCAGTTGTAAGCTTTTACCTTTGCCACCTCAACAAGATGTAATGAGGCACCACCACATCTCTCCACAAAACCGGATCAGTAATTAGTTCCACTACTTGCATATGCAATGCACCCGCCTCACCTGAGTGCTCATGTCTCCCCGTAGGGGTGGGCCACCATGCCTAGAACTGCCTACAGGACTTCTGGGACAGCCCCACCCTATAGGAGTTCTCCGTCTCCTGAGATAGTCCAGTGGTGCGCCTGGTAGAAACGCTGCTGTTCGTTCCAGCCCCACCCTGCAAGCCAGGAGGGCTCCAGGCAAGTCTCCTCATGGTTTTTCAGAGGACCATGCTGCAGGCCTCGCTACTGCTTGCTGCCTCCTGCATCATCTAGGTTTGACAGCTTGGAACTCTAAGGATGTAATGTGTGGGGCATTGTTGCAGTGGACTTCCCAGTCCTTCCCTGCTTCTGGCCAGGGTGACAGAGGCTCCAGTCCTCCCATCATTCCCCAGTATCAGTGGCAAGGCAGAATTTCACCTACAGCATATAACCACGTAGTGGCACTTATGGGCCAGATCCCACAAAGGGGCAAATGCCCTTCCCAGCTCACCCAGCCTGCATGTCACCAGATCGGCCCTCAGACACCGTGAACACCGCCATTGACTCTAGGGAACAATGAGTGACCAGCATATGTGGCCCAGGCCTGCCCAGAGCTGTACTCACATGATGGACCAGCCTAGATAGCAGGCAGTGCTGCCCCAGTACATGGGATTGTCCATTACATTAAAGGGGAAACTTGTCACCTTCTCCTCCTTCAGGATGCCAAAGTAGTCGCCTGTGAACAATAGAGAGAGTTTCATTAAATACTGATCAAGCACAATGCAGAGACACTGCGAGGCAACAGTGGGCCAAGGGAGTCGGGGTCATTACTAGGGCCCTGCAAATCCACAGATATCTACTTACATCTGCATCCGTGGGCGTGGATGTGGATATCCACGGCTCAATGTTGTGGATAAAAATTTTGTATCCGTGCAGGGCTCTAGTTGTCTAAGTTACTTGGAATTGCTCCCAGCCCTTGCTGTCACACCCCACTCTGCTGCCTTCTCTGCATTCTGTACCGCCCTTCCCCAGCATGCTCACTGCCCAGTTTTTCATTTTCCACTCTAGACAGAGCCAATCTCGTCCCTATTTGCTGCGCAGGTATGTTTTTGGGAGAAGATGATACTGCGGTTTCCTCTGTGATCCCTTTTCCACGCTCCTGTGAGGCCACAGAGGGTTGGAGGCAGCTAGCACCAAAACCTCTAGGTTGATATTATACCCAACATTTATAGGATTAAGAATAGCATCTGCTGTGACACTAAATGGGCTGAAAATTGCAAGAGCAATTAATCTTCAGGCAGCAGGGGGATCACCAGCTGCAGGTCAAGAAGAACTTGACCCCCTTGACCCACTAGTGCAGAATTACGTGATTTAGGAGAATTTTCAGTTCCATGCAGGAGGTGGCATTAGTCACTGCCAGAGACGCTGTCCGTGCTTAGACACCATGATGATAAAATACCTTAGAAGTGTGATGGATAGACAGAAAGAACAAGTCCAGATAGATCACTGAGCTGTTCTGATACGGCAATGTCTGTGATTTTTATATCACTCAACTTCATCTCTTTATAACATCTAGAATTAGTCGCTGTAACTAATAACTATGAAAATGCATTAAGAACCCTCTGCGATGTATTTTATTTTCTGCCAGTTTATATGCCAGAAAATTAACAGACTAACTGTTCTCCTCTGAGCACTTGGTTACAAATGGTTTCAGATGAGAACTGCCCGGATATTTTGCCACACCACAATGTCCCCACACAACCTGACGTGGCTGACTACATTTGACTGGGAGAGTCACCTGAACTGGAAGGACTGTGGTCGGGGTCAGGACACAAGAAGTTTCTGCAGCTAAGGCTCCCTCTTGGGTTCTGTATTGCCACCCATCACTGTAATCCCTGATGTGTATTGACTATTCATGAGTGCAGGGAAGCCTGTATGGTACCAGCCTCTAGTTAGGGCTTAGAAAGCTTTCCCTTTCATAAGCCACTACTATTCATGAGGCTCCCAAAGAAAACCCAACACGCTGGGTTCCATTTTGTCCTCCATCAGAGCTGTAATACAGCATTCTTAGGGCTTTCCTTTCAAGCATATGCCACAGATTGTTCAATGCCACGGCACAATGGATGCGTGGGGCCAAAACCACGCTGGCTGCAACTCTACGAAAGCGCCTCACACCCGAATGGGCAGCACCTCCCGATGCAAGTCTGACCCAGCTATGATTCTGGCCCACTGATACAGATGGAAATGTTTCCATCATCCACTGGGTTTACAGTTTGGTTCAATGGCTCGCAGCACTCCCCGTTATAGAAATTGTCCAGGCATCACTGCCCGCCGATTTTAAAGCTGCACGTTCTGAAGCAGCTGAATGGGAAAAGGCATCTATGAAAGCAGAAATTCTTAACTGGAAAATCGTTCTTGGAGGAGAACGGTCCGTGAGCATCTCAAGGTGCTCTAATGGTTGGGATAACCATCATGCACCGCTCTCCCACTGTGTCACGCTGATCTCTAAGCTCAGATAATGCCTCCGTTTCAAATACAACTGGTTTCCCTACCCCACACTAGCTTAGGGACTTTATTATGGTTACATGTGATTGTCACTGTGACAATCGTCTTTCAGAGCTATCAGATGCAACCAGCAGCGAGCACTGTCAAAGCTATCTTACAGGAGCCAACACAGAGCCTGCTGGGGGAGAGGGGGCAATGGGTTGACTACTGGAGCCAGTGTAGGGGAGTCAGCCAGGGGAAACTAGAAATCCCCTTCAGAATTTCCACCTGCCTTTCCTCAAACACCAGCACTCAAGGTTAAATAAAAAACTATTTATCATATATTTGCAATGAAAAATATTAGATTTCAGCTACATTATGGGTGAAATAGGTTCCCAGCCTAGCCCACAAAAGACTAACTACCATTTAGAATATTGTTTCTGTGGGAAAATGTGTGCCAAGTTCCAAACAACCAATTTACAAATGAACTTTTGGAATTCAACCTGTTCATAAGTTGGGGACTTCCTGTGTATAGACGCTCTCAAGCACATAAAATCCTAGAAAGAAATCCAGTGCTATTTGCCTCCACCAAGCGGTACTCCACCAAGAGTGACGTAGAATCCAAGTCTGAACTTGTGGCAAATGCAGACTGCCACGTGGGTTACTCTACAGCAGGGGTTCCCAACCTTTTTCAGTCCCCGTACCCCCTTGGCTTTTAGTAAACCTTCCCGTACCCCCTATTCAATAGGAAAGGAAATAAATTCTAGACTCTAGAATCCACAACTTTTTCCACTAACACTACTACTTTTGGAATATTTCAATTAGGATAATCTAGTTATTTACCAAATATTCCCCGTACCCCCTTGACAAGCTTCTTGTACCCCCTTGGGGTACGTGTACCCCAGGTTGGGAACCCCTGCTCTACAGCAAGATCTCTGCTTGGAGTGAATGGAGGACTAAATGAAAGAATGATTTCAGGGTAAAGGGCTTGTCTGCTCCAGGGAAACTGACTGGAATAGCTATGGCAGGATAGCTTCCCATGTGGATCCTATTCCAGAATAAAAACTACTTTATTCCAGAATAATTAGCACACTGACAAAATTCCAGGCGGGGAGCTATTCGGCAATAGCTATTTGGGTCAATTTCCCAGACCAGGTCTGAGAGGGCTGGATAGTACATGGTAGCTTGTCTGATCACAGGCTGACCTCAGGCACACCCCGGAGGCTTTAATGCAGGAATCAATCTCATTCTGGAACAAGGATCTGTTGGTTCTAATACCTCTCTCCTCATTCAGGACCCCGATCCAGGAAGAGATTTCACTCCTCCATGGCTTTAATTTGCAAAACAAATACGCATATTAAGGAACAATTAAGCTTCTGTGGCTGGCCGTGAGGGCAGAGAAGTAACATCATTAATCGGAATAAAACAGGCAGGAGCATGATTAGACCTGGGAGTCAAGGCTCGTATGTTCTTCTCCCAGCACTGTCACCAACTCGCTCTGAGAACTTTGGCAAGCCACTTAATCCCTCTGGGCTTTAGAGGAGTAATAATAATAATAATAATTATACTTCCATACCTCCCAAGAGGACAGTGGGATTAATGTACATTTGCAAAGTGCTTCGAGATCCTCAGACAAAAGCACTATAGGAGGGCATGCCATCAACATGTATTATTATGATTAATTATTATTATTATTATTTTTATTATTATTACCTGAATCGTGCTGCACTTTCCTTGGCCTCACATAGTGCAAAAACATTTGCTTCCAAGATTCAACTGCTCCTGCCCAATTAGAGCAGGCTTGCTGGCTTTGGCTATATGCCACTCCGTGTGATAATTGCCTGGGACAAATGTTATACATTTGAGCTGTTCTCTTAGTTGCTTGGCAATCTTCTAAGTCAGTTTTATTCACTGAGCTGAAATGCTCTGGGCTTCACCCTATGTACCACCAATACCGTATGCCCTGCTACACAGATGTCACAGACACAGTCTCATGGCCAATTCCTGCGCTTTCTTTGGGCATGTCCATGTGCCAAATACTTCTGTTTCCTTCCTATCTTTAGCTGTCGATGCTTCCATTCATTGCACAATGCTTGCTCCTCCAAGGCTCAATGGCAAAAATATGCACCTATCTTGTTGGCACTGGCTTATCGGTGGAGTTATGCCTCATGGGGGTTGCAGTGCACAGATCTCCAAGGAGGCATTCTGCATAATTTGCAAATCCCTGTTCCAAGTAAAGCACGCACACACACACACACACACACACACACACGCAGCCCCATGAGTTTGAAAAGCCAGTTATTAACATTCCTCAGGCCCGCACCACTACTCAGTGAGATCTCTGACCTAAGTTATCACAATTAAAACAGAAAGGAACAATACCTTGAATACCTTTCTTCAAAAGCAAGCCAAGCCCTAGGGAAAAACAACCTGGCATTTGCTTTGGTCAGCCTGAATAATGAAATCCTGCAGCAAAAAATACCGCAGGTGTGGCTTTTAAAAGACAGGAACGTAAGAGTGGCTATCCTGGGTAAGACCAGTGGTCTATCTGGCTCAGTATCCTGCCTTTGACAGAAGCCAGTGCCAGAGGCTTCAAAAGAATAGGCACTTATCAAATGATCCATCCCTGGTCATCCAGTCCCAGGATCTGGACACTGGAGGTTTAGGACATTCAGAGCATGGGTTTGTGTCCCTGACCAACCTGGATAATAGCCATTGGTGGACCTATCCTCTATGAACTTATCCCATTCTTTTTTGAACCCAGTTATACTTTTGACCATTGCAGCATCCCCTGGCAAGGAGTTCCACTGGTTGACTGAGCATTGTGTGAAGAAATACTTCCTTTTGTTTGGTTTAAACCTGCTACCTATTAAATTTCATCAGGTGACCCTTGGTTCTTGTGTTATGTGAAGAAGGTAAATAACGCTCCCTTATTCACTTTCTCCATAGCATTTATCGTATAGACGTCTACCATATCCCCCCTTAGTCATCTCTTTTCTAAAGCTGCCTCCTTTTGGGGCCTTAAAAATTATATCCACCTTTTGTCTGGCAAGACAACAAGGGCCATCTTGCTATGTATGTAGAGCACTCAGCACCCTGGGGTACTGATTACAGATGGGACCTTTAGGCACTATGACGACACAGGTAATAACATGCCTGCAAATATCAGGCATATAAAGGAGAACTAGACAGCCTAGTTATGTTAACCTTGAATCAGGTAGTAATACATCTCCAGACCTACACACCCGCACTCACATCTATTTGCACCTGCAATGGGTTTGTTTACTGTTGCCTTTCAAAGAACATTTGGGTTTCTATTAATGCAGGCAACCACATAGAACACTAGAACTGGAAGGAACCTTGAGAGATCATCGAGTCCAGTCCCCTGCCCTCATTGCAGGACCAAGCACCATCTATATCATGGGTTCCCAAACTGGGGAAGCATGTGAAGAAATTCCAGGGAAGGCGCGTGGCGACCCAGCCTCTCCTCCCCAATCAAGTCTCATGTCTCTGTCAGTTCTTTTTTTTTTTTTTTTTTTTTTTTTTTTTCAACAAGTTTTGCTGCTATTTGGGGAGGGGAGGAGTGAGGGTTTTTCAAAAATCAAAAAGGGGGCATGATGACAAAAAGTTTGGGAACCACTGATCTATATCATCCTTGATAGATGTCCATCTATCCTGCTCTTAAATATCTCCAGTGATGGAGATTCCACAACCTCCCTAGGCAATTTATTCCAGTGTTTAACCACCTGGGCAGTTAGGAAGTTTTTCCTAATATCCAACCTAAATCTCCCTTGCCGCAATTTAAGCCCATTGCTTCTTGTCCTATTGTCAGAGGTCAAGAAGAACAATTTTTCTCCCTCCTCCTTGAAACACCCTTTTAGGTACTTGAAAACTGCTATCATGTCCCCGCTCGGTCTTCTCTTTTCCAAACTAAACAAACCCAATTCTTTCAGACTTTCTTCATAGCTTATGTTTTCTAGAGCAACAAAAACAATTAAAGGTCTTCTCAAGACCTTCTCCAGTTTCTCCACATCTTTCTTGAAATGTGGTGCCCAGAACTGGACACAATACTCAGCGCAGAGTAGAGCGGCAGAATTACTTCTCATGTCTTGCTCACCATACTCCTGTTAATGCATCCCAGAATCATGTTTGGTTTTTTTGCAACAGTGTCACACTGATGACTCATATTTAGCTTGTGGTCCACTCTGACTACTACATCCCTTTCTGCCGTGCTCCTTCCTAGATAATCGGATCCCATTCTGTATCTGTGAAACTGATTGTTCCTTCCTAAGTGGAGTACTTGCATTTGCCCTTATTAAACTTCATCCTATTTACCTCAGACCATACACCCTCTGCTAACACATCTTTGCTACACCCTCAGACCATGTACCCGCCCCCGTACACATCTTTGCTAAGCAAAACATGTTCTTGGTCTCAGGGCCACTGTGCATCCCTTCCATTGCCTTGATTTCAAACTCATTTTTATTGCACTAAGAGTCTTGAAACTTTGTGGAGAAAAGCCTCTGGTCTGCAGCTGAATACTTCATAAAGAGGAGGGCAAAGGCAACACAAGCCTCCAGCAAGGCCACACCATTTGTCCTGGGTGCTTCTGGAGGAGGTAAATGCTTTTGCTGCACGGATATGTTTTATCTTTGGCAGGTACAAATCACAAAGGAGATGAGGCCTGACGACGGAAGCTAAAAATCAATGGCAGTGCTGATCATGGATAGAAAAAGAGTCTGCCGACCCTTGAAACCAATAACAGACCAGAATGTGCACAGTGTGGCAAGGGAAAAAAAAAAAAAAAACCTCAAGCGCATGGAATGGACCAGCTAAGAAGCTTTTAGTCAATACCAGCAGTGGAGCAGTCTCTGCAGTCCGCCTTTCCCCACACAAGACTATCCTCCCTCAGGCCCAGCTACATTTTACAAAAGGGGCTTGCATGGGCTAAAATCTTAAATCCAAATCCTTCCTACCCCCCTCCAAACCCATGGGAAAGATGAACCTGGATCTTGCTATGGGCTGTATCAAACCCCAGAAATTTAGACTCAAAGTGTGAGGTGTTAGGGAGCTGAATGTGCTGCTTGGCTGATCTCTCTCTCCACTATTCCGATTTGAGGTAGATGTCATTTCCAAAAATCTCAAATCTCTCCTCATTGGAAATCAGGTGCATGGTCTCCTAGTCCATAGCAAGCCTTCTGCTAGGCCATGCCAATCATCAGTGGGGCTCAGATCTCTGGTTCCACCCCAGGTTTCTCCCTTTAAGGAGCAGTAAGAGCATGGTAGACATTCTGAGGCTTGGGGGCACCAATTTGGAAAAATGAAGAACTCAACCAAGCCTTTGCCCAATCTCAGCCTGAGTGTTCTGAGATTCAAAACAAGTTTGGTTTGTTGTTTTCATAACTGGGATTTTTACATTTTGATGTTTCTGCAGTTCCTGGTATACGCCAAAAGTGGAAGCAAAAACCCCAGATGGGGGCAGTTTTTGCAGCATTCCAGGCAATATTGCCCATATCAGGGACAGCTCTGGTAAGATTTCTGTCAAGGGGGAGTGGAGAAACTTTACATAATAAATAACCCTAACTCTTTTCTTCAATATAGCTCAAAGCACATTATGAAGGAGATAAGCACCATGTTACAGATGGGGAAACTAAGGTATAGGAAGAAGTGACTTGTCCAAGCTCACCCAGCAACAATGTTCCCTCTAATTTTTTCCATCTATCTGTGGAATAAATGTTGTTACATGCACTGAGGTATGTGAAGATGTGCACCACCAATAGATACACATGCTGCCAGTTATGGGTGCTCTGCTAATCAGCTGTACAGCATTTGAATCTCTCCCGAGTGGCCGACCCGAGTGCACAGCTTATAGGGAACACTGCCCAGCAGGCCAGTGGCCAAACAGACTAGAACCCAGGTCAGTCTCCTGAGTCCCAGGCCAGTTCTCTAACCAGTAGGTAACACTGCTTCTCTCCAAACCATGAAACCTCCTGTGGGCTGTCTACTGTGGCATCTCTTTCTTTGAGGATGAAATTTACCCCTGTGCTGAAAGTCTGCAAAAGCCCTGGGCACCACTTGAGTCCTGATGAACCCTCCAAAATAGGAAACAGCCTCTTTCAGGAAGTCGGAGGTTGGGATCTGGTGTCTTAGTTGGGGTCTCCAGTTCCCATGTTTGCAGGAAATAACTCAAGGTGCCCATTCACTAGGTGGGGTGAAGTGGGGGTGCTGCCACTCTATGGTTATTTTGGATCTCTGTGGTTCAAGAACAGTTTGGTGTGTAGACATAAGGCTTTCTACAACCTCCTCCGCTTTAGCTCGTGTAAATCTCCACCACCACTGCTGCTGCTTCTCTGCAGATACGAATAAGTTTCAATGCAACCCAACTGACAGCGTTTGGTCAAGTTGGGCTTATTTGAAATCACGGTCAATGCCTTCCTTGCTGGAAGGAATAATACACAGCTGGGAGACAGATGGACAGAAAAATACACTCCTTTCCTCATGCAAAAACCCTATTGCCTCTTTTAAAGACAACTATCCACCACTACGCATGTCAGAAAATAGGGCAAATGGTATTGGCAGCAGGCAGTAAATGAGAATTCCAGCAAGTGTTTATAGCTCTGCAAATTGCTCCGATTGTGAAGCCACAATGAGGAAAGGAAATGCTGGGGAGCTGGCCCCTGTGACTGCTGAGAATTATTTTGTGCACGAGAAAGAAAATGAAGCTGCAGGAACTGAAAGGAACAAGCTCAACGGTAGCAAAATAGAGCCTTGAACCAACGCTGCTGGGCAGAAAATTGGGTGGCACAGAAAAACTCATTAAGGAAGAGTGACTCATTGTCCTCTGTAGGCGCCAACAGTTTAGCCTAGATTTAAAGGCAAAATGCTTCGCAATTTCTAGGCAATTTAAAATGTATTATTTAAAGAGGCAGCTATTAGCCAGTTCAGAAGCGGTCTTTCTGATCTATCTACTTATATGGCCCCATCATTGTAGTAGAAGACAAAAGAGTACTTGATGTGGCTGAAGGGTTGACTCCTACTCCAATAAAACTTCTGAGGCCGTTGGGTATCTCAGGTTATACCAGAACTTTCCTCTCCTTCAGATGTGGGCTATGAGCAAACATTGGATAATACAATGGCCTTGTTTTTAAATCAAACACAACTTCCCTTACCCAAAACAAAATTTATATTCCCCCAGTGCTAGAGAACTCACCCTGCTTCTTCCTCAAAGATAAAGAGGTCCATCATTTCAAGGAACAAGCAGAATCATAAGACTGGAAGGGAATGTTGTGAGCAAGACACAAGAAGAAATTATTCCACTCTACTCTGCACTGATTAAGCCTCAGCTGGAGTACTGTGTCTAGTTCTGGGCATCACATTTCAGGAAAGAGGTGGACAAATTGGAGAAAGTCCAGAGAAGAGCAACAAAAATGATTAAAGGTCTAGAAAACATAGCATATGAGGCAAGATTTTTTTTTTTTAAATGGGTTTGTTAAATCTGGAAAAGAAAAGACTGAGGGGGGACATGATAGCAGTTTTCAAGTACCTAAAAAAGTTGTTACAAGAAGGAGGGAGAAAAATTGTCCTCCTTAACCTCTGATAATGGGTCAAGAAGCAATGGGCTTAAACTGCAGCAAGGGAGGTTGAGGTTGGGCATTAGGAAAAACTTCCTGCCTGTCAGGGTGGTTAAACACTAGAATAAATTGCCGAGGGAGGTTGTGGAATCTCTATCATGGGTGGTTTTTTAAGAGCAGGTTAGACAAACACCTGTCAGGGATGGTCTAAATAATGCTTAGTCCTGCCATGAGGGCAGGGGACTGGATTAGATGACTTCTTGAGGTCCCTTCCAATCCTGAGATTCTTCTCCTTGGATTGCTCAGCTCTGTCCACTTGAAGATACCAGCACAAGTGACATTCCATTGTCACTTGAAGAATTTCACAGGGATTTCAACAACTTCCACCCCACTATCAACCTCAGCCTGGATCAGTCCACACGAGAGATCCACTTCCTTGACCCTACAATACGATTACATGACAGACACATTTCCACCACCTTATACTGGAAACCTAACGTTCGTTACACTTACCTTCATGCCTCTAGCGTCCATCCAAGACACATTTCTCAATCTATTGTTTACAGCCATGCCCTAAGATACAACCAGATTTGCTCCAGTCCCACAGACAGCAAACACACACCTTCAGGATTTATACAGCGCATTCTTAAAACTGAAATACCCACCCGGAGAAGTGAAAAAGCAGATTGACAGCCAGAAGAGTACCTGGACATCAGCTACTTCAAGACAAGCCCAGAAAATACCAGGACACCACTAGTCATCACCTACAGCCCACAACTTAAACCCTTCGAACACATTATCAACAATCTACAACCTATCCTGGAAAATGACCCCTCACTCTCACAAGCCTTGGGGGACAGGCCAATCCTTGCCTACAGACAATCCCCTATCCTCAAACAAATTCTTTCCAGTAACCAAGCCACACACCTCCATCGTACTCATCCAGGAACCCACCCCTGTAATCAGCCCCAATGCCAACTCTTTCCACACATCTACACAAGCAATTTTATCACAGGACCTAACCACATAAACCACCACATCAGAGGCTCACTTAACTGCACATCCACTAATGTGATCTATGCCATCAAATGCCAGCAATGCCCCACTGCCATGTATATTGGCCAAACTGGACAGTCTCTACGGGAAAGAATTAACGGACACAAATCAGATATCCGAAAAGGCAACACACAGAAACCTGTTGGGGAATAGTTTAACTTGCCCGGGCACTCACTAATGGATCTCAAAGTCACCATATTGTTTCAGGCCAATTTCACAAGCCAATTCCACAGGGAAGCCTTAGAACTTAGGAATCAAACTTGTAAATGAAGTTATCACAGAGGTATGAATAAAGACATTGGTTGGATGGCCCACTACATTCCACATCCTAATGACATAAAAAACCAACCAAACAATTAGTACCTTCTCTATCAGCTTCATGTAGCATGGACACTAATTGACTATTTCTTTCCTCTTTCCCCCCCCCCCCTTCTTTTTCCTTCTCTCCTCCCCCACAGCCCCTATTTATTTAGAAGCTAGACCTTTAATAATAACTCCATTCATCTGAAAAGTGGGTTGTGCCTACGAAAACTACATCTACCATCTACATGTTTTTTTAGTCTCTAAGGGTATGTCTACACTAGCTTGTTAATTCGAGCTAGGTAGGCAAATCAGGCAACCGGAGTTGCAAATGAAGCCCGGGATTTAAATATCCCGGGCTTTATTTGCATGTTCCCGTCCAGCCGCCATTTTTAAATCCCCCTTAGTTCGAACGAACTGCCCGCGGCTACACGCGGCAGTTTAAAGTTAATCCGAACTAAGTCCTTAGTTCGGATAAACTGTTACTCCTCGTGGAATGACAGGCTTCATTTGCAACTCTGGTTGCCTGATTTGCCTACCTAGCTCGAATTAACGAGCTAGTGTAGACATACCCTAAGGTGCTTCAAGACTATTTGTTGTTTTTTAAGTTTTTCCAGTTACAGACTAACTCGGCTGCCCCCTGAAGCTATTCCCACCATAGTCATGGCTGGACAAAGGGCTTATGGCCTCACCAAGTCAAGAGGGATGTTATACCAAACATAGAAATCTTACTCTGCAGAGTCAGGGGAGTGAGGTTTTTTCCTGCCGAGTTGTGATCACCTCCATGGAATCCCAGATATAATCCAATTTCATGGCAGAGGCGCTTCTAAGGATAGAGGTGAATATGCAATATCTGACCTCGGCTAGCCACTAATGTTAATAATTCCAAGGTCTTCCTTCTTCCCTACCCATTTATACACAGGAGAAGTGGTCTAAGGGGAAAACTGGAGCCATGCAGAGAGAAGACTCTTTGCAGAGCCGAGCGCAACAGTCACTCTGCCTTTCCACTGAATCAGACTCCTTTGTTTGTTTTTCAGTGGTAATTCAAGATCATCTAGCCAGCTAAGACTCAGGTTTGATGGAACTAAGTTGAGAGCTAGCTAAATGTGTTAAACCCGTTTTCATTCTAGAGTAACATATGCTGGCTTAGTATTATAGGTTTTAGAGAGACAAGATGGGGGAGGTAATAATATTTCTGTTATAGAGGCTTACTTATCTAGGGACCTGAAGAACTCCAGGCAAGTTCAAAAGCTTGGCTCTTTCACCAACAGAAGTTGGTCCAATAAAAGATATTATCTCACCACCAAATCTCTCCAATATCCTGAGACACAGGGCTACAACAACAATGCAAACTATTAATGGACTCTATTTCCAGACTAGATAAGGTTATGTACACATTTCCCAGATGCAGGAAGGAGGGGAACCAAGGTTCCCAGGGCTCCAGCTCTTTGACTCCCGATATTTAGAGCCTTGCAACCAATCAGGTTCCCTCCAACTGGAAAAGGAAATCGTGGTAGCGGAGCTATTCACAAGACAGCTATTTGACAAATGTGGATAAGAAGCCAGTCAACTTTCCCTTTAATCTTTTCCATCCATGTGTGGATTTTTCTATCCATGTGCAGAATAAATTTTGCATGCGCACCAAGGGAAGTGCGAATGTGCACCACCAATAGAAACACAAACCTAGCTGTCGGCACTTAGAAGAGATTCCAATGTCAGCTGAGTGGCTGCACAAGCACCCATCTTACAAGGAACATGGAAGTCCGTGCACAGTGGGTGAAAGATGAACCAGAACCATGGAGGATAATCTATTAAGGTTTTAGGAAGCAGAGATTAGTGCTCAGACCGTGCATTGTGGAACCCTGGGTTCTATTCCTGGTTGCAAAATGTTGGGAAAATCGATACATTTCTCTGGGCCCCAGCTTCTCCCTCTGCCGAGTGGGCATGATCATTTCCTCCCTCCCTGCAGTGGAGGGTTAACGTTTTCCAAAATGACTAAGTCACTGAAGAGCCTGCCTCCTTTATTTCCCCCCCAGAAGTGCCCAACACACTTAACAGAAGTCTCCTTGAAAGCCAATGGGACTCATGCCTCTTTCTGCACTTTTAATATCAGGGGTAATATTTTCAAAAGCTGGTCTCCTGTCTGCTCTCCCAAGGTCAGGTAGCCTAGACAGTTAGCAGTTTTGGGTGGCTCACTTCTCCATTGTCCAGCTTGAGGCACCTGAAAGAGGCCCGAATTTCAGAATTGGTGGAGTACCCGTCCTTCCACGGCATCTCAAGCTGGACAGCCAAAAAAAAAAAAAAACGGAGCCACCTAATGTACTTACTCACCTTTGAAAAATATAGGCAAGATGCCACGAAAGAACCTCTTTTTGTGGCTATATCCCCACCACAATGTAGGGGTATGATTTTCCATTCCCAGACCCACAGCAGTTCCATGAGAGCTAGCATGAGTATCAGTAGCAGCATGGCTGCAGTAGAGTAGCACTCCCTCATGAGCGCCCAATGGCAGCCTTACCCAAAAACGTCCCGATGAATCCCAGTGCTAAAAAACTGGAGATGACGAACAGGAACCCTATTCCCAGAACAGCCAAGCCTGCGTAGTAGACAGAAAGGCAATCCAGACCTTCCAGCTTTGGCTGGCTCCTCAGGGCTTCCATGAAACTGCAGGGAAAAGAAAAGGGGGGGGAGGGGGGAGGAGACCTTTAGTTGCAGCATCTCTTTTAACAGCTTTCCTGTGGGAAAGAATATCAAAAAGAAAACTGGCAGAGTGACGCTTTATTTTGCTCTCTAGAGCTAAGCTCACAATTCAGCACGTCAGACATTCTGATTATTTTCTACGAAAAGCCAAGTGCCAGAGGTTTGCGGGCAGCACCAGCCGTAATTGACGCAGTCATTTTTACTTAGAACCCAACGCAGGGCTAAAAATATTTGTGTGTTTAAATCTATTTCAACCCCACTTGTGAGCTTCTGGGAAGGAGGAAAAGTCACCAACCTTGTCCACAATCATTGCTTTGGGCTGTAAAACCTGGCAGGAAGGCAGGACTGTCACAAGAATCAAGAGCTGGGAAAGATATGCAGGATTAATCTTGTGCATCCTCCCCTGTACTCCCTCAACAAAACATTTTGAAGTTAGCCATGTGCTCAGGAATGATTCACAGCTAGAAGATTAGAAGTTTCAAGGAGGGTGGATCCAGACTGGTGAAAAGACTCTTCCCAGAATATACTTGATACATGTAGTCTAAAATAGCTTCAGGCAAACAGGTTTACAATTGCATGCTGACAGTTAGGCTATGTCTAGACTGCACACTTCTTTAGGAAGAAGCTTTTCCGGAAGAGATCGTCTGAAAAAACTTCTTCCAAAAGAGAGCGTCCACACTGCCAAAGCACATTGAAAAAGCGATCTGCTTTTTTCGAAAGATAGCATCCACACTGAATGGATGCTCTCTCGCATTTAAGCTGTGATTACTATGGGCTGAGTGGCCACCAAGGCACCTGTGCTTTTTCCTCTTCTTTCAAAAAAAAAAACAAAAACAAAAACAAAAACAAAAACAAAAAACAAAAAAAACCTTCCTCTTCCCCATCCACACGCCTTTTTCTGAAAGAGCTCTTTCGGAAAAAGGCTTCTTCCTTATAGAAAGAGGTTTACCAATGTTGGAAAAACCCCTCTGTTCTTTTGAAAGAATGTAATTGCAGTGTGGACGTAAGTGAAGTTTTTTTTTGGAAAAACAGTCATTTTTCAAAAAAACCTTCTGCAGCGTAGACACAACCTTAGGGTCCAATCCTCTAACGATATACGATTGAGTGTAATACTTATGACCCGGATGATGAGAGAACTCTGCCCAGAAGTAGGGCTTGGCAGGATCAGCCTCCTAGGTAGTACTGATCAAATACATTAATATTTCCATGTGAGGTAGTGCTATGATTATGAATCAGAGAAAAGGCAAGAGAGCTTGCTAGTTTATGCCCATAAAAATTGTCATGTAAAGAAAACTCAAATTTTCTGCTTAAGCCGTCACCGTGGATGCTGAAATTAGAGTGGAGTCCCAAGTAATGATTTTCTACGAAGTGGTCCCTATGAGCTATACAGGTGACTTTGTACCTCTCTGAGCAACTCCCTTCACTAACATATCTTAGGCAATATAGCTAAGGCCCCCATTTCTTTGAGTGGACTGAACACAACTTTATTCTTCCATTCACTCACAGATGGAGTCACACAGCATTAGCAGCTCCCACGATTTTATTGTGAATCTTGGGACAGTAGCATGTTTCTTAAAACCCCCGCTACTTGAGTCACGGGAGTACATAAGACTCATTTTTTTTAATTAAATGAAAGCTGAAAGGTGCTAATCGTCATACTTGAAAACATGAATACCTCCCAAAACTGGAATTCTCTGGTTGCACCTCCCAAAACCGGAATTCTCTGGTCCAGCAACTTCCGTGGTCCAAAACGACCACAGATGTTCCTGGATCAGAGAACGCCAGTAGCCTAGTGGCAGGGCAATCGAGGAGGGGCCGGGCTGAAGCAGCAGCATGGGGCAGGGGCCGGAGCTAGCGGTAGCCCCCAGCAGCCCACAGTAGTGAGGCTGGAGCAAGCAGCAGCCCCTGGCAGCCTGTGGCACTGGGACTGGGTCGGGCCAGCCCCCAGCAGCGCAGGACCAGGTCAGTAGCCCGTGGCAGCGTGGGGCCAGGGCCAGAGCCCGGAGCATCCTGCAGAAGCAAGGCCAGAGCCTGTGGGCTTCTGCGGGGCTGGAGCCCGAGCCCTCGGCAGCCCACAACAGTGGGACCAAGACCAGGGCTGGTGGCAGCCCAAGACAGCATGGGGCCAGAGCCCCAGACAGCCCACAGAAGTGGGGCCAGAGCCCACGGGCTGGGACTGGAGCCCGAGCCCTTGGCAGCCTGACCAGGGTCAGAGCCAGCCCGCAGCAGTGTAAGCTGCTGGAGCCCAGCAGGCAATCCAGCTGGGGCAGCAGCAGCAGGGCTAGCAACTCCGCAGGCAGCCTGGGAGGGGCTGGAGGTAGTGCTCTCCCCACCCATATGGCAGAGTTGGCGGGTGGGAGCTGTGGCAAGGAACCTACTGTGGTCCGACAAATTCCCTGGTTTGGGACTGGTCAGGTCCTGAGGGTGCCGGATCACAGCTGATCAACCTGTACCTGAAAAACCAGAAGGCAAATAAAAAGAACCCAACATTTATTGGGAATTTAGCTGATCCTCTGATTTCTGAGGACCAGAATAATGGGTTTTGAACTCTTGTGTTTGGCAGTACCATTTCAATTAACTAAGGCTCTGCTTTTCCTTTGCACAAAGAGCAAACTGTGCACTCTTCTGCCTTCATGTATTTATTTCAGACTAAGGAAAACCACCAACTAAGAATGAACAAAGGTAAAGTCTTCATGAGATGGCAACCGTACAGTGTCGGACTAGCACATTCTGCTGTGCCAGTTGGCAGCTGAGACTGCAGCAGGCTGAGGGGAATCCTCTGCATTAAAGGTACAGAACCCCTGAAACGGGACAACATCTATCGATTACCTACTGACAAACATTCCTCACTCTTAACCTTCCTAAACATCCCCTTTCTGGACCCAAATAAGCCAGCCTGCACAAGGGTCACCAGGGCAATCCCACAACTAGGAGATGAAGCATTCACCACGCCACTTTGAAAGGTCAAGAGTTACCACTCTTGGGTGTGTACCCTCAGCTGCGTGAGCCATGGTGAGTCTGCCCAGGTACGGCCCCCAAAGACACTGAGGTTCATGCACACCATAATCTAGCCTGCACAACACAGAGTTTCACTTCGATTGCAACTGTGCAAAAGAGGCAAGTAGACCAGCCTCGGAGAGTATGTCCTCCTGACCCTCTGACTTCTGCTCCAAGCTATTTTTGTCCCTCTTTCCCCCATTTGGTAAAGAAGCATGAGGCCATGTCTACACACAGAAGCTGCACCAGTTTAATGTAAATTGGTTTTAAAGCGGATTTAAATTAGCCCATGCAAAAGGTTGTGTGGAGAGACACTGTCCTTTTCGCTTAAACCAGGGTTATTTTGGTGTAGCAAATTGATTCATAATTGCTAGTTTAAACTAAGATGATATAAGACTCTTAAACTGAAACAAGAGTGTCCACACAGCTGTTTGCACCAGCTCAAGCAAATCAGTTCAAAACCACCCTTGAAGTTAATCGGATGCAACTTTCTCATCTACACAGGCCCTGTCAGGCTTCCGCTAATGGTGCTGGGGTGCCGCTGTGCCTACAGGGACCAATCCCATTGACTTCCTAGCCCCACCTGGAAGTGGCTGCTTCAGAAGTGAGGAACTAAGTTCAGAACCAGCTCAGACTCCCCATTTTGCAGGATGTGACCACCTCACTATAAAGAGGGATGCAAGGTGCCCATTTACTACCATGCTGATTAAAAGTGCCCTGAACCAGCATTCAGATACACTCTCCAATGCTCAAGAATCAGGCGCACTGCTGCAGATGGAACACACAAAATGCTCATGTGGCATCTTTAACATTACACCTAATCCTTGTAGCTTCATAGACTGCATCTTATCTCTCCCGCCGCTTTCCTCCCCTTCCTGCCGTTCCGCACAGCTCAGGGTCACGCCAAAGCTCTCCGCTACAGTTGCAATGATCTGAAAAGCTGGCTACTCACACCCAGGGGGAAGGAGCAGGAGTCCACCAGCACATTACATAATGTCCGAACCAGGTTTGTCATCTGCCAGATGCCATATTTTGCCCATAGAAGACAAAGGGAATAGGCCCGCCAGAAGGCGTTAGAGCTAGGACCTCTTTACACTTACAGCCTGATGGAATAATTGTGGGCATAGATCCAAGTCCTCCTGCTCCTACCAAAGTCCATGGCAAAAATGGCCATTGACTTCAACAACAGCAGGGTATGGCTGAGCAGGCCAGGGGGATGGCCCCTAGGGCAGCAGGATCAGAGGAGGCTGGGGTAGGCTGGGTGTGGCCAGTTTTTTTTTCCCCAATGATCTGCACAAACCTTAAGGTGAGGCAGGAAGGATGACAGCAAGAAAGGGACACTACCCGTAGCAAAGAGCCCCCTCAGACGTCACTCCCCACAAAATCAAATCACTTTTGCTTAAGCGATAGACGGCTGTAATAGGGACGTCACTCACCTCACATGAGCAGCCCCACTTTGGCTGAGTGCCTCTTCCTACGCTCTTTGCTATGGCAGCCTCCTGCAACCCAGGTCTCCAACCCTGTCTGAGCCTCTTGAGCTCCAAGGACAAACTGCCTCATCCTGACTCAACAGCTTCCTTTTAACTGACTTGCTGGGCCCTGATTGGTCACATCCTTTGCACCACTCTATCTTTCCTGGAGGACTACTCTATGGTTTGCTGGGCGGGGTGTGTCAAGGGCACAAGCCTTCAGCAGGGGGCTTTGGGGCCTGGTCCACCCTGTCACAGCAGCCTATTAAAGCAACCCTCTCGGGATGCTTCCAAACCAGCGATGGGCAACCTAGGCTAGTGAGTGGGCCGCACGAATGACCCTCCATCTCAGTGGGCTGCAAGATTGTTGTAAGCAAGCCGATCTCCTAGGATAGGGTTGTTCTGCTAACGGCGCTTGTGTATCTAGAATTTGCAGGGGGTGCTGATTGAACTGTAGCAGCACTTTGATTGGCTGCTGAGGGAGCGCATGGCTCTCGCAGTCAGTGTGTGCAATCAGGCCGCACCTCACTTCACGTGCCCTGGCTTTACGTTTATGTCACTTTAGCAATACTGCTAAGGGAAAATCCTTATGCCAATGGAAGCCAGCACTCTGCACATGGGAAACGGTAAACATGATGTCTCATGGGCCACACTTAGAATCCTGATGGTCCTCATGTGGCCCCTAGGCTGCAGGTTGCCCACCACTGGTCCAGACACTTCAGTCTTGCAGCTGTTTGCAGATTAGGTCGCTAATGTCTTTGCACAGCATTAAAGGCCTGCCCGTGATCTGTGCAAGGGCCTGTCTACACTGCTCTGGCAGGCAAAGGGGTCTCAGAAAGTGGGCAGGAAAGACTCGGGTGAGGATACTCTTCGTGAGGAGGCCTCTCTGGCCAGTGCAGAGCTAGTGTCAAGGCTGTGCATGTCTTACTCCCAGTGCTTAGCATAAAAGGTGCACTGGGGGCATAGCAGAAGCATTGGTAGAGCACAGCGCACTAAAGCTATTTTCTGCTTTCTAGAGCTCACTTTACAGCAACCCCGAGGCTGCTCTAACTTACACAGAGGACCTTGCGTGGCCCCAGAATACAAGACGCACACAGGCAGCTTAATGCACAGGGATGAGGTCACTGAGAATCAGACCTCAGATCTTTACAGCCAGCACGTGATGTGGTTTGTTTTGGCAAGGTCTGGCTCCTCCTTTACGGTTATCTCCAAATGATCTCAACCTTTTTTTTCATGCTTGGATTCTCATGCAAACATTAGCTCCTGTAATCAGCATGTCTGCTTGGTCCCCTGGTGTTTGGCTTACAGCTCAGAGGGACATGTTTGCACTGAGATAATGGACTGTCTTCCCCTGTAGTAAAGTTTTTATATCTTCCTACACAGACTCTCTATTTGCATTATACATGATGACTGCAGGACTTTTCACAATTGGTAAATAAACCTTTTAAGCATTTATTAACCTGCACTATGGCAATCGAGACACAGTCTTCAGCAACTCTAATCATTTTTGAATCTATAACATGACGTTGGCAGCTGCAAGACAATCTTATCGCACTGTACGGTGCCCTTGTTGTGTGGCTAAGGCATCAGCCAACTGTCCTTCATTTGGATGAAAGAAAAGTAGTAGATGTATCGCTGAAATGACACTTTTAATATACGCCTCTGTGGCGTGTTCCTTGCACCATTTGTTTCGGACACGTCATTTTTTACTCTACCAGCCCAGTTTCCTACTAAAGCCCTGTGTAATCTGTTACGAGAAGGAGACAATTAATTGCAGGCTGTGCCTGAATAGGTTTGAAATCCATTGCAAATAGGAATCCTATTAATCCTTCTTGCTGTAAACCCTATTACCTGAGCACTTCCCTGTTTCATGCAGTCAGGGAGCGGATAGAGGGCGGACCACCACAAAGTGGGCCCTGGGCATGACCCCCTTAACCAGTGGGCCCAAGATACGTCCAGAGAGGCCCAGATCCACTCACCAAATTCAGAGCCGTCCTTACCCATATGCAGAATACGCAGCAGTGTAGGGAACTCGAAAATTAGGGGCACCACTGCATCTTAATGTTCACCCACCCACCTCTCCCTATTCCTGTTATATGACTCTGCTTCCTCTGGAATAGGGATATAAAAAGTCATTTAAAAATGTAACCCTGTAACCGCTAAAAATCCTCGCAGTTACACACACTGTGGGCTCTGCAGTATAAAGCTTAAATACTTTATATTTGTATTATTCCATGCTCCCCCGCCCAGAGTCACTGATTGGTCTGGGGCGCGTGTGAAGTCTCCGCCCCCTGTCAGGGGCTTGTAGCGCCTAGAGGGAACCGCCAGCTGTTCAGAACAGCTGGCAGTTCTCTCAGGGCTACTCAACTTTGGAAGCCCCAGGGGCCACAATGATACTCACAGCACATGCTGAGGTCCACAACTTTAAGTGTGGTTGCATATACATGCAAATATATATGCAAATATATGCAAATAGCTTTTTTCACACTGATAGGCATGAATACAAAGCACTTCCCACAATGCTCCAGTGCTCCCGGCACCTCCTCGCTGGGGGCTAGAAACACTGACACCCTGTACCCGTCTGTTCCAGCCAGCCCAGCTGCTTGTGTCTTTCAATGCTCACCCTGCCTGGGAGACACCTCGCTGTTGTGGAGCATATTCCCAGTGGAGGCCACGTTCAAAGGATCCCACCCGTGGGCTGCACATTGAGCCCCGCGTAAACCCAAATGGCCCCGCAGGCCGCAAACAAACAGGCCGCATGTTGAGTAGCCCTGCTTTACAGCGGGGACAAAGACGTCACGCATTTCCCCGCCCCTGGCCAATCAGGGTCTGTGGGAAGGGAAGCACGGAAGTGTCCTGGCCCCACCCCTTCTGCTCGAGGCCCCGCCCCTTCAAAAATGTGTGAAGTGGCCCCCCTTCTAAAATGATTGCCCACTCCTGGTTTATACCATTACACGCACCCACATCCAGCTCTCTGGGAGCCAGTGCGCACCAGAGCCAGCTTTTAAGCTGACTCCCGGCATGCACCAGCTGCCGCCCTGCGCTGCTGCCTCTGATACAGAGCCAGCAGCGCAGGGTACCAGCTGGCAACCCGGAAGCGGGGCAGGAGCCTGCACATAGCCGTTCACAGTAAGCCCAAGCTTATCGGTTAACCGTGTAAATGGTTATCCTATTCTATCCTTTCTTTAAACCATGATGTGAGGACTTCAGTGACTCAGCCAGAGATTAGGGGTCTATATCAGGAGGAGGTGGGTGGGGTTCTGTGGCTGCAACATACAGGAGGTCAGGCTACATAATCAGGATGGTCTTTTCTGACTTTAAAGTCTCTGTGTCTATAAAACTGAAGGCATTTTCCAATAAGCGTCTGGACAGGCTGCATACAGTCCAACGCAACAAGGCTGCACGACACATTTTGGTAGGTTGTCATGGATGAGTGTTTTTAAATTAAGAATCCAAGGTAACAGGCCCTGTTCACCCCAGCTGCCCTTTGGAACAGAGACAAGCTTGATGAGATGATCCAGCTGTTGCTATGCCCATGATGGTTACTATATGAGCCAAACAAATCGACTAGAAAGAAACTAACAAACACGGTGTGAAATTGCAGAGAATAAAACCCATAAAGGTGGGAATTATTTTCAAACATGCACCGAAATAGAACTCCAAAGACACCGAAAAGCAGGAATAAAGCTTGGGAAAGGAAGGTGTCTCCTAGAGATTGCAGAAGGGAACCCAGCCAGATACAGAGGGAACACACACCAAGATCATCAAGAACTAAAAGCTTAAAACTAGCCTCTTAAATCCATATTTAGGCTCCTGAAATCAGTGAGCTGATTTTCAAAGGGCTCAGCATTCACTGTTGATCGCACCAGCGCCTTGGATGGCTCTCAGAAACAAACCATCTGGAAGCCAGTGCGGTCTCCAGAGCAGAACAGCAACATGATGCCCCAGGTGTGTGATTCTCTGGAGCCCTGCAAATCCATGGGTATCTACATAATATCCATGCGTGTGAATGCAGATAGCCACAGCTCATTTTTGCAGATACGGAGGCAGGTATGGATGCAAATTTTGTATCTAGAATGCTGCAAATTTGCAAGGATCTGCTTTACATCTACAGGTATCCATGTAAGTGGATGCTGATATCCGCAGATCATTTTTGCAAGACACCAATTTTGCAGCCGCATGAATCTCCACCAGCTAGCTAGGCACTGAAACCTGAACTAGCTGAATCTTCCCCATGGGCTTGAGGTCTGACCCCATGGAGCAGGCTGGGTTGCTGCGGTGAGAATGAGCACTCCTCCCACAAATTTCAACACAAAGAACTAAAAATTGTTGTGAAAGAACTGGAGAAAGAAAGGCCGAGAGCCTGGCCAGAGAATGTTTTGGCAGGATGAAGCAAGATTTTTTAATCAAAGGAAAGTGTAGACAGTGGTGGGAGGTTATTGAGGGGGCTCACAGAGAGTTTTGCAAGAGTTTTCAGGTGCACCAAATATGGAAGCTGCTGCAACGATGCTGGCACTGAGTCTGCTATGCACAGAGCCGTCCTACTATGCAGGAATAGCTGGACTGGCAGCAAGCGCTCCCTTCAATAACAGGGGGCTGATTATGGTAGACGATCCAAACATTCACAACCAGCAGCGTCACAACAACAGACAGTTCCTTCCTCCTTTGCCCATCATTTTCCTCACAGCTTCTTCTTGCTGATAACGATTTAACGTTTCTAACAGGACCTGCTGGCAGAGGATTTAGGTCAGGATGTAACTGTTACCTCAGCATCGTCTCTCCCCTGCTCTGCATCCTTGTTGTTACACTTTCCATCGGATACTGAAAGGGCAGGCGCTGAGGAGAGGGGCACTTGCTTGGGACCCAACACAGCGACTTGTGCTTACCTGGGTATAGATCAGAGAGAACGGAAAGCAGAACCCAGGGACCGGAAAGGTTTCCTTCTGAAGGCTACACCTGGGAGGCTGGGGGAGGGGTTTAAAGAGGCTGCGAGGCAGGAGTCAGATGCTCGCACACATCCCCACCTGGCCCCCCGCTCTCCTGGTAGTCTGACAGCTGCCGTGCCAACGCTGCTCCACCTGCCGCTGCACTGCCTCTGAGGGGCTGCCCGCTACTCGGGGAGCAGGACTTCAGCGGCACCAAAGAATGTTTGCCCACAGTGCCATTTTCCCTCTGACGTGCAATCCAGGGAGCTGTGCAGCCTTAAATCCCCCTGGTCTGGAAGGAGGCAGATGAGAGTCTCCACCCAAGAGGTGATCAGTCCTGCCAATGGGGGAGGGTGACGGAGCCAAAGAGGTCAGTTGTCCTGGGGCCCAGTGATTCAAAAGGGCCCAGGCTCCTGGCCGCTGACATTAGGGGTGCCAGATGGTTGAAACAAAAATACCGAACACCCTCCCCACCCACCCCAAAAAAAAACACCAGGAAAAAATTCTGTTGAAGGGAAAAGTGGGGAGAAGACCCAAAGTTGTTGAGGGAAAAAAAACAGCATGTCCCCTTTAAGTGCAAGGAAAAGGGAAGCGGTTGAAGTGCAGGGAAAAGGGGAGCAGTGATTTTGTGCCGGCAAACCAGGTAAACATGGGGGCTGGGGCGGGGTGTTGGGAGCCGGGGGGAGTTCGGGGGAGGCCGGGCGCTGAGTGAGTTGTAAGATTGCCAGGTGCCCGGCCTTTTCACCTCCTGGCCGGGGAAAAATTCAGAAAATACCGGACATTTTAGATGTCCGGTATTCTCTGAATTTTTTTAACGGACAGGAGCCGAAAATACCAGACTGTCCGGGTGAATACCGGACACCTGGCAACTCTAGCTGCCATGCCGACAGCAGCACCCGGAGCCCCGAGCTCTTTAAATTGCCACCAGAGAGCCGCATGGCACACTCCAGGAAATGCTGAGGGCTGGGGAGGGCACGGCCCTGGTCCCAGTGGTGCTGTGGGCCGGCTGCCCGGCCCCAGTCCTTCCAGGAGCACGGAGACAGCCTCCCACCCCTCACCTTGTCCTGGGTGAGGCTGTCGGGTCCTCTGGAGGTGATGGCAGGGAGCTAAAAACCCAAACTGGGCGCCTCTGAGGGACCACATAGAAGGAATACAGGTGCCCTGAACTGTGGCACTCATGCACTGCTCTGGGAGTTGCATGCAGTGCTCAGAAGTACCGTTCCCCGAAGCCCTTCAAGCCTGTATCATACCAGCAACAGCAGCAAGGGAGAAGAGAAAGCCTTATACAATGTGTCTGTAAGAAGAATCCTAAATCTCCCACTCAATGCTCTTTAAAGGGACATGCACTTTCAAAAAAATCAGCCCACTTAAAAAGATATCCAAGCTGATAGCGTCCCTTTAACCAATGCCACACACAGTGCCCTGAGATCATCTGATTCCACCCCAGGTTATTCAGTCCCATCCAGCGTGGATCATGAGTCATCAGCCCTTCCGGTGGTGACAAATTATCTACCTATTTCGCAGAGAGCGATCACTTGCCTCAGAGACAGCTTCTCGGGAAAGCAGGAAGCACGTACGAGATGCCAGGCCAATAACGCAAACATCTCTCTCTGAATTCAACCCGCTCACAACAGGAAGTCCTAAAAGCAGTGCAGGAAAAGAGGCTGCTACTCTAGGTCCTTCTTGAGCCACGAGGGAGCAGATGGAGCCTCTGCCTACCAAGACTGTCAATGCCCCCTCTGAGGAGGAGGAAGAGAAATCATCCCTCTACCGTCCCACCTGTGCTTAAGAAGTTATCAGCCAGTGCAACCCACTTTGCCCAGTGTAAACCAGTGACAACCTAGGTTAGTGCGTGGGCCACATCAGTGGCCCTCCATCTCAGTGGGCTGCAAGAATGTCATAAGCAAGACGGTCTCCTGGAATAGGGCAGTTTTGCTAAGTGAGCTTGCGCAGGCCTGGCCTTTGGGCAAGGCGAGTGAGGCGGTTGCCTTGGGCCCCCCACATTCAGGGCCCCGCGCTGCCCAGCTCCCGGCCGCTCACTCGCTGTCCTGACTGCGAGGCGCCTGGCAGAAACAGGTTTGTTTTTCCATCTGCATTTTAAAGTTGGGAAGGGGTTTGCTCTGCTGAGTTGGCCCGGCCCATGTCATCTTTCTGTCCGGGGGCTGCAAGGGAGGCTCAGGCGGGGAGCAGGCACCACTGGAGTGGGTCACTGTGACTGGCGTGGGCTCGGGAGGGAAGGAGACCGGAGGAGCAGCAGCCACCTGCGGTGGAAGGCGATGGGCTCTCAGAGTCCCCTGCCCTGCCTGCCCCCCACCCTGGCTGGGAGTGGGACACCCTGAGCTGGCCAGGCACAGCCAGGCTAACCAACCCCCCCCACCCCCACTCTTGGGGTCAGTGCCATTCTCATTGGCTATGTCTACACTCGCGGCTTCTTGCACGAGAAATATGCAAATGAGGCTAAGCGTGGAATATCGCCAAGCCTCATTTGCATAGCTAATGAGCCGCCATTTTTGCGAAAGAGGCTCTTGCGCCCGAAGGAACTGTCTACACTTCCCCTTCTTGCACAAGAAAAACCCTCTTGCGCAATGCCGTTATTCCTGAAAATAATCAGCATAACGGCATTGCGCAAGAGGATTTTTCTTGCGCAAGAAGGGGCAGCGTAGACAGCTCCTTCGGGCGCAAGAGCCTGTTATGCAAAAGTGGCGGCTCATTAGCTATGCAAATGAGGCTCGGCGATATTCCACGCTTAGCCTCATTTTAATATTTCTCGCGCAAGAAGCCGCGAGTGTAGACATAGCCATTAGGGGAAGCATCTTGCACCAGCGCTCCGGCCCCTTCCTAGCCACGCAGCTGGGCTGTGACCCACTCTGGCTGGACATTAAACACCGAGCTGGGTTGCAGCGTGTCCCAGAGAATCCCCCCCGGCCGTGCGGCTCAGCCAATCACAGCGTGCTGCCTTGGGCCCCGCAAACTCTTTGGCCAGGCCTGCGCTTGCGTATCTAGAATCTGCAGGGTGTGACAACCGAACGGCAGCAGCGCTTTGATTGGATGCGGCGGGAGCACGCAGCTCTGTCAGTCAGTCAATGCTGCATGCAATCAGCACGCACCTCGCTTCACGTGCGTGTCACGTTAGTAATACCGGCAGGAAAAAAATTACGTGGACAGAAACCAGAATCTGGCAACCCAGCGCATGGGCAACAGTAAACAAAATGCCTTGCAGGCCACACACAGAACTCTGATGGGTCAAGGCTCTCCTCCACCTCCATCTAGACACAGCCAGTAGCCTGGGCTTCTCCCCATCAGGGTAAGGTGTGGAGCTAAGCTGGCATCAATGCCATAGGATTTCTCCTCTGGCCATGGGCATCTGTACTCTTATTGCTAGACCTCCCTGAAGCATTGGAGATGCAATCCTGCTCTCCTGCCTGAAGGACATAGCCGGGGTTGGCAAGATCACACTAGGATGGCGCCAGTCTCCTGGAATTGTCAATTGTAGGTGAGACTCTGCAGTGTGCAGCAGACAGAGCACAGCAGCTGGCTCACAGATCTGGAACTCATTCCCAGAAGACAGCAGGTCGGCCAGGGACCTTAGTGCCAGCAGAGGAAGATGTCAACCCCGCTTCTTTGCCCCACCTCTGCACCATAACACTCCACCAAAAATAAATTGCAACAAAAATTAACAAAATCCAGCCTGTGGCAGCCAGAGAAACCTCTTTCTTTAGGTGTGCATGGTCGCTTCATAAACTTGGGAGCAGTTCGGGTACCATACTGATGGGCAGTATATCTAAACCAAGAGAGAGGCAGGAAAGTAACCATGACTAACATACATATTCAGAAAGCACGGCAAAAAGAGAAACTAGAGGTATCAGGTGACTGAAACTCGAGGGAGATTGCTGATCTCTTTCCCCATGTGAACTCTGTACAATTAGGCTAATGCATTGGAGAGTAATTTTGGACATCAATTAAGGGGAGAATAAAGGCTTGTCAAGTCAGGCACTCTTTGGATAAATGTAGTAAACCCTGGGCAGCCGAACAACAGAAGAGCAGAAAAGATTTTTTACAGATAAGAGAGGCCTTGCGAGAACAAAGAACTTTGATCACAGAGAATTGTAATCCAACAGCAGAAACAACTGCACAAAAGCAATTAACGATGGTTCTCTTACGCAGTTCGCTAAACAGTTCCCTTGGTCAGAGACCATCCTGGAGCCATTTCCAAGAAATGGGCGGAGTTTGATAAAGAAGGTTGCAGATAGGAAGCACCTACTGTCTAATGGGCACAATGTATTTAGACCCAAGCTATTTAGTTCCAGCGACACTGGAGACACAAGACTGTTTGTTGCTTCTCATTGTCCCCTCGGCCCAGGGCAGCAAGATTACTTCCAAGACTGGAGGAAATGCGAATGCGCTGCACCACTTTACTTTAATCGCTTGTGCTCTCTTCAGGGATGTGCTGTTCCCGCCCCTCTTGCTTTGAGAGGGTTTTTTACAACTGCAGTTCAAATTAAAAAATGCAGCTAATGAAAAAAAATGCACATCTGGTGGAGTCCACAATTCATTCTTGCTCACAGACCCACCTCTTGCCCACCTAGTACACGTGAAGGATTTGTTTTTAAAATGGCCAGTGTTACAGTCTCAACCTGGCATCTAAATAACAACGCCCCTCCCTCCTTCCCCAAACCACAAGAGTGTCTCTTTTTTGCTTCACTAACTACAGAATCCTTGAGGATGCACGGAGCTAGGAACCTGCCTGGTCATTTATTTAATGCCTGAAGCACAGCTGGCACATTGCTAGTGAGATTGGCTCTGCTGCGCTGAAGCAGCTGTGACTCAGAAGAAGAAAAGAAAGGAAGAGCGCATGAAACAGTGCAACAGTGTTCTGCAGTCACTTTTCTGACATAATCCACTGCTGAGATTACAGCACCTCGATTAGGCAACAGAGCACTGCTTATGTGTTCACATTATACGTTTGTTGTTCTTTTGCTATCCGTGCTCTCTAGTCTTTGAGCTTGCTGATGCATAGGGGACAGGAGTGAGGATTGAAGGACCTCAGAGCTTCTCAAATCTTGAGCAATCAAAGATCAGCATTTTCACAAAGGGTTCCCAAAAGCCATACCAGAAGCATGAAGTTCCAGCTGCAAACACGCCAAGCTTGGCACGCAAGCAATGCCTCCCTTTCACAGGCTCATTTTAGAGAAGAGAGGACTTTTAACAAAACCCATCTGTACACGTCACCACCATTCGGACACCATAGCTCCCCCCAGGCAGGAATAACTGGCAGAGACATGTTTAGACTACAGCACCTCTCAAAACTACTTGGTATCAACCAAATGCAGAGAGTGAAATCAAAAACACACACACAGACACAGACACAGACACACACACACACACACACACACACACACACTCAGAAACTTAGACATCTTGGGAAGCAAAGCAAATTGAAAGCAAGTGTAGGTCATTTAAGATGGACTTAATCCAGTGGATCAGTCCAAGAGTCGTGAAACTGGATTGCGCTGCCAGTGGGACCCTGGCCAAGTAACTACATCGTTATGTGCCTCAGTTTACCTCCTCTACAAACTAGTGATGACTCGCCTTTGTAAAGTGCTTAGAGCTCTTTAGATGAAGAGCACTAGTTATTTCATAATTGGAGAGACACATCCGTTAGTTCAGCGATGCCCAGTAACTTTAGGGTTATCGTACTTGAACTTTCAAAAAAAGAGGACACCCATGAGAGAGAGTGTATCTGTATCAGTCCCTACCAACTCACATTGTATTACTAGTATACAATATTATATTAATATTATAGAACACATTAATACAATACGAGTTGGTAGATATTGATACAGATACACTCCCTCTCAAGGGTGTCTTCTTTTTTGAAAGTTCAAATATGGTAACCCTAAGTAACTTGGCTGCCTTAGGGTTAGGCTTTATTCAGGGATTAAAAGGCAAGTACTTCCTTTCAAGTCTTCACTATGATCTGCGTGGTGATTTGGGGAGTGTGTCTAGGTACAGCTTACAAATTCTAGCACAGACTCTTTATGGATCTGTGTCAGACTGGAAACTCTTGATTGTAAAGCTGGCCTTCGCCTCCGTATTGAGCTAAAGTCCACAGGAGGAAACAGGAGAAATTCTTGCGCCCAGCAGAGGCCTAGCAATACCAGGCCATTAAACTTTGACAATCATCCATTCAATCAGAGCACTCTGCAACAAAGATGGCTACTACCTAGGGTTGCCAGATGGTTGAAACAAAAATACCAAATACCTTCCCCCCCCCCCCCCAGGAAAAAAAAAAAAAAAAAAAAAAAAAAAAAAAGGAAAAATTCTGTTGAAGGGGAAAAAAAGGGAGGGGGGGAACCAAACTTGTTGAACCCAAAAAAAAAAAAAAAAAAAAAAAAAAGGACTCCAAGTAAGCCAAAAAAAAAAAAAAAACCTAAAACAGCATTAAAAGCATGTCCCCTTTAAGAGTTAGTGCAGGGATAGGAACAAGGGAGAGTTTGAGCACTAAGACCCAGAGGAAAGCATTGCTTCCCCTAGGTCTTTTGGCCAGCAGCCATTTTGTGCCAGCAGCCTTGGGGAACCAAGTAAGCATGGGGGCTGGGGTCGGGGGTCTAGGGATGTTGGGAGCCGGGGAGGTCTCGGGAGGTGGGGAGGCCGGGCGCTGAGTGTTTGTAGGGTTGCCAGGTGCCCGGCATTTTTGCCTCCTGGCGGGAAAAATTCAGAAAATACCGGACATTTTAGGTGTCCGGTATTCTCTGAATTTTTTTACCGGACAGGAGCCAAGAATACCGGATTGTCCGGGTGAATACCGGACACCTGGCAACCCTATACCACCTAGGCCCAGGTTTTCAGGTCTGCGCTCCAGAGGCAGAGCTAACTAAGCAATGGATCACTTGAAGAGAGATGTGGACCATTTGGTGAGGCTGTTTAGAGGGTCAAAGAACAAAGGGGATCGGACATAAGAAAAAAGCCACCAGCCATTTTGAGTGTGTGAATAGAAGGGCAGTGACTACAGCAGGGGTCTCAAACTCACGGCCTGCAGGTCATCTCAGGCCAAAGCATATTTGAAAACGTATCCTCTGCTGCAGCCCTCCCCCAGCCCAGTAATGCCTCAAATTCAATTATGGTCTAAGCGAATTACTTAGACCACTTCCATGAGCTTCCTTCCATGAGTTTCAGCAACGTGTGGTGGCAACGAAGAATAGAGGAGAGTGGGGAGCAGCTGGCAGTGTCATTTCTAAGCAGCAAAATCTGTGGCATCCGTGCACAAATTCCACACAGATTTTTTATGCCATGGAAATTATCCAAAGTTCTAACAACCCGTTAGCTGAGACCGTGGCATAATTGGATCTGGGAATATAGCTTAGACCCATCTTTACAGCACGGCATCTAAAGTGACCCTAGCCTATCAAATCCTAGACAAAACGCTGGCAAGGGGGAAGTCTGCAAGAATGTGTTTGTGTTACCTTCACTGAACTAACATTTAAGGACATATTACCATAACACACAGGTCCTCATCCACTCTATATTATTAGCTAACAAAGGCATGATCAGATAACAATTTAAACTGCCTGCTTGCTAAATGCACAGGTAATCCCTGCTCTTCTGCATAGGAAATAGAGTAACTTTTAAATAGTATGCGCAGGATTTATTTCCTCTGTTCCTGAAGGTTAAAAAATGCCTACAGCTGCAGCTGTTCATGCACTGTACTTTGCAAACAGATTACCAGAAGACCCTCCAATCATTACAGTATGAAATCAGTTAGAGTAAATAACCTTAAGCGAGCAGAACAAGAAAACACGATGCTTAAAGGCTGCTCACAGAGGTAATTTGATTCTAGGAACTACACACAACGCAATTCTGCTTTTCCCTGTTTGTTTCAATACAGAAATCAAAACTAAACCTCCACTACCAACATACCCATTGGTGAAAGATGCTAGATGGACATCTTCCCGCCATGCAACAGGGACAAGACAGATCACAGCCGTGTGCATTTCCTAATCATCCTGCCTTTCCAGGGCACCTCCGTCCTCGCCTCGAGGGATCATCTGACTTTTCAGGTGTCACCGCCCAAGGGGAAGGATGGCCTAGTGGTTAGGGAGCAGGCCACAGATTTAGGAGAGGCAGGTTTAGTTACCTGCTGAGCTCTTGAGCAATTTGACCTAGTTGGATACTGGCCTCTGGGAGCCAATGAGCAGGGAGAGTCCCAGAGCCTAGACCCCAGCCCAATACTGAACATCTACACTGCACTTCAACAGCCTCATAGCCCAAGCCCCATGACCCCAGGGGCCAGTCATGGGTGTTTAATAGCAGTGTACACGTACTCCCAAGACAAGGCCTGTGCAGAAATTTAACCAGGGCTAAAGGAATTCTGTCCCCCAACAATTAGTGCAGGGGCCCCAGCTGGTTCTTATACAGCCCCGTGGCCCCAGAGGGCTGCAGGCTGCTGCTGTTCTGGCTCCTTTATGTGCTGCAGGAAGCGCCACCCAATCTCCACAGTGTTCCTCGGATGTGGCTCTACATGGCCTCTTGGTGGCCACATGGGCATGTCAGCTGACTCAGACTCCACAGACCCGGGTTCTAGTGCTACAGATCTGTTCAAGGGGGGCCTATAGCACCGCCCTACCTCACAGGGGTGTTGTGCAGTGCTCTAGAGTAACAAGAAAGTCCTTAAAACAGATATCTGGGGGGAGATTTACAAAGGCTGACGCAGCATTGGGCACCGATCTCCCATTGGCTCCTTCAAACATCTCAGCCTTAATATCCTTTTATTAGGGATCTTTGCCACATGGACTCTTGTTCACGGACATAGAGCCCATCCACTCACTTAATGCCCTACATGGCAACGACCCATGGGTGTGTTAAGTCTTTAAACTGCTGAAACATGCAAAATGCACTGTACGTTTTTCAAACACCCAGGAAGTCCACGCCCTGGAATGTTGATGATCTTGTTTTGGGTTTGTTTGTTTTTTTAAACATTTAGGGTATGTCTACACTAGCCCCCTAGTTCGAACTAGGGAGGCTAATGAGGGCGACCGAAATTGCAAATGAAGCGCGGGATTTAAATATCCCACTCTTCATTAGCATGTTTCCGGGCGGTCGCCATTTTGGAAATTGACTAGCCCAGAATAACTGCCCGTGTCTACACGCAGCAGTGAAACGGGAGTTCAAAATAAAGCCCTTAATTCGAATTAGCTGGTAAACCTCATTCCAGGAGGAATAACAGCTAATTCGAGTTAGGGCTTTACTTCAAACTCCCATTTCACTGCCGCGGGCAGTTATAGACGCGGGCAGTTATTCCGGGCTAGTCAATTTCCAAAATGGCGACCGCCCAGGAACATGCTAATGAAGCGTGGGATATTTAAATCTCGCGCTTCATTTGCAATTTCGGTCGCCCTCATTAGCCTCCCTAGTTCGAACTAGGGGGGCTAGTGTAGACATACCCTTGGATGCACTGAAAAGTTAAGCAACTTGTGAAGAATCAAACAGCATGTCAGTGGCAGGAAGACAACACAGTTCTCCTGCCACCCAATCCACACTGCTCCTTTGCAAAACCATGTAATCACGTGAGTTAGTAACTTGGACTGGATTCCAAGCAGTGCCTGAAAGACAAAGAACTCCATATTGCTAACTGCTTGTGCCATCGACGCTCATCCCAAATTAACAGCATCTAATGTGGTATGAAATGATTCCTTGCCGCCTAGCACGGGTGGGTTGTTTCCCGTTAGGCATCTAAGATCACCTGAAGTCCTCGTGTTTCCTCAGTTAAGCATTTGAAAATAGGCAGAATTTATTAAAATCTTTTAGCGTGAAGACTCCATGCGATAGGAGATGATGAAATCTTTTAATTGGAGGCAGCTGAGCGATAAAGAGAGCTAAACACGCCTCCACAACCCTACTAGGAGAGGAAGTGTTGCATTGGCACGTACCCTATGTATCTGGGTCTAGTCAGACAGCTGCAGTAACAGATGTTCTATGAGAAGCAACTTCAGATTTAAATACAGCCAGAGCCACGAAGACCCTGATGTAAACTTCGTGGGTCCCATTTTCCATTGCACCGCTTTCTTATGTTGCTCCACTGAGAGGGGAGCAGGTAAAATTGGGCTTTGCCCGGGCCATCACTCCCCACAATGCTCCCTTGGAGGTAGCACTGTGCAGAGGAGAAACTACCTCTCCCCCTTCCCCATGTACACTCTGGGAGACTAGGACCCAGGTGGTATCATATCCCCAATTCCGCCATTTCAAATCTAGCTCAGGCTGCTAGCCCCCCAAAGTTGAGACAACCTAAGGGCTATGTGGTGACCCATGGGAATAAGTTGGTGATCTCAGCCAGCCGCGCCTAGCTGAAAGGCATCTAGATCACAGAGGCAGAAGCACCTTTGCTGGGAGTCTCTGCAGAAGGATTCAGCTGGTTTGTTTGGAGCAGGGAGAATGAAGGTCTTGCCAGGTCAGGATTGGGGTAGCATGGGAAAACCAGGCAATGCCAATGCCACACCTGTTCTGCACCTGGCAGACTTAACTCTCCAGACACCAGTACTTTTGGCTAGCATCCAGTTCATGACATACAATAATCCAGAAAACAAAACTTACAAGGAACTGTATAACGTTTTTTGGGTTTTTTAAAATCTGCTAGTCACCAATCAGGATCAGCTCTGTGGAAAGGCCTAAGAACTCTATTTCTCTTACATAGGGTTAGGCTGAAGGCCCCTTTCTGTAACATCTCAACACAGTCTTGAACGTATTTACCCTCACGAGCCCCATGACAGACAGGGCAGGATTGTTGGCCCAACCATACAAACGGGGGCGTGAGATCCAAAAGTGCTGTTCCCAGACTTGCACCCTAACCACTGGGCCATCCTTTCTCTGTGTAGAGCAGGGATACCAAGCAGGAAAGCCTGACCTTCCCTCATTGATCACAGTTAAATGAGATCACCTTGAAAGATTACTCCTCACCCTTCCCGCCTAGGAAGTAGAAATATTCCTGTCTCTTCCTTTGATTTCATTTTTGCCTTAGTTGTGGCAAAAATGGGGCTGGGCTCCTAAATGTGGCTGTTTTGCGACAATAGGCAAATGGCTTTTCAAAGCGGGAGAGATGGGGGGAGGCAGGGATGGACATGAAATAGCCAGCCCAGCTTCCATGGTTTCTTGCTGTGGTCACTAGTCCCGATCCCTACTTTAACTTGTAGCAATAGAACTGGCTCCTTACCAATGGCTCCGTATAAAGTTAAGCAGCAGGATGACAGCGCCCAGGCAGTAACAGGCAGTAGAAGGAGAACCACAAGCTCTACTGAGAACTCGGGTTTTGTGTTCCCATCTTGCTACCTAAATGGAAAAAAAACAAATGGCGTTTGAGACAGCGAGACACATGCTGCTGCTATTTAATTTAGTGCTGACAATGTAATAGACACAGCTTATTTACAGGAACTAAACAGGACCAGATGCCCCATGATCATTCAATAATGGATGAGAAAGGAGCAGAAGATGTTGAACAGACTTGGCGTAAATAGAACACATTAGAGAACACCTCTTTCTAAATCCTGTATTAGAGATGTAATAGTGTAGTCGATTAACCAAATAACCAATAAGCAAAAGCTTATAGGTTAATACTATAGACTACACCAGTGGTTCCCAAACTTTTCGGCATCACGCCCCTTTTTGATTTTTGAGAAACCCTCATGCGCCCCCCCCCCCCCAAAATAGCAGCAAAATGTGTTGAACAAAAAAGAAAAGAAAAGAAAAGAAATGAAAAAAAGAAAGAACAACTGGGGGAGGGGGCAATTGACAGGGAGGGGGCTGGGTCACCTCGCGCCCCCCCTGGAATTTCTGCATGCCCCCCAGTTTGGGAACCCATGGACTACACGCATTTCCTCCCCCTCCCCCCGAGTAAATACTTTAGCAGGCTGGCCAGCAGCCTGGGTCAGTTCTGACTCGTGCTGGGTCCAGGAGCTCAGACCTCCCCAGACAGGGGCTGTTGCCACTCCACGCTACTGCCTCTGTATCAGAGGCAGCAGCACGGGGGCAACAGGCAGTCAGTCCATGAGGGGAACTGGTTTAAAACTGCCTCCCCTCATGGACCAGCTCCCACCTGGAACCCCACGCTGGTAGCAGCACAGGGTGAGATAGGAGGCTCCTTGGAAGTGGGGCCAGAGCATACTGGCTGCTGGCCCCACCCTCAGGGACTATAGAATAGTCGACTAACTGATAAGAATTCATGATGTTAATCGACAAATTGACCGATATTTAACATCCCTACTCTGTATCTCTCTCTGAAGCTACCTTAAACTCCAGGGTTATGTCTACACTGGCGGGTTCTTCCGCAAGAACATCTGGCGTAAGGTTTCTTGTGCAAGGACTCTTGCGCAAGAACACATCCACACTGCCATGTGCTTTTGCGCAAGAGCGTCCATGGCAGTGTGGACCCTCTCTTGCGCAAGAAAGCTCTGATGGCCATTTTAGCCATAGGGCTTTCTTGCGCAAAAAACCCCAGCCGCGCGTCCACACTGCCCTCTTGCGCAAAAAGGGCTTACACTTGTTAGGAGCGTAGCTCTTGCACAAGAACCCCTCTCTTCCCACGCTTTGCTGTAAATCTCCTTGCGCAAGAGTGGGCGGGCAGTGTGGACCCTCTGCAGAAGAACAGCTGTTCTTGCACAAGAACTCGCCAGTGTAGACATAGCCCAGTAGTGCATCCATTTTCCTATCAGGTTAAAATCTCAACAACTGGTTCACAGGGAAGCTAGGAATGGAGACTCTAAATATACTAGCTACTGTGTAGATGCAGAGAAAGGAAAATATTAAGGTGGTACTTTCTTTTTCTGCTGCTCAATTTATTCTCCTTGTTCACACCAGCCCTTCCATACTTTCCCACTTCTGTTGCCCGGGATCAGATAAGCCTTGACCTAACTGGTTGCAATTCCGTGCCTACCCCGAGGCTTTATTTTGGCTTTTGAAGTCATTCAAAGATACAAACTCCAGACCTCACAAGCTAAAGCTCTTGCCATCAGAGGAGAGAGGCCGTGCTAGTGACTGAGTTAGGTCACACGAAGTGAACTCCTGTGCTTACATACTCTGGCTTGAGCTGTGCAAAGGCAAAACATGGGGCCAAGAGGGGGAAATTCAGGTTGTACAGTTTTCCTTCCCAGTTCTGGCACCTCACTAACACCCTGCTCTGAAGCTCACTGAAGTCACTGAGAATTTTTCCATTGACTTCAAAGGCTTTGGATTGGGCCCCATCCTGCTGAAGTATTGCTCCTCCAGGTCCATCCTCTGCAGGGTAAATCAAGACAGAGTCGAGGGATCTGATGTCAGACCTACATTTTACCCTCCCACTCTTGTGAGTCCATATATTTCTTAGATGACAGATACACACTTCCCATGAACTTAATAAGCTGGGGACTTTTCAGCTGGGAAAAGAGATGACTAAGAAGGGACAGAATAGAGGTCTACAAAATCATGAGTGGTATGAAGAAACTAAATAAGGAAAAAGTTATTTCCTCCTTCCCATCACACAAGAACTAGGGATCACCAAATGATATTATTAGGCAGCCGGTTTTAAACAAACAACAGGAAGTTTTTCTTCACACAACATAGGGTCAACCTATGAAACTCCTTGCAGGAGGATGTTGTAAAGTCCAAGACTATAACAGGGTTCAAAAAAAAAAAAAAGAAGAATTCATGGAGGCTAGGTCCATCAATGGCTATTAGCGAGGATGGGCAGGAATGGTGTCCCTAGCCACTGTTTGTCAGAAGCTGGGAATGGGAGACAGGAGATGGATCACTTGATAATTGCCTGTTCTGTTCATTCCCTCTGGGGCACCTGACATTGGCCACTGTCGGGAGACAAGATACCTGGTTAGATGAACCTTTGGTCTGACCCAGTATGGCCGTTATGTTCTTTGCCTGTTAGTGACTCCCAGTTTTAATCACTGGGTCTTGTCTAGTCTCTTGTGTCATCTTCATACATTGTTATCTATGACCATCCCATATAGGAGATGTAGAAAACATGACATATGGGTAACGGTTGAATGAACTGGGCATATAGACTATGTCTACACTACCAGGGGCGGCCCGTGAACCTAGGCGAACTAGGCAGTTGCCTAGAGCGCCACTGGCCCAGCCGCCCGATGATGACGTCACGGGGGCGCCCCGTGATGACGTCATAGCCATTGACGGCTGTGCAGGCGGGGGCGCCAATCGTGCCGCCCGCCTGGGGCACCAGCTGCCGCAGCCGGCCTTGGGCCACTCCTGTACACTACAGGCTTTTAGCGCAAGAAGCTTTTTGTGGAAGAGATCTTCCGCAAAAAACTTCTTGCGCAAAAGAGCATCCACACTGCATGGACACTCTTGCACAAGAAAGCTCTGATTGCCATTAACAGAATGGCCATCAAAGCACCTGTGCTTTTTCTGATAGGCTCTTTTTGTGCAAGAAACCCCTGTGGAGCGTCCAGATACGTCTTTTTGCGCAAGAGCTGCACCAAAACCCCTCTGTCCTGTCGATTTACTGTATTTTTTCTTGCGCAAAAATGTGCTTGAGGTGCGGACGCTCCGCTGGTTTTTGTGCAAAAACCTTGTAGTGTAGACATAGCTCTATAGTCCAATCCAGGCTAAGGAGGAACATGATTCCAACCACCTTTTACCTATTGGGAGATTGTTAGGAGGATGGCGTTCAAGCATTTTCTACGTCCACCCAGGGTAGGATGAGAAGGAATCACCTCAGCTTGCGTCCAGGGAGATTTAGGTTGGATATTAGGAAAAACTCTCTCACTATAAAGGATAGTGAAGCATTGGAACAGGTTATGCGGGAGGCTGTGGAATCCCCATCATTGGAGGCTTTTAAGAACGGGTTACACAAACACTCGTCAGGGATATTCTAGGTATATTTATCATTTGTCTACACTTAAAATAATACAGCAGGACAGCTGCTTTGCTGTCGCACATCAGTGTAGACACTATGGCAACAGGAGGGGTTCTCCCATCACAATCTGCCTTGCAGGAGGCAGTAGCTAGGTCAACAGAAGAATTCTTCCTTGACCTGGCATGGATTACAGCAGGCATTAGGTTGGTGTCGCTATGCCTCTTGGGGTGTAAAGTTTTCACACCCCTGAAAAACAAAGTTGTGCCAATTTAAGTTTTCAGCGTAGACTGACCCTTTAGCGTTGACTAAACACAGAGATGGACTAAATACCCTCTTGACCCTAGATCACTCTTCCAGCCTGTAGTGAGTCAGGTTGGCCTCTTGCTGACCCAGAATGGGAAGCATTCCCTAACATCCCTTGGTGGGTGGTGCCCAAGCATCCCAACCCCACCCACAGGAAGCAGAAAGGCAGGGTTGGGACTATAAGAGCAGGGCTGGAGAGCTCAGTTGGAGCCCAGTAGGCGAGTAAGCCAGATGCTCTCCCCGTGCTCCTGAGGAGAAAGGCGCGGCTGCCCCACCCCAGGAGGAAACACTGGGTTGGGGGGCTGCCAGCCCAAGAAGACGAGCCAGGGCCACCATGACCAGACAACTGGCCAGGTCGTCCAAGACCCCTGCCGGGCTCAGGAGATTGGGCTGTGCCACCTAGATCGCTGCTAGACCCTGACTGGAGACCACGGACACGCTGCAAGTACTTTCGTCCCTGGCAGATACAGCAGAACAGAGGTGGAGCCAGGTAGGCCCCCGGGGAGAGGGGGGAAGGGGGGAGACTGGGAAGCAGCCCAGGCATAGCCGACCTAGGGCCAACTGAGGACATGGGAGGTCAACTGGTCGGCGTGTTGCGACCAGGATCCCCACTGACCCCCTGACCTGGTCAGTGTGTTGCGGCCAGAATTCTCGTTGACCCCCTGACCTGGTCGGCGTGTTGAGGCCAAGATCCCCGCTGACCCAGAGGCAGCCTGCGCTGCCAATGTTAGGGTCCTGGGCTGGGACGCAGTGGAGCGGGTGGGCCTGCGTCCCCCCTTCCCTTGGGTGGCAGGTTTCCCCCAGTAGGGATAAAAACCCTGCACTTGTCGGCTCTCCGCCAGCAACAGGCCTGAGCTGCAAAATGTTTAACTCTTGGTACTGGTTGTTGCCCCCCCACCCCAACAAGGGCTAGGCCTTGTAAACTGCTGCTCGACCTGCAGCCACGTCTGAGCCCTTACCTGCGACTGTTTGCTTGCCACCCTGCCCTGATCACGATTTGGGCCTTATAAACGATTAGCTCCACCTGTAGAGCCCGCAGAGCCCTTAACTGCTTAAGATCCCGATTTGTAAACTGTTTGTTTGTTACCCCGCCTGGATCCTGGGCGTGGCACTATAATCTGCGGCTCGACCTGCTGTCAGGCTGGAGCCCCTATACTGTTGCATTGTGTTTGGTTTGCCTGCCCCACCCTGTACTCAGGGCCTGGCCTTAAAGAGTACCCACAGGGTTGGGGGAGGGCAGAGGGGTGTTGTTTACTGGCCTGAGCACAGGTCCAAGCTCCAGGACTGAACCAGGGCGTTTACACAGCCCTACAATGTTTTGTTTCGTAATGGTTCTGTAATTATTCATGTCCATGCATGCACGCGTGCAGGCCCAATGCCCCAATGAGGCTGTACAGACAAACAGACAGCAGGATCCCTGACCCAAAGATTTTACAATCTAAAGAACATCACCCCGGAGCCATCTGGGAATTCATCACTGCTGAATTCAGGGCCTGGATCAGCAATGGGACTTTTTTCTAGTGACTTCAACAGAATTTGGATCAGGCCCACATTCAGGATTGGCAGCAGCATGGGAAGTGGATGTACGATGTCAGTGGAACATTTAGAACCAAATACACCTGTTAAAGGTAAATGCCACACCATGGATTTCAATAAAGCTTCACCTATTGACATCAAAGCTGAACATGGCCCACCTTGCCTGAGTCTTGCAATTCTATCTATGCATATATTATAGATGCATTTGATAAATGACCAGTCCTGAGAAGCAAAGAGTGGGGAACAAGGCAATTTGGAAGGCAATGCTGGTCCAAAGCACAAAGTGCGACCTCTAGAGTGTGAGGCAGGTTTCCCCTGGCGAAGAGATGCAACGCTCAGATAAGCAGGGCACCGGTTTTTCATGCCAAGAGTTGATTCAATTAGTTAGACAACAATTGTCCTGGAATTACAGATCCACTAATGACTGAGAAAGCAGATTTATAGTCTCTTGGTTGCTGGTATAAATAGTTTGTATTTTAAATTGAATTTAAAGTACAGTGCGTCACAGTGCTGCTAAAAAGGGATCTGCTATTTAATCTGTCTCAGAAAGAAACAAGGTAAGATGAGTTATCACCTTTTGAATTAAAAAAGGACAACAACAGGTGATTGACTGATGGGAGCATGTAGTCATATGCTGGTAATTTATGCAAACTTCCTAATACTGATGCTTTCAATGGGAATTATTTTGGCTGCACTCAATTGGATTGTGACTTGAGGCTTATTATGCAAGCTTTTTAACACATCTGCAGAGTACTTCACTCAGGGAGTAGCTCAAATGCAAATCAGAACTCACCCTTTTCCTGACGCACCTAGATTGGCCGCTGCCCCAGCTGGAGCAGAGCGAGTGCATCAATTTAAATAGTCTCTCCTGAAATACAAGTCTTTGGAGGTCAAACTAGATGACCATAGGGGGTCCCTTCTGGCTTTTGCAAGCAAAACAAAAAACCCAAAGCATCTTTAATCACTGAATTTTGGCTGAGAAGGAACACCTGACAGGTAGAGTTCAAACTCTTCAAGGTAAAAAGTCTCAGAGGGGTAGATGGGTTAGTCTGTACCTTTAAAAACAGTGAGCAGTCCTGAACCACCTTCAAGACTAACAAATGTATTAGGTCATGAGCTTTTGTGGGTAAAACCCACTTCATCAGATGAGTTGGAGTGGAAATTACAGAATCCAGGGTATATATAACAGCAAAAGATAATCTTCAAGGAAGAGATTGCCTAGCACTATGTGTTTCTTCAGAATCTAGCCCAGTTCTGCTTGGGGGCCTCTAAGTGCTATCCTGTTCCAATAATAAATGAAACAAACCACAAAAATTAATGGTAAATGATTTGGAGTACACTGAATGACTATTTAGATGACTATTACTTTTATTGTACCTCCTTGTGTTCCCCAATACATGTGTATGAAGAGGCTAGAACAGCGGTTCCCAACCTTTTCCAGATGGGGACCCATTTTGACAATTCAGGAAGACTTGGTGACCCAAGGCAATTCAAAAACGGAGGGAGGAGGGAGGGCAGAGCCACCTGGGAAGACACTTGGTGACCCTTTTGAAATGTAATGGTGACCCATATTTGGGTCCCGACCCATAGGTTGGGAAACCCTGAGCTAGAAGGATCGCCACATACATTAATTGCACAAATTCTCTGCTGCCATACCTTTCTTTCTTACTGCAGTTACAACAGCAGAAAGTCTGACCCTAATCAGGCCAAAGTCACACAATAAAACTCTGGGTATAGAGAGAAGTAAAAGCAAGGTCTCCTCAAATTTAGGTAGTGCTAGCTATATCACTCTGGGGTGAGAAATTCACATCTCCCCCTTCCGCCCCAAGACATGTAGTTAAGTCAACCTAAGCCCCACTATAGCTAGCACTAGGTCGATGAAAAAAGTATTACTCCCTCTGAGAGGTGGATTTACTACAGCGATAGAAGAACCACTTCTGTCACTGTAATAAGCATGTAAAACAGAGGTGCCAGCACAGGGGAAGCTAGGGAGCCAAGGCCCTCCCCCACTTTTTACTGGCTCTAAGGGCAAGTGATGGGGGAAGAGGAGTGAGTGGGAAGCAGTGTTCCTGTAAGGCGTGGCTGCACAAGCACACTCAGGAGAGAGGCCAATGCTGCCCGGCTGATTTGCAGAGTGCCCACAGCTAGGTTGTTTGTTTCTACTGGTATGTGCAAATGCGCACCACTTCAATGCACATAAAATTATTCCACATGTGGATGGAAAAACTCCTCACATGGATAGAAAAGATTAGAGGGAACAAAAAGATTAGAGGGAACATTGGTGGAGAGTGGGGTTGTGATGCTACACCCTATATTCTTCACAGAAATATTATGATATGACTATGACAAGATGGGTCATGTGAGATATCATTGGAAAGGTCATGATTTACTGACTATGATTATCCTATTTGTATGCATGGATCATTTCTGTATCTGAAGTTAGAAATACTGACCATGTAACAATCACAAAAGCGTGGATTACACTTCAAGAACACCCACCGGACATGGATGCGCCATTAGGAAGAATAAGACAACTTGGAAGATGCTAATCTCACTCCTTCCTGGGGGGCTGCTTTGACATTGCGGAGTCGTGATTGTGTCACATGGAATGGGATGCCATCTGGAACTGGTACTTTTCCATTGGAAGGGAATGTGTGTGTAGAGGGGGGCGCAAACTTGGAAACAAAGGATTCCCACCGTATGCAAATCCTATTTAGGACTGGGGAGTGAGTTAATCTGGGCTCTTCTCCACTGCTTCCAGGCCCAAGAAGGAAAACTGCTGAAAACCCCTCAAGAAACAAAGGAACTAAACTGGGAAGGGCAGTGACCCCAATACATCACTTGACACATGGTGGTGGAGGGAAGGGGCCATGCAGTACTAGGAGTTTGGGAGGAAGAGCTGTGCAAAAGCCAGGGCTCGGAGTCAGCAGGGATGGGGCCTCAGGGGGTGAGGCAGGGGCATGGCTTGGGCACCTGCACCCTCCCACTTTTAGGGTACTTCCACCATTCCTCATCCAAAACTACAGCAGCAAAACTGCAGTGTTTCTAGTGCAGACATAGTCCAAGCCTCTCCACCGTCTGCTTTCACTACCAGATAATAATTCCAGTGATGACCATAAGTTATTTGTGCAATATTTTCAAATAACTCAAGATAAAAATAAATTCAGTACAAGTCTCCTGAAAGCATGCTCTAGGGTCCAATGTACTCTGTATCATTTCTTGTTAAACTTTTTTACATTGACTAGAACAGCATGCCGATATTATAACTAATCCAATGTTTTTCCACAAACCATGATTCATTCTTGATTTGAGCCATTTCCTGGATATTTGTACAAATGCTCAAAACACAAAACACACCAAATGTCTGCCAATGAAATGAACAAGAAATTGATTTGGATTGCCTAGGCTGTTATAGGTTAAAAACAACAACATAGCATTTATGTGAGCAGATCTGTAAAAAATCAGATTACAAATGTGACATCCTCTTCAAAAGCAACTTCAGCTCCCAAATTTGCGTAAACATTTAATCAGCTGGAAATGCTATTTATTGCTTTGCATGCACCACTGACATCGTCTCATTAATATTTAGTGTTTGTTCCAGGGAAATGTATTTTATTCCATCATCCAAGCGAGCTGACTTTTAAACGTGTTACATTTTAATTTGCTCATCCCCAGCTCTGAAATAGAGGCTTGGTTCCAATTGATGTGACTTCTTTTTTTATATTTGGTTTACCATGAGGAACAGCACGAAACCAGACTTCACTGAGCCAAAGAGATCTTTGGCATCTCTATGCTAATCCGTCTGTCTAGGTCCTTATCTGACCACCATTCCCCTAGCATCTGAGAGCCCATCACAATCTGGTGAATTTCACCTTACAATGCCCCTATGGGGTAAGGAAGACTTAGCATTCCCCTTGCATAGAAACAGGACTTCATCAGTGCAAACCAGGCATCTTTTAGTTTGCATCGGGAAGGTCTACACTGGACAACCACAATGCAACATGGTACAGCGCTCTTCAGTGCACATGCCCATAGTCTGGACCGTAGTGCCTTGGAGACAAGTCCAAATTACAAAGTCACACAAGGGACACGTGCCGGAGCTGGGAAATAAACAGATCTCGGGAGACTGAAGTTCAGTGCCTTCAGTACAAGGCTATCCTGACCCCATAAGGGACAAAGGGCGTGGCTTGTGTGTTCCCCCATGATGTGTAGGAAGCACCCGCTCCCATTTGCAGAGGCATGCTCCGGCCCATGGCACATGTAAGGAAGGGGGTGCTGGGATCTGTGGGCATTCCTGGGATGGTCTACGACTCATTCCGCCCCTTTACTTGAGTTTAGGGGAGGCAGAGTGAAGAGGTAGGCTTTGCCCCTAGAACTAGTGTATATTGGATCAGTGACTGGCACCAGGAGCGTTTTGACACGGTGAACTCTTCACACTGGCAGTGGGGGCATCCAGCATACAGGCAGGTAAAACGAGCATAGCTAGTGCGAGGGGTCATTAACATAATCCTTGTGACAACAAGAGATTGGGAAGGGTTGTTCCACTTCATGCCTCAAGCCGTCCTCTAACAAGCAATCACCATGATGAGACCCAGTGTGGGAGGTGGATCGCTCCACATCTGCATACTGCAGGGTTTTTACACCTTCCTTCGAAACATCTGGTGCCACCATTTGCTGGAGACGGGACACGAGGCTAAATGGACCTTGATTCTAATAGAGTCCGGCAATTCCTAGGGTCCTAAGCTGGAGTCGGTGAGACGGAGTTAAAAAAGGAACGAGATCTACTGAGGGCTAGTGGCTCCCCTGGGTGAGTTAGCCCCAAATGGAGACAGAGACACAGCAGGTATTTGGGCTTGCAGAGTTTCCTTCTCACTCTCCAGTAGGGGATGTACGGGGAACACAATGTCCTGCTGAACTCCTGGATCAGAGCCACACTGCCTCCAAGCCCCCCAGCTGCAGGGGAGCCTGATCCCTGAAGTCATGCGGTCCATTCACAGATGCCAATCGGGGATGGGTGTTGCGCCATTGAGGCCCCTCCAATGGTGCTCAACCCTGTGTACGTACCAGTTTGGGATGGAGGGGGGCGCCGTGCCTCCCCTCCTGCTTATACCTGTAACTCGTGCCAGGCCGTAAGGTCTGGTAGCCTCAAGTCAATAACAGTGCCTCTTGCTGCAGGGCAGTGCAGCCCAACGGCCAGAGTCAATAGTAATGCCCTCTTACCGCAGGGCAGCATGGCCTAGCAGCCAGTCAGTATCAATGCCCTCTTCCCACAGGGTAGTGTGGCCTAGTAGCCAGAGTCAATATCAAAGGTCTGTAGATTCCCACTTGGGGTTGGTGAGGATGGAGTAGGGGGTCCCAGCCCAGGGTCCACCGCTAGCTTGGTGGGGAATCCTATGGAAACATGCCAAGCTCCTGAGGGTACAACTCTCCGCTCTGGGCTACTTCCTACCCATCTCTCCAGCGTGGTCTTCTCTGTCTCTTCCCTTCAGAACTCTTCCCTGGGTTTCCCGCTGCCTGGTGACAGCATCTGGGTGCACCTGCACTTCCTCTTCAGGTGCTCCTGCAGACCCTCCTTCCTCGTCAGCGGTCAACCCAGACTGAGCTGCTTCACAGGCCTTTATAGCTGGCTTCCAGCTGGAGTATGCCCAGCAGGGCTGTGGGGGTGAGGCCTTCTCCGCCAGGCGGCCAGGGTTAACCCTCGCCAGTGTGAGGTTGGTACATCCCATCACAGATGGAATTGGGCTGTGGGGTCAAAGCAGACTAAGTCCGTACTGACTTCCATATGATTAGAAGAGAAGGTGGAAGCATCTCTTTATGGACCCAATCTGCTGGACCCTGCTATTTACATCTCAAGAGTAGAGGGCAGCAAAGGACCGAAGTTGATCCTTGTAAAATTAATAAAATCTTTGCAACTCTACCAAAAGAATAGATCAACATAATTTGAGGAAGAGTCAACATATTTTTTGTAAAGGGAAATTGTGCCTCATCCATCTACTGGAATTCTTTGAGTGGTCAACAAGCATGTGAACAAGGGGGATCCAGTAGATATAATGTACTTAGATTTCCAGAAAGCCTTTGACAAGGTCCCTCACCAAAGGCTGTTAAGTCAACTGCCATGGGATAAGAGGGAAGGTCCTCTCATGGGTTGTTAACGGGTTAAAAGATATGAAACAAAGGGTAGGATAAATAGTCAGTTTTCAGAATGGAGAAATTTAACTAGTGGCATCCCCCAAGGATCTGTCCTGGGACTAGTCCTACTCAACAAATTAATAAATCATCTGGAGAAAGGGGTTATCAGTTAGGGGGCAAAATTTGCAGATGATACAAAACTACTCAAGATAGTCAAGTCCACAGTAGACTGTGAAGAGCTACAAAGGATCTCACAAAACTAGGTGACTGGGCAACAATGGCAGATGAAATGCAATGTTGAAAAATGCAAAGTGATGCACATTGGCAAATATAATCTCAACTATACATATAAAGTGACAGGGTCTAAATTAGCTATCATCACTCAAGACTGAGATCTAGAAGTCATTGTGGATAGTTTTCTGAACACATCCTCTCGATGTGCCACGGCAGTCCAAAAAAAGCAAACAATGTTGAGAATCATTAAGAAAAGGATAGAGAAGACAACAGAAAATATCATATTGCCTCTATATAAATCCATGGTACGCCCACGTTTGAATACTGTGAGCAGATGTGGTCACCTCATCTCAAAAAAGATGTATTGGAATTGGTAAAGGCTTAGAAAAATGAGTAGGAGTATGGAATGGACACCACTGAGGAGGGATTAATAAGACTGGGACTTTTCAGCTTGGAAAAGAGTCAACTAAGGGAGCATGTGATGGAAGACTATAAAACAGGGGTGGACAATTTTAGCAGGGGAGGGGCTACTTCACAAATTTTTGAAGTGGCCTGGGCTGCTCTGGAAGGAGTGAGGTCTTGAATGGAAGGGACGGGGCCAAGACACTTCTGTACTCCCCCGCCCATAGACCCTTATTGGCCTGGGAGTAGGGGAGCGGGTGTAGTCTTTACCCCCGTCCCTCCCTGAGAGAACTGCCAGCTGTTCTGAACAGCTGGCAGTTCCCTCAAAGCTGGAGTGGGCAATAATTTTTGACCAGGGGCCACTTCAGAAATATTTTAAGTGGCCCCGAGAGGGGTGAGGCCTCAGGCGGAAGGGGCAGGGCCAGGACACTTTCATGCTTCCCCACCTACAGACCCAGTATGGCCGTTCTTATGTAGCAATGCACAGTTTGCTTGCCTGTAAGGTCCAGCTCATGAGTATCTGGTAGCATCTGGATCGTAAGTCAAGCACAAAACTTCAGTGAAAGTCTGGGGAAAGGAGTCACATTTCAAGCCATCTGCCTGTGCTACTGCTTTTAGCGTAGCCTAGAGGATGTCTGTGTCTGGCCATTCTGAAACCCCGAACTGCACGTGTTCTACGACAAACTCTGATTTCTGCTGGATGATTTCCTTGAACCATTATTTTTTCCCTTAACTCTAGAGGATCCAAGGAACAAGCACTTGCTTTTCTCAGATGACTGTTGGATTAAGGGGGGGGGGGTGGAAATAACCTATAACCACCCAGCAACGAACAGTGATAAGCAGATGCCCACAATTGCTTGGATTATATTCAGTGGTGGCTGTTACTGGGCACTGCAGTGATAAATCTCCCACAAATTATATCAATTAACTGACCTGACACCAAATCTCTCCCCTCTGACTTGTCAGTTCAGCTACTGACAAGGCCCAGTGGGCACACTTTCATGTAACAGAAGATGAACTTGAGAATGAAATGGATACTCAGCTAGGACTTGACATTACTACTCCCTGGGTGCTGTCGAAGTGACAGCTATTGGCCATGACTGAACGGAAGCATTAGCAACGCCTTAACTAGACCTCACTGGCACCTGGATTGTACTGGGGCGCTCGCACCAATAGTCTCCTTGCAGAGAGAAGAGAGGGGAAATGGTGTGAAATCTAAATGGGCTCTGATCATCATGAGTTTCCTCTAGCAAGGAGAGTGGTCAGTGCGCTGCTAGCAGCAAAGGAAAAAGAGGAAAGACATTTTTTACTGGAGGACATCTTGCCGTCTGTTCAGTGGTTCTCCACAAGGAGAAGATTAAGGGGACTTTTTTTTAAAACCAACTTCATTAGGCAGAGAGATCAAAGTTCTCAAATTCAGCTCAGCTTCAGCAAATGCCATCTGCTGAAATGACATGTCTGGAAAGCTGGGAAATTAATACTACAGGTGCACATGGTGTTTTTGGGATGGAAGTTTTATGATCTCAGCACAACGTGTAGAGAAAAAGCTGCTGTGCTTTTGTGTGCATGCACCGCCAGTGATGGGGCAAGATAGCCCCCTGGTGTGACTCCCAGCCTTTGTTTCAAGGACACGGTAGCCAAGACTTGTGGCTGGAGAAATCATTAGACACACCTTGGGTACATACAAGTCAGCATCAAGAAAGCAACTTGCTTTCTTTATATACAATCTGACCTAATATAAAAATATACTCCACCCAGTCAGTTTGTCATGGTCAGTGCTGAACTTACATGGTTGGCAATGGCCACACGGTTGGCGTGAGAAGAACGGGTGTGGAGTGATGGAGATGGTCCCTGCATGCAGGTGTTATTGCAATACTGAATGACAAAACTAGATGGGAAGATTCAGGGAGAGCTGGCCAAGAATATGATGTAAGCAAGGTCTGAATGAACCCTGACAGCAAGCTGGGAGGAGGAGAGGCTTTCGGCGCAAACTGTCTTTACACATCTTCTCTGCCTAAATATTGAGCAGACAGAGCAGGACTCTCAAAGTGAATAAACTTTGGCTGGTGCTGGGTTACAAATCATTTTAGTATCAAATGCAGAGCTAGCGAAATGTTGTTTCAGTGTTGTTTTTGTTATTGTATGAATTCACAGAAGCAGAACTGTGCTTAACCTGTCCTAAATGAAGAGGTCACCCTCAGCTGAAAGAACCTTGTTAAGACTGGGGCTCGAATGCCACAGCCTTGCGAAAGTAGAAGGGTTACATATCAAAACAACATTGTTCAGTCTGCACTCCCAAGTCCACACTGATAGACTCTTTGCTTTAACTACAGCATTTCTTACTTCGACACTCAACTGCTCCCCCAAACAAAGAAGTAATTAAGTTGCTCTTCATACACTATGTTCAAGGAAATGCCAGCTATTGATGTAATCACGGGTGTCCCCTCCCCATCTGTCCTGTATTTGGGGCTTTTATATAAAAAGAGTGAATTACAAATATTCTGCTTTCCCATCTTCAGTGTTTTGGCTTCTGGATATGGTCCTAGAACATGCACCCTTTCTCTGCCCAGAGGAACAGCATAGACAGCAGCACGATAAGTATCCCTCATACCATGCTGCTGATCTCCCTCCCATCCTGATCTGGATGAACTAGGCTCCATGACCTATTTAATTCTTGGCCTTTCTACTGACGCAGCCAATAGACAGTCAGTTAATGCCACCTTCACAAGTGGCTTTTGAGATCTGGTCACCATGCAAGAAAGGGCTGAGCCCAGCCATTCATTTCACATGGGCTACCATGCAGCCATTGGATGGTCATGACTGAGTCAGATCCAAAGCTAATACAAGTCAATGACAGGACTCATTGACTTCAGTACACTTTGGATTAGGCTCCTGTGATGACTGACCCAGATGCGATTTGCACCAATGCCCTAGAAGTGAAAGGCTCAGTGGTTTGTTATATGACAAGTCTGGCCCGGTCTCATAACCTGAACATTATCTAATCCTAATATAATAGCAATAGCTCAAGAGCATTACAATTTCTATTTTAGCGGAAGTCTTGACTCCGTTATGCCAATGAACAAGGGGTATTTGCCCATGAAGGACAGCAACACATTTGCGTGCATTATCCTGGCAATCTTCGAACTCTCAAGAGGGGATTTCTCTAAATGATTCTGAATGAGCATGCAAACAAAGCTAGCCAGGGATCCAGAGTTAATTCGGGTTAACACACGCATCTCATGGCAACCTGACGCAAGAAAACCAAACCTTATTTCTCCTCCTGCCTAGTAGTTCCTAGAACAATTCACAGTCTTAATTTGTTTGTTCTGTCCAACCCTAAGTATACTTCACTCCGCCTCAAGCAAAAACCTTTAGCAGACATGAGTTAAGAATAGAACGAAAACTGAGATGATAAAGTGAATAAACAAAGACCAACAAGAATACAGAAAATCTTGCACAAGGGACATTTTGCTGAATTTTGCCACTGTTACTAACAAGAGAGGGGAAAAACATAGTGTTTAAGTCGCTGCAGGACCAAACAAAACATGTAGATAGTATCATGAGCTCTCGTGGGCACAACCCACTTCTTCAGATGAATGAAAAGCTCATGATACCATCTACATTTGTTTTTAGTCTCTACGGTACTACAGGACCATTCATTGTTTTAATTTTTTTCAGTTACAGACTAACATGGCTACGCTTCTGAGACTTTTAAACCAGAGGGGGAAAGTTCGCAATAAATCCCTAGTGTAGACAAGGCTTAAGATTGCAACAGGTAAACCACACAGTACTTAGAAACACATCAGTATACACTGCACCATAGTGTAATTCCGTAGCCAAGCCCTGATCAACTGAAATTCAGCTTCTATAACACCATTCTCTTTGAAAAATCATGGAAGTCGGGAGAGATTCTAGAAGACTGGAAAAGGGCAAATACAGTGCCCATCTATAAAAAGAGAAATAAGAACAACCCAGGAAACTACAGACTAGTCTGTTTAACTTCTGTGCCAGGGAAGATAATGGAGCAAGTAATGAAGGAATTAATCTGCAAACATCTTGAAGAAAATAAGGTAACAGCCAGCATGGATTTTTAAAGAACAAATCATGTCAAACCAATCTGATGGCTTTCTTTGACAGGATAACAAGTATTGTGGATAAGGGAGAAGCGGTGGACATGGTAAGACTTTAGTAAGGCATTTGACACGGTCTCACAAGATCTTCTATCAATAAACTAGGCAAATACAACCTAGATGGAGCTACTATAAGATGGGTGCATAACTGGCTGGATAACCGTTCTCAGAGAGTAGTTGTTAACGGTTCACAATCATGCTGGAAGGGCGTAACAAGTGGGGTTCCACAAGGTCTGTTTTGGGGCTGGTTCTGTTCAATATCTTCATCAATGATTTAGATGATGACATAGCCATAGAGAGTATGATTATTAAGTTTGCAGATGATACCAAACTGGGAGGGGTTGCAAACGCTTTGGAGGACAGGGTCACAATTCAAAATGATCTGGACAAACTAGAGAAATCGTCTGAGGTAAACAGGATGAAGTTTAATAAGGACAAATGCAAAGTGCTCCACTTAGGCAGGTACAATCAGTTTCAAACATACACGATGAGAAGTGATTGTCTACAAAGGAGTACTGCAGAAAGGTATTTAGGGGTCATAGTGGATGACAAGTTAAACCTGAGTCAACAGTGTGACACTGTTGCCAAAAAAAGCATACATGATTCTGGGATGCATTGACAGGAGTGTTGTGAGCAAGACACGAGAAGTCATTCTTCCACTCTACTCTGCGCTGATTAGGCCTCAATTGGAGTATTATGTCCAGTTCTGGGCACCACATTTCAAGAAGATGTGGAGAAATTGGAGAAGGTCCAGAGAAGAGCAACAAAAATGATGAAAGGACTAGAAAACATGACCTATGAGGAAAGACTGAAAGAATTGGGCTTGTTTAGTTTAGAAAAAGAGAAGACAGAGGGGACATGATAGTGGTTTTCAAGTATCTAAAAGGGTGTTAGAAGGAGGAGGGAGAAAAATTGTTCTCCTTAGCTTCTGAGGATAGGACAAGAAGCAATGGGGTTAAATTGCAGCAAGGGAGGTTTAGATTGGACAGTAGGAAAAACTTCCTACTGTCAGGGTGGTTAAACACTAAAATAAATTGCCTGGGGGGGGGTTGTGGAATCTCCATCTCTGGAGATATTTAAGAGCACGTTAGACAGACACCTGTCACAGATGATCTAGATGGTGCTTGGTCCTGCCATGAGGGCAGGGGACTGACTCGATGACCTCTTGGGGGTCTCTTCCAGGTCTAGTATTCTGTGATTCTCTGTATCACACGAGTGACTCAAGGCCTGAACTGTGATCTGGCCTGATTGTGTTGGGCACTGTGCAAAAACAGAGGGTATGCCTACGTCGCAGCTGCAAAGCATGACTGCAGTATGTGTAGATGCACAAGCTCACTTCGGGCAGTGGCCACTCCAGTAGGTGCCCAAGGTCCCAGAGAGGTGTGGCTGTCATATGCTATTTTCCCTATTTCCCTTAAATAAAGTATGGCCACCAATTGCCCTGACAGAGTCCTAAAGAACAACAACAAGTGCTTTTTTTTTTTTTTAATTTTGCCCAACTGGTTCATTTCAATAGTTCCATCTTCACAATTCCAGAAAGACAAATCAGACAGCACTGGCTAAATGTGTAACCGATGGGCTGCAAGCTCTTATCCTACGCTGCTGGAGCAGTTTCAAACAACAGCTTCTGATTAACTGTACCAGTTATTTAAAGCTGGCCGTTTGCCCCTAGGAAAAGCGTCTTATTTAAACACTAGAGATTCATAGACCCAAATACAGCTAAAAATTGTTGACATTAACATGCCTTTCAATTAAACATTATAGGCCAAGTATAGCCCTGGTGCCAATGGGAGCAACTCTACTGGAGTTGCACCATGACTGACGCTGGCCTACAAATGTGACATTCACTAGTCTGCCAAATCCTGCATTCCCCAAGGAGCTAAGAGGAAGCCTCCAGAGATAGACGCTTGTGTTCTCAGCTGGAAGTCAGGTTTTTCCAATGCGATACTTCTGACTTCTTTGGGGGACTGCATAGAGTCATGTTCATCAATTGTAGGGCCAGAAGACACCAGTCTCGTCTGACCTCCTCCGCAACACAAGCCAGAAAATTCCACCGAGGGTACGTGTACCCAGCAAAGAAAAACCTGTGGCTAGCCCATGCCAGGTGTCTCAAGCTCGCAGGGTTGGGGCTGCAGGGCTATGTCATTGCTGTGTAAACATATGGACCGGGCATCAGCCCAAGCTCTGGGAACCTCCGACGTCACAGGCCGAGCCCAGCCCAGACGTCTACACAGCAGTCAAACAACCGCCCAGCCTGAGCCTTGCGAGCCCAAGTCGGCTGGCATAGACCAGCCACAGTGTCTAGCTGCTAGGTAAACATAACCTACATGGCTCCTGCATGAAAGCCAGAACTTCTGGCCTGCAACATCTCGCTCAGAAAAATATTGAGTCCTGATTTGATCACTTTAAGTCACGGAAAATCCGCCATGTCCCTAGATCAGTTGATCTGATGGTTAATTATCCTTGCATTAAGGAATTGTGCCTTTTTTAAAGCTGGATTTGTCTAGCTTCATTCTCCAGCTATTAGACCTTGTTGTTCCTTCATTTAAAGAGAGGATTATGGCATGCTCTTGTGGCCAACTTTTACTAACTTGGGACTAAAGTCCGCTCTTCATATCATATCATCGAGTTCAGTGGTTTTCAAACTTTTTTTCTTGCAACCCAGTTGAAGAAAATTGTTGATGCTCATAACTCAACATAATTATATCTTTTGGACTGGAGTGCGGGCTCTGGGGGTGGGGCAGGAATCAGTGTCTGGAGAACAGGAAGGGGCATCAGGTTCAGGGGGGGCTCAGGACTGGGGCAGAGGGTTGTTTGGGCATGGGCTTACCTCCAGCGGCTCCTGGTCAGCCACGCAGAAGGGGTGCTAAGGAAGCTTCCTGCATCTCCTGGCACCACGGACCACGCTGAGCCCCGGAAGCGGCCAGCAGCAGGTCTGGCTTCTAGGCGGAGGTGCACAAGCAGCTCTGCTCACCTGCAGGTACAGATTCCCACTTCCATTGGCCGGGAATTGGCCAATGGGATTGTGGAACCAGTGCTCAGGATAGGGGCAGCACAGAGAGCCCCGTGGCTGCCTTGCCTAGGAGTCAGAGTTGCTACTAGTCACTTCCGGGATGCAGCGTGTTTCACAGTGCCAGGACAGTCAGGAAGCCTGCCTTACCACCCCCACTAGTCACCAGGTCCCCCTACAGCAAAGTGACCCAGTGCCAGACACTGTGCGACCCAGTGCTGGGTCACAACCCATAGTTTGGAAACCACTGATCCTAGTTGATGCAATCTGCCTTTTGGGCAGTCGCAGACAAACAGCAGGAGCTCTTCTAAGTCTCTATCTACATTCATCACCGTTTGTGCCTTTGACATCGCCTGTCCCCTCACCACAGAGGGGGTTCTCATCTGCAGGCATTTATTGCGCTGCCATCCGGACCCATGTTCCATTGTCAGCAAGAACGTGATCAGCAGACGCTCCGGGCATCAGCGGCAAGAGAAAAAGAACAGAACAGCCTGCAAATTAATTTGTACAAGCTGGTAATTATAGCTGCTCTCCGTATGAAATCTCTAATGAGTTTCTTTAAATATGTTCTCCGTGCAGTCCAATCACAGAGGAATTATCAAGGTGTTTCTGCAGATGAGATAATGCCACGCACGCTTCAACAGACCAAGTGCTGATCAGGAGATGTTAATGAGCTGCTTAACCAGTACTGGACTTGTTACAATTAGTCATTATCTCGCCTCGATATCTATTCTCCTATTACGCAATGGGGTACTATCAAGAGCCCATCTGGGGATCTGGTTTTCTGAATTAATCTTTCAGATTAAGACTGCTCCCTTTAGGTGTATGTCTGTTGCCTCCTCTGGCACCACTGAAAGAACGGATGAATGAAAGGGTGCGTTCATGTTCCTATGACTTTCTAAAGGGACATAAGCTTGAAATCCAGAAAGCTCCCCCCTTTTCCAGCACATCAGACACAGATGACTGGTCTTCCCCTCTTCCCTTACCCCCATCAACCCTCGTGCACAGCTGAGCTTTAACTCCCAGCCCTGCCACACCAAAAATGTCAGTCTTTAACATTCAGCAGTCCAATGCTCCTTCCACCGCCTGCATCCTTTCACCCATGCACAGGAGGGGCTCCCCATAAATATTTGCAAAGCCACTACACCAGGGCTATTCAACTTTGGAAGCCCCGGGGGTCACAATGATACTCACAGCACATGCCGAGGGCCGCAATGTAAATGTGGTTGCATATACATGCAAATATATGCAAATAGCTTCTCACACACTGACAGGAATGAATACAAAGCACTTCCCTGCACTCCCGGCACCTCCTCCCTGGGATCTAGAAACGTCGACACCCCGTACCCGTCTGTTCCAACCAGTCCATCTGCTTGCGTCTTTCAATGCTCACCCCACCTGGGAGATGCCTCGCCATTGTGGAGCATGTTCCCAGTGGAGGCCACGTTCAAAGGATCCCACCCGTGGGCCACATGTTGAGCCCTGCGTAAACCCAAACCGCACCGTGGGCTGCAAACAAATGGGCTGCGGGCCGCATCTGGCCCACGGGCCATGTGTTGAGTAGCCCTGCACTACACTATCACCCTCCAAGTCTTATTAGAGCTCACCTCTGCCGCAATGCCGGCATGAGACTGACAGGCAGCTGCTGGTTACTGCACTAAGCCGAGTTGTCTCAAGGTTACCTACGGGCCCCATGTGTTCATTGACTCCACCTCTTGACTCAGCCTTAGACTCTGCGGTCAGAGACGGTCATTTCACTGTGCATGTACCATGCCTAGCTCAACGGGACTCGCCTCCATGACTGGGGCTGTTAATGCAAAGGAAATATCAGCTAATAATGCCACTGGAAAATTAAGAACTAAAAGTATTTTCAAATGATGCAACTGCCCCTCAGGTCTCCCCACCCACAGATAACAAAGAAAACGTGGTTGCGAAGGCACAAAAGTTATCAACCATTTTCCCCCCTCACTGGTTGCTGTGTGAAAAAGCCACGCAAAGCACGTGGGAAATGGGCCAACACTGGCCCCAGTCCTGTAAGGTCCTAGTGCAGGTCTTACTGCAAATGGGTAGCGCTACAGCGGGAGACCTTAACTTCGGTTTTACTAGCTGCCAAATATGGCCGTGCCGTGAACTGAATAAGCAGAGGTCCCTGCTGAGTAGAAGCTTACCCCTCTTGCAACCTATGTGAGGAGCAAGATACTACTCTGGGCAGGTATCAGAAACTGGCCCTTAGCACAAAGAAGAGTCTGTTACGGGGAAATGCACACACGGCAAATGAGGTGAACCCTGGGAGTTGTCATCACTACGAGGACACAGCAAAGTTGATGTGACTGGGAAGTACTAGGCGTGGGTGGGCCGGGGAAGTGGAACAAGAAAGAGAAATTTAGAAAATACATTTCCCATAAACAGGGGTCTCTCTTGAGCAAGCCATGGAAAGGTTGTTTCCATTGGCCATTCCAAGTACTCATTCCAATACCTTTTGACCACCTAACTCTGGAGAGCTAGGACTTCACCCCTGCAGTGGCTTGGAGTGCTTCCACGCTCAGGCCATTCCCAGAAATGCCAAACCCCAGAGGCCATGAAGATCAAGTGCTTCTCCGCTCCCAATATTGATCAGAGGGTTTCTGATTGACACAGGATGATCCATCTTGTTTTCCAGCACCCTCGAGGAAGCCACTACCCGCTGACCTCAGACTAATAGGGTCTGTCTTCAGATGCCAAGAGTGATCGAATTGCTTCCCTTGTGCACAGAGGGAAACAGCAGCGCTGACTGCAAGTCGTTGATGTAGAGGTGAGGCAGCCAGTTCTAGACAGAAATGGAGCTGGCAATGGATTTCTAATAGTGCTTTTTAAAAAAAAAAAAAATAATAATAATAAACCTGTGCAGCAATTTTAGTCAAGAAACTTCCACGATCGGCTAGTGGGCCACCAGCTCCCAATCCATGCAACTTTAAAAAAAAAAAAAAAAAAAAGCGCAAATTAAAATATTTCCCAAATATTTCCGCTTGTGGGGAGGAAAGGAAGGGGTACAATGGCAAATTGTGATTCTGCTGCAGCAGTGTCCAGAGACCGTTTCAATCGCCACCGGAGCCACCGGCAGCTCGGAGAAGGGAGGTGTATTGTGCTCCAGGAGGCGCTGAGGGCTGGCTCCCCGGGTCCCACTCCTTCCAGGATCCCCCCCCCACCTTGTCCAGGGGTCCAGAGTGGCTGTCCGCTCCCCTGTCCCAAGGTGTTAAAAGGGTGCAGATTAAAATCTGAATGGTCTGATTTAGAGTGTAAGGATCTCTGGGCTGGAGAGTTCGTCTCTCAACACATGCTGTAAAGAACCAAGTCCATTCACAGTGCTATGCCAACAATACTAATAATTAGGTATAAACTGTACCATAGCAAAATCCATGTGGTCACATTTCACACTGTAAAGTTTAATTCTCAGTAGCTTGATATGACATACGACCTTCCCTTCTTATCTTCCACTCATGACAATATCCAGCAACCCATCCAAATAATCAGTTTACATCACAGAAGCCGTTGTATTGTTTTCGTTTGTTTTTCCTTTTAGGCCCTAACAATAATGCAAAATATAGGCCATTCTGTTCAGGAAGCGGGCCTTGTGATTACACCCTCAGACTGGACCCTGGAAGAGCTGTCCGAGGTCGCACAAGAAGGATAATTAACCCTTCTGTCTTCTAGATTACTCTTGTATGAATGATGAGAGGCTTAACTCATTAATATTTTAACAGTTTTGAGATCCTGAAGTGGAAAGTGCTGGTCCAATTGCCACTGAAGTCAGGGGAGGTCATTCCATTTGCTTTATTTGGCTCCAGATTAGAGCTGAAGGTTTTGTGACTTTTTTTTTTTCCAGCTCAAAGAAACAGCCTTGGAGACTTCACACAGGAGGTAGCATTTCCTAGCCTGGTTGCATAAAGGTAACATGGCACTTGAATGATCAGTTGACTAACTCAGGTCTCCGCTAGAATTCTAGAATTACTAGCCCTGACTTGCAAGTGAAGAAACCGTTTCACCGGGGTGGGGGGAGAATCACGATCTAAGGAATTTCTGAGGGAGCAGAAGGAAAGAAATCCAAGGAAGGACATGAGAGATCTTAGTGTTCCCTGTAAGCTCTGAGCTTATGCAGCCGCACAGGAAAGACTGAAATGCCACCCAGCTGATTCACAGAGCGACCACAGCTAGGATTTGTGTTTCTATTGGTGGTGTACATTCACACGTTTTGTTGCACATAAAAACTTATTCTGCACATGGATGGAAAACATCCACCTATGGGTGGAAAGGATTAGACAGAACATTGGTTTTGTCTGTCTCATTTTCCCAGCTGAAGATACTAACACATCTCTCCACACTGAAAGGGTTTAGTCTGACTACGTACGCACCAGCTGCTAATACAATTATCCTGCACTGAAAATGGTAATTTAAGCAGCAGAAATTAAATGGTTTTCTCTGGTGTGTCTTCCACAAAGAGCTTTGGGACCTGTGTTACAACAACAACAGGACAGAATAAGACTATTCTGGTTATTTAAGAGGGGTAAAATCAATATTACAGAATGTTGGGTTAATTAAACAATGCACGAGTTTAGCCTAAAGAAACCATCTCCAGCAACTGTAATTGGACTGAAGTGACATAGGTCACTTCGGTTTCACAGCCTTGAGCTGGGGAAACAAAACAGCTCACCGGGTAAACAGAAGAGGATTTCATAAGGACTAGAGTGTAGTTTACCTCAGAATAGTCTTTTGAGATTACTACCACACGTACCTTTTACCTTAAATCCACCCATGATAAATAGCCTGATAATAATTTAATTTCTCTAATAGAGTTTATGTGATTTCTAGTGATGGAAGTCCTATCTCATTAGCCTGTTCCAATAAAAACAATCCCAGCTCAGTGTTCTCTAAAGCAGCGTAAGTTTGCAAATGTTCCATGAGCCGAATCCTCTTCCGCATTAGCAAAAACAAAAATGATGCGAAATACAATCTCACATTCACTAACAATTTCCATCACAAAAATCTGAACAGTTTCTCTTCAGAGCAGAGAGCCCATTGTTTACAGAACAGTAATTTGTCTATTTTCAATTTCTAGCCATTGGATCAAGTTGTAAATAAGGTATAATTTTTTTTTAAAATTGCAGATAATTAACCATTGGAAAGCTTCCCAACAGATGTGGTAGAGTCTTTAAATACAGACTGGGTGTCTTTCTACAAGATATGCTCTAGCTGGATGATGCTGGACTCAATGGAATAATTACTGGGTGAAAGTCTCTGGTCTGTGCCATGCACAAGATCAGACTAGATAATTGGAATTGTCCCTTCTAACTTTAGAAGTTACCAAAAAAGTGCTTCCAAAATACTAATTTATCCACCACATGCCATGGGAGGTGGAAAGACATTCTGAACCCCACTTAAGATATGGGCACTGACAAGCAAAGTTCCTTGCCCAAGGTAATACTAGGAGATGGAGGCAGAGTACAGGATATAATGGAGGAATATTAAGCTCCCAGGCCTGTGTTTAAGTCACTAAACCACAGGGCTAAAATGCACAGAATACCCACTTCACTCCCTCTACAACCACAAGCAGAGTCTTGGAGTAAAAACAAAGCCATCTGCAAAAATGTTTATCTTTCTCTACAAAGGTGTGGGCCTAAATCAAGGGTGGGCAATAATTTTTAAAAGGGGGCCACTTGAGAAATTTCTGAAGTGGCCCCGGGCCAGCTCGGAAGGGACGGGGCCTCAAGCGGAAGAGGCGGGGCCAGGAAACTTTCTGTGCTTCCCCCTGCCCTGATTGTCCTGAAGTGGGGGAGTGCGAGAAGTCTTCCTTTCCCTCTCCCTACTCACCCCACCTGCTAGAGAGAAACACCAGCTGTTTAAACAGACAGCGTGTCTCTCTAGCCCAGGGGTGGGCAAAGAGCCCTCTGCGGGCTGGATCCAGCCTGCTAAGCCAGTGGATCCAGCCTGCTAAGCTGGTGGATCCGGCCCCCAGCCGCCCTCCCATTCCCCCACCCCAAAGCCAGCGTGTGTCTCTAGCCACTGCGCACACCTGGTAGGGCAGGGATAGGACGCGAGAGATTTTGTGCCCCCACCCCCCGCCAAAGGTACGTGACAGCTAGAGATAAAGGCCGGCTGTTTTAAAACAGCCGGTGCGTGTCTCTAGCTGCTGCATGCTCCCCCGGCCCCAGGCTCTGATTGACTTGGGGGCGGGGGAGCAGCACAGTGGCCAAAGGCCCTTTGCCCACCCTTGGCCTAAATGGAGCAGGGGAAGAGGTTCGGGGAATATATAAATATTTGGGGTTTGTACCAGAGGTGAACTGGATGTTTCACATTTCAGTTTTTTCTGGGATGGAAAAAAATCTCAGATTTTTGTTTAATGAAACTTTTACTTAGCCTTTTTTTTTTTTTTTTTTTTAAACTTTCAAGTTCAGAAACTTTACGCACAAAACAACTGCATCTCATTTACAACTCTTTAAATGGTTACTTCTGTGTATGAATTCCCTCAACCCTGTCATCTGCCATTTTTCATGCAAAAGCCATTTTTCTACTCCCAAATACAGGTTCATTTTTCTTCGTGAAATTCACAAGCCAGACTCGTTCTCAAATTCATAACAAAAGCTCACACGGGGAAGATTTTCAAGTGGTTGAGAATACAGTGCTCATCTCTCAACCTGAATATGCTTGCAAACAAGCCAGTTTACATTCCAAAGAATTGGAACAACTTACCAAGGTTTGGGATGGATTCTCCGTCCCTGGCCATTTTTTAAATCAAGATTGGAGGGTTCTCTCAAAGAGGTACTCCATTTCAAACAGAAATTAATTCAGGGAAGCCCTACAACCTCTGTCGTACCAGAGGTCAGGCTAGACCAGTGTTTCTTAAACTTTTTAAGACTGAGGAACACCAAACAATTTTTTTTTTATGGGGAACACCAAGGATTTTTTTTGTCAGGCAAAATTCGTCAAGCCAAAAAAAATAAAAATAAAATAAAAATAAACCAGCCTCCGGACCTAGGCACCCCCAAGAAGAGTGCCCTAATAACAGTCTGGTACATGGAGCTGAAAACGTAGACCACAAAAAAGTAAGGATAATAATAAACAAATGCTAAATAAGGTCATGTGTCTGGCCAGGAGGGAGGGTAGAGGAGGGGACTTGGGGCAGGGTGCCAGAGCAAGCTGGGAATGTGGGGTCTTGGCAAGGGGAGGGGAGTGAGGGGGGTCTGGGCGCGGGGCCTGGGCATGTGAGGGGACGCTTACCTGGCTTGGCACCCTGCTGCAGCAGGGAAAGCCTCCAGGGAGCATGCTCTTTTTCCCTGGGGGTAGGGTTGCCAGATGGTTTAACCAAAAAATACCCAACCCCATTCCCCCCCCCCCCAAAAAAAAAAAAAACAAACCCACCAGGGAAAAAATTCTGTTGGGGAAAAAAAAGGGGGGAGGGGGAGACCAAAGTTGTTGAGCACAAAAAAAACCCCCCCCACACACCTCCCCGAGAGTGAAGGCAACAGCAACTCTTACTGAGCATGCTCAGTTGCACTATACATGCTCAGTACACCCTAGGTATGATTGAGGGGCAGCTGTTTGCGACCTGTCTCTGCTTCTCTCCCTGCTCCAGACCAGACAGCTCCCCTGCAGAACCAGGTGCGGGAGGGGGAAGCAGGCGGGCTGGGCCCGGTTGCTTAGGGTTGCCAGGTGTCTGGTGGACAGTCCGGTATTTTCACCCTGTCCGGGAATCAGAAAATACATTTTAGGTGTCTGGTATTTTCTGAATTTTTTTTTCCCCGGACAGGAGGCAAACATGCCGGACTGTCTGGATCAATACCGGACACCTGGCAACCCTACTCGGGGGGAAGGGGAGCTCAGTTCGCCCCCCCGGCCCATGCAGCGGGGTACCCAGCACAGCTGCAGCACCAGGCCAGGCTTCCCGCTGGGGGAGGGGGGGGGGGAGGGGAGGAGATGGAAGAGAAGCCCTGACCATCCCGGCCAGATTAAACTCTGCCACTTCCCCAGCAGGCTGGGGATGGGCGCAGGGGAGAGAGAGCAGCAACGCATGGGGAGCAGCAGAGCCCAAGCGCACCCCAGGTGGGGAGGGCGGCAGAGCCTGAGCCGGGTTCCCCGCAGGCGGGAGTTTTAAAATGCCGAGGTCCAGGAGCGGCTCCTCAGCTGTGGTCACCCCTCCTCCTCCCAGCAGCAGCGGCCGCTGTAAAAGCGGCCGCCTGCACACGTGGAGGAGGAGGAGGTGGTGCAACACTGGAGGCCCCATGGGACAGGGGCCATCCTGCAGGCTGGGGGGGGAGCGGTCTACGGGCTCTGCCGGGGAACAGAATTTTTTCTGTTCTCTCCGCGGCACGCCTCTGTCTGCCTCGGAAGACACTTTAAGAAACGCTGGGCTAGATGATTGTAGTGGTGCCCTCCCGCCTTAGGATCCAAGAACACATTTTTGGGAGGAAAAAAAATATCAAAATCTGTGTTTCCATTTTTATGCTGCTGACAAACATTAACATCAAGGAAATCAGGGCAGAACATCTTTCCCCAAACTTCCAAAAGCACCTGACTTTGGGCTAGATTATGAAAATCAGCAGATGCCCTTCCTCATGTAGGCAGGGCCGGCCCACAACATTTTGGCACCTGAGGCGGGGACCCCATGCCCCCTCGCTTAGGTCAAAACTTTGAAAGGCCTCAATTCTGCCTTCTTCCTGTTCTACTCCTCTCACGGTACTGCTCTGCTACCTACATATGCACCAGCAGAAGACACAATTTTCTACACTCTGGGTCCTAGTGGAGCCCCCCGCACAGTCTGGCACCTGAGGCGGCCGCCTTAGTTCGCCTCAAGGTAAGGCCAGCCCGGCATGTAGGTGAATGCAATCTACCTTAGAGAGTTTTCATTGATTCTGTACATGGTTCTGCACTCTCACACGGATTATCAGAGATCTTCTTGCATCACGCTGCCCTCCCACTTCATCCTCTTTACCGGATGTCAGCCTCACCAGCTTATTTGACCACCTCTTCCTTATGCTTCACTGTGTTTACTTCCATGCAATCCTCTCTGCACAGAGCGTCCTTCCTGAGCCAGTGAAGAAAGTCACATCCCGCTCCTGGTTTAAGCCATGGTTCGAAGTAAATAGCTCCAATAATGGATTAGGGTTATTGGAGATATTTAAGAGCAGGTTAGACAAACACCTGTCAGGGATTGTATAGATCAGTGTTTCCCAATTTTATTTGGCCATGGAGCCCTTTTACACTTGAAAGAATTTTGCAGAACCCCTAATAACAGTCTTATATATGGAGCTGAAAAAGTAGACCACAAATAAGTAAGGATAATAATAAACAAGGTCACGAGTATGTCCGACGTGGCGCTAGTATATTTGTATTCAGTCACCCACGTGATCCATACTCCCTGAGAGTGAGTACAGGGATTTACCGTGGCATACAACAGGCGATCGCACCACTGATGGACTGTGCGTGCAGTGCTGAGTAGTGACATCAGCATCTCCACTCTCTGGCTAAGCTGGCATTACACAGGGACACTTATGGTGGCAAACAAATGAAAATTGTTTTCAATACACTTCATAATTATTTTTTTAAATCATAAAATGTTATTGTCAGGGCTCGCCAAGCAGCGGCAAGCCCCGCTCGTCAGCCACGCGGTTTTGTGCGGTTCTGCGCTTGCGCAGATCGTTCTGCGCATGCACAGATCGCTCTGCGCCAGCTCTTCCGGGTTGTAATCTACTTGCCACGGGCGAGTAGATTACATTATTTGTCGAGCCCTGGTTATGGTAATGGAATTTTCTCGCGGAACCCTTATTTTCACTTCAGAACACCATTTGGGAAACACTGGTCTAGACGGCGCTTGTCCTGCCGTGAGGGCAGGGGACTGGACTTGATGACCACTCGAGGTTCCTTCCAGTTCTAATGTTCTAGGATTCCATTTTGAGGATCCACTTCCGTGACAGCTACAAAAAAAGTTACCCAACAATGATATTTACAGATCCTATATGTAAACTAAACCACATTTCTTTGCTACATCATGCTATGTATTCGTATTCACCAAAGAACCATGTTCATTTACTTATGATACCCCTTCTCTAGAGACCTTCCTGCCTATTCTGTACTCCTGCTCCACTGTGACATTTCTGAAATCAGAGCCTGATCTTGACATCTGGGCCACATGGGCAGAATCTAGCACCTGGATGGAGACCTTTTGAAGTCAATTGCATGTTCTAGGTGGGATTGGACTGCAGGAATGGGACCCAAGATTTTTGGCAGCTTTATCCTGTCTTTTTATATTGTGATGCACCTATCGCACTTAATAAATGCAAACCTGTGGCCAAACTACCTCAGTTGCAATTAATATCGGTCAAACATAATTAGGGGGTTTGGCTATACTAAAAATGGTCAACAGCCTTTGGCAAGTGCACGTAACAAACATCTGATTGGTCAAATCTCCGAACGAGGCATCAACAGAGCTAATATGTATTTTAACAATCTGCCAATCTTGTAAATAAGTCACATTATATAGGTGTCACATCTATAGGTGTCACTGTGTTTTAGTAACTTAGCTCTGAAATCACTCCTGAACAGCTTTGAAAGGTCAAGTGGTTCCAGGTGTAACAGGAACGTAGCGATCCGTGGAATCTGACATTTATTCAGTTCTCTGATTATTGCTCTCGTAAGGCATGAGAGCTAACTTGAGTAGCTTCTTGTTCTCCCATAGGGACATTGCAACATACCACAGTGGTTCCTCTGATGCATCATGACATTAAGGGTTGTAAAAGGGTCCAATTCTGCCACCTTTGCTCATGCTGAGTTGTACCTCACTGTGCAAGTAACTTGGAAACAGGTTAATTTGCTACTTCCCTCTTCCTGGGAGAGGAGATAGACCAGCCAAGATGTCAAGACAGACAATTATAAAAGATTCAGAAGAAGAGGACAACCCTTCCAACCTGCTATGCTAGTGAGCAGGGGAGGAGGGAAGGGATAATCTGGAGGTGCTGGAGAAACTATAACATAAGTTTCTCAAGTCGCAAACACACAAGCGTACAGTCATCCCATTATGACCAAACAAGGAAAAACCAAACCAAAAAACCCGCCGGATCTTCAGCTAGACATGTTGGTTTTCAAACCTAAGCAAGGCTTTGCAATTTGTCTTCCCTAATTGCTCTACTTAGATTCCAGCTCTGCCCACCTCATTAGCCACACAGTTGAATGCAATACTAAATCCGGATCATTCCTATTGCTACCTACCGGTAGATTTAAAAAAAACCCTCCCAACGACCCACACATCCGTGCAGGCAGGGGTTGTTTTCTTCTTCTCTGGCGCGTTAGTGTAGCCCTGGTAGTGTTTGATGTGGCCTTTAATGAAGTCCATCATCGCCTCAGCAAGTAAAAATTATAATCATTAGCCAGTGGCTGATTACGGATAGCAACACAGTTCCTAATGTAAACAGCCCGGATAGTAATGATTAGTATGCCAAGTACACATCTAAACAAGCCTGAGCCTAGCTCACCCGTAATATGGTACCTAATGTTCTCCATTAGCATCTCTCTTTTCAATGCAGAAAGTGTCCTGCAGCAGTTTGTAATTAGACACAACAGTTAATTAGACAGGAAACAATTAATGGTGTTATATACATTGAGCTGTTAGAACACTGGTGGTGGCAAAAGTTGAAAGGTAAAATAAAACACACAATAAAGCCTCATAATAGAAACCAATTAAACAAAACAAAACAAAACAAAAAAGACAACCCTGCGGTGAGAGGAAATGATTGAAGATAAGCTTGTAATTAATTCTGCAATCTCTTTATTTTTTATTTGAGAGTCACATTCTCCAAGGGTACATCTATACTGCATGGCTATTTTGGGATCCCAAAATAGCTACCCTGCATCTACACAAGCCACCTGTTATTTCAAAATATTTTTCGAAATAATGGGCATGCTATTTCGGCATCCCCGGTAACCCTTGTTCCACGAGGATTAAGGGAGGTCTCGAAATAGCACGTCATTTTGAAATTTGGCACTGTGTAGATGCACCAAATTTCAAAATAAGCTATTTCAAAAGAGATTCAAAATAGATTTGCAATTTGCATAGCGCAAATTGCGTATCTTATTTTGAGTTTAGGATGCTATGTAGATGCACCCTAAGTGACACACCACTGTATATGCAGTGCTATACAAATCATAGAGCTTCATTAAATGTAATGGCACACTTGGTTCGATCATTTGTTGGGAGTGAATCTAGGACTTCTGGATCAAGAAGAGTTCATTGCTACTGCCTGTGCTAAAGGATAAGGTCTATTTTAGAAGCAAGCGCACCAACTCATTAATCCCTATACACGCAGTCTAACCACAACAGGGAGACAGACAACTGCACTGCATTAGTGTGGTTCACATATGACACTAGATCCAACACCACAAAAAGGGAAATGGTCTTTTTGGTGAGTGTACCGTAGACATGAATTTCAGATTGGCCCCGCACCCAAGCACGGGCTGAGTAAATCAGGCAAAGGGGAGATCAGATGCACCGGGAAGCCCAGAGAATTTGTTAATGATACAAGCTTTAAACCTGGGAATTCAACGCTCTGGAGAGTTACTGAAGGCAGCCTGCAGGCAGCTGGTAGAGAACCAGACAAACGGGGCTTCCAGACTGACATCGCTGGTGGAGCGGCAGGGCCTGCTGTGTCACAATAAGAGAAAACACAAGGTTTGTGAAGGGCTTTGTGCATGGACACAGTACTAAACTCCTGGCCCAGCATGCATTGGGCACACTGCTGTAGTGCGGGGGGATGGGAACACTTGCCATCACATCTTCTTAGGGCCAGGAGACAAATCAGCATGAATCTCCACAGGCGCCTCCACAGCCAGCAGCTAGGAAAGTGCAGTCCTTTGCTAACTAGAGCCTCAATCTGCAGAATACTTCTAGCAGGAAGAACCGCGAGGAGGGTGGGGTGGGAATTGATGCTTAGAATCCTGTGCATACATTTCAATAGGGCAAAATAATCAATTAAAAACAAATTCAACGGACAAAGATGCAATCGTCCGTTTCAGTCTGCGGACAATCGCTCTGCATTGCAAATGAGCACTCGTAACAAATCCACCCTTATGGACACTTTGTACTTGGCGTGAGCTCTCCCAAAGGGTGCTAAAGGGAAAGCAGGGAGAACCACACAGAGTACAAAACCAGAGAGAAATCTAATACCATATCACAAAGCAGTGAGAGTTAATTTGAAAAGAGTACTTACTGCATTGCCTTCACTCGACTGAGCACAAAATTCGGCTAAAGGGCCTCTGATTCTCAGTGTACAGCCATAGTTCAAAATATCATGTTCCATGTTCACTTACACTTTGGAACATTTCCCATGGATCTTTGAGGGACAAGAATGTTTATGATTTTGCTGTCATCTGAAAGGCCAACAATAGATAAGGACAATTTGATCTTTATCTAATACAGGGAGTGCAGCATTCTGTTCTTCTGTCCTTGGGGATGAGATGTTCAAACTCCACAACATGACAAGCGGGAGACTAGCTCAGAAAAGGTTCTTTAACAAAAAAAAATAGAATAAAAAAAAACCTTTCAAAGGGGAATATAGAAATAATTGGACTTGCCTTGCTTTTTTCATAACGGTTCATCATAATGGAATCATTAGTGATTCTGGAGAGTAGAACTGCTTGGTAGACAACAGCAAAAAAAAAAATAAAAAAATCCAAAGGGCTAACAACATAAGTAAATTGCCATTTTGATTACTGTAATGTTTATAGCAGGCACCACTTTTAACCTGCATGCCCTTATGCTCATTTCAAGAACTATAATCGTAAAATCAAAAATTATTAGAGTACTATATTTCATAGAAAGAATGATCTTGCGTAGGAATTTATTCTCATTTTACAGCATGTGTGTTTCATGCTAATGGCAGAAGTGTACATACATCCCTTGTATAAGAGTGTTATATGGGATATGGTCTTGCACATTTTTATCTGAGGGGCATGTCTGGCAAATGGGTAGGAGAGCTTTACACAAGGAACAATTTTCAGAAGGATTCACACCATAATTTAATACGTTACACAAAACCGATAGCAGAGCAGAATCACTGGACAAACAGGGTGGGTACATTATAAATAAATGCTGAACATATAGGCAGTTTATTAGGCACAGAAAACAAACCATCATGGCTGGAAGCGTCAAACTCTGAGGACAAGAGTCAAGCAGATTCTGCTTTCAGTTACAATGGAATAAAATTGGAGTAACACCACTGATTTCACAGAGCCCTCAATTAAGTCCATAGATTTACGTTAGCATAAATGAGAGAAGACTGACCCCCTCACTCCACTCATTTCACTGTCCATGTACCTCCAAACAGATCTCATTGCAGAGAGTGAAACAATTGAAAATGTCATTAGCCGTGTCCATGATGTCAAATGAAAAGCCACTATATTTCTCTAAGGGGCCAGCATGACTGCATTTCTACAGCAACACCAGAAATAAATAGCATGTCAGGAGTCCACCCAAAGGGCAGCCTACATAGCTAGACCTTGACATACAAGACCACACAACTCCAAAAGACACGCTATTGACAGGGAAATAAACACATTAAGAAGCCAACTTTTTGCGAAACAAAGTGTTCCCAACCAGCTCCTGGCATAAAAGCCTTGAGGGCCTCATTCTGGAGTTTTTATGGGCTATTGCATCAGTGAATATTAAAGAGACATCCAGTGCATCATTATTCTGGAGCACATACTCTTTACCAAGTCTGCGATTCATGGTCCTACTCCTTGTCTTGCTATCAAATTAGGATTTCCTGGATCCTTTAATGAGATCCCATCATCCAAGCTACCTGTCTAAGCTGCTGCCTGCTGTAGCATGCACAGTTTGCTCGTTTCACTTTCTGAGCAATGCCATCACTGGAAAACGAGAGAGAGAGAAAGTTTTGGAACAGTGTTAGTTCAATTTTGTTTACCAACTTTGAGAGTTAAAGGACTGGAGATACAGTCATTCAAATAATCTACTAAAACTACATCAGAAAGGTCATTTTCTAGGAACAACACCCAGTTAAAAGTGTTAAATCTAATTTGAGGAAGGTGCAGTAAACTCATTTTGAACACAAGTGTCTGTGTTAGCCCCAAAGAATTAACTTACGTCTGCCCTCTTTCAGGGACATAGATTGTAGCTGTGACGTTCAGGATGGAAATGGGCGGGAGAGTAAATTTCTTTACGGAGGATAGATTCCGAGTATGCTGCAATGTTTTCCCTGTAATGGTTGGACAATAAGATAGAGCATCTTTATCATCAGTGATGATTCTGAACCCAAACCCTCAGTCCCTCTCTAGAGCTGCTTGAAATCCAAACCCAGACCTGAATTTAATACACAGCCGCTCCCCAAGTTGTGAATGGTCGAGTTACGACCGTTCGCACTTACGACCAAAGCTCCCATGGAGCGGTCGTAAAGGTGGTCCCCGAATTACGAACGCAACCCGCACTTACGAACAGCGCAGTCGCATGTAACTCAATGGGGTCCGAGTTACGAACAGATCGAGTTACAGCCAAGTGTTTGGTCCGTAACTCGTTCGTAACTCGGGGAGAGGCTAGTGGGAACTGCAGATCTGACAAAACACCAACCTTCCCCCCCCCTTCCTCTCAAAGATTTTGTCTGTTCAAAATCTGGTTCTGAATTTTGCAGATTTATTGTTCACTGCTGAAGGCTGAATGATCACGTGGCTTCTAGATAGGGAGAAGGAGCCTGGGCAGGCTTCACTACAGGCATTGAGACTTTATGGGTTGGCTTGAGGTCCTGTTCTCCAAGGACAAGGAATCTTCAGTGGGTCAGAGTGACTGGGAAGAAACTCAGTTTCCTGTCTCTGTCAACAGTTTCCCTCCCCAGCATAGATAAGAATGGGGCCATAGGAAGTAGCAAATACAGGCAGAACTCTTGAACACAGGGTAATCAATGTACAAACAAGTCAAATCTTAGGTGTATTTATACCCAAATGTAGGTGGCGCTTCTTTAGCTTGCTTTGATGTTCCCCCACATATCTCCTAATTTAACCTATGAAAGCAAAAGCCTCGCCTTCCAACCAGCAGTCACTTCCTGGGCATCTGGAGAAGTCTCCCAGATAAAGCGCTTCTTCCTGTTGTGGGCAGAGCAGCTCCCCCAATCCCTGAGCTTCCAATGTTAAACTCTACAGGACCAGCTAGCCGCCCTACTGCTACAGCCACTGCAGGCAAGTTCTGTCTGTGCGGTGCTCCAGTGGAAATCAGAGTGGGCCAGTGTTCCCTGTAAGCTGATCACTTGGATGGCCACCCAGGAGAGAGTCAAATGATGCCCAGCTGATCAGCAGAGCACCCACAGCTGATAACATGCATTTCTACTGGTGGTGCACATCCACACATCCTGAGGGCACAACATTTATTCCACACATGGATTGGGGAAAAAAAAAGTTAGAGGGAACACTGATATGGGCCATGTATTCATAGATTATAAAGCCAGAAGGGATCATTGCATCATCCCATCTGTCCTTCTATCCAATACAGGCCTTAAGGTTTCCCTGTTAGAGCAACAACATGGAAAGAATTCATCCACAGCCCTTGGTAAATTGGTCCAATGCTGAATTATTCGCACTGTTAAAATTTCTACTGGCTTTCCAATCTGAATTTGTGGAACTTCAGCTTCTAGACATTGGATCTTGTTATACCTTGCTCTGCTGGACTGAAGAGCTAATTAACAAATTTCCGTTCCCCATGCAGGTGCTAAGACTGATCAAGTTACTTCCTCCCCCCCTCCTCCCTTCTCTTTGATAACCTACATTGACTGAGTTCCTTGAGTCTTTCACTACAAGGCATCTTTTCCAACCCTTTTAATGTAGAATTCATTGCTTGGTTGCTGGGGAGGTGACCAAAGCAAAGGGCCTGGCTTAGCTCAATGGATTCAGAGGGATAGCTGTGTTAGTCTGTAACTGGAAAAAATTAACACAATGAATAGTCTAGCAGCACCTTAGAGACTAACAAAACATGTAGACAGTATCATGAGCTTTTCTGAAGAAGTGGGTAGTGCATGTTTTGTTAGGGGGTATCTACATGTTTTGTTAGTCTCTATGGTGGTGCTAGACTATTCATTGTTTTTTTAGCTCAATGGAGGCACACATCAGGTTCTGAAAAAGGGCAGGAAAAGAACAGGAAGGTGACACCAAAGGACCATTGGAAGAGGAGCAGTACTTGGACCAGAGGGACTTTCCTGTTCCCAAAAGCACTTCTGTGCTTTTCTGGCACAGTGTCAGCAGAGGTGCATGGTGGATCTGATCATAGGCTTGATGTTTAGAGAAACCCCCCCCCCCCACACACACACACACACACACACGGGAGCTGTGCTCCATTCGGGGGTGAGTGGAAAGTGGGAAAAAAAAGCGGATAGCATACATTTGTGGCCTGTATCAGGTCTGGCGATGCATTGTGAGAAATTCACAACCCCCTGCACAAAGCAAAAGTAACAGGCTGTGGGAGGCAGTGCTATATTGGCTTTACAGAGCATGGAACCAGCATTTAATCCAACCTCTCTGTGGGATTTCTGGCCCTACTTGCCAGACCCTTCCTCTCCTTCAGCTTGTCGGCAGACCCATCCCCACAAAATACTGGTTGGATCAGATCAGTAACGAGGCGTCCAACACAACCGACCTTACAAACTTGTTCTTGTGCCCGACAGATGCAGCATGTCATCGACGCACTAAACAGCTATCTAGTGTCACACCCAATATAACATGAATGCATTCTATACCGGGGTGGCCAACCAGTTAGACGCAAAGAGCCAAAAGAGCTGTGGATAGTAGTGCAAAGAGCCACACAACCTTCCCCCAGAGCCAGGCACCCCCAGCTTCCCCGCCTAACCCAATGCCCTCCCCCTTCCCCAGGCCACCCCACTCTAACCCAATGCCCTCCCCCAGAGCCAGGCACCCCCAGGTCCCTCCCATTCTAACCTGGGTCTCACCGGAGCTGCCACCGCCACGCATTTCTCTCTCCAGGAACTGGGGCGTATGCACAAAGCGGGCATGCGGCTCCGAACGAGCCGTAACCCTGAGAGCCACATTTCTGTGAGCAAAGAGCCGCATGTGGCTCAAGAGCCACAGGTTGGCCACCCCTGCTCTATACTTTTGTTGAGTGTCCTCTTAAGCTACTTACTTCATCAGCAAACATAATGGTAAATAAAAAGGGGACAGAGATGGGTCGAAACAAGTACATTATATTATCTCTTCCACCCAAGCTCAAGAACATGGTAAATATTGGTCAGGGGAGGTTCACCAATGAGGACAAATTTCAGTACATAGGACATTTTTCTACCGAGACCCTCTGATGAGAGCAAAATGGAGGGAGAATGGGGGAGATCTTCTTGCTTCAGCACCCCTTGCTGACCAATTTCAGAAATGACAAAGGCTGGCTCCAAAAAAACAAAGCCAGTCCCTTCCTTCTGGTCCCAAAGACCTAATTGGGGAAAGGATAAAATTAGAGAGAGGATTCCTTCTGCAAAAAGGAAGCACGAGAAAAAGTCTATTGAGCGGCTCACTAGTGCTCAAAGTAATTCATCCTTAGCAATCAACATTTAACAGTGAAACAAATGATCGTCACACTCCACACTTACACAGCATCCTGCGCTTAACGCTTTCAAAGCACTTTCTAACCCACATTTCACACAAAGCGCAGAGAGGCTCCGTGGTTGCCCTAGGCCACATAGCAGGTCAATTGCACAGACCAGGAATGGAAATCAAGCCTCCTAGGGTGAAATTCTGGCCCCGTTTTGCCACCAACCTTAGCTTGCATGGATGGCAATGGGGGTCAGTCTCCTATGCTAACCAACGGAACCAACCTGCCTCCCAACTTATTAAAAAGAGCACAATGGGCCAAATTGTGCCTCTTGATGTAGGCAGGTTCAATTCCATTGGATGTCAGCAGACCTGCCACCTCTCCCACCTAGTCTGAATCTGATCCAGTAGCATACGCCTGCATTAAAATAGCAAAAGGCAAGAGTAAAGGCTAACAGGTGGCCAGTATCTCAAACCAATGAGCCTAAGCATTCAGGAGTCTCAGAATTAAGGCACAGAAACACTATAGTCTGGCTGGAGACCTGGCCACACGGAACTTTTGCCCCACTTCTAGCTGTGAGGCTACAAATGGTGTAATCTTGGTGGCTGCTTTTGCCGTTTTAGCCCCCTCTCCCTCCCATCTGCTCATTCAAAACAGTCATGGAGCTGTCAGCCACCTCTGAAGAACTGCAGAATTGTCAGACTCCAATGGGAGCTCGACAGGACAGCGCCTCTGTAAATCAGACAGGTGGGTGCATAGATGGTAAATCAAACGCAGACTGCAGGAAACCCTCACCATTTGTGAATACTGAGAGCCACGGCTGCCGACCCCCACAGTGAGTTCCCCGCAAATGCCAGGAGCCGTGATGAGTTCCCTACAGCTCCCAGCCCCTCCAGTGAGTTTGGGAGCCACGGGGAGCTTACTGTGGGGAGCTCACCGCGGGGGTCGGCAGCCGTGGCTCTCGGCCCCTCACTGCCTCCTCCAGGCCAGGATAGGAGACCCCCACGAATACGCAGAACCACAAATAGCAATTCCACAAATCGCAAGAGTCTCCTGTACGTGAGAATAACCTGAGTGTGGGTCCATGCGTTTCTCTTCCAGCAAGGAAACAGCCTGCTTCCTAACCACGTGCAACCAGAAATTCTAGACCTTCTTCTAAGCAAATGAGGGAGCCTGCAAATGGCAGCACATCAGGCTTGTAGCAAAATACAAAGCATCTTTGAATCGGAAAATGAAGCCTGAAAAGCCAGCTGGAAAGAGCACGTATTGTACTTCAAGCCACTTTTTATCCTGTACCAAAGTAACTCTGACACGACCGGGTCTATTAAAAACGCACCAATATTAACCGTCATGGAGATGATACAGAGTGTTGCTCTCTAAATATGCTGTTGAGTAAGGACAAGGATGTCTCAAACCTCACGATATGGCCAGAGACCTCAAGGTTCAGGGCACTTCTATTCCCAGGGTGCCAATGAAAGCTGAAACTTCCAGCTTGCTTTCTAAATGTTCCCCCACAGGCATATCAATCTTAAATATGTAAATGGACAAAACCAGACTTTCGTCTGGTGCCGCAGGAGTCTAGACCATAAAACAACAGACATGTCAGTAGCAAAATGAAAGGGGTTTCTCCTTTTCAATATGTCCTTTCTTTTGAGCATGCTTTAATTATCTTAGTGCTTTCTAAAAAAAAATACAGATGCCTCCAGAAAACCTGCAGCCTCTTTTATTAACTGCTTCTAATGGACCAGATTTTTACGCTGGAATGAGAGACAGGATGGGGCAGTGGTTAGAGTGCTAAACCGAGACCTAGAAAACCATACACCTAGTGGGTGTGGTTCACTGTCCCATGTAGTGGCACAGAGATAAGAACCACTTACAGCAAGAGATAAGAACAAGTGAGCTCTACAGCCTAAGCTGAGAGCCAGCTGGCTTTATAGCTCAAGCTGCAGAGCAGGGGTAGCCAACCTATTAAAGGAAGAGAGCCAAAACAGCGGCAGAAAAAATGCGAAGAGCTGCACCAGCCAGAGTTGTTGGGGGAGGGGAGGGGGAGAACGCTGCCCCTTTAAAAACCATGGGTTACATCAGGGGTCCTTAACCATTGAGATGCACCTCCCCAGAGGAGGTGTGAAGGGGATACAGGGGAGGTGTGAGATGCCTCCCAGAAAATTTATCGCAATTGCCTTCTCACTGTATAAGATTCTAAAGTTTAGATTTCTTCATAATTAATATTCTGAATTAAAATTATAAACATTAATTTCTTATTAACTTCTAGAGATTGGCATACTACAATAGCAGTGCGAATCAATCAGGCCTATGTGACGACACACTACAACAACAGTACGCGAGCATTGCCGACTTTCATCTTCAAATATTACGTAAATTTGTTAGGAAAAGGTTCAAAGTAAAAAGCTCATATTATTCATTTAGGCATTGTAACGGGGTTCATTCACCCCACAGCGCCACTAGCCATCGGACTTGGGAATTAGCTCGGACGGCTGCGTCCAGCGGGTCCGCCAGGTCCCAGGGTTCAGGCAGGCCTCGGGGTTCGAGCCAGGCAGTAGAGCCTTGGGTTCCTCTAGGTCAGAGGGTAGCCCTGTTGGCCGGCTTGTCCAGGCCTCGGCAGCCCAAGCAGGGAAGCCTTTGCTGGCCTGAGGGAAGGCGGCTGTGGGAGGCCCAGGCCAGGTCTCAGCCTTGTCAGCCAGGAGCTCTGGGCAGGCCTCTGTCTCCCTCAGAGGCTGGGCCCCGACTGAGCTCCCTGGCAGAGTTCTTATAGTCCTAGCCACGCCCCTTAGCTTCCTGTCAGGTGAGGGGGCGGGGCTAGGCTGTGCACAAAATGGCTCCCAGGGGGTGTGTGAACATGAAGTTCACTTTCAGGGGAGGTGTGACGGTAAAAAGGTTAAGAACCCCTGGGTTACATGCTGGCAGTAGGTCAACATTGCAGATGGGGATATGCTTCCCTGAGCAGGGGACAGACAGGCACCAGCATGCTAAAAACAGCAGTGGTGGCTTGAACAGGCTAGCTGTCTGCACGCACTCCCATATACTCCCTGGTTATGCCCATGAGTGGCTACCAGGAGCCGCCACTATGGCCACCTGGCTATGTTTAGCATGCAGATGGGTATCCCTACCTGTGTTACACATTCCAAGCTGCTATGTAGATATACTCTAACTGACATACCCAAGGGCCTTAGAGACACATGGTGGGGGAGGTAAATCTCTTTTACTGGACCAATTTCTTTTGGAGAGACCGACATGTTTTTGAGTTACCCAGAGTGCCTCTTCAGACTGGAAGGAGGGCTCTGTGTAGCTCGAAAGTGTGTGTCTCTCACCAGCAGAAGCTGAGCCAATAAAAGGTATTGCTTCACCCACCTGTTTTTTCTAAAATCCTGAGACCAACTCACTGCAACACCACTTGCCTAAGGTCACACAGGTAGTCTGTAGTCTGGTCTACATCTAATGTAGGTCGACCTAACTACGTTGCTACGTGTGTGTGAAAGAGCATAGTTAAGTCAAGCTAAGGCCAGTATAGAAGCAAGTTCTTGAAGGGGTGGATTCACTCCATCCAGTGCTGTCGCAAGAGTCTACGCTACAGCAGTGCCTTTGTAGCCACAGCCTCTGCAGGGTAGATGCCACCAGTGGAGGTACACAAAACTGAACCCTGACTGGCTAAATTCCAACTAACACTTTGACCACTCCAGCATTCTCCTCTCATGCACTTCAAAATCTAGGTCATTCCAAGCATGTAACAAGTGACACTGCGTGTTTCCTAGAGGATTTAAAGGCAACAAAAACACACCCACCCTAAGACAATTAACAGAGGAAAGGAAATGACAACAGGAAAGAGAAACGCTCTCCCCCTTCCCCAATTATATTGGATGATGGGCGCTGTTTTGCCTCAAGATGACAAGTCTCCCAACTGTGTCACTGAATACAGTAGGATGAGTTATCTGACCCAGTTTTTGGTGCCTGTGGTACGCATCACAGCCAGCGCTTAGATGCTGAAACGCTAAATTTAGCTGTTAAACAGGTGCGCTGGCATAGACAAAGAATGTTACAGTCCTGACAATCGAAATCCTGGGGAGGGCTGTTATGAGTTAGCCAAGATGATACGTGTCACAGACTTGCAACAAGCATTACGCAGCATTGTCTGAACCTTCACTGCTCGCCCAGGGAGAAAGTGCACCCACATCCACGCTGGTTTGACTATCCACACCGAGAAAGTCACCAGTAACTTTTATTTTAACGTCTTTGTTCCTGCCATGGGTTGTGCCTACGTCTCAGACCTTGCGCTGGGACACACTGTAAAAACAGAGATGTCACCTTTGATTTGAAAGTCCATCCCAAACTTGAATTTCCCCCAATAGAGAATGCCTCCTCGCTCTATTGATCTGCCATGTACCTTTCAGACCCTTATTAGATGTGACCACCTATCCATGCCCAAACACGTAAGAATCACAGCTGCTCAGCAGCTTTCATAAGAGGATCTAAAAGCTCTTTCCAAAAGGTGAGTGATCATCATCTCCAATTTTACAAAACAGAGGAAGCATAGCTGAGATTTTTCAAAGGAGCCCAAGGGATTTAGGGACTTTAGTTCTAGTGAATGTCAATGAGATTTAGGCATCTAATTTTCTTTGGCCCCTTTGAAAATCCCAGTCTGGGACTTTCAAGTGACTGCCCTAGGTGGGACTAGAATCCATGGTCACAATTTTCCACAGCAACTATTGGTTCTGGGTGCCCAACTAAAGACACATTAAAGCTATGGTGTCCACCCAGTTCTGAAGTAGTGGCTCTATAGTGGCTGTGGTTATAGCGAACTAGCCACACTCAACCCGACAAACACCCACATGTGGCTAATGGCTAGCATATTGGACACCATGGCATGGGAGCAACTATCCCTCTGACCAAGCCAAGCACCCAAAATAACTAGTCCCTTCAGAATGCCTTGGAAACTCCTCACATCTAGTCCAACATTCTCACCTCTGGAGACCACTCCAATAAAATCAGTTATATGAAGCAGAAGCTCCAGCGTGTCCCATATTTCCTTCCATTCTTCTTCTCTTGGACTCGGACTCAGAATCACAACACATAACAGCTCATTTCATAACGGTCAGCAGCAGGTAGTAAACTGGAGGTGGGGGAGTGGGGAAATCACTGCAAGAACATGTTCAAGATTAGTCCAGGAGAAACATAACTCTGTGGCCACCAGTTGGGCATAGCTGGCTTTTAATTGGCTTTAAGTTTTCATCCATCTGGCTACTAGAACAGGGAGAAGTAGCTGTAGTTGCTTAAAGGATAGGCAATATGGGCCAAATTTATCCTTGGTGTATCTCCTGTGACATCCAGTGGAGATACACCAGGAGCAGATTTGTCCCTAGGAGTTTTAGAGTTAGTGTTAGAATAGGGTTGCCAATTTTTCCCTCTATATAAAACCATGGTATGCCCACATCTTGAATATGATATTTGAATTGTAAAAAGTTCAGAAAAGAGCAACAAAAATGATTAAGGGTTTGGAATGATTGCCATATGACGAGAGATTAATATGGCTGGGACTTTACAGCTTAGAAAAGAGATGACTAAAGGGGGATATGATAGAGGTCTATAAATTCATGACTGGTGTGGAACACGTAAATAAAGAAGAGTTATTTACTTTTTTCCATAACACAGGAACTAGGGGCCACCAAATGAAATTAATAGGTAGCAGGTTTAAAACAAACAAAAGGAAGTATTTCTTCACACAATGCACAGTCAATCTGTAGAACTCCTTGCCAGAGGATGTTGTGAAAGCCAAGACTATGATCCAAAAAAGAGCTAGATAATTTCATGGAGGATAGCTCCATCAATGGCTATTAGCCAGGATGGTATCCTTAGCCTCTGTTTGTCAGAAGCTAGATGGACCTTTGGGCTGACCCCGTATGGCCATTCTTATGACATATTCCTGGAGGTTTCATCGCTCGACATAATTTTGAATTAAAGTTTAATCTTTCATTCCTGGAGACTCCAGGATAATCCTGGTGGTTTGGCAACCCCCTTTTAGAGGCGTGTTTTTCTCCTCCTCCTCTCACAATGAAGCAAGAATTATATTCCTCTCGATCTAAAGAAACAACCCTTGTATTTATACAGGCTTGTAATGTACATCAAACACAACTGGCTTTATAAACAGAATGAAGGTGTCCAGCTGCAGTCATGAAAGAAAGCAACCAGACAACACAGGCAGGCCACATTTTGAAGGACTAAGGATCAAGAAATCCTGTGTCCACTGCAGTCAGTGGGAGTTTTACCATTGATTGCCATGGAGCCAGGACAGCAGCTGAATGTCTTTATTCTAACACACTAAAAAGCACAGATGAAAAACCCAGGTCAACCACTGCAAGACATTGCACCAGAAGAAGTTCATTGAGATAGGCAACGTGAGTCACCCAAAATAAATTGGTGTACCCAATTACTATATCAGCTTCTAACCACTGAGTCGGTATTTTAACATACACCCCCTATTGTTTATGGAGTGCAGACCCGCATGCTTGGCACTGAACAGGGAAACAGGCCTTGTACCAAGGATCTTGCAATCTCGTGCACACGCAGACAAAACAATTCAGAGGCAGAATAGTACATTGGGTGCTGGTACAGAAATCAAAGAGATCATTGACGGGCTTTGCAGGAGTGGCCTTCGGGGAGGAACAAGGAAGAAAGGAAGGTGGTTTGGTGCATGAAGGGGAGACTGGCAGCATGGAAGAAGAAATCTAAGCCTGTTTCCCATTTGTCTTACTAATCTAAAAGTGAACCCAGAAGTGGTGCCATAAGATGCAACACCACGGAAGTCAATAGCGCTGCTCCCACTTACAGCAGGCCTGAACGGAGTTCAAAGTGTTCCTATACGTGCTGGGTGAGTCTTTTGAGCATCATCATCCAAAGCTGGGTGATTCCATAGCAATCTAATGGAGGTACTGGCCCAAAGTCAACAGGAGTTGCGTGCCTTAGGCCTCCACTGAAAATCTCAGCAGGAGCATAGAAAACCCTGAGACAGGTCATGTCCCCAAACAGAACACATTGTGAGGACACATGGGAGCTTTACTTACTGGATATTACTGCTCAGAATAAGCACAATATTAAAGCCCCGTCTCATGGTGAAAGTCCATGGGTACATGTAGAGACTGGGGCGTGGCCCCTCAGGCCTATCAGACAGAGTCAGGGTTGAAAGCCAGGAACCAGGTTCAGCATCCGACCCTAAGCTAGGGTCTGGCTCATACTAAGCATCAGTCATGCCAAAGGTTGAGCCGGAATCACGGTCAGGAGTCACATTGAGGGTCAGGATGGAGTCAGACAGCCATCCCAAGAGTCAAGTCACAGTCAGGAACCAGTCGGTCAAGGCAGAGTCAGACAGCAGGGCCAAAGGTCAAAAGGGAGTCAGGGAAGAGTTTCAGAGAGATAGCTGAGTTAGTCTGTAACTGGAAAAAAAAAAAAAACTTAAACAATGAATAGTCTAGCAGCCCCTTAAAGACTAACAAAACACGTAGATGGTATCATGAGTTTTCGTCTACATGTTTTGTTAGTCTTCAAGGTGCTGCTAAACTATTCATTGTTTTAAGTTTTCAGGGAAGGGTGTCAGGGTCAAACCAGAGCCAAGAGCTAATACAGCAGCAGATCCAGAGTCCACTCAGATGCTCAGACAACTTCCTGCATTTAAGTAACTTATAACCGCTGAAGCAGCAGTGCAGGGGGGAAGGCGGCTCCCCGGGAATCAGTATGCACAGGGAGCCCAGGCTCATCGGTTAACTGTGTACACGGTTACACTTTCACATCCCTCGTTAGCCCTTCCCTGCTGGTGCCAGAGAGCTGCTGGTTAGCAGTGATGGTCTGGGTACCACTTGAGAACACTCCCCCAACCCCGAGCTGTATTCAAGACCCACAGTCCCTCACGATACATTCCAGACCACCATTAGCAGCAAGCAGAGAAGTGTAAACCAGCTCTGCAGCAGAGCAGTAAATAGCAAGAGCCCCTTCAAATCTCTGGCACCCAAAGAAATATCCAATTCCACTTAAAAAAATAAACAATCCTAGTTCCTTTTTTATGGCTCCATGGTCAGTCCTCCCCCTGCTACCAGAAAGAGGCCCTCCACATTTTGCCTGCAGTGCCACCTACTGGTAAAAACAAAGTGGTTCAGTTCTTAGAATGGACCCAGAAAAAGCACTTGGACGTTTCTGCTGGTTCATCTCCTCTCTCTTTCTTTAAGAGCCGACAAGACGTTAGTTCTTTAGCGATACCTCAAGGTACTCCCAAGCATTCTAAGAACCAGAGCCCTCTGGAATCCTAAGTAGCAAATTTAAAAACAAAACGAGCATGGAGAAACGTTTCCTCCTTTCTTTAAAACAAAGTTTTTCCCGAAAGCTCATGTTTTCCAAACAGCTCACAGTCTGATTTTTTTCTTGTTTATGGTACATAGTCTGTCTGATGAGTGACATGAACTACAAGTGAAAAGAATTCCAATCAGTTTTCAAAAGCGGCGAGGAGTCCTGTGGCACCTTATAGACTAACTGAAGTGTTGGAGCATAAGCTTTCGTGGGCAAAGAAGTGGGTCTTTGCCCACGGCTAACACATGTGTGAATAGTCTAACTCGCCCCCCTCCTCCCAGAAACACGGCTGCCCCTCTGATACTTGACAATCAGTTTTCAGAAACCCTAGGCTCCTTTGGGGCATCTCAAGCTGGGCATTCAAAAAATCAGAGCAAAAAACAGGTTGGACCTCCCTGATCTAGCACCCTCGGGACCAGACCAGTCTTGAAGGAGGGAGTTTGCTGGACCAGGGAAGGTCAGCCCCTGTGCTGAAGGACACTGGGCTCTCCTGGGGCCTGTCAGCAGATCACCAGGCTCCATTACCCAGGGCAGCCAGGGCTCCGCTGCCAGCTGCTCCCTGCTGGGGCTCTCTGGTCATGGGGCTCTCTGGTCCAGCAACATCCATGATCCTGCCAGACCACAGATGTTGCCGGACCAGAGAGTCCTGGACCAGAGGGGTTCAACCTGTAGTCACTTTTGAAAGCCTTGGCTGAAATTTCACTTTGAGTCTAATTTCCATAAATGCTTCCAAGTGAGAAGCATCCTCCATTGACTTCAGTGGAGCTATAATAATTTTTATTAGTGAGGATTTACCCTTAGATGTACTCAGGGAGAAAGAGTATTCAAGGCACATGACTTATAATCAGTTCTAGACCCTCATCTGCAGAGACTTGCTGCATGACCTTATAAAATAGGGATATTATTATTAATACCTTCCTGTCTGATAAGGGTGGTGTGCAATTGAAATTCATTAATGCTCATCAAGAGCTTCGTGATCCTGGGATGGATGGTGCCTATCACATTGCAGAGACCACCGAGCATAAACTACAACAACCGGTTTAGTGCGTTGAGCCATGTCTGGGATCCATGAGCACTGAGTCATGGCCTATGCCGAAACCAGCTGCTCTCTGCTGGACTTTACGAGATGACAGAAAGTGTGTTTGCTTGCTTTAGACTTTCACTGATTGGTTTTTGTTTCCTTTATGCCCCACGACTTAATTGTCAACATATTTTTGGCAGCAGCAGCGGGTGACTTATCCAACAAGTCATCCTGGATGGCTAATGCAGTTTATGTTTTAATATTTGTAACGATTAGTGCCCGGCTGCCATGGTAACAGGTGCCATATAAATGAATGAATAATATTTATCATTTCCTCTTGCTCACCTCCTGCTGTGAATCGCCCAACCCCCAAACCCCACTCTGACCTCCCACTCCATCCTTCACACCTTCTGCCTCCCCCTCCTCCACTTGGTGCAGCCTTCCCACTCTTCATTCAGACCCCCGAGGAAAACGCTCTGCTGCAAAAGCCTGGATTTTCACCACCTCCCGACTGATCCTCCAGCCAGTGTTTTATACTTACCTCTACTATATGGTCATCATCTGATCCAGGATCCAATCCTGCAGCTAGAGGTGCTGAAGTAGTTTGTATAGTAAGGGTGTGCAGAGCCTTTGAATCAAACTGTAAAGCCTGTAGGTTACCTCCGGCACCTATGCCTGCAGCACTTACTAATGTGAGCCATCCCACTGAAGTAAATTCGTAAGTTTTACAGAAAAGGGGGACTGGCCCTTTGATTTTAAGGAACCCAAGACAGGGAATGTCTTCCTTATATAGCGCCAGTGCATAATAAATAGGGACAAAAAGACGTGCCAGATGCTTCTGGGTTGGGAGGCATTATGGCACATCTACATCTCAAGGTATTGGAACTAGTGTTAATCTGTTTCTAAAGACGGATCATGCCAATGTAGCCGTTCTCACGGTAATTCTGCAGGAAACACAGAATTTGTGTATGGAATTGCCAAAAGTATCGTAGCAGCTGCAAATACAACAAGGTCCCTGGGCTTCCAAGTTCCATGACATTCAATAAAGTTAATTTCACTTAGTCAAAGAGGCCAAATGCTGTTTTCTGTTATGCAGCTGGAAGGCATTAACAGGAATGTTGTGACCAAGACATGAGAAGTCATTCTTCCGCTCTACTCTGCGCTGATTAGGCCTCAATTGGAGTACTGTGTCCAGTTTTGGGCACCACATTTCAGGAAAGATGTGGACAAATTAGAGACGGTCCAGGGAAGAGCAACAAAAAGTATTAAAGGTCTAGAAAACATGACCTACTAGAGAAGACCTACTAGAAAAATAATTGGATTTGGTTTTTAGTTTAGAAAATAGAAGACCAAGAGAGGACATGATAACAGCTTTTAAGTGCCAAAAAGGGTGGCACAAGGAGGAGGGAGAAAAATTCTCTTTAACTTCCTATGATAGGACAAGAAGCAATGGGCTTTAAAAACTTCCTAGCTGTCAGGGTGGTTAAACACTGGGATAAATTGCCTCTGAAAGTTTTGGAATCTCCATCATTGGAGATACTTACGAGCAGGTTAGACAGACACTTATCAGGGACGATGCAGCTGGTGCTTGGTCCCGCCATGAGGGCAGGGGACTAGACCTGACGACCTCTCAAGGTCCCTTCCAGTTCTAGTTCAATCTTGAGTGCCCATGCTAGAGCTGTTCTCCAGTTTCACACCAGTGTAACAGGGACACAATCTAGCTTTGGCAGGCTTAGCAGATGAAGCATTTCTCAAATAACGAGAACCAAATAAAGATAAATTGTTACTGCATTTCTTGCTCTGTTTGGCCTCCCCTTGGGAAGAAAATGCATACAATGGCCTAAGCAGCCCGCAACAGAGCCAGGTGGGTGGACAGTGAGACTTCGATCCTACAACCTGCTACAGGGCATGGAAGGCTCTAATGCAAGTACGAGTAGTGCAACTCTCAGACACATGTAAGGATAGCAACCTCCAGGCTGATGGGTAGCAAGGTGTAAGGCATGCTCCCTTATTCATAGAGATCAAGGGAGCAGGTTGGGGGTGAAGAGGGGATGAGTCCGAAGCAGCATGGGTTTCAACGTGATCCTCATTGTGCTAAAATAAGGTATCAAGTTAAGCCCTCCTCTTCCTGGGTTATCCCTGCCGCTCCTAGGCAGGAGTAAGCTGGCAGCAGTGTACTCTTTCCTGAATCGGGCCCAGTCTGTTCCTAAACTGCAAAACTAAGCTAGGCAAGCAGGCATCTGCCTTATTTACCCTTTATTAACCAGGTGTTTCTAGGCACAATTCTCCACACCAGCAGTGGGCAGAATCAAACTCCCAGGGAAAAAGCTCTCAGCTTGCATCACAGGCTATACCAACTCCCACTGCAGCCCTCCTGAGTTCCCAGAGCAATAAACACACCCGTCACCTGCAAGGGAGGGAAAGAAATTCAAGAGCTGAAAATCCTCCGAGCTTCTATTAAGGAAGGGGCGGGAGTGGGAGGGGGAGAGACACCAACTGTCAGGTGGAATTAATAGAGACCAAGTGACCAGTCTCAGGAATCGGGCCAAATGCAGTCCCTGCCTCAGATGGCATCCAAGATGACCCACCGAGTTACTAGCTGCTGGCCTGAGAATGGTCATATTGTGAGATGGCATCCAAGATGACCCACCGAGTTACTAGCTGCTAGCCTGAGAATGGATAGCACACTTACCACGTTCCAGAAAAGAGGGTTAAAAGCAATGCAAAGGACGGCAGCTGCGAAGGTTGAGTCACTCAGTTTGACATAGCCAAGTAGTAGTGTCATGGTGGACAAATCAACCTGGAGGGAAGGAACAAAGTTAGCAGGGGTGTACGTCTCGCATTGTCCCTAGCTAGCTTCTAGACTGCAACTCTTAGAAGGCTGAATACAGCGTGTTTAGCAAGAGGCCCAGGGAAAGAGGAAGTCAATTTCTTCCAGCTACTAAATCTACTGCAGTGTATTAATGCCACACACAAGTCTGTAAGTCCTAGCACTATGCATTTTGGTCCTATGAGCTCCCACAAGCGAAGCAGGGCTGGAGTGAGTCAGGACATTTAGGAAACTTACAGAAGGCACCTCCGGGCTAGGGACACTAAGGGATGTTGTGCTGCTGGAAGTGCTAAGAAAGGAGAGAAAGTTGAAATCATGAAGAACCCAGGGCTTGATTTCTTTATTTTGGTAACGGGAGCCATTAATGCCAGTGTCCTGCTGAAATCGGAACCAGCTGTTGCATTCCAAATTCCCTCCCAAGCAGCAGCTGGATACAGCATTCTCCCTCACCTCCTGTCCTAAACTGTGGCAAAGCACTGCTGTGCCAAGTTTAAACCCAGAGCAGGCTTCGGTGGCAGTGGTGGGCCAATCCTTTCGGTGGAAAGGCATGCAAAGGGTATTAGGATGAGAGGTACTAAAGATGGAGATAAATGCTGAGTCTCCTGCCCCTGATCAGATTACTCAGCGCTTCTGAGAACTAGGCCACAAGTGCTTGCCAAACCAGCAAAAGTTGCCACTGCTCTGAGACAAGGACACTAACCCCCTTCCATCCTGAGAAGTCTCATCTGTGAGCATAGGAGGCGGGTGTAAGAGGCAAGGGAAGGCCTTGCCTTCCAAACTGCCAGGCACAGGCCCACCCACATTCTGCCCCCTGCTAAAGGATGGCTCCCGGGCTGCCCCTCGGGCTTCAGCCGTGCTCTGGGGCTGGGGACGCTTGCGTGGGGGGGAGGGAGCGGAGAGAGAAAGCTGGAGGCCTGCCCTTGCAATGGGGGTGGGAGGCATTGCTGGTAGGAGGGAGGAGAGCTGGAGACCCGCCCCTGTGGTGGATAGGGTTACCAGATACCTTCACAAAAAATCCCAAACAGACAGGGAAAAATTGGTCAAGGGGGAAAAAAAAAAAAAATAAAGGCCGCTGCGCCTTTAAATTACCATGCTCCTCGCCCGCAGACAACGACGGCCATCTGTCCAAGGAAAACAGAAAATACCGGACATTTTACATGTCCGGTATTCTCTTTTTTTTTTTACCGGACAGAAGGCCAAAATAACGAACTGTCTGGGCCAAACAGGACACCTGGCAACCATAGGGTACGTCTAGACTACAGGCTTTTGTCGACAGAGGCTTTGTCGACAGATACCGTCGACAAACCTTCTGTCTACAAAGAGCGTCTAGACTACATCCAGTTCTGTCGACAAAGCAAGCCGCTTTGTTGACATGAGAGTATAGACGTAAAGGACAATGTAGATGCAATAACGCTTTCTGTCGACAGAACTCTGTCGACAAAAGGCGTTATTCCACGTAGAATGAGGTTTACCGCCGTCGACAAAACTGCTGAGTTATGTTGACATTATGTCGACAGAACTCGGCGGTAGTGTAGACGCAGGTATAGTTTTGTCGACAAAAGTCCACTGTTGTCGACAAAACCCTGTAGTCTAGACACACCTCTAGTGGTGGAGGGCCTTGGCTCCCACAGGGGGAGGGGCCTTGGGTGGAAGAGGCAGGACCGGGGGGCTTGCTTCCCCCAGCCTTAGGTTCACCCACCACCCATGCCTGCAAGTCAGACACAACTAAATGGGTTTAAAGGGCTGGGGGTGCTATCCAGGTAGGCACCACACGTGTGTGCAGTGGTGGAAATCCAAATATGTTTCCAAGCCAAGAAAAAGGGGATGATACTTCATGGTGTCTCAGTTCACTACCATGCTCTTGTGGCTAAGACTTGACAGACTCCTGAGATTTGGGTTCAGGTCCCTGTTCTGCGACAGACTTCCTGCGGGACCCAGTAGTCACTGCCCCACCTCCATCCCTCCGATTTTCCTCCAGCGGAGTGGGAATTATGCCTACCCGCCCCTCTAGGTGCTGGGAGGACAAATTCCACCAAGTTTGCAAGTAAAGTGGAGCTAGATCTTTTGAGCAAAAGATTTTTCATAACAAAAAGTGGTGGGAAGCCTTTTTTGGAAGAGAAAATCAACATAATTGATGTTTTCTGTAAAAATGCTTCCCACATTTACTCCCCCACTACGTTTTACTGAAAACCTCTCAATTTGGGGGCTTGCAAATTCTGCAAACCACTTTGAAAAACGAGCTCAGAATAAAAACCCTGCCAAATGGGCCCATTTCAAAGAGTTCTGAAGCTAAAACGGCTTCAAGCCATCGAGAGCTACATGGCTAACGAGATGGGAACTCCAACGGGAGTCTGACTCTCAGAGCCAACATCTCAGATCCCAACGTGCAAGTAATGACAATATTTAAATGAGAGCAATGACTGAAAGAGGCCCCTTCCCTGAAGGGTACGCAGCACACCAAGCATGAAATAACTTCATCGCGCGCACACAGAGAAAGGAATTCATCACACTCTCGACCTCCTCATGGGTCCTCTGAATTAGCTGGAATTGCAGCACGAGTCAAGAAGAGCCGGGCCATTAGCTCAGATGCAATTTATTTACAGCTCATCCCCCTGTTTTTGCGAGGCAAAAGCACTGCAGAGAACAGAATGCTCTCAAGCCTGCGGAATCCATTCCTGCATTGTGCTTTTTTAGCAACCTTTCTGTGCACTTGGCTTTAAAGCTGGAATTACATACTACTTCACAGGGCGTCTTTCAGTGAGGGGCCTCTCCCAATATTTTCAATCACGGACAAACGGGGAATTATTAATCCAAGGGGAAGTCACAAGGGTTCACTCACACACAGGCTGTGTCTACATTGGCATGCCGCTTTTGCGCAAAAACATGCTGCCTGTCTACACTGGCGGGGATTCCTTGTGCAAGAACACTGATGTTCTAATGTGTGAAATTAGTGCTTCTTGCGCAAGAACTATGATGATCCCGCTCAGGAATAAGCCCTCTTGCGCAACTGTTCTTGCGCAAGAGGCCAGTGTAGACAGGCAACATGAATTTCTTGCGCAAAAGAAAGCCCGATGGCTAAAATGACCATCGGAGCTCTCTTGCGCAAGAGAGCGTCTACACTGGCATGGATGCTTTTGTGCAAATGTAGTAGACACTCTCTTGCGCAAATAATTTAACGCAAAAAGTCTTGCGTTAAAAGTATTTGCGCAAAATCTTGCCAATGTAGATGTAGCCATAGTGTTTCTGAAAATTGCCCTGCTTGGAATGTGCTACAATAGGGTGACCAGATAGCAAGAAAAAGCCCCAAATATCAGGACTATCCCTATAAAAATCAGGACACCTGGTCACCCTAAGGCACAGGAATAGCTCTCACCAGCCTTCCCTGTAAACTGTGCACTTGTGTGGCCACTCGGGAGAGATCCAAATGCCGCCCAGCTGAGTAAGAGCGCCCACAGCTAGGTTTTTTGTTTCAGTCAGTGGTGCACACCTGCACATGCCTCAGTGCATATAAAAGTTATTCTGCACACAGATAAAAAAAGATTAGAGGGAACATTGGCTCACACAAGGCCTGATTCTGCCCTCCCTTGCCCAGATAGACCTCCCAATGGAGGGTCAGGCCTATACTGGCTGCCTAACACCCATCCCCTAGTCTCCATTCCCACTGCAACCCTCCTGTCATGCCTTGGCTCATACCATCCATCTGCCACGCTTCTATGCATAGGGCCCTACCAAATTCATGGGCCATTGTAGTCAATTTCATTATCTTAGGATTTAAAAAATTGTAAAATGTCATGATTTTAGCTATTTAAATCTGAAATTTCACAGTGTTATAATTGTGGGAGTCCTGACCCAAAGAGCAGTAGAGGGTTGGAGGTCATAAGGTTATTGTAGTGAGGGTTGTGGTACTGCAACTCTTACTTCCATGCTTCTGCTGGCAGCAGTGCTGTTTTCAGAGCTGGTCAGTGGGAGAGCAGTGGCTGCTGGCCAGGAGCCCAGCTCTGAAGGCAGAGCCACCACCACCAGCAGCATAAAAGTAAAGATGGCATGATATGGTATTGCTACCCCTAGTTCTGCATTGCCACCTGCAGAGCTGGGTGGCCAGAGAATGGTGGCTGCTGACAGAGCGCCCAGAGCACATACCAGGCCATCCTTACTTCGGCGCTGCTGGTGGTGGCAGCTCTGCCTGCAGAGCTGGGCTCTCCAGCTGCTCAGCTGAGAAGGCCGTGCAGAAGGGTTGCAAGTAAATCTTCTGACCCTCCTGCAACTCCCTTTCGGGTCAGGACCCCCAATTTGAGAAACGCTGGTCTGCCCCATGAAATCTGTAGAGTATAGGGTAAAAGCACCCAAAAGCCCAGATTTCATAGGGGAGGCCAGATTTCACAGTCTGTGACGTGTTCTTCATGGCCATGAATTTGGTAGGACCCTATATATGCATCTCATCTCTCCCTTCACATCTCCAGTCTGTACAAAATGCTGTGGGTAAACCCATCTTCCTTCCCCTTGTCACACACATTCCAATCCCCTCCACCAGCTATGCCTCCCCTTTCACGCCTGCTCCAAATATCTTATTGTCACATTCCAGGCCAAAGGCCTGCTCCATTCCTGCCGACTCCTCTTCCTTCCTCCGAACTCCCACCAGCAAGCTGCAAACAGCCATTTCCCACTCCTCTCCAACCGTCCTTGCTGCCCCACAAAGGACCCACGGGCCTGGGACAGCTGGCTTTGCCACACCCCCACGGAGGCCATGCACCGGAGTGCATCCGAGGAGCACTGTAGAAGTTAGGCAGCTCAGGAAATACCACCCAAAGGATCCAGAGTGACAGCACCCTGTGGCCTTCTGATTGGCCCATGCCCTATTTAATCCTGAAGTCTGGCTGCAAGAACAAACAGTGGTCTTGGGCAGCCAAACAGTGGTCTGGATAGCTGTTAGACTGCACCTCCGGTCTCCAACCCCACCCTGACTCGGATCGGTGCTGGCTCTAGCGATTCAGTGCACCTCACCTATCAGTGCTGGCTCTAGCGATTACTGTGATCCCTGCTTGCTGACTACAGTCTCATGGTGGTCCTTGACTTGTGGACACTAGCCCAGACCAGCTACACCCTGATCCCTTACAGCCCCTTTGTTCAATCTCCTCCTTGCAGCCAAGCGTCTCCTTAAAAGACAAGAATTCTCAGCATTCACCAGTGGGCTGTCTTCTAATAATCCAATGCACGACATGTCTGGACTGTATGATCTGTGCCTCATTTAAATTCTAAAAGCTGTGGAACAGGAACAGGGACTTCTGCTGTTTTATACAGCACTGAGCACACAGTCAGTACCTGACAAGCCACATCCTGGCTTGTTGACCCATTGTCAGTAACATCAATTTCTTTTCTCCTCCTGCAAATAAACAAATTCACTGCAGCCAGCACAAAACCGATTGGACTGTGCTTTTGCAAGCAAATGGGGAACTCCTGAGGATGGTCTCTATCCCAGGAATTTGTGCTGTTACGAAATTAAAACATAACCCAGTGCACTCTCAACTCAGCGCCACATCAGTCACTAAGTTATTGTGTGTTTAAGACAAGAAAGACTCATCTCAGCAAAAAAGTCATTTACTGTCCTCCCAAAGACATCACAAAAAAAATCAGTCGCTGGTGGACTGGCAAAGGGACACTCTACAAACAGAGATGGAGAAGTTGAATCAGGGCCTAGATTGTATTATTGTGCTGCCCAAAGACCAGGGTCCTGTTGTGCTAGGCGCTGTACAGATTTACGCCCTGACCCAGCATCAGACTACGCACTGTACAAGAGTCCATAGACTCAGCAGTCCATCCATCATAGGAGCATGGCCACAGAGGCAGACATGGTCCCTGCTTTGATGAGTGTACAAGTTAAAAAAGCAAACATCATACAAAGGACAGGGGGAAAAAGATCACATTTTTGCACATGTGTTAGTCTTTCATTTAATAAGGACAAATGTCGCCTCAGTGTTTCAAAGGGGCAGCGCCGTGGAGCCCGGGGTCAGCTGGGGACTCCCCAGCTGATCCTAGGCTCCGCGCGGCATTTCAGCAGAACCGGGATCAACAGGGGAGTCCTCAGCTGACCCCGGATTCTGGAGAAATGCCGTGCAGAACCCGGCCCCCAGCTAACCCCAGGCTCCGCGCAGCAAGGCATTTCAAAGGGGCAGCCACTGTACAGCTCATCCCCAGCTCAGCTGTGTGGCGCTGCCCCTTGAAAACACCACCTCGGCGTTTCAAAGGAGCAGCGCCCCACAGCTGAGGCCAGGATCAGTTGTGCATGCTGCCCCTTTGTAAGGTGAAAGCAGCATCCAAAGGGGCAGCGCCGTGTAGCCCAGGATCAGCTGGGGAATCTCTAGCTGACCCTGGGCTCCAGAGCACTGCCCCTTTTGAAATGCCGCCTCGGTGTTTCAAAGGGGCAGCGCTGTGGAGCCCGGGGTCAGCTGGGGACTCCCCAACTGATCCTAGGCTCCGCGCAGCATTTCAGCAGAACCGGGATCAACAGGGGAGTCCTCAGCTGACCCCAGATTCTGGAGAAATGCCACGCGGAACCCGGCCCCCAGCCGACCCTGGGCTCAGCGCAGCAGGGAGCCTGATATCAGCAGGGGACTCTGAGTCCCCCTCTGAACCCGGGCTCCATGAGGGCGCTGTGGCTTTGAAATGCACAAGAGCCCCTGCTGAGGACTCTTGTACATTTCAAAAGCTGGCCCCCAGGCAGCCTGGAGTCAGCGGGACTTCCCGCTGGCCCCGGGCTGCAGGCAGAGTTCCACATTCCTCCTTTGACATGTGGAAGTGCCTATCGACTAGTCGATGGAAATTCCATTGACTACTCGACTAGTCAATTAACCGCAATTTAACATCCTTAGATGAAAATATGTCACTAGCTTCGTAGGCAATGAAAATACCGCCCCTATTCACAGATGTCTACATACAGCCTGGAGATTTTGCCCAACCCAATTAAATATGAAAATAGACACATATACTAGTTCGCAAAAGCCAGAGCGTAGCATTCACCAGATGGACGTTGGTTTGTTTTCAGCATAGCTTGACAAAGTTACAAATGGTTTGTGTAACACAGCTCACCAGCTTTCACGTTTTCCCTCACACTTAACACAAGCCAAGTTAGAGCCTGCCTCTATTTGCAGCAATATAGAGTTCCACCCTGCAAGACACCAAGAGCCCCCAAATTACTCCTACCAAAGGCAGAAGGATTCAGGGGTGCTAGCAGCTCACAATCAGGAGGATGGCCGGTAACAGTGAGAAAATAGCCTCCCCTCCCACCACTTCCCAGCTTTGAGTCTCAATACAGAGCAAAGCAGCTGCAAGAATATCCATGTAAACACAAGACACAATAGCCTGCCAAAACGTGGTCAGACTATGTACGAATGTTCAATTCTTTTAAATCACCAACATTTACAACCCACGCAACCCACCCCGCCCCGTGGTTCCATACAAGTTATTATTAAGCTTTCCAGAAAGACTTCTGAAAGACACGATAAATAGCCAGCGCACCTGCGAGCGCACTGATAGCAAAAGTAAATTATGTGAGGTCAACATAACCCTAAAGCAGCAGCTAATGGCTGATAAAGGCCCTTTCCCTCCTCCACTGTCCCTCCTAACGCTCTCTGCTCATTTCAATGGAATAATGGGAGAGGGAGGACAGATTTCTGTGCAGAGCTGCCCTGATAACAGAAGAATGCTGATGGATGGCGATATTTTTGTGTGTCAGGATCAGGTCACAGCTACCATTTCCTGTGATCAGAATCTGTTGTGCAAGCCAGCCCGGTTAACCCTGCTGCCTCCGGTGTGAGGGGTTACAACCCAGAAGGGGCTGCTCCTGATTTTGCCTGTTTCTCCTTAAATCAGGAAGCACGAATTGAAATCTACAGATGAGCTAGCTGCCTCCACCCCACACATGGGTCATAGTGTGTGTGTGTTTATGTGTGTGTGAATACCCATGTTACAGATCAGGGAAGCTGGTTAATGCACACGAGTGGCTGCTCTCTAAGCTCTAGTTTTCAATCCTAGCGAATGAACACACACCTCCTGCCTCCCCACACACAGCACACACACACACAAAAAGACACTGCACAAATGAACAGCAAAATGTGCAACCAATACCTTGCTATAATCCAAATTACTTAGTCCTCCACAGCAGTCCAAGTGGGATGGCAAAGCAGCGCCTGCCAGCATTCAAAGCTCAGGTTTTCTTCTAAACTGCCCACTCCCTAAGCATTTTGTAACCTGTTTGGACAGGGGCCAGCCCCAGGCTGGGGGGTGAGGGGTAGTCAATAGAACCTCACCCCCTGATCAGCTGTGGCAGCCCTCCCCAGCAAGCACCTAGCCTGGCTTCCTGGTTATCACTTTAAACCCTACCGGGGCATTCTGGGAAGTGTAGTTCCTGCTGCCCAGACTTGCCAGCTGATTCTCAGGAGAGAACTACAAGGCCCAGAGGACCCAGGGAGGCTGAGGGCTTAGCAAAGCCTCCAGGCTGAGAGCAGCTGAGCAATGCAGCTAATTCCCCCCTTGGGTAGAGCCACTGGCCCTAGGAGGCTAGGCCAGGGAGGGTTAGAAATTAAAGTTGTGAGTCACTGACCTTTTTAGCACTGTGCCACTTTCTGCCGGCTGGAGGGGTTTGGCGGGGCGGATTCAGTGGGGCTCCAGCAGCGCAGAGCTGCCCTGGACTTTGCCCTGTGGGGAGGCCGCTGTCCAGCTATGTGGCAGTGACAACTGGTGTCAGGGAGCAGGGGAGGGAGCCGATCGATCCGCCCTTCCCACAGTCTCCAGCCAGGCCGGGGCTTTCACCCCTCTTTATGGAAGTCAGCTCAGGACAGGGACCGTGTCCTTCGAACGTGCACGCGTGGCACCTAGTGCGACGGGGCCAGTTCTGATTGGCGTCCTTCCACAACACGAGGGGGTGGGTGCTGTGAGGTGAGCCCGCCCCTCTGCGCTTATTGATTTCCAGAGTCGCTGTGGTTGACTCTCAGCCCCTTCCGGGGCGGGACTGGGGTTTGATCTGGTGGTTTTATATGTAGGGCCAGGCCAGCCTTATGCTTCACCAGAGTAAGAAGAGCAGGGTCATATCCATCTCTCAACAGAGCAGCACAGATCTGCCCAACACCTCCCTCCAAGCCTCTGCACTATCTTTAGGATGGGGAGGGGGAAAATGTTATACATAGCGCAGGGCAGTGTTCCCTGTAAGCTGAGCGCTTGTGCGGCCCCTCAGGAGAGATTCTAATGCTGCCCAGCGAATTAGCAGAGCGCCCACTGCTAAATTTGTGTTTCTCCTGGTGGGGCACCTTCACACATGCCTCAGTGCACATAACAACATTTATTCTGCACATGGATGGGGGAGAAAAATCCACACACGGCACAGAGTCTAATACCTGCAGAGCCCAGCTGAGAAAGTGGGGGGCTGGGCTGGGTTCCTGGAGCTGCTCTTTAATAAGGGACTCCATGTTCCATACCAATAGGGCCCTTAGGTACAGAGGGCAGCCTTGCCCTGCCCCACTCCCCCCCCCCCCCCCACACACACACATTACTTTGGAATCCTCTAGCTGTTCCTACATCCCTCTGGGCTGCATAATGTTCCTTCCTCAAAATGAAGGCAATTTGTTACTGAAGACACTGAACACAGAAGCAAGGAGACTCACTAATAGTTCGTATGCAGATCTGCAATATGTACAACCATAAACTCATCCCTGCATTGCCAGCCACAATGTGTGTGTCCATTAAGCAGGTTCATGCCAGTAAGAGATGCCTTTTTCTTTAATTTATGGCAATGCCTACAGCTTATATTTAGTGTTCGCTTTGGAATCAGAAGCATCAGCAAATACACTGTGCCATCTGGAACTATGAGATTTGGTGACAAAACCTATTTTAAAAAACAACAAATAGTCTAGTAGCACTTTAAAGACTGACAAAACATGCAGATGGTAACATGAGCTTTTGTGGGCGCAACCCACTTCTTCAGATGCCCGGACCTGAGCCCACCAGCAATGTTCCCTCTCATTTTTCCACCCATGTGTGCAATAAATATTGTTATGTGCACCAAGGCATGTGCAGATGTGCACCAGCACTAGAAACACATGCTGCCAGCAGAGCTGTAGGTGCTCTGCTGATCAGCTGGGCAGCACCTGAATCGCTTCCGGGTAGTCACCCAAGCACTCTGCTTACAGGGAGCACTGCCCACTAACTTTGCTTTTGAAGTCATCACATCCTTGTCAGAGATCAGATGTGGTGGGATTCAGAAGCATTCTAAAATTCTCTGGCTGCCCCTTCAATTTCTAAAGAATTTAAGCTTTTACTTTTAAAAAAATTTAGCCCCTATGGTTAAGAAGGAAGCCTGAATTTGAGCACGGGTGGTGAGTGAAGGTAGGGCTGGGAGAGGTAAGCCTTCAGCCCCACCCCCATGGGAGCCAAATACTCCTCTCTGACCCCAGAGCACCCAGGGGAGGGTGGGCGCTTGGGGGCAGTAACACTCCACCCCAGTACACCTTCTGTCAGTGTTCCAGGTGTGGAGTACGGGTGTGGGCCAGGCTGGTGGTTTGGGAAGGCAATGCCTTCCCCTGCCTCTTACACCTGCCACCCCTGTTGACTAGCGTTGTTGCTATCTGCTAGAGTCTGCAGAGTGACAGCCTGAAGCCACACACATGTATATAGACGTACACAGAGCCCTGTAAATCAGTGGCTATCTGCTTTATATCTGCGGGTATCCACATCTGCAGATATGGATGCAAATATTTTTGCAAATATGGATGCAGACACAGATACAAATTTTGTATCTAAAACCCTGCAAATTGGCAGCTATCCACTTTATATCCACAGGTATCCACATCTGTGGCTGTGGATGCACATATCTGTGGCTCATTTTTGCAGATACCGCTGTGGATGTGAATGCAGATGCCAATTTTGTATCTGTGCAGAGCGGTAGATATACATCAAAATTTAACTCTGGAACCTAATGGTGATCATTGGAATGTCAACAGTGTTAGCTATTTCACTGTGAATTCTTTGAATAGAAACATTTAACTACTCTGAATTGTAAGTGGAATGTTGGGGGGATGGGCTGAGCTTCAGTAGAAATCCACCAATATGTCCCTCCCTACTGGTCCCCACACACAAGCAGGAAAGCATTAGGAAAATGTGTAGGAAAGGAAGCTCCCAAACCCACGAAGGACACATCACAACATGGACTAGCAACATCAGTGCTCTTAACAGCCTAAGAAAGGCTGGGAATCCTCTTCCAGGAGGAAAAATGGAAGTTTATGAATCAGTGCCACATGCATAGCCAGCCAGAAGGAAGTTGTGTGTGGCATTATTAAGACCTATTCAACTGTGGGCGTTATGTGAAGAAAACCCTAGCTGATGAGGGACCTGACTGCAGGGGTAACCCAACCTGCGCAGTCACGTCAGACGTATTAGCCATTGCTGACACAAGAGTGATGACAAATAGTTTAGAAACACAATGACACGCCACCAGTTCCAGTCATCACAACGGACAGACCATGAGACCTTCTGCTCCGAACAGATGCTGTTGCATGGGTCAGTACGATCCTCCAGTAGCTATAGAAACAGCCTGACTTATGCCACTTCTGGGCGCTAGTGGGCAACTTAGACACAAACACTTGGGCACCTCTCACTACAGTGGGACACGCTGACCGAGTCAGTAGATCTACATGACATCAGGATGCTGTGGGACGATGAGGCTTCGAAGCATCTGCTTCCTCGCTGCTCATTTAGTATTGCTCAGGTGTGCGCTGCCCTGGAGGTGTGAGGCAGTCAGTTCTAGCAGGGGACAGAACACTTAGCATTACGTTGCTGTCCTGTGCCACCAACCAGAGCCCTAAGGTTCATGTGAGCATTCAGTGTTAGGTACCAGCAGGAGAGGGGCGAGGATGCCATAGGAGGAGATCCCTGCAGTAGTCCAGATTCCTGGAGAGGAAGCGTGGTCTAGTGGGTGGGGCACAGTCCTGGAAGTCAGGAGACTGATTTAGTCCTAGCTCTGCCACTAACCTGAGCAAGTCACTTCACTTCTGTTTCCCCCTCTCATTTTGTCCATATTCTCCTAGAGATTTTTAAGTCTCGGCTTGACAAAGCCCTGGCTGGGTTGATTTAGTTGGGATTGGTCCTGCCTAGAGCAGGGGGCTGGACTTGATGACCTCCTGAGGTCTCTTCCAGCTCTATGGTTCTATGATTCTATGATATTGCTGCTTTTGGACTTGGGCGGCTAGTCAAAGTTCAAGGCCCGGGGATGTTCCTGCAGTGTGTAGAGACTGATGGAGTCCACTTTTTTCTTTGATGCCATCTATTTTAAAGTCCTGCTTCTTTGCCTGCAAGCAGAACCAGGAACAAAAATGACCCATTTCCTAGCTTACAGCCCCAAGTCTAATTAGCCAGCAACTCAACTGGTGTGTCTCTAGCTTTTTCCAGGGTCACACGATGCTGACAAGCTATTGCTTGGCTGTCGTGCTTTTTGCTTCTTCCTGTCTCTCAGTTCCTGCCTTTTCTCTCACACACACACAAACAGACACACACTCACACTGAAGCCCTCTGCCCACTCAGTCCATATTTCTAGGTAGGTTCACAAGCTTCTTTTGTCTTGGGATAGGGTGGTGACGGGACAGGGAGCTTCTGATTAATTCCTCCAGACAGTTATGTTAATTGAAGCGTGCGTTCCCTCACAATCTTGATGAGGTATTTACACAGCGTAAGATTTCACCCTGCTCATACAGTCTAGAGATAGTAAGATCTTCAGGTAGGCACTTGTCTCTGGCTGTGTGCGTGCACATGTACACCACCTGGCACAATGAGGGACCCGGATCTTGCTTAGGGCCCTTTAGACCCTACTGTAATACAAATCATAATTACAGGCCTGATCCAAAGCTCATTACAGTCAGGGGAGACTCTCGATGACTTCAGCAGGCTATAGAGCAGGCTGTCGGAGAGAGGTAAGGCTAGGGTAGATATCCATCCAAATGGATGAGCTCCAGCAGGTCAGTCCTTTAATTCATCTGGTTGGATAATGCCCCTGGCAAGCGGCAGTGATGCTTGTGCAGATTGTATAATTATCATCCCTGTAATTTCCAAAGCAGAGATACGAGAGCAGACGAGAGGACGTTGTTTATTTTTCAGTCCCAACACCTGGGTCCTTATGATTAAGGGTGGGAAGGGGAATGAAATCGAGCCAAGGAAGCCCCAGAGGCTAGAGAGTCAACAGGACTAGGGGGAAGGCAGATTGTAGCCCATTCCCTCCTTTGCTGGCATGGAGTTATCAAGGAGAAATCCTTGCCACAAAGGCAGAAAGCCATGACCTCTGAATGTCCTTCAGGCTTGGCCAGCCTGGCTGGCAAGCAGGAAATGAGTGCTGGAATGGTTCTGGAGATATGTGCCCACCCCATCCTGAGCCTGTGCCTGGCGGGGCTGGGTTGAGCTGACAGTCTAGGTGAGGGAGAGCATGGGTGAATTGGAGGTATGCATGGGGGAGTGGGGAAGGGGACTGAATCATAGGGAAGGGACTTGGGGACTGGGGCGGGGGAGGAGAACAGAATTAGGAAGTAAAATAAATTAATGGAGATTGCCTATCTCCTAGAACTGGAAGGGACCTTGGGTCATGTAGTCCAGTCCCCTGCCTTCACAACAAGACTAAGTAACATCCCTGACAAATTTTTGCCCCAAATCCCTAAACAGCCTTTACAAGGCTTGAACTTGCAACCCTGCATTGAGCAGGCCAATGCTCAAACCACTGAGCTCTCCCTCCCCCCTAGGTAGAGAGAGAGAGTAGGGTTGTCAACTCTCCAGGACTAGCCTGCAGTCTGAGGAGTTAAAGATTAATCTTTAATTAACGATTATGTCATGTGATGAAATCTCCGGGAATACGTTCAACCAAAACGGGCAACCCTATAAAGAGCCATAGGATGGTTCAGGATGGCTGCTGTAGGCCCTGCACTTTGGGGAGCCCCATGGCAGCCACCCCAACCCTCCTATGGACCGGATGGTTCTCCTTATTGAGGCGAGTTCTCAGGACCCGGGGCAGCCTGGGGCCGACAGCAGGGCTCTCCCCTTCCCATGCACTCCCCACAGTGGCGGGAGCTGCAGGAAGTGGAGCGGCACAGCAGCTTGCTTTACAATAGTATTATTGTAGGGCTCCTTAGTATTTATCAGCGGCCAGCAGTGTGCTTGGAGCTGTAGAAGGCACAAAAGGAAAGAGGCAGTACCTGCAGGTAAGAGTTTACAGTCCAATAGACACACAGAGCTGTGCACTGAGTGGGAAATCTAAGGACATGTCTACACTTACAACACTGCATCTTCGCAGCTGTGTCAGCACCTTTGTCATGATTTAATGAAGGCACATTAAATGGACAGGGTATAGCAGTCCCATCAGTTTAGCTAATCCACTGCCTGGAGAAGCAGTAGCTATGTTAGCAGAAGAAGCTCTCCCACTGACATAAGCGCTGAGGGTTAGCACAGTGGGCAGAGGCTGGGTCACTCCACTCCCCTCACCCCCGCAGTGAAATGGAGCGTCCCAACTGGGAGATGGCAAAGTGAAGCAGGCTCCTAGGTTACTCTGCTTTCCCGTGGCTCCTGCCACTGTGATGAGTGTGGAGGGGTCCGACCCCTGCTGCTGCCCAGAGCCAAGCCCCCCGGCAATCGTCCAGGCCATGCCGCTCGGGGGAAGGGGCTTCGGGGGAGGGGTGCAATGGGGGCTTGTCTCAGGCCTCATACCCCCTGGGGATGACCCTGGCCCTATAATAGGAAGCTATGAGCCAGGCTGGAGGTAGAGACAAGAAGCACCTGAGCCTGGGAGATACGCTTCACTGATCCTCCCTCCTGCCCCTGGACTGCAGTGCCCCAGATTTGCATGCTTTCCCCACTCAGCCACCTGCTCCCATTTTGTTGTGGGAGGCAGAGGCAGATGCAGGCAGCACGAGGCAGGTAGCCAGATGGGCAACGTAGGGAAAAGCCCATTGGCGGGGGCTCTGTCCTCAGGCTAGGTTCAGTCTGGTCACCTCAGCTACATTTTCCTGTCCTACAATTTAGCACCTTCATCGCACCTTCCATGCGAGGCTCTCAATGGCCACCGAATTCTGCCTGGTCATCCCTCTGAAGCACTAGCAGGTCCATATCCTGGTTCACAAAAAGGCCACGAAATCAACGGGAGCTGCAGGCAGTCGCCATCTTTGAAAACCAGGCCCTGAGGGACATGCCAGGATCCTCTGTGGCACAGCCAGGTACCAAACCCAGGCCCCTGGCTCCCTGCTTCAACCACAAAACCTCAGCCAGGAAGCCCCGGGGTTCCTCAGCCAAACAGCCGGTGCAGAAGAGTCTAACGCTTGGTCTGATGGGAAGGCCCCTTCCCCCCAGGCAGGGATGTGACATGGTGACAGGCTTTGGTTCCTAAGCCTTGATTAGGAACCAAACAGGCAGCCACATGAACTTCAGCGGCACTGGAACTGGCTGAAATGTTCACCTGGCCGACTGGGCTGGGGGGAAGCAGAGGCAGGGAAACGTGTCAGGCATGAGCGCTCCAGAATTTCCCACACTCCCAGTGCACTCTCTACGGAAGTCCTTTGTTAGCAGAGCACTTACCGCATAGCAAGGGAATGTTTTATCCATAGCTGGGCTCCTACTCTCTCAGCCCACTTAGACTTTCTGCCGCTTCTCTGACATCTCCCGACAGCTGGTAACAAAACAAAGAAGGATTTTGTAGCTTGATCCCTCCTTGTCCACTCCCCATCATGTTTCCTTCTGCTTTGTAACTCTCCTTCCCAGAGAGAAAAGGCAGATATCTCAGCCCCTTCCCCCTCCAGCCCCTCTGCTCTCACTCACAGTTCAAATGCTCAAAGCACCATTTAAATTCCCATGATGGCCCCTGAGAGGTCACGGAGAAGAATGGAATGGAAGGGAATTGCAGATGTTCACACGGCTGGGGAAACTATGCAGCCATCAATGGCCCTCCTGAACTAGCCAGGCAAAGGGAAACCAGCAAACCTGGCCTGATGTTTTGCTGCTGTCGTGTCAAGAGAACTAAGCTGCTCTCTTTGTTTTGGTTGGTTCATTGGCGCCCGTTGCTAACAGCTGCACAAGCTCATCAAAAGTGCGGGTGGACTTGGCCAGGCCTCTGTCATGGCCCCCAGCCAGCCAGAACTAAACAGCTCGACTGCCAAAAGCATCCTTGCTGGCTGGACCCAACCCAAAGTCTAGTGAACAGCCGGGGGAGAGGCAGTGCAAGGGCAGGACCCTTTAACTCAGGGGTGGGCAATAATTTTTGACCGGGGGCCACTTCAGAAATTTTTGAAGTGGCCCCGTGCCACTCCAGAAGGGGCGGGGCCTCAGGCAGAAGGGGCGGGCCTAGAACACTTCTGTGCTTCCCCACACACAGACCCTGATTGGTCCGTGAGTGGGGGAGTGTGTGAAGTCTTTGCCCACACCCCGCAGAGAGAACCACCAGCTGTTCTGAACACCCTCTAGGTGCTCGCACCCCTGACAGCGGGAGGAGACTTCGCATGCTCCCCTCCACCCCCAGGTCAATCGGGGCCTGCAGGCAGGGGGAGCACATGAAATCTGCCCCTTCCCTGCAAGGGAGCGCTGCACTTAGAGTCACCTGCCAGCTGAGCAGCAGCTGGCGGTTGATTCTAAGTACCAAGCCCCTTGCAGGGCAGGAGGAGACTTTGCACGCTTCCTCCCACCCCCAAGGCCTGATTGGCCTGGGGGCAGGGGGAGCCTGAAGTCTCTCACTCCTACCCTGCAGTGCACAGTGCTTAGAGTCAACCTCCAGGGTTGACTCTAAGTGCTGCGTGCTCCCCCTCCCTAGGCCCTGATTGGCCTGGGGGTTGGGGAGCAGCAGGACCTCCATAGGCTGGATCATCCCGCTTGGCAGGCCAGATCCAGCCCGCGGAGGCCCTTTCGCCCACCCCGGCCTTAACTGAAGTCTCTTCTTCCCAGCCACAGGTAAACCTGGGTCTCAGTGACAGGCGTGCACAGGGGGTGTGCCGGGTGTGCCCAGGCACACCCTAATGTCTCCAAAAAAAAGTGGCTTTGCGTTCTAATTTAATCGCATGATACGCTCTTTTAGTTTTAAAGTATGGACTGTTGTATTATGCAATAAGCGCCGAATTACGTAATATAGATGTTGTAGAAATGTATAGAAAGCCCACGTTCGCTCGCAGCATGTCCTTTATGATTGAGTATTCAATAAATGTTCTCCTTTAAAAAAAAAACAAACATTCCCTGGGTGCGCACCTAAATGAAATCTGCTGCGCACGCCTATGGTCTCAGTCCTGGCAATGGAGCACAACAGACTTGTCCACATTAGAAAGATACCCCTTTTGCTGATAAAGGCCCCATGGCCAGGCAAGCCCCAGACGGACAGACAGGCCCATGCTGCTTACAGAAGAGGAAGGTCCTCCAGGGCTTCCTTTCGCTTGCTGAAAGAGACAGTACAAAGCACTCACAGCCTTGACTCCTCCCACCGGACCACACGCCAAAGCAAAGCTGGTTAGAATTATTGTTGACAAGAGACAGTTTCATCAGAATTTGCCAAATCACAGACGCCGACGCCTTTTCCACGCAGATGGCTCAATTTCAAGGAAATCCCCCAGAATCCAGGCAGGTTTCCAATAGGGATGTTAAATTTCCTTTCATTTCGATTAATCAGCTACTCAATTAGTCAATGGGGGGCACTCGCTATCCTCATTATCCCGGCTGCACCTCTGCCTCTGCCCGCAGCTCTTACTACATGTGAAAGGCAGAGGCATAGAGGGGTAGCCAGGGTGAGCGGGGACTCAAGCAGACCCTGCTCGTGCCAGGTCCCAACTGCTGTGTAGTTCAGCCCTGGCAAGTCCTGGTATAAATTAAGCCCCATCCACATAAGCAACATCCTTTCAGGTCTCCCTCCACCTAGCACAGATCAGGGTGTATATACGTCCCTGGCTTTCCAACATGCTTTGCTCCAGGCTAGGACTACAACAGGGCTCCGTTTCCCAGCAAGGCTACTTTCCTGGCTCTCAGACAAGCTAGGAACTGCCCTGAGCCAGCTTTGTCCATCAGTGCTGAGGGAGGAAGAGGAGTTCCAACCTGCCCCGTTCATGGAACTCTAGCGTCAGGCCCCAAATCCAGAGTCAGCAGCAGGGCCACCACCTGCTCCCTAGGGACCATTTCCTTCCCCACCCTGACTGCACGCCCTGACCCCAAATGGCAAACTGGCTATGAGGTAACGCCACACCAGGAGTGTTCCACACAAGCTAGCAAGGGCCTGTGCTCCCAGAGTGAGCAATGAGCACAGCTGAACCACGCTCCGCACTGCCTCCGAGATGGAGGGGGAACCCAGTCAGGGGCTTAATCTGAAATCTCCTGCATTATCCCATCCTCCATTAGCTACAATTATTGTCGTTAGTACCTCAGGGACCTGCAGTCATAGAGGGGGGTCTCTAGTGTTTCTAGAAGAAGTTAGCTCTGTTTATACAATGAATGATTTACCAGGGTATTTGGTACACTGCTTCCCTATTACACATCATTAACAATCAATTACCAGGTTTTCAATGCTCCCCTTATCAATTCCTTTGAGCTGGATAGTACTTGCCAATTTGGAACATACAATGCATCAGTGAGATTCTGTTCCCACTTACAGCTAGAGCCCCGCAAACCCATGGGTATTTGCTTTAGATCCACAGACATGGGCATCGGGTATGTAAGGCGGGGGGGGGGGAAGTATTGCCTTCCCAAACCGCCAGGCATAGCCCCGCCCACACTCCGCCCCCAGAGAGCCTACTATAGGCATTCAGGGGGCAGAGTGTTGCTACCCCTAGCGCCTGCCCTACCGGTCCGTCTCCTCCCTCCCCCCTGGTACTCAAGAGGCTGGGCTGGGTTCAGCCGGGCCACATGCGCAGCACACCCTACCTCCTCCCTCCCCAGTGCTCTGCGCGGCCCAGCCCAGGCCAGCCTCCTTCCTCCCCAGTGCTCTGGGGCTGGGCTGGGCTCAGCCAGGCTGTGCAGCGCGGTGCACCTTCCACCAAGGTTGGGGAGGCTGTGGCGAGCACATGCCCCCTTTCCTTCCCTCCCCTCCCCTTGGTTAGAAAGGGGAGAGCACGTGGATGCCGTGCCGCCCCGCCTCCTGGGGGTGGGGAATGGGTGGGGCTTAGCAGAAGGGGCGTGGCTGGAGGTGGGGCTGGGAGCTTGCCTCCCCTAGCCCTGCCTTCACCGACCGCCCATATCCGCAGATGTGGATACGGATAGCCCCAGCTCATTTTTGCAGATGCGGATTGCGGATACAAATTTCGTATCTAGAACCCTGGAAATCTGTGGATATCTGCTTTATATCAGCGGGTAGCTGCATTCGCAGATGTGGATGTGGATATCCGTGGATCATTTTTGCAGATGTGGATGCAAATTCCAATTTTGTATCCACCCAGCGCTCTACTTAAATTTGGAGTCTCTGCATCCGGGCAGACTCTGATCTCAGTAATACGAGTGTAAATCTGGGGTAACCACTCCTCCTCCTCATCCTCTCACTGACCCCTGCCTTTCCTTTTTTAAAGGCACAGAACCATGTACTAGCCATTAACTGGGTATTATCCACCACAGATAGCTATTGCCACAGAGATTAGCCTGGATGAAAACTCCATCTCTGAATTCCCTAGAAACTTAAAATGGTCAAGTTCTGAATCTGGGACCTGGGTGAATATATTTTGTCCATGTCAAGGTGTTATATTGGAATGACTCGAAACCCAGATCCAAACACCCTTCTACTTTAGGGAGTTTGAAGTCTGGCTTGAGCCCAACTCAAAATGAAACAGCAACCCTCAAATGCAATCCAACAAAACCCAGCTGGGGTTTAAAGTGGGACTTCCACAAAGGGCACTGCATGCCGATGTCAAGGTCCTTTGAAAGCATTTTCTATGTAAGTACTGGAGACGTTTGTGTTTGCACCCAGGCTTCCTGCCAGCCCAGCTTGCCCACCTGGTAGGTGCTTGGTATGATGCTGGAAGTAATTGCAATGTTAGACATGAAACATTGTTACTTAACAGTGAGGATGAGTTACTGGGTAGTGGACCGGTCAGAACTTGTGGGACTAGATCCTGGGGGATGCTGGGGTGGTAACACTTCTGCATGGCCATTGGGACCTTAGGCTGGGTTTCTGCTGGAGGTCTTTGTGGGTATAACACAGCAGTGTTATTTCGGAATAACGGACATTATATTTCGGAATAACGGACATTATTCCAAAATAACCTCGTGTGCGTCCACGCAGCAAACCCGTTATTTCAAAACAAATCCCAAATAGCGGGCTTCAATAAACCTCATTGTACAAGGAGTAAGGGAAGTCGGCGGAAGAGGGCTCTGTTTCGAAACATGTGCCGTGTAGACGTGCCCAATTTCATAACAAGCTATTTCGACTTAAGCTACGCAATCAGCGTAGCTCGAGTGGCGTAGCTTATTTCGAGTTTAGCCCTGCTGTGTAGACGTGCCCTCTGTGACCAGCAGGGTCCGTGCCACCCCACTGGTGGGCTGATGCTAGGATTTAAAGCAGAGAGGTGGCATGGGGAGCCAGGGGCACCGACAGCCATTGCGGGCCCCTGGGCAAGGTGGGCGGAGCCAGCTCTGTGTTCCCAGAAGGGGCGAGGCCTCGGGGGGAAGAGGCGGGGCTGGGGCAGCCAGCCCTTAGCGCTGCCTGCAGCACACTGCCTTCCCCGCCCCAGCCTTCAGAGCCACATGGAGCAATTTAAAGGGCCCCGGGGCTCCAGCTGCCACTGCCGCTGCAGTAGTAGCAGCAGCTGGGAGCTCTAGACTCCTTTGAATCACCTGTGGGGAGCTGTCTGAGCCCTAATACAGCCTATCCATCTTCTTCTACGCCCGGCCCTGCTAAACATAGACCCTAAACTCCAGCTTCTGACCCTGGTTTGTCCTTGTCTTTGCTGTTTGCTTGCTGTCTATAACCTGGCACCTGCCACTGACGTCCTGATAGCCTCACCTGGCTCAACCTCGACTCTGCTGTTTGCCTGCCACCAGCAACATGGTGCCAGACCCTGACTACCCGGCGCTCTGACCCGACTCCTGATGCTTTTCCTCGTCTCCTGACTGTAACTTAGCTGCTGGCGGGTTCACACAGACGGCCGGTGGCCTGGCCTTGACAGGACCCTCACCTCAGGCACAAGCCACTGTGCTGATTAACAAAGGGGGCAAGTAGAAGGCATTCAGTCGGCATGGTTAGCGGCCCCTGCTTCAGCTTCAGAGCACATGGTGTTTCCCTCACCTGGGTGCAACAATAATGCCATCCCCACTATACTCCCAGCTGCTTTACAAAAGACGTGGTGGAGTGTCTTCTGCAAGCAGCTTTCCCTTCTGCCGTCTCCAAAAATTCACGTCTGGCTGTCAGCTCCTCCCAGCTTCTCAGGCTATGTCTACACTGCAGTTTTTTTGCGGACGGGGATATGCAAATGGGATGCTTGTTTGCATATCTTCTTCCGATTCTTTTCGCGGAAGAGGTTTTGCCGGTTAAAAAGCCCTATGTAGATGGGACCATTTGTCAGAAAAAAAACCCTTTTTCATAAGATCCCTTATTCCTCAAAAATCGAGGTTTACAGGCTCTTGCAAAAAAGAGGTTTTTCCCGACAAATGGCCCCATCTACGTGGGGCTTTTTATCGGCAAAACCTCTTCCGCAAAAAGAATTGGAAGAAGATATGCAAATGAGTGCGCCATTTGCATATCCGTTTCTGCGAAAAAACCGCAGTGTAGATACAGCCTCAGTGTCAGAGACCCATTCTGAGACGAGTTCCAGGCACAAAACCAGACAATGCAGGGTAGTGATCAGGATCACCCCCTACTGGTGACTCAAGGAGCAGCATTACAGAACAACTAGAAGCTCTATCCCGAAGGTCTTCTTGGAAGGCTGCATAGATGTGATAGGAAACTTCACAAGAGGAGGCGCTAATCAGAGGGGAAAACAGAAATATGCCAGGGGAACACAGCGGATGCTGCCCCTCCTGCACAGAGGGAAATATCCACCCTCTAGCCATTAATAATGCTATTTTAATACTTAAAAACCAGCGAGTACTCCTGCAGGCACCTTAGAGACTAACAAAACATGTAGATGGTATCATGAGCTTTCGTGGGCACAGCCCACTTCTTCAGATGAATGGAACAAGGGGGCCAGAGTTGCAAATAAATAGCAGAAAAAAGAGGGGATGGAGAGGGAAAGGGAATCGGAAAAAATGTGTCAATTAGAGTGTGCTTGCTAAATAAGGCTAATAGAGTGGGCTATAAATGCCCAGTACTTAACTTGTAATGTCATTAGGGTGTTGAATGTAGTGGCCCATCCAAGTAGGGTCTTTGTTCAGACCTTGGTTCAAGGTGTCAAACTTGTAAATAAATTTCATCTGAAGAAGTGCACGAAAGCCCATGATACCATCTACATTTAGTTTCTAAGGTGCTGCAGGACTACTCGCTGGTTTTTAAGTTTTTTTCAGTTACAGACTAACATGGCTACCCCCCGAAGCTATTTTAATACGTGCATCATAATAGTGATTCTTTGATGGCGAGAATTTGAATTGATTTCTTACGTAGAAACCTGACACAGCCCCTACCGAAGTCATAGGGGGGTTGCCAATGACTCCTGGGGGAGTAGGACTGGGCTGTACATGAGTAGTACCAAGGAGAACCCATCTGAGACTTAGTACTAAGGAGAACACAGTTATAGGAATCATTATTAAGTGATCTGGCCCATGTCTGTGACGGTGCAGGAGGCTACACTGGTGAGGCCGTGTCTACACTGCAGCTTAGGTCAGCATAATGTATATTGCTCAGCGATGTGAATAAACCATCCCAAGCGAGACAAGTTACCCCAAGCTAAGCACTTGCGCGCACAGAGCTATAGCGGCAGGAGAGACTTCTGTCATGCGTGGAAATGGTTTTATTATGCGGATGGGAGAGCTCTCTCCCCTCAGCACAGTTTCCACCAGATGTGCTCCGGCAGTACATCTGCGCCGCTACAGTGCTGTGCAGGGAGACAGCCTCAGAAATGCACGTGAAACTGGTTGTGAAATCACTGTCCGCTCTTCCTTGGACACAGATCAAGGGGCAGCAGGAGCAGACCCCCCCCACACACACACCCTCTAGTCCCACCCCTCGCACACTCCCGTGCATCAGGGGCTTTGAGTGGGACCAGCATTGGGCCATTTCATGGGCACTGGGAGCCCTGGACTTTAGGTGTACCCCTGCAAGAGGAGATCTGCGGCCTTTATGATCTCTTCACCCCACTGCCACAGCCCAGAGAGCTTAAGCCAATGGGGAATTGGGCTTCTGGGCTCCATTGTGCCTGGGGCCCATAACCACATAGTAATCCTCCTTTTCATAATGACATTTCAAATGGTGCACTGGCTTTTCCAGGATGCACGGGGCACATATTAAACAACCCCCCGATCATCCCAGCCCTGCTGCCTGCTCAGGTGACAGCACTGAATTTTTAAAACGACGTTTTAAGCGACTGTCCGAGGCAGCGATTTTCTGAAACCATTTGTAAAGTGTCAGCTTTGATCATCTTCAGCCCTGCTCATGCTCCCCAGGGGTCAGCTGTGCTGTTTTGTCTGCATCCTCACTGATTTCACCCTGGGCCGCTTGTCTGTTTCACTTCACTCCCATCTATCGGGCTCTACACGGCCCCCCTGGGGATGGCAACTCCTAAAACATGAGCGACTGTTATTCAGCGATGCCGGCCGCTCCTCGTGGTGCCCCGCAGTTGCTGTGGCCATGGGCACATGGCCCTGTCGGATTCTAAGCCAGGCAGAGCCAGCATCAAAATATCCTTTCGGCTCACAGCTGCTTGCAGCTGGTGAATTAGCCTAACAGATCTCGCTGTGCTGCTTTATTCAGGTAAAAGTAGCTGGGATTGGTATCGATTGAATCAGGAGTCGAGCAGAAAGAAAACCGGGCTAAGCCTTCCAAACCCTTTTAGCCTCCATTCCCACAAAAGAACAACAACAGAAAGAACCTTGGAATTCACTAATGAGCACCTTTCTGACCACAGCACATTTTGCTCTGCCTCACCCACTCTAGGTTTGGCCTTTGCAGCCCAAGCTGCAGCCTGTTCCAAAGGGAGCATGCTTCCTTCCAAAGGAAAAGTGCTGATTTTAGGGGGCTTTGTGGCATCCCTGCTCTGAGACAGCCAAAGATTTTTGTCTCTGCAAAAGTCTGAGCAAGGATTTGTCATGGATTTAAAACTCCCAAAGGCCAGATTCAGCCCTCTAATGAAACAGAGGGGATTATTCTACGTGATCTCGGAGCCTACTGCTTGTGATCTATATGCCAAGTGGGAAATCTAGTCTCTCACTCCTCTGGCTGGTGTGAGCTGGATTCAAACAGTGCACTCAGCTCCTGGAGTATTGGGTATGGCTTTCCTGCAGTCCTCAGGGGCTGATTAAGGAGCTGCACTGACAGCACACAGAGGAAGTTTTGGTACAACTCTTGCAGCCTGAGAGGAACCTGGTTTCAACTTAGGCCCTTGCAGAGTGGTTTACAGTAAATTGTAAAAGGGGAGGAGCCTTTAGGGTTTGGACAGGAAGGACATTTCAAGAGCTGTGAGTTATTTACAATGACTCTGAGTCAGCGTGGTCAATTGTCCCGTTTATCGTGAGTCCTACGAGATTGAGAATCTTTCTTAAATCCCCAGCTGCCCAAGTCTTGTGAATGTGGGAGACTCTTAGTTTTCAACTTGTTAAAAATAAGTTTTCAACCCTCATCACTAGCGAGAAGTTTAAAAACATGGCCCGGACTTGCATGTCAAAAACCAGAAGGTAAATGACAATCTCCATGATTTTTTAGACAAGATCATAATTTGGGAGCCCTGACTCGTGATTAGTGAATGCTTGGGATTGGCACCACTGATAAGTGTGTGTGTGAGTGCGTGTGTGTGCCTATCCATGTATGTACACACACACACACACACACACACACACACACACACACACACACACACTAGAAGACCTGGCATTGCTCAGGTCCTTAACTCAAATAAGTTTTGTTTTTCTTCATTTAAATCACTGCTCTGGGGTGGGGCTGGGAAGGAGGGGTTCAGTAGGCAGGCTGCCCTGGGGAAAGAGGACAATCCAGCAGCTTGGGGCCAGGTGAGAAGCACCTATCCATGGCCACTGCAGCTGCAGCAGGCACAGCTGAGGGAGCGGTGCCTGTCCCCAAGCTGTGGGACAGACAGACACACAAACAGACAAACACTCTGAAATAAGGTTGATAGCTGTCCCTTTCTCCACCCTTGCTCCCTGTTGGCCCAATGGGGTTATAACTGTCCCGGTCCCTATCTCTGGCTGCTTGCTGCCCCCTGTGGTCATTCTATGGTATAACTGTCCCTCCTTCCAGACCCCTCCCTTTTCATTGTATGAGAAACAATCACATTCCAGGCACAACCCATTGTCCTGGCGCAACCAAACCCTGACTTTATTTTAAATTATTATAAGAGGAAGCTGCATACCAAATTTGGTGGTCCTAGCTCCTATCATTTAGGAGGAGTTCTTGAACAAACACACTCACAGATGCACAGACACACAGACAAAGTTTCTAAAATATATAATAAACGTGTTTTGTTTTGGTTTTTTTGGAGACTAGCCAAACATCATAAAGCCAGATTAAAGCCTACATCCCAAGGGCTTAGCTCTCAGGCACTGTTAAAGGTGACACTTTCCGCTTGGCCAGTTCCCCCAGTGGTCTCTTCTCCTTGCCGCCCTTTCTATGATGATTTGTGTAGGTAATCTGCCATGTGATGCACTCTGAGAGTATGTCTAGACTGCATCCCTCTGTCGGCAGAGGGATGCAGATTAGGCAGGTCGACATTGCAAATGAAGCGGGGGTTTAAATATCCCACGCCTAATTTGCATAAAAATGGCCACCATTTTTGCCGACTCAGCACTTTGTCGGCAAAAAGCGGCAGTCTAGAGGGGGATCTGTTGAGAAAGAAAGCCTTTTTTTGACACATCCCCCTCTAGACTGCCGCTTTTTGCCGACAAAGTGCTGAGTCGGCAAAAACGGCGGCCATTTTTATGCAAATTAGGCGTGGGATATTTAAACCCCCGCTTCATTTGCAATGTCGACCTGCCTAATCTGCATCCCTCTGCCGACAGAGGGATGCAGTCTAGACATACCCTGACTGTCCCCAAGCAGAGCCTAAAATCTATAGTGTTACTAGGCAACGTGAGGATTTCACAAGTTAGCCTTTTTTCTCTCAGTGGTTAGCCAAAGTGTGGGGCTTCACTGGGTTATTTCCATCAGGATGAGAAATCTGCAAGTCAGGTATATTCCTAGGGTAATCTTGTTTGTTGACAATGAACGCACATGCAGTGCTGAGTCCCTGAACTCAGCAAAACCACCAGCAGCAAGGAGGTTCCTTGCTCAGAAATCCCCCAAAGCCTGCTTCTCTAGCCAGCTCTCTGCCCAAGACAATTTGCCTCCTCTCAGGATCATGCTCTCAGCTCTTTCTGCTGGCTTGCTCCCTCCCCCACACACAGCGCAACTGATCTCCTAGCCAGTGCTCCCTATAAGCCAGGTGCTTGAGCAGCTGCTCAGGAGAGATTCCAGTGCCGCCCTTCTGAGTAGCAGAGTGCCCCCAGATAGACTTTGTTTGTGGTGGTGCACATTGGCACATGCCTTGGTGCTTAAAAAAATATTCGGCACATAGATGGAAAAGATTAGAGGGAACATTGCTCCTAGTCCGTGTTCATAACCAGGGAAACCCCTTAGTCTATGTCAGTGTTTCCCAATTTTATTTGGCCACGGAACCCCTAGAGTTGCCTTAAAAAAAAAAAAAAAAAAGGCCCCTGCCGCGTTTCGTTGAGCCAAAAAAAAAAAAAGCCCTTGCCATGGCTCTTTCTCTTTAACAGGGGGCCGGGGAGTGCCGGCTCTTCGCGGAACCCTTGCTTTCACTTCGCGGATCCCCAGGGTTCCCCGGAGCACCAATTGGGAAACACTGGTCTATGTGGTCTCACAGACATGCCATGCAATAGCCTCCACTGATATAAGAGCCCACAGGCCCTAGAATCAGGGACGGAGGCAATCGCTGCTTCCTTGTTGCTACCAGAGGCTCAAACAGGAAGTACTGAGAGACTCAGGGCCACAGGAAATTCCTCCCAAGGGGCATGAGTGATTCCCTGACTGGCTGGCACTCCCCCTATAAACTTAGAAGCTCTTCTGGGAGTTGTCTGAGCAGCACAGACCTGCAGTGTGCTTTTGCCTTAGACCCTGGTTTGCTGCTTCTCACCTAAATCCCTTGGTCCAGCACCAGACCCTGATCTTGGTTAACTGTCTTTGGCTTAGGACCATCATGGAACCCAGTGTAAGACCCCTCCCCTCTCTCCACGTAGGCTCATACTCTCAATTTGACAATGGACTCTGGACTTGCAGTTTTGACCCAGCCTGGTCTTGGACTGATCTTTGACCCTGCTACTGAGCTGCTCCCCAGGCTTCCACAGGCTGCTCACGACCTGGCCCTGACAGTTGTTATGCAATGGTCTCTACTGCATATAGGGGCTTGATTTTTCCTTCTGCTAAGCCCTCGGCATGTCTGTTGGTCTTAATGAGGTCTGTGATTGTCCGGATCCAACACTGTGCTCACGGAACCTTTCCCAGCATAACTTAAAGCTTAGGTTTCCCGCTGGATGAATGACATATCCACATAGAACTGTACTGGCTTGCTGGGTCCTGACTGGCTGCACCAAAAGCAGCCACTCTAGCCTACCTGGAGGACTTATCCTCTGCTCTTTTCCTAGGGCAGAGTGTGACAAGGTCACAAGATTCCAGCAGGGAGCTTTGGGGCCTAGTCCACCCTGTCACAATGCTAACGTTCTCAAAGTGTCAGGTTTTAAAAAAAAAAAAACCACTCTGCAGTCTCAGCACTTAAACACCTTTATCTGCCTTTCCACTATTCCAGGCATTATTCCCAGCGAATGTCTCACTCATTTCTCATCACTTTTTTCACAATATGAGTAAATAAACTATCTTCACTTTCTCACCTTTATCCATCCCCCTCCCCGTCAGCTACAGACTCGGTTCTTGTTTCCATAATTGTGCAAGGTTCTTTGTCTGGGAATCCAGCATTCCCAGCGCTTTGAGTTCCTCCACGATGCTTTGTGTGTCCATGAATCACTCTGTTCCTTGCTGGTGGTCTCTGTAGATCAGTGGTTCTCAATCCTTTTTACCACTGCAGGGCACACTGTGTGCTGATTGGGCTGCAAGCGGCCCATTGGTTGAGAACCACTGCTTTTGACTGACTGCTGCCACTTGGTTTCATGCACTGCACGCTGGGTAATCACATAAGAGGTCTCCATGCTTGTAAAACTAAACCGATTCTTTATTAGGAGACCTACTTACAGAGCTGCTTCAACTGCAACCAGCACGCCAGCCATGCGTACTCAGACTGACTTCCTGGTATCTCCGCTAAACTCTTCCCTCCCACCACCTTCTCTCTATAAATTCCATGCAGGTTCATATATTGCCTCTTTCCTGGCTCATCGGGTCTATTTTAAGGCATGCTCCCTCACGGTCTTAGAGATTTATTGCGTTATTGTACCATCACTAATGATTCACCTCAGAGAAGATTATGAACCCAAGGCTTGCGGAGCCTGAGGTTACCAGAGCTGGATGGAAATGAGAGGAAAGTCCTTGTCATCAGATGACTCTCTCTCCCGCAGGGATCCAGAGAAATTGCTCTGAATATAGTAATACTTGTATGCGCATGAGTGTACCAGAGGGCAAAAACGGCCTAATGTGAAAAAATAAATAAAACATCCACTCAAGAAAAAGCCAGATCCATGAACAATTCCCTTCTGTGACTGCTTGTTTAAAGTCCTCCATGCCAGTAGCCTTCCCCTGGCGGGGCTATTTGCATAATGATGGGAGCAGCAGACAGTGGTTCCGCCAGGGGATGAGAATCAGGCAGTCTGGATTCTCTCCCTAGCTCGGCCAAGCTGCTCTTAACCATTGTTCACCGTCCCCATCTGTAAAACGGAACAATCCTGTCTCTGCACTAATGCTAGGAGGCTCATTTCATTAACGGCCGTGCAGACACTGGGCTGCTAGGATGAATGACGCCAGGGAAGGGGAAAGATGGTGCACTGAAAGTAGGGACTGAGGTGTACCAGGTTCAATTCCCGGCTGTACCACAGGTTTCTGTAGGACTCCAGGTATGTCACTAAATCTACTCAACTCCCCATGTGTGTATTGGGGGTAACTAATTGTATGGCCGGAAGGGATAGTCTGACCTCTGGCTGACACAGGCCACGGTATTTCATCTCGTGGTCCTCACATCAAGCCCACAATGTCCCGTCCAGCTAGAATGTAAGTTTTAGACAGCTGTGCGACCTTGATTTAGAAACATCAAATGACAGCGACTCCACTTCCTCCCTAGGCAGGAGAGGTTCTGAGGGGCAGTGTTCCCTCTCATTTTTTCCAGCCACGAGCAGAATAAATTTTGTGATGTGCACAGAGGCATGTGCAGATGTGCACCACCAGTAGCAACGCACGCTGCCAGCTGTGGGCGCTCTGCTAATCAGCTGGGCAGCACCTGACTCTCCCCTTGGTGGTTGCCTAAGTGCACAGCTTACAGAGAACACGGCTGAGGGGGCTGGTGGAGGCTATAGTCAATTCAAAATTTGCCTTAGCCCTGCTGTCATTGCCACCACTCTCTGGCCACCCAGCTCTGAAAGTAGAGCAGACAAAGCAGGGCTGGACGGGCGGTGCCCAGCTCTGAAGGCAACGGCACTGCTGCCACCAGGGGCCCAGGAGTAATCCTGGGCCGGTAGGGGAAGGGGAGTTGAGAGCAGCTCCAGGCCTGTGTTCCCACCCATCATGGCACACCGCCCAAGGCAGGGGAAGAGTCTGGGGCTCCTCATAGGCGTCCGCACTGACACGCTCTGCCAACAGTTGCTCCTCCCAGAGGGCTCTGCTGGCCCCAGGGCCGGGTACCCCCATCCTGGCAGATGTTATCAGCTGGGGGCAGGCGAAGGGTGGCAGAGCAGGGAGGAGCAGCCACAGCCCCATCCAGGGGATGGAGCTTCATGGTGGGTGGGGGGAACAGCTCCCCAAATAGTCTCTCTAGCCTCCCCACTGGGAAGAGACTAGCTCTGCCCCTCTCCCCCCACAGTGGCTAATTACCCCCCCTTTGAAAAACGTGCTCCTGGTTTCTAATCTGAATTTGTCCTGCCTCAGCTTCCTGCTATTGGGCCGTGTTCCGCCTCAGACTGATAAATCAAACAGCCCTCGCCTACCAGCCGTTCTCTCCCGACGCCAGGACTTCCAGAGTCGATCACACCACCTCTTCAGCTTCACCTACACTGAGCGTCTTTCGTTGTTCCCTGGCAGGTGGGTTGGCCAGGACCTCAAACCATCCGGGTTGTTCTTTTCTGAACCCCTTCCAGTTTCTCCACAGCCGCACCACTTCCCTCCCGCCCACGCGTGGTCAGCCCGTGAAAGGGGGTGAGGTGCTCAGATGGGAGGCTGGGTAAGGGCTATTGAGGCACCACAGACAGTCCGCCACAGGAGGACAGAGTGTTACGATCACTGAATTCATTTTGAAATCCAGCTCCCGTTGCTTTACGCCAGACCCGCCCTGCCCCCGGCTGCTTCTCAGGAGGTCAGGGTGCCCAGTTCTGTGAAATCATTTCCTTGCTCTGGCTCCGGTGGGGGTCTGGTGACACGGTACACACAGGTGGCCATGGAGACTGAACGGTAAATCCTCTTTGTCTCAGATGACTAAGGCAGAGTCTAGTCCCTTCTGGCCTTGCTTGATCCTCATGCTAAACAGTCTGAGCTGCTAAATAAAACCAGCCCGTTCGTCACCCAGTTGACACAAAATGTTATGATCTCAGGATGGAGGGGCCAAAGGGAAGAAATTAATCCTTTGCACAGAAGGGCTTTGTGGCAAAGGGGTGAAATCAGGACTAGGTTTTAGAGCCCAGGAGATTGACTTTCTCTGTAATCCATGGGACAGTTCCTACATGGGCAGTGGCAGTATGAGATTCCCCCATGGCTGCTCCATACTCCTGGTCTGGAAGGACCATCTCGGCGTGTGCTCCAAAACCAGCCTGCACCCTTAGGGTATGTCTGCACTGCAGTTTTTTTAGAAAAACGACTGTTTTTCCGAAAAAACTTCACTTACATCCACACTGCAATTGCGTTCTTTCAAAAAAAATTAAAAGAACAGAAGGGTTTTTCCGACATTGGTAAACCTCTTTCTACGAGGAAGAGGCCTTTTTCCAAAAGAGCTCTTTCGGAAAAAGGCATGTGTGGATGGGGAAAAGGGAGTTCTTTCGAAGGAAGAGGAAAGAGGAAAAAGCACAAGTGCCCTGGTGGCCACTGTGTCCATAGTAATCACAGCTGAAATGTGAGATAGCATCCATTCAGTATGGACGCTCTCTTTTGAAAAAGCAGATCTCTTTTTCAATGCATTTTTGCTGTGTAGACGCTCTCTTTCGGAAGAAGTTTTTTCGGAAGATCTCTTCCAGAAAAGCTTCTTCCAAAAGAAGCCTACAGTCTAGTCATAGCCTTAGTGTTTCCTGACGTTGATCCCGGTCCCAGTAGGGGGTATAGTCATCCAACAAGTGTGCCATCCCAGGATCGCAAACAGACACTGTGCCATAACAGGAAGCTTAGATAACAGGGAGGTATAACGAAGCAGGGCAGGAGGGATCTGGGTGAGAAATCAAGAGCAGCACTCTTTGGGAGCTCTGGATTGCTACAGCAAGGAGGGAAGCAGGTCAGGATGAGAGCTGTGCAAACAAGAAATGTTTCCGGCTGACACCCCGGAACTTGAAACATTTTTCACTGACCCCCCCACAAAGTAGAAAAACAAAATGCTTCGGGGTTGAACAAAACATTCACCTTCAACTGAAACAAAATGTTTTCACCCACCTGTGGGGTTTTTGGTCTAACACCTTGAATTAAATAAAAGCGCAGTGAAATTCAACGTGGAAACTCTTTTGGAAGTTGTAAAATCAGAATGGAACACTTCAATGTTCCCCTCCTGTTGTTGGGGAGGAGGTGTTTGGTTTAATTAAGACTGAAGCAATTTGGCAAATTCACCCTGACTTTGCTGAGTGGTTTGGCCCATCTTCAGCTGCATTTTTCAGCCAAAAAAAAAAGTTTCATCTGAAAAAAAAAATTGCCCAGCTCTGGTCAGGAGGAAGGGGCAATGAGAGAAGGCGACAGGAATTCAGACGAGGGACAGCAAGATAAACTTGTTCTCTGGCTACTCTCTATGGCAAAGTGGGAGAAATTATAGGGTTGCCAGGTATCTGGTATTCAGCCAGACAGTCCAGTATTTTCGCCTCCTGTCTGGTAAAAAAGTTCAGAGAATACCGGACACCTAAGATGTCCGGTATTTTCTGATTTTTTCCCCCGGCCAGGAGGCGAAAATGCCGGGCATCTGGCAACCCTACAAACACTCAGCGCTCGGCCTCCCCGAATCCACCCCGGCCCCCAACACCCCCAGCCCCCAACCCCTACGCTTACCTCATTCCGCAAGGCTGCCGGCACAAAATGGCTGCCAACCAAGGGGAAGCAATGCTTTCCCTGGGTCTTAGCGCTCAACCGCTCCCCTGTTCCTATCCCTGCACTCACTCTTAAAGGGGACATGCTGTTTTAATGCTGTTTTATTTTAATTTTTTTTTTCTTAATATGTCTTGGAGTCCTTTTTTTTTGCTCAACAACTTTGGTCTCCCTCCCCCCTTTTTTTTTTTCCTTCAACAGAATTTTTCCTGGTGGTTTTTTTTGGGGGGTAGGGTTCGGTATTTTTGTTTCAACCATCTGGCAACCCTACTTCCCGGCCAGCACCGCTCATACTGGCTGGCCCCCAACCCCCATGAAGTGTGTCCGGGTTTTTTTAAATGACCACCTGGTAACCCCTAGCAGTGACCTAGGTTCTTGGAGTCTTTTTTTTTTTTTGCTCAACAACTTTGTCCCCCCCCCCCTTTTTTTTCCTTCAACAAAATTTTTTCCTGGTGGGTTTTTTTTGGGGGGGGAGGAGGTGTTTGGTATTTTTGTTTCAGCCATCTGGCAACCCTACATGGCACACACGGATCTGCCTAGCAATGCTGCCCAGCAAACGCTGCCTCTTAGGGTTGCCAGATGGTTTGACCAAAAATACCGAACAGCCCCCCAAAAAAAGGGGAAAAAATTCTGTTGAGGAAAAATAAAGGGGGAGACAAAAGTTGTTGAACAAAAAAAAAAAACCCCAAGAGTTAAGCAAAAAAAAGTAAAAAATTTTTTAAAAAAAACAGCGTGGCCCCTTTAAGAAATGCTTTTGAGGCTTTTTTGGCTGCCAGTGGCCATGCGCCATCTTGTCTTCCTGCTCCGGGCCAGAAAGCTCCCCTGCGGAACCAGGGAAGCACCTGGTATTTTCGCCTCCTGGCCGGGAAAAAAAATCAGAAAATTTTAGGTGTCCAGTATTTTCTGAATTTTTTTTACCGGACAGGAGACGAAAATACAAGACTGTCCGGGTCAATACCGGACACCTGGCAACCCTACTGCCGCTCCCAGAGAGGTTACTGCCTGGGAGAAAGGGAAAGCATCCGCCGGCGGTGCCTGTACAAAGAGCATGAGCGTGACACTGGCGCTGAGAGTTGCGTCACCCAGTGCCAACCTCTTAAGCCTCAAGCACGGGGTCGTGGACTCTGACGCCCTGCTTTATCTGCAGCCTGATGCTCAGCCAGTCCCCCCGAGAAACAGCGTGCGTGTTTTCCTATCTCTGTCCCTGGAGTGGCAGGAGTTTGGCGAACGCTTCCAACAAACTTCCTGCGCTTGATCCCGAAGGCTATGAAAGGGGGTCTGAGCCACGGCCCCCAGAAGATACTGCACAGCCGCCACACTGTGCCCTTGCCTACATCTTGTTTTCCTGTTTACAGGAATCCCCGTTTGTTTTCAGCTGCGGCAGGCGAGATGGTTGCAGAAGGGCTGGGAAAGAGCCATGTTTGCAAATAGCTCTGGAAAATAATTGCGGGTGCTGTGGCTGTAGCTTTCAAATGACTTCTGCTGCAGGCCTGCGAGGGGCACGAACACACAGTAGCAAGAATATCGGGGTGGGGGAGATGCCGGGAGGGGAGCAAACAATCAGTCACTTCTGTTACTTTTGTGCATATTGCACTGGTTTATACCAGCTAAGAATCCAGGTCTTGATTTTTTTTTCTTTTGCATTTATACAACAAAATCCAGTGAGGCGGAGATCTGGATGCAGCCCCTGCCTTTCAAAGCAGCGTCTAAAACCCCGTAGAGTTAACTTCCTAGGGCCTCCGCATTAAAAACAACATTTGCCCCAAGCAGCTACCCCTCTGGGCCAAGTAACCCCTAACAGAAAAGCCCTGGGAAAAGACTGCTTTGTGAACAGTAAAGCTTAATACTTTATTACACGGGGGAGTGTAGGAAGCAATTTTATAGAGCCAAAAGGATTTGTTTTGGGGAACTTTATGAGCTTGCAGGGAATATCCACTCTTGCTCTCTCTTTCTCTACACACATCTGTAACCCTTTCCTGCCATATAATCGTTTATTATTATTTTACCTTTAATTCACTGGGCTGCATGTGATTTTAACCCTTTATTCCTTTATTTATTAATTGGATCATGATAGTATCTAGGGACATCAGGGAAGAGCCGGGCTCAATAGTGCTAGGCGCTCAGCATGCATAGGCGAACAGCCCTGCTCCAAAGAGTTTCACGGCCTAAAAGTTGGCTTTTCGTGAAGCACCACATTTTGATCTGTGTTCCAGCGGCCGCTGGGCCCATGTGAGTATTCCTCTGTTAGGGCTCTGCTCCCAGGCATACACATCAAGGTGACAACAACTCCCCGGATCCTGCACAACAGCCACAGTAGGGACAAGCCACGCAGCAAATTTTGCTGATCCACGATCTGTGCTCTGGTGTTTCCTACTCTTGAGCTTGTGGGTTTTGTTTAGACTGATCTCAGGCCTGGAACCTTGATTGCTATTAATTGGCCTTCACCAGAGGAGAGCTGCTACTCATCTCTAATTCTTTCTACTGCAATAGGACCTTGGGGTCCCATGTAACGCCAGGATTCCACTGTGCTAACTGATATACACTAATATAGCAAGAGACAGTCCCGGGCCCAAAGAGTGCACAATCCAAATTGACAGAGGGGAGGGAAGGGAAACGGGTGTTAAGTAACGTGGCTAAGGCCATGCCACAGCTCAGTAGCAGAGGCAGGGCTAGACGGTAGCTCTTCGAAGTCCCATGCTGCTACCCTACCCACTAGGCTGTGTTGCCTCTGTCTTTTGCACTGTTTGGGCTTTATAAGTAATGTAGTGTCCTAAGCCCCACACAGGCACACATGTTGCTATTTGCTTTTGTCTGAAGCCTGTGTGGGTCTCGCAGTGGGAGAATGCCCAGAGCTTGTTCTTCAGCTCTGCTCCTCTTGGCCCGCTCTCTTGTGTCTACTCTCGAGCAACACGCGTGGCAGAAAATGAAACTGGAGCAAAGGGAGTTCTTATCGGTGCTACTGTGGGAAGCTGAATGTCCAGAGGAAGCCGCTTCCGGGCTACTGTTGCTGCAGGAGAGTTAGAGGCTTAATTGATGGGAGTGCAGAGAAAGGCAAAGCTTGCCAGCCCCCCATCAGGTGTTTCTCACGGGTCTCTTGGGGACTGACGGGTCAATAACAGAGCCGCTAACCCCATCTGGATCTGGAGTCCCCATCTGGTACAGTCATTTACTCCTTTTACAAAAGCGACAAGGAGTCCTGTGGCATCTTATAGACTAACAGATGTATTGGAGCATAAGCTTTCGTGGACAAAGACCCACTTTGTCAGATGCATGTATCTGCATCTGACGAAGTGGGTCTTTACCCACGAAAGCTTATGGTCCTATACATCTGTTAGTCTATAAGGTGCCACAGGACTCCTTGTCGCTTTTGCAGATCCAGACTAACACGGCTACCCCTCTGATACTTTACTCCTTTTATATATTGATATTGTGATCGAGTCCAAAATCCGGGAACCCCCCAATTCGAAGCATTTTGCGAGGTGCTGCGCAACCATAGGAGAGTCCCTCGCATGTGATTAAAAGGGATGTAAGCGCGTGCGTAAGTGCCATGCCCAATAAGGATGCTCTCCGGTTTTGGGGTCCCACACTGGTAGGAACACACGGTCCCTTCACTGACGTGCTTTGAATCCAGTCACATCACTTGGGCATCATGCTGTGCCGGGCTGTCCCTTTACGCAGCGGGCCAGACCTCAGGGGATGCCAGCTGGCTCCGTTCCACTTGCCCCTCAGCGGCGCTGCACCACTAGTCCACAGGGCCCGCCTCCCCTCCCTCCTTTCTGCTGATGCCAGCTCCAGCCCTGGGAAAGCTGGTGGTGGCTGCCACGGCGGGCGGCTTGCTCTGGGGCTGCACCGCGGCCTGGCTCCAGTGCAGCCCCAAAGCAAGCCTTCTGCCACGCAGGCACCCGGGGGGGGGGGCTGGTGGTGACACAGTGCAGCCCTGGGACCAGCTGAGCTGCTGCCCCCCAAGAACAAAGATTCCCCTGTTGGCCCCAAGAACAAAGATTCCCAGCACAGTGCGGCTTCCTGCCTGGCTTTGCCCAGTGGTGCTGCCTGCCTCCTGACGGAGGGTGGCAGCCTCTTGTACGTCCTCCAGCCACGCCAGCCCGGCTCCCCTGGAGGCGACGGCAGAGAATTTTCAGGGCAGTCTCTTGCTCAACAGGCATCAGCACCTCAGCATGGGGGGCTGCTCTGAGCCAATGGGAACGTTGTGTTACAGTCCTAGGACGGGACTAAGGCTTGGCAGCCCCGTCAGAGCAGGCAGTGTGACAGATCTAGGGCAGCTGGCTACAATACTTTGGTGGAGGGCAAATATACAGGGACCTGAGCAAAGAGTTTTCTGTTCCCTGAGGCTACGTCTACACGGGCAGCTTCTTGCGCAAGAACTGTTTTGCGGAAGAGTTCTTGCGCAAAAAGTCTTCCACAAGAGCGCACCCACACTGGCATGTGCTTTTGCACAAGAGCATCCATGGCAGTGTGGATGCTCTCTTGCGCAAGAAAGCTCTGATGGCCATTTTAACCATAGGGGCCTCTTGCGCAAGAAATTCATGTTGCCTGTCTACACTGCCATCTTGTGGAAGAGCTCTTGTGCAAGAGGGCTTATTCCTCATGGGGAGAGGAATAACTCTTCCGGAAGAAGCCCTGTTTTACAACGCTAGACTGTAAATTTACTTGCGCAAGAACGCGCGTGCAGTGTAGACAGTTTTTGCGCAAGAATGGCTGTTCTTGCGCAAGAAGCTGCCAGTGCAGATATAGCCTGAGTGAATTGGCTATGTAATCAAGGCAGGCAGGCCCCTGGGGCCAGTTAAGAGCTTGCTTGACGCAGCAGGCTAATCAGGCCCATTAAGGCCTGCTGGCTGGGGCTAGTTTAAAAGGCTTCTCCTCAGGAAAGGCAGGGGGCAGAGAAAAGCCAAGGTATGAGAGTAAGAGGGGCACTGCTGGAGAGCTAAGGTCTGCAAGGAGGGAAGTGTGCTGTTCTAGGGGAAGTGGCTGCAAAACTGTGAGTGGAGGAAACACTACCAGTTATCACTGCCTTAGGGTCCCTGGCCAGAATCCAGAGTAGTGAGCAGGCCTGGGTTCCCCCAACCCTCCGCATGCCTCTACAGAGTCTGCCTCAGAAGGTGGCGGGGGGAGACCAGGACTGCAGAGGTGTTTCACCCCAATCCTTGGACTTGCCTATGATGAGGATGGCTCAGCAGGCTGTGGCCCTGGCCTCTAGTAAAGTGTGGAGGGTAGCAACAAGCCTTGAGGCAAACACTAACCACCGAGAAGCGTAGGACCCTCGGGGCACAGCCAGCGCTTTGCTGCAGTAGCTTGTGTCAGGGCTGCGTAGGGGCCGCAAACTGCATCTTTTGACAGGAACAGGAGTCAGCCCTGGTGTCTGGCCTGGCTCATATTCTCTTTAAGAAAACTGCTTGTTGCCACCATGCTGCTCAACACCAGGGTCCTCCAGAGGTGAAGGCGCCAGCTGCCAGTGGTTGAGTTGAAGAGCCGAGGATCCCAGCTGGGTCTGTAATAGACTCGTGTCCTCTGTGAATCAAGCAGAGAAGAGAATCCACAGCCTGCTCCCAAGGGGCTACACCACGACTGCACATTGACTTCAGTGACCGGGCTGGCTTTTACCCTCCGCCAAATCCACTGACTCCTGTAAAACCTAAGGCTAGTGGCCATTTTGCCACTCTCCTTTCTCACTGTCCCCTGGGAAAACAGCCTGGTGAACCACTGAGAGTAGAGGGTTGGTGGGAAGAATTTCTCCCTTTTCTCTGGTCTCCCCCGGGTCCCTGCGCTGCTTCACAGAGTTTGTTCGAGGCACTCTGTGTTAGTATTTGCCGTTCAAAATATTTGTGCAAACGATTGCTGTGACTGACTCCTGGCCTGGTACTCCTTTGCTGTGACGCTTCGAGCATTCAAGCACATCGGTTTGCTCTGATTGGACACGCGGCTGGCATGTTCTGTTCCCCGACAGGAGAAGTGAGAGAGAGAACTTGCAGAATCAGGTTGAAGGTGCGAATATTCACTTATGTCGTCTCTAAGCTGAATAGCCACCCCACACGGGGGCTCAGGACGGCTGCACAGAGCAATGCATCTCCCTACTGGCCCCAGTACAGAGCTACCTGCATCCTGAACCCCTCATCCCCAATCCCACCCCAGAGCCCTCACCCTGCACCCCTGTTTGCCGAGAAACCTTGTCCGCAAGGAATCTCAACGGTCAGGCCCGTTCCCACACCCGCATCTATCATCGGGTTGTTAATAGCTTACTCTAAAGGTAAGAAGACAGACCAAGAGTGGTAAACTAAAGGGAATTTATTAACAGGAAAAGGGAGATAAACAAGGTATGACAGGTAAGTATTAACTATACAACTGATGGACATACAGATCTATAAGGACCACACTGTTACAAAGGAATATAGGAAACAGAATACATTGAACGGAACTGTGACACAAGATAGACCCAAAAGGACAGGAAGGTGGCTAGAGAGAGAGTCACCAACACCATACCATGTCTTGCAGCTTTCTCCCTTGCTCTTGCGACACAGCTCCAGATGGTCAGGAGGGGTCAGAACCAGCAACCAGGAAGAGCAGCAGCTGGAACGGTGGCGGTGTCTAACCACCGCAGGCAATGACAAGCCTTGATTTATCCTACCCTCCCCTGCATCGTCGTGGCTGCAAGTATGCAGATGATAATAAGGAGCAGTGGATAGCCACCCACTGCTTGCATGCAAGTGAGCCTATTCCCACCCAGCTACCCTAGGCGTGAAACCGGCGTACCCACTCTAAGAGACAGCAGCAACACTCTGCCACTCAGATGGGCAGCCCCAGGCTACGCCAGAGGCGGCCCTATAAAATCTGCAGTTGTCAGGCAGATTTTGATGTAACCAGTGTAGCCCCTGCCCATGTGATTTCAGTCACTGGGCAGATTATACCCATATGACTGCCAGGGTTTCCTGCCACCAGGTGGAAAGCGTGGGAAAGGAGGGGGCAGAAGAGACACCAAGATGGATTCCTAGTTGTTGTTTTATGATCCAAAATGGCATCTGTGACCAAAATGGCGGCTGCTAACTTACATCCAATCCTTTGCCCTAGCCATGAGCCCTTTTCTGCACCCCAACCTCTCAGAGCCAACACACACACCCAGTCCATGTGCCGAATGACTTGTTATGCAATACATCACTTCCATAATAGTGCTCATAACAATTATTCCACACATGGAATACAAAATTAGAGGGAACTTTAATGTTCACCATCACAAATCCAGAGCTACTTGTATCTCGATGCCCTACATGAGTTGTTGGGTGCCTGAGCATTCCCGCCAGCGTGTTCCCTCGAACTTTGGTGATAAAGAAGAGGCAGGAACATGGACCAAGAGAATTTAATTACACAACTGAACAGATAGTCCTAGAAATTGTTTAGCAGTAATTACCCAGCTCTAATTGTGTCATTCTTTCAGATTCCTTCTGTGGCAAGAGAGCTAAGTAAAACCGTATCTGTCTTCATCACCAAGAGAGACATAACTAGTTTCCTTTTCCCTTTGCCGTCAGCTCTCTACAGCCAGGCGGGGAATGAGTAACACAGACTAAAGCTACAGTAAGTGGCCTCTTGATACTAGTGTACTTCTGATGCCCACACCAATACACAATGATTTCATCCAGCTTCATGAGAGTCTAATAAATGCCGGAGATTTAATGAGAGCCAAGCTGTGATTTTAAAGTGTAACCGGACATTTCTCCGTCCGCTCCACAGTTTATCACTTGACTTTATTTTCACCCTTCAGTGATAAACTTAGGCCAGGTCTATATGAGACCCGGAAGGTCGGGTTAAGGTACGCAACTCCGGCTATGTAAAATACATAGCTGGAGTCGGCTTACTATAAGCAGAGTATGGTGCCATCTTCACAAAGGGAGGCCAATGGGAGCAAACACTCCCATTGGCTTCCCTTACTCCCTGTGACTGCCAGGAGTACTGCCGCTGACTGCAGCTCCCCTCAGCATTTGATTTAGCCAGTCTTAATTAGACCCACTAAATCCAACGCCAGAAGATCAATGTGCAGTGCAGCAAGTGAAGACCTTGCCTTAGAGTCAGCTCCTCTGAGGTGTAGCTCCACGGAAGGCAAATAAGGTCAACAGAGAGGAGGATCTGGCATAAAGGGGCTGCGTAAAAACTAGGGATGTCAGCGTATAGTCGTGTAAATGATTAACCGATAAACCTGGGGGTTTTTTGGCTTGAAATCTGAATGAACTTTCGATGGAATCTGTTGCATCCAGGAACATGGAACCCCACTGCGCCTTTTCCGGTCACTTACAGGGTGAAGCCCAAGCTCGGTACAGCAGATCAGAAAACTGCCGCCCTTCGTTCCATTGTAAGGGCTTGGGATGTTGGAGAAGAGACACAGAGGGCTCAATCCATCAGCGTGGCTGAGCAGAACAAAGTGGCCCGAAGCCACTTTTGCACCTCGGATCTATTTGGGCAGGCCTGGAGCTCGTACAGCAAGGGGATACTGTAAATCCAGCTGTGTTGACTCTACAGCCACTAGGGACTTCCCATAGGACGGGGAATTCCTCTATAGTGTCTTTACAGCCAGCCTGCTGTGTCTGCAAGACAGCAGTGAACACAGCCCTAGTGTCACTTAGGCCAGGTCTACACTAAAAGGGCAGGTCGAATCATGATACACAACTCCAGCTACATTAATTACATAGATGTACCTTGTTTTGAGTTTCCCCGCCATCCCCACAGCGAGAGGCTGATGGGAGCAAATGCCCCCATCAACTTCTCTACTCCTCGCAGGAGCAGGAGTACCAGCAGCTGGAAGGGGTGCCCTCTAAGTTTGATTTAGTGAGTCTTAATTAGACCCACTAAATCAAACTCCGGAAGATTGATCATAGCAGTGTCGATCTTCCTTTTAGTGAAGACATGGCCTTAGGGACAGTGGAAGCTTCAGGGCAAGACATAGGGCCACCAAGTTGAAAGGGGTGGTTTACAGGTGCTATGAACATACTTGTCTTTTCCCAAACCAAAACATGACAGCTCACTCCCATGACTTAGAATAGCCACGAAGGGCACAAAGGTGGAGCTGTGAGCCCGCAGCTGCCCACTCCTGCTGCTCCCTAACACTATCTCCATGACTTCTTCTCTGTAAAGGGAAACTCTCCTCTGCTTTCCATCCGGTAGCCATCGCCCATCAGCTGGGATTGCCTGGGGCAACAGACTAATCCCAAATGGGGACAGCAGAATTAGGTGGGGCCCTCACAGATCCCATGCTCATCCTCAGGAGGGTCCAACAGAGAGGAACTTCTGGTTCGGGAAGTCCCCAATTTACAAACGGGCTCTGTTCCAAACGCTCATGTGTAAGTCGGTTGTTTGGAACTCGGAGCGCCTTCTCCCATAGAAACAATATTATAAAAGGTAGTTGGGTTCCCAGGCTACCCCACAAAAGCCTGTTTAACCCATAACGTAGCTGAAATATGGTATATCTGAAATGAGACATAGTAGAAATAGTTTTTTATTTCACCTCGAATGCTGATGCCTGAGGAAAGGCAGGTTTAAATGGGGGAGGATAAAGAGACAGGTGAAGATTCTGAAGGGGATTTCAGGGTTTCTCCTGGCTGCCACCACCTCCCCTGAGCTCTGTGCTGGCTCTAGCAGCCAGCATCATCCCCTGGCCACTGCCCGCTGCCCATGATGGGCTGTACCCAGCCCCCCGCTCACCAGAAGGCAGCGACCAAGGTAAGCGTGGGCTGGAGGAGTCCAGAGGAGCAAGTGGCTGCCATGCAGCTAGTGGCTGGAGAGAAGTGGCGGTTTCCCCTTGAAAGTGCCAATTTGCTCTGCCGCTGGCTGCACGACCATCCCCTGCTCCTCTGGAGTCTTCGAGCCAGCACTTGTGCGGCTCACCACTGCCTGTGCCTCTTGCCTGCTCCCCTGAGACCAGAGCAGTCCTTACCCATACGCAGAATCCTCCGTTGCACGGGTCATCCAAAAACGTCGGTCTTCTTGTCCACCCACCTCTTCCTCTGCCTGTTTTGTGGCTCTGCTTCCTCCCGAGAGGACCTAGGGTCTTCTTGTCCACCCACCTCTTCCTCTGCCTGTTTTGTGGCTCTGCTTCCTCCCGAGAGGACCTAGGGTCTTTTCGTCCACCCACCTCTTCCTCTGCCCGTTCTGTGGCTCTGCTTCCTCTGGGGAGGACCTAGTTAACTTAAAAGTGGAAAAGCCTGTCAGGGCTATTAAGTAGTAACGAAGCCATTTACCAGGCATTTACCAGTCAGTTTCTGGATTTACTGTGTTCATCAACAGGGCCTGAGTTTAAACTTTGCTTTGCAAATATTTCATTGGTGTTGTGCTGAAGATTATAAAATCACATCCATACCAAATTGTCACTCCTCTGTTCAGCTCCACCCCTGGGGTGCCATTGGGCACAGGGGCACCGGTGTAGTAGAGCTGCCTGGGGCCCCATCAGTCCTAAGGACGTCTCTGCCTGAGGCTGCCAGAGCTTTTGTGTGCATGTGCGGATGTTCGTAAGTCGGATGTTTGTAACTCAGGGAATGCCTGTCCTACCACTGACGAGTGCTGAGCAGGTAGGCAGGGCGGGCTGGGCGTGTTTGGTCAGCTCACATCATTTTGGCCTCCACTTGAAACCGACCCTTCTTTTATCTCATGTGGCCAGTTCTTGCATCACATTACAAATACTTTGCATCAGCCTAGGAACAAATACAAGGCAAACAGCAGAGGACCAAATCTCCAGGACAGAGATTTCCCCTGTGAAGGTCACTAACTGAACAGCAACTTGGAAGTGGAGATTCCTCGGCATTTTGCCCAAGGAGCAAGTATCGCCTACTGCACTGATATTTACTGTTGCTAATCAAACCTCCTGGGACCTTTTGCTCTTTCATTTCATGAAGCAGTTAGACCCAACAGTGACAGATGCTCTATGACAGGGCTACTCAACTTTGGAAGCCCCGGGGGCCACAATGATACTCACAGCACATGCCAAAGGCCTTGAGAACCACTCTGCTTTTGAAGCTCCCTTCCCAGCTAGGGTTGCCAGGTGTCCGGTATTCACCTGGACAGTCTGGTATTTTCGGCTCCTGTCCGGTAAAAAAATTCAGAGAATACCGGACACCTAAAATGTCCGGTATTTTCTGAATTTTTCCCCAGCCAGGAGGCGAAAATGCCGGGCACCTGGCAACCCTACAAACACTCAGCGCCCGCCCCACCCCAGTCCCCACCCCAACCCCCATGCTTACCTGGTTCCCCAAGGCTGCCGGCACAAAATAGCTACCGGCCAAAAGACCTAGGGGAAGCAATGCTTTCCCCTGGGTGTTAGTGCTCAACCGCTCCCCTGTTCCTATCCCTTCACTCACTCTTAAAGGGGACATGCTGTTTTATTTTAATTATTATTATTTTTTTTGGCTTAATAAGTCCTTGGAGTCCCCCCCCCCCTTTTTTTCCCCTTCAACAGAATTTTTTCCCCGTGGTTTTTTTTTTGGGGGGGGGGGGGGGAGGTCGGTATTTTTGTTTCAACCATCTGGCAACCCTATTCCCAGCAGTGCCGGGCAAACTGCAGAAAGCAAGAAGACACTGGTCCACACTGCAGAATTATCTCAGTATAACTGCCTCTCTCGGGGATCCACACCCCGAGCGATGTAGTTACTGTCCTAAGCAGCAGCGTAAACAGCACCATGTAGGCAGGAGTGCTCGTCCCACTAGCATAGCCACTGCCTCTCGTGGAGGTGGAGCTCTTAAACTGACAGGGGAGAGCTCTCTGTCCTGGCAGCTTAGGGTGTCTTCATCCGACCCACTGCAGTGGTGCAGCCATGCCCATGTACATTTCTCCCACCGATCTGTTTTCCCAGCCACGCACTCCACAGGGCTCTGAGTGCCTGCAGGGGCAAGGAGCAAACATCCCACAGGTCCTCTGCGAACTGCTCAGAGCCCAGCTTGAACTGCGCTCTGCGTTAGCTGTTTGTCATGTTTCCGGCCGATGTTGGCACGTGGCCCACGTGGCGGGACACTGGCCTGAGAAACCAACAGCTGCAAGCTCAGCATTCCCGGCTCTTGCTCCGGGCTCCAGCTCCAGCCTTTTTTTGAAAAAACTTCCCCTGCATCTAGACTGCCGCCGCGTTCTTTCGCAATTAAATCAAAAGAACACGGCAGAATTTTCAACCACGGAAAACCTTGTTTTACGAGGAAGAACGCCTTTTTGCCAAAGTGCTCTTTTGAAAAAAGGTGTTCTTGAATGCAAACAGGGCTTTTTCGAAAGAGAGCATCCAGACTGCCTGGGTGCTGTCTTTTGAAAAAGCGGCTCGCTTTTTCGAAAGAAGTGGTTGTAGTCTAGATGCTCTCTTTTGAAAGAGGCTTGTAGTCTAGATGTAGCCGTAGTGTGCCCAGGCCACGGTGTTTGGATTTGAGTACGACCTTCCCCACTGTTCACACAGTAGGGGCCTCCTGCAAGATCCGGATCCGGAGCTTTGCTCACATTCAGACTCTCCTGTGGTCTGGGCTCAGAGCGCATCTCTGGCATGCCAGGGGGCAGAGCAATTCGGGCCAAATAAGCCACCCTGCGTGGGCCCCATGCCGACCCACAAGAGCTCAGTGCTCAGAGCCGCCAAGCTCCCCACATTCTCAGTGAGCAGCCCTGGGGACAGTCTCTGCGGAGGGGAGAAGGAGATGGAAGCGCTGCGTGTGCCTTCCTACGGGCGTCCTTGCTGAATTCCTGCGGGTTTGAGCCTCTCCTTGTGATGGGGGGGGAGGCAGAGCTGTGTGCCTGTGGCACCAATGCCCTCTCCTGGGTGGAATGTCAGAGCTAGAGCTGCGTGTGTGTGTGTGTATGCGGCATGTCGCCCTCTAGGGACTACAGCCACAACCAGGATAAAAGTCTTACTACAGCTACCGGAGATTCCTCATTGAACTACAGACAGCTACGGTCCCAAGTGCTACTGCCCCACATTTCCAGCTTTTCTGATGACCCTGTTGTCTGTCTCTACGCAGCCAGGATGCATTCACTAGGGGCTAACCCTCCAGGCATGGGTAATCCCCTTCCAGAACAATCCAGTATTTGGCTGGTGGGGGTATGTGAATGATCCGTCCTGCCGTGCACAAACACTGGCTGCAGCATTCAGGGCAGCGGGGGTGGGAGGAGAGGGGGTCACATGCATTTCCCCAGCATCTCGAGGTGCGGTTGGGTCTGTGTAATATGCTTGGTGTGTGAGCGGGTGACAATCATGGGGTTCGCCTGCAGGCGTGATGGGCGTGTAGCACATACATGGGCCTTTGTGTCCGTGGTGATGCACGGGCTGGCTCCAAGCTGCTGGTGGGGGGGGTGAACATACGCAAACAGGCACGATGTTGGGAGCATGGGAACATGATGAGCTTTTCTGGCTTAATAAGCAAAATCCCCGCAGCTGTAACATCAGCCAATGGCATCTCCACCACACCTGTGCTCGCATAAGCCCCAGCACCCCCTTCCAGTGGATTTCAGACCCCGAGTGCAGAACCACTAGATTCCCCCCACACCTCCAGTAATTTGCCAGCTTTTATTCTTGCCACACACCCCCACACCCGACTGCAAGTGGTCCGAGACCTAGTGGAAAGGCCACAAGCCACAGCAGGGAAGGGGGGGAGCCCAACTGCTCAGCTATTGCAGGGTAGATCTCTTTCTGCAGCGGGGTGTCTGGGTGTGGTGTGAAGGGCAAGCAGGCAGTGGGCTAGTGGCTACAATCATCCAGTAGCCAAAGCACACTGGGTAGGGGGAACACAGGCACAGCTGTTGCTACGGTTTATTTCCCGGACCTGCCCAACTTCGGGAAAGGATTTCATTTGAGTCTTTATTTGTGAGCAAGTTCTTCCGCTCCTAATTTATTTCCAGGGCACCTGCCAAATAGCCTGCAGTCCCTTTCCCGTCGCTTTCTGCTAAGGAAACGAACCAAGCAAAAGGGGCAACAAAAATAGTGAATGGGCCTTTGGATAGCATGGTTTCCCCTCCGCTTCTAATATGTACATGGAGATATGGCTCGTTCGAGGCCAAGAGGACGGAGGCCATGTAATGTCACGGGCTCATGTTCTCCCACGAGTGGCCTGCGACAACCAAATGTGGCCACATGACACAACCTCCGCTCTGCCTGGCCTGCTGATGTAAGGAGGCATCCGCCGAAGGGCCCGTTCACATGCCTCCGGTGAGGTCAGTGACATCACCAGCAGCACCCACCATGCGGGGGTGGAAATCACCCGTCTGGGGTGAAATTGAGCCAGTATCATGGAGTGACAAGATGTGCCAACCCATCCTGCCGAGCCAGATTCTGGGTTATGGGGGCTGCCTTAGCCCACTGGCCGTGTCATCCCATGACAGCGCGATCCTGGGCAGGGCGGGCAGGAACCCAGAGAATGCTGCCGAGTGCAGTGAAGTCAGCAGCTCTTTGTCTGCTCAGCCCATGTCAGGATTTAGGGCACCCCTTCCTCCATGGTGACACCAGGCAGCAATAGCCAGGTTCGGCGCGAGGCAGCCAGAGAGATCACGGGCATCCCCATTATGCTCAGTACGATGGAGTCCTGTCCCTGCTGCACTATGAAGGACACCCTGGGTCGGAAGCAGCTCACGATGGCTGTGGGCTAAGAAGGGCCGATACCGTGTCGCAGAGCAGTGGGGGCTGCCCGTCTCCTGCACCATATTGCAAGCGTAGCCCTGTGGTCCAAGCCTGGTAGAGGAAGGAGCTCTCTGCTGCCATCTACTGGGGAACCAGGGAAGTGAGGCAGCAAGGGACATTTGTTCATAGGACACTCATCCTGGCAGGTGGGGAAACTGAGTCAAAAAACTGTTGCCCACCACATATTGGGGGGAGGGCAGGGAAGAGGGTGGTGGTTACTTACTATCCATATAAACATACTGGTGATTTACTGTTGTGTTTCCTCAAATGAATGCTGTGCTCCTCTGCCCCCCACCCCCTCTGTTGCATACACAGCCTCTTTGCTTGCCAGTGGAGAAGGGTTGCCTGTTTAGGGAAGCCAGGTGAGGTGTTTAGATTGTCTCAGGGTCCCAGGAAGGGGCTCGAGCCCAGTGTTTGTTAGGTTTTAGTGAAATCCCTGGACATTTTACCCCGGCTCGTGTTGCAGTCGGTGAAGTCTCACAGAAGGGTTACACGGCCGTGGGCCCAAAACCTCCTCATCATGGTGGGGGCCTGACCCCCAGTTTCCAAAGCAGCGCTCGGCTGTTTGATCATTTCACCTGCCACAGAAGGGAGAGGAGGGGAGCCTGCCACAGAAGGGAGGGGGGGGCACCTTGGGTGCCAGGTGTCATACCTAGTGAGAGACAGTGCCTGCCTCCTGTGGGGAGTTCAATTTTCAAGCGGTGGCTGGGAGGTCAATGAGCACAATCTGTCAGTCTGTCCATCCATCTGTCACCTTCCTATATCAGCCTTCCCTGTCATCAAGCATAGGGACTTTCTGGGGTTCTTTCTTTCCCTCGGTGTCTGTTTAGCTCTGCTTCAGATCTGGGAGGAAGGGGTGTCCGGTCACATGTATGTCTCACACACACCCCTACACTCCTCACTGTAGGAAAGTAACTCGCTGTGTGAGCAAGCAGTGTGGAAGGGTGTTGAGAATTTAGAGCAGAGACAAAATCGGTTAATGTTTCCCTTCGTTTTCACACTCAGGCAGTAATGTTCTTCTCTCCTTTGCCTCTACATAACAACATGCCATACTGGGTCAGACCAAAGGTCCATCTAGCCCAGTATCCTGTCTGCCAACAGTGGCCAATACCAGATGCCCCAGAGGGAGGGATCAAAACAGGTAATCTTCATGTGATCCCTCCCCTATCACCTACTTAAAGAAACAGAGGCTAGGGACACCATTCCTACCCATCCTAGCTACCTCCATGAATCTATCTAGCTCTTCTTTGAACTCTGTTAAAGTTCTAGTCTTCACCATGTCCTCTGGCAAGGAGTTCCACAGGTTGACTGTGCACTAAGTGAAGAAAAACGTCCTTTTGTTTGTTTTAAACCTGATGCCTATTAATTTCATTTGGTGACCCCTAGTTCTTATGTTGTGGGAATAAGTAAATAACTGTTCCTTATTCACTTTTTCCATACCAGTCATGTTTTTATAGACCGCTATCATATCCCCCCTTAGTCTCCTCTTTTCTAAGCTGAAAAGTCCAAGTCTTTTAAATCTCTCTTCATATGGGACCCGTTCCAAACCCCTAATCATTTTTTTGCCCTTTTCTGAACCTTTTCCAATGCCAATATATCTTTTTTGAGATGAGGCAACCACATCTGTACACAGTATTCAAGATGTGGGCGTACCATGGTTTTATAGAGGCAATAAGATATTTTCTGTCTTATTCTCTACCCTTTTTTAATGACTCCTAACATTCTATTTGCTTTTTTCACTGCCGCTGCACACCGAGTGGATGTTTTCAGAGAACTATCCACAATGTCTCCAAGATCTCTCTTGAATAGTTGTAGCCAAATTTGTCCCCATCGTATTGTGTATACATAGTTGGGATTATGTTTTCCAATGTGCATTACATCACTCTGTCTCTTGTTCCATCCCACAGAAGCAGAATAGTCCAGTGATATTTATTTGTATTGAGGTAGCACCTTAGAGCTCCAACCGTGCCCCTGGACCCTGTTGTCTCAGGCACTGTAGGCACAAAAAGACATCCACTCACTACACTGAAGAACTTAAAGCCAGTCAGGTTGATCCTATGCAGTGGGCCCCACAGCCTCAGCTGCCCAGAACACATGGCACTCCAGAGCACTTCGATGATGTGTATAAAATGGGGGACAACTGATGGAGTCAACCACCAATGAGACACTGTCAAGGCTGTTCCCCACTCTGGCATTTTGAGTGCAGAAGGTGGGAGCCTCTAAGAGACTTTAAAATACTCGGCCACTAAAGGCTTCTGTTTAAAAACTCTCCAAGGTCACAGATTCCCCGTCCATGGATTGGTATTGCTGCCACCACCCAAATGCAAAAACCCCTTTGAGAGTCCAGGAAGGCTCATTTCAGAATTTCTTCCTATGAGGCACCTCAAGCTATTTAACTTTCCTTTGGAGAGAGCTTGAAAATACTGTAATTTTTCTTAATAGCTTGCCTTGCAGTCTTAGGCATGTGCACACAGAGCCTCCTGCCTTTGAGAACACAGGAATCAGATCGTGGTTTTAAAAAGGTGATTTTTATTTAACAAAATAAATAAAAGGTACTTGGTGAAACATTTCTTGGTTGCTGGGTGTTACAGAGCAACTGAAAAAGTGAAAGATTAAAACACAGAATTGCTTCCCTGGGATTCAGTTTGGAGAGTTACAATGTAAGGGGGGTAGTTACATGTGCTCAGCACAAAGTCCGACTATCCCCAAAATAAAGAAAATACCCTGATCACGTCTGACTAAACATACCCTGTTCTACTCACATATCTGTTGTTCCAAGGTTTAGTCCTTCCCTAGGCATGGATGTCGCTGGATGCTCCCTGGCTCAATTCATGTCTCCCAGCTCCCCTCTGGTCAAACAAAGACTGGAACAGAAAGGTCACTGCTTCCAATTCAAAAGCTGTTTCCATTGGTTCTCCTGTCTTCCTGCCAACACTTCCTGCTTCCCTAGCATTCCTGGAGACTCTCTAGGACATACTGTCTATGGTTAACTAAATGGCTGGAATGTCCAGAAAAGGGTAATATCCCTCCCATTCATCACAGACAGTTACAAGAGTATAATAAACAGTGGTCCCAGCACACCACCCTGCTAAACGTTGACATGTTATTGTAGGCCTCCCGACAGGGAATTCTGAGCACTCAGAGCTGAGCATTCTGAGCACAAGAGTATCCTGTTGTGCTAGGCATGGTATAGACACAGGAAGACAAGCCCTGCCCCAAAGATCTCCATCTCGATAGACAAGTGGCTTATCCGTGAACCACACAGTCTCCCCCGAGTTAGGACTGGGCCCTGGCCTAAAGGAACATATGCCATGCTGCCTGAGGGGAGAAAATACCACAAAGATACCACAAGATTGACTTCAGGCTGAGGCTCTTAATCTTACCGAATCAGTCCTGTTAGTGGGCTGCTGCCGTACTGAGCCACTCCAGATGCTGCGTCAGTCATAAAACCAAGTTCTGCTCTGAAAACTGTTCCTGTAAAAATGGCATCACAGAGGCCCAGTTTGCCAGTGAAGAGATGGTTTAAGTGCTAACGGCCAGCCTTGTACACGCTTCTGAGAGTCAAGCTGTGTTCTTTCTGTCCTCCTCAGCCACCTTAGCTCAAACGGGGCAAAGAATGACCCCAATGCAAGTTTTTGAGGTTTGTTTTGCACCTTTGCAACTCCTCTGGCTTCCATGCAGGTAGGCTGGAACAATTTGGATAGTGGAGGGTGAAGAACCACTGAACCAAACTATAAACCTTGTATATAATGGAAACCACTTCAAGCTAGAGGGTGCTGCAGCACCCCTCCATGTACCCCAAGTTCCAGCACCTCTGTTTCCATGGACACTCACCCTTGGGTTTCCACATGTGAAAGGAAATTAGGGCACATGTACACAGCACGGCTAACGTCGAATTAAGCTACACAACTTCAGCTGCGTCAATTGCGTAGCTGAAGTCAAAATAGTTTAACTCGGCTTTTGGCGCTGTCTACAAAGCAGGAAGTCGAAGGAAGAGCACTCTTCCTTCATCTTCCCTAACTCTTCGTGAAATGAGGGGTACCGGAATTGGAGTAAGAAGTCCTCCAGCTCACCATTATTTCGAAATAACGGCTTGCAGTGTTGACGCACTCTTTGTTATTTAGGAATAACGTCCGTTATTCTAAAATAACACTGCTGTGTAGACATACCCTCTGTTAATAAGTCTGTTGACGAGGCCCAAGAAATGACTGAATCCGACCCCCCTGGAGTAAAGAACTGCATGTTAGGAAAGCCAGCTACCGAGCCTGCGAATACCTGCAGGGCATGCTGAGTCCCACCGCGCCACTTTTCTAGAGACTTTTGTCACTTGAACCCTGTGGCCTCATAAGCTCTGCTGGGTTTTGGAAATACGCCTCAAATGCATTTTCAGCAGCAGGATCCTCAGCCTGCTGCTGGCCTTTGCACCATCCCTTTGCTTAGAAGCTACCGATTGTTCTTCACCCCGGAGGCTGGGTCCGGTTCGGATTCCGCACAGTCTCATCTGGACGTGTTCTTGTCTTCATCGTCCGTCTCCGTTCCAGGCAAGCAGATCAGATCAAAGGCACCTGCTACATTCCTAGAAACTTGATGCACCAAACAGGCAGGGCGAGAGCCGCATCACTGCGGTTGCTTTGCTTGTGCACCTACAAAACCAGCCAGAATCTGCTAGTTGCCCTGGCAACCATGTGAATGTCTCCAAGTCAAGCCCTTGACAGCAGCTGCTTGCTGAGGAGAATTTGCCCTTACAGAGGCAATCAGACTGCAATCCATCAGCTCTCCAAGGGACCTGTGGAGAAGAAAATAGGCTTGGGGCCATGTGGTACCACTTAGACCTGGCTCTCTTTTCTTGGCCAGAGTGACACTAATTAAGCCACTGCAGAGCCCAAAAGCTGTTCTTGCACTGCAAACACTTAACCTTGAGGCTCGGCTTTTAGAGCTCACAGGGGGCAAATTTTTCATCCTGCTATTTCCAGGTATTATGAATGTAATCCTGAAGAGCACAAAGGAGCAGTGGTGTTCTGAGTTTGCAGCCCTTACAAAGGCAGCAGTCTTGGCACAGCATAGAAGTTATCCTGGCACTTCAGCCTTCCCAGAGAATTCATATTTTCATCCATAGATCTCAACGGTGGGTAAACATCATCAGCCCCATTCTATAGAGAATATGAAGGTGTGCAGATGTTAAGTGGTTTGACCAAGATCACACCGTGAGACAGTGGCAGAGAGGAAAACAATTTCTCCTGCTGGAGCGTCAGACTGTACATGTGATTATGTCACCCATAAGTGGCTGGTCCACAATGAGGCACAGTCTGCTACTTACTCCCAGGCTTTGTCTACACTGCAGGGTTTTTGCACAAGAAGCTTTTTGCGGAAGAGATCTTCCGCAAAAACTTCTTCCCCAAAAACTTCTTGTGCAAAAGCATGCGCAAAAAAGTGATGTGCTTTAGTGCAAGAGAGCATCCACACTGCATGGACACTCTTGCGTAAGAAAGCTCTGATGGCCATTCACAGAATGGCCATCAGAGCACCTCTCTGATGGCCATTCACAGAATGGCCATCAGAGCACCTGTACTTTTTCTGATAGACTCTTTTTGCGCAAGAAACACATGTTGAGCATCCACACACACCTTTCTGCTCAAGAACTCTTGTGCAAAAAGGAGCTATTCCTCATGGGAAGAGAATAACTCTACTGGCAAAAGCCCTCTGTCCTGTCAATTTACTGTATTTTTTTGCTCAAAAACGCGCTTGAGCTGTGGACACTCTTCCGGTTTTGTGCAAAAACAGTTGTTTTTGCAACAACCTTGTAGTGTAGACATAGCCCCAGTAACAGAGTTGTTCCTTTAGCTCAAGAGAACAGGAGCCTGTTCACAATCTGATGGGTTCTGTACCTCTTGATTTCTGTGTGTACAGCACCACGGACATTTTAGATAATGTGGTGACTTAATATAGCAACCAGTTTGGGGCTGGGAGTGTGGCCATTGTGCTGCCCGCCTGCCAGATCCCTGGGGCTGGTCGGGGTGGAGGGACTGCACTGCTCAGATGCTGAAGCCCCAGGGCAGCAGAGACTGTGCTACCCAGCTACCTGAGCACTGGGCCTGTGAGCACTGCAGCCATGCAGCTCAGGGTGCCGGCTGCATCCAAAGCGTCCCACCCCACTGGCCAGCCAGTCTCTTGCTGGTGCGCCGCACCAGGGTGCAACAGCACACGGGAAAGGGAGAACTCGGCTAAGAGACTCCCTCAGCCCCTTGCTCCCTTGGCCTCTGGAGGCTACTCCTCTTCTAAGGAGCTCTCTCCATTCCAGCTCATGCTCAGAGAGCTCCCGGAGCCAGGCTGGGGCTCCCAGGAGAAAGGAAGGGACTGGATCTCAAAGGGATGGTCTGTAAAGTCTTGGCTGGAAGATCTATCATCATGCTGAGCTCTGGATCCAATCAGCACTTTCCAGGGCTCCCTTCACCCAGTGTCACCCCCCATCCGTTTATCCCGTCCCACTGAACCCAGTTGCCTTTATTCATCCTCCTCCTGCTGCTGATCCCTGGCAAAACCAGCCGGCTGAGTTTAAAGAGTGCTTATCATCCTGGCTGGCAGGGAAGACAGACAGATCACCCCACTGCTCCCCACCGGTATAGTGCCTCCTGCAGAGGCACCCGAGAACCTCGCACTCCGGAAAAGGATGAGGGATGTGTCAGCAGGAAACAGTAATCCTCTGCTGGAGTTCATGTAACTTGGCACCATTGCTCAGCTTTGCACTTTACAGCTTCCCCCAGGACAATCGTGTTGTCTCTGTGGCTGGAATGGCTTTCATCCCCTTCTCCTCCAAGGCCAGCCCTGGCTTTTCCCTGCTAATGGCCCTGCTCCTGAGCTGGCTTTTATGTGGGTTGCGGTGACCTGGGAGCAGGAAATTGACTGGAAACCCCAAGTGTAATTAATCTCTGTTCCTTGGCCGTGCTGGGGGCCATGAAAAGGCGTAGGGAGTGAAAAGCAGATGAGACCTTTGACGCTCTGTCGGGTTTCATTGTTTCTGGTGCTATTTGTAATTCAGGCAAGACCTTTTTTCTGGTAAACATACACATCCCTCTGACATTGAGCTTTTCCATTCATCCAGGTGAATCATCATGATCCCCGTGGTACCTTTTGTAAAGGGAAATTTTGTCCACCTCCCACTCCGGGAAGACAGAATCCAGCTAGTTGGGGAGCGTGACGGACCAGACGGGAGGAACTAGAACCCATGAAGGGATCCTCTCTGCACTGCAGCAAGCTAGGGATGTGAAGGGTTAACCGGTTAACCGGCAAGCATCACCTATAACGTGCAAGGTGTATGGACACGGGCTGCTCCGATCATCCAGAACAGCAGTTTTGCGGGGCCCAGGGCGCAGGGCCTATTGAAGCGCAGGGCCCGGGGCAGCACAATTTCGCGCATGCGCCACAGCCACAGCCAACAGGTAGTAGCACGTGTGTGGGGCCTATTGAAGCGCAGGGCCTGGGGCAGCCACCCCCCTCGCCCTGCCCTATATCCGCCACTGCCTGCCTGCAGTGGGGGTGGGGAAGGGCACTCCAGCCCTTCCTTAGCTGGCAGGGAAGCTGCCCGTGCCCCCTTTGATTGGTTAACTGGCTAAACATAGTGTTAAACTGGTTAACCAATGAAATGGGATTTTACATCCCTACTGCAGACTCTGAAAGCTCCTACATGGGCGAGTGAGGGGCATTTCAATAGTGAAGGCGAGTGAGGCAGCTGCAACTCTGCCAGTCCCTGGATGGCTGGAGCTAATCAGACCCAGGCTTCTCTGGGACCGTCCACTGTGCCTTGGCGCTGAGTCCATTGCAACTACAAGTGGCCCTTTGCCCTGCCAGAGGCCCTCAGCTCTGTGAGGAAGCCCAAGCACCCAAAGGCTCGCCTGGCTGGGTCGGACCCTTCCCATGCAGAGAACAACTCCGAGGAGGCGATAGCGTGAACGGCCGTCAGTGTCGTCAGGGGGGAAAGGGCCCCTCATCTTCCTGGGGCCAACTGCATTCTGGCTGTAGCTCCGCTGACTCCAGAAGCGTATTTGGCCCCAGATGCCACCTTCAACAGTATTAAGCCTTAGAACTAGAATGGGGCCAAAGCTAGATCCGATCCCAGTTCCAATGCATCTGAACCACCAGTGCTCGCAAGGCCCTCTGAGAAGGTTTGGTTTTGTCCCAGCTGTGTACTGCGAAAGCAACTCTGGGCTATCATACCCTAGTTCGATTTATCTGAGGCACCAAGGCAAGGACTGACTGGCAGGGTAAAGCCTGGGCGCTCCTTGACTGGGGCTTGTGAGCAATTTCTTCTGCAGGAGAAAAGGAGTTATCAACAGTTTCCAAAATCAATCGGTTTTGGCGGGGGAAAAGTTGCACATTGGGGCAGCCCCCTGGCCTGCTCCCCCAGGGCTCATGGCAGCGGCAGATATAGGGCAGGGTGAGCGGGGCAGCTACCCCGGGCCCCGTGCTGCAATAGGCCCCGCGCCGAGCCGCCGCCCGGGGCACAAAAGGCTGCTTGCGCTGCTTGCTCCTGCGCGGCGGCCCGGCTGAGCGGTGCAGAACTCAGCAGAGCGCAATGGCGGGAGGTGAAGGCCGTGATAGAGGCTCCAGGTCCCGCCCCCTGGCCGTGTACGTCACCACCCCACCCCCCTTCGCCTCCCGCCATGGCGCTTGGCTGAGTTCTGCGCTGCTCAGCCGGGCCGCTGCGCGGGAGCAAGCAGCAACGCAAACGGCCATTTGGCCTCCGTGAGTGAGAGGCAGGAGGGGGAGGACTAAGGAGAAGAGAAAGAGAGAGTGAGGCAGGCGGGGGAGGAGACTTAAATACAAATGAAAATTTTTTTAATTATTAATGCAGAATTTTGTTTAAGAATGACTTACAATATAATTAAAATAAAAATTATCCAACTAAATTAAGTTTCTATCAAATTTACCCAATTCACATTTAATATGAAAATAGCCTTCAATTTGTGCATTTGACACCTTTTTTCTATTTTTTCTTCAAAGGGGGGCCCTGCAAAATTGTGCTGCCCTGGGCCCCGCAAAACTCTCATCCGCCCTGGCTCATGGCGTGGCTGTGTTGAGTTATTGGCCTTCAGGGGCAGGCACAGACCCTGGAAGTCAGCATGCAACAAATACTTCATCCACTGAGGACAGCACGTGTCCTCTAAACACAGATCACCTCCACTACACCACAGGGATGTCAGAGTTTAACCAGTTAATCCATACGCATTAGCTTATTGGTTGACCTTACCAGTTAAACTCCCCACAGCTGCCAGGAGCCCACAGGTCTGGCAACCCGCAGAGCATTTAACCTTGTAACTGGCTGAATTTCAATTGGTTACACAGCTAGTGGGATTGTTTTAGTTTTTGCATCCCTGCTACATAATAGGGCAGCATGGTGTAGTGGGTCATCACTAGCCGGGCACAGAAGATCTGGGTTTTATTCCTGGCTCCATCGCTGACCTTAGGCTAGTTCCTTCATTTCTTTGTTTCCTTTCCCTTTCTTTGTCTATTTCAGGGGTGAGGAACCTTTTCTGAGTCAGCGGCCTGCTGACCCACAGTCGAAGGCCAATTAAGAAGAAAAAAAAAAAGACTGTTTGCTCCAGCCACGGGGGGAGGGGTCTGGGGCATCAGTGCAGGCTCCCCAGTGCTAGGGGAGGGGAGCCTTGAGCCTTGGAGGATGAATCTAGGCAAGCAGGAGCTGCACCCAGCCCCCGGGCCTTATGTTCCCCACCCCTCGGGATTACAATCCTTTGGGGCAGGGACCATCTCACTGTCTATATGTACCATGCCTAACACATCGGGGTCCTGATCTCAGCTGGGGTTTGTAATAAGAAGAGGAGGAGGAGGAGGAAGAAGGTCAGACTCTGTCCAAATGAGAGTTCATTAAAGTCCCTCCTTGCAAGCAGCACCCCCTTTTCACCCAGCCCCACCATAGCCACAGACCCCTCTGAATGCACATTAACGCCTCTGGTTTGACGCCAGCAGAGTCAGGATTGGGAATGATTAGCTACTGTAGTCCTAGCTGGTGGGTCATGGAGATCTGGAAATAGCCGGAGAGAGAGCTCATTACCTGATGGGTTAAAGAAACAAATAGAGGACGAAAAGAAAGGGGAGAAAGTCAGAGTTATTTACCCAGACTGGAATAAGGGCTTCCTGGACCTGTACTGTTGCAGGTTAGTCGAGCTCATTAGCAGCAGCAACCAGCTTGGAGTTGGGCAAGTCAAATACTTCTGTTCAATGCTTTGACTGTTATTCATGTGCCAAATGGAGGCCAGGGCTCCAGGAACGGAGAAACAAAGGGAGAAGCTCTCTGTTCAATTCAAACTGTCCGTGCAGAAAGACCGCTGGTGGGAGGGGGGCGGGGATGAAGGCAATACTGCAGACGCTGGCATCCAGCTAGCCGGGCAGCAGCTGGGCGCGTGGGTGTTACAATGGCACATGGCCAGGCTGTACCTCCCCAGCAGCCAAGCGCCTTGCCTCTTGAGAGCAAAGCTTACGGAGCAGCCATGCCAGTTTAGCACTGCCTGGTTCCCCATGACTAAGGCTACGTCTCTGCTGTAGACACAGGCTAGCTGCTCAAGGCTGTAGCCAGGGTCCAGGTTAACCAGCCCGTGCTGCCATGGCTTCACTGCTCTCGACGCATGACCAAAGTGAGCAGGGGGATGTCTCCATGCACTGCAGGCCCACCTCGGACTGCAGTGGGGACGCACAAGGGTGAAATCCTGCCACGATACAAGTCAATAGGCTTTTGTCATTGACTCCAGTGGGGCCAGGATTTCACTCCAAGTAGCTCCACTAGCAGGGATTACAAGCAGAAGGATGTTTTCTGCACCAGGAGACAGTCCTGCACTAAGGGGGGCTTTCACCCTCTCCAGCATTTTGCAGGGCTGGGCACTTACAACCGAGGGAGGACTTTGGGGTGGTGTCTCCAGGAAAGGCCTGGTAGCTCCAGCCAGGTCTCTCTGCTCCGGCCCCTCTTGGGTCAGGGGAACAAGCGCATTTGATGTACGAGGGCATTGGAGAACTCATGCTGAGAGTTGGAAAACTCAGCTGCGAGGACAATGAGCAGGGAATCCCCGGCCGCCCACATGCCTCCTCCCCCCTGTGCATTCTTTCCCTGTATGCCGTGTGCTCTTGCTAGCAGGTCACGCTGCCACAAATCCTTCCACTCTGTATTGTTCCTTTGCCTGCCCGCCTTGTGGCCTTGCTTTTTCAAAGAGTTTCCTTATTACCTCTGCCTGAATGGACAGTCTGTTCCAGGCTCTCTCAAGGCTGTGGCTCTCCACAGAACATCTCTGCAGCTGATGCTGGGCACAAAGCAGCTGCCTCCTGTCCATGTTCAGCTACTGAGATTTATTGTCCTGAACAGTTTGATTGGTAGGGGGAGACGGGGGAGTAAATGGGTGGCACTCCCACGCTCATCACAGCCAGGCCTGTCTTTGCTCGGGAATCTCCCCTCCAGACAGTGCCTTTCCTCTCTCCCCAGCGGTGGATGTTTTCCTGCCCTGCATGATCAATAGCTGGGGTGAACTCTGCCTCCTCGGCACATTTTATGATGCAGAAATATGAAAACACAAACAATAAAGGCAAAGGGTGGGAGTGAGGCCAGCTGCCCAGCAAGACCGTAAAACAGAGCTGGCCCTGCTGCAGGAGAATTGAAAGCAATTAAAATGTCTGTTGCAGTCAGCTTGGTGATTTTTTTTTTTTTTTAACAAGTAAACATGTTTTTCAGGAACTGTCTTGACTCAGTTCATGTCCATGTGGAAGGCTGAGATCTGTCCCGGATTTTGTCCCTGCTCTCTTGGGATTAGCAGGTCACACCAGTGTGCGTGCAAAAGCTTGCAGACCCTGTGGACAGGGCTGGGCATCAGGACTCCTGGGTTTTATTTCCAGAATTCTTCCCACTGACTTGTGGGGTAAAAATAAAAAATGAAAAGAATAATCTGTCCGTGCCTCAGTTTCCCCAGGTGTAACGTGGGTCTAGCAACAATAATACGATGCTGACACAAGAGCCCTGAGGCTTGCATCACATTCGGTACCAGACGCTACACTGCTCTGCAAACTTCACTCCAACAGAGATGCCAGAGACACAGACGAAAAAACGTGGTGAGGTGATATGTGGAAGGTCACAGTGACCAGAAGTGGTGCCAGGTTCGTCCCACTAGCTGTGAGCATCCCTCCTAGCTCATCACAGAGATGCACAGAGCCATGGGTGCAGCCTTGATCGCTTGCCGGCAGCTGCGTTCATCTGTGCACCTGGCTGAGAGGACAAAGGGAGAGCAAAACAGGCTGGAGAGGAAACCCCAGGGAAGACTGATTGCTCCTCCGTCAGGCCTGTGCTGCGCAGGAATCCTGCAGTGAGAACTTAGCTAGTGCACGGACCTTGCTGATCCTCTGCCGGGGGATGAAAGCCACCCCGCTCTTCACCCTTCTTGCTGCAACGGAGCCGTGCCTGTCGCCCCTGCTTGGTGAGGAAAAGTGAGCTGCCTCCATCCCACAGGCCTGACACTGAGCGTGGGCTCAGAAGGCCTGACCCTGCCGGCCTTAGTGCCACGGGGCAACTCTTGCAAATTAAATTGCTCCGCTGTGTAACAGCGGGACGATCCGACCCATGTGGAGCGATGCCCCTTGTACGCGGCAGCAGTCGAGGGCCCCCGTGAGGAGCTCAATCCCCCAGCGTGGTTGGCAGCGAGCCTCATTCTTCTCACCTTTCAGATCAGGGTCTGATCCCTCCTGCACAGCCTCTCTGCATGCAGCCGCGGCACTGTCAGACTCAAAGGGGAAGAGCAAACAACTCTCTTGACACACTAGCGAGCAAACGAGGCCTTTTCCCATAACGGGGACGCCTGGCTGGGGAAACAGCCCTATCCCAGCTGGCAGTCCCGGTGCCCTTTCAAACGCACCGTCGCTGGCATTTGTTAGCTCCACATTGCAGGCTAGAGCCTGGGGAAGTTAGAGCAGGGATGGGGGGTTGGGAATAATGCCAGCAGCTTTGGACGAGCAATGCTGAAAGCAGCCGGCGCCCCTGCAGCTGGGACCTTGTCACATGATTGCACCTTGCCCACAGTTGCTGCCGGTTATGGAGCTCAGGAAGGCAGAGGTGAGCTAGTGGAACAATGAACCCACCTGGGCAAACATCACCCATTAGCAATGGCAGCAGTTCTGGGCCCTTTCCAGCCAGCGTACCTGGGCACGGGTAGGGGGTTTCAAGGAACAGTATGTGCCTAGAGATGGGCTGCATGGGGATGGCTGGGGTCTCCATCTGTCTGTCCTCCATCTTCTAAAGCAGGGGTGGGAAACCTAAAGCCCAGGGACCATATCTGGCCCCCGGCTTGCCTGGATCCGGCCCCTGAGGCTTGGGATTCCCCCCAGCATTGGGGAGCCTGCACTGGGACTCCAGCCCCCCGCCGTCTCCCTGTGGGGCTGGAGCACACAAAATCTACTCACCTGGGCCTCCCCCAGGCTCTGGTGTGCAAGGGGAATATCAGGGGCCACATCATTGACGGGTTGTTTTGTTTGTTTGTTTGCTTCTCACTCGTGTGTGGCCCCCAACTGATTTTTCTGTGGGTCAGCAGTCCCCGGCCCAAAAAAGGTTCCCCACCCCTGTTCTAATGGGTGGCCCCGGTAGTGTCAATCATCTCCTGATGGGCTGCCATGGTGCCAGAGATGCCCTCCGCGCTGCCCAGGGAGGAGGCAGAACCAATTCACTGCCAGCCTCCCCAGTGACTCCTCCCTTCCACCTGCCCCGGTCAATATTCCCTCTAGACCACATGTGTGAGTGGCACAGCTTGCATCTTTGTACCCAGGGAGGCAGCATGCGGCTACAAGAGGCAGGAGGGGGTCTAGTGGACCAACCATGGGACTAGTTCTAATCCCACTTTAGCTCTAATCCAAACTGCCAGCAACCTGATGAGTGAGCTTTCCACGGTCCATGCCTCAGTTTCCACATTTCTCTAATGGGAGCAATTCCTACTCCTGGATTCCCAAGGACTGGTTAATTAATGTTCGCTAAGAGCAAGGGCACCATTTATGCGGCACTAGGAGGAGCAGTAGCCCTCCCTCCAAAGTTTGAACCCTCTGGATTTCATACTTGAGGTCTGCTTAAACCTGCCGGCCCTGGCTCCAGAGATAGTTCTTAAATGCAACGGAGTTTGAGCTGCTTGCAGCTTTGCCTTTGGGGCAGGGAATTTGTTATAAAAAGAGGGAGGCAGGTGATTAAGAAAAACAAAAGGCTGGGCATTCAAGTAATTGAAGGATCGTTAGATCATCATGAAAACATTGCCAGGTACTCCACTTAAAAGATAGGGGGAGGGAGGAAGAGTAGGATTGAGTGTTGTGCTGCTGAGATTTGCATTTGGATGACTGTATTAAACGTATAAATGTTCTTGAAAAAGGGGTGAACAGGAACTAATCCAAAGTTGATTGCAAAGAGCTGCAAAGGGATTTCACAAAACTGGATGATTGGGCAACACAAACGCAGGTGGAATTCAGTGTTGGTACATGCAAAATAATGCACATGGAAAAATATAATCCTAACTATAGATACAAAATAGCTGTTACCACTGAAGAAAAAGATCTGGGAATCATTGTTTATTCCTTCTGAAGCGCCTGGCATTGGCTACTGTTGGAAGACAGGATACAGGGCTAGAAGGACCATTCACCTGACCCAGTATGCCCATTCTGATGTTCTTACATAAAGCTGAAATGTATCTGTCTCCTTGCTGTAACCCACTAGACCTGACTCGCCTTCCAGAGCTGAGATAGAGCCCAGGAGTCCTGAGGGGGTCCCTCTCTCTCCACAGAGTTAGTAACAAAGTAAGAATAGACATTACCATTTTAAGGCTAACCAGTGTCCCTTGAGTGCCTTGCCACAAGATGTCAGAATATGTTAGTGTTAGAGCAGAGTGGGTCTAATATTTACGTAATATTCTTTTACATAGGAATTAGATACAGTGCTCCTGCCAGCTAACTGCTAAATTGTCTGCCAAAAAAGTAGTTTTCCAGTGCCTTGGTAGCCCCTGGATAGTGATGATGCATGTAGGGGGGAGGGGGGAGGGGATTGGTTCCCCCCCCCCATTTGGGGTTTGGCTTGTACTGAGCATGCTCAATAACACTGATGAAGCATCTGCCATTAGTCCACCCTGCCATGCTTTCACACTTCCCCCCCCCCATCACAGCATGCACAGGTCGCTCCCCCCAACCTGAAATGGTGCCCCTGGCTAAGAGCCCCATGCATGCTAGGCAGTGTTGTTCCGTGAGGAAAGACGGGTGGAGAAGAATGAAGAACAGAGACTCCGCAAGGGAAGGAAGTCAGGAGGCAACACAGACTGTGAGGAGCGGAGAGGAAGGACCCTTCTGTGTCTGAATTAGGGCCTCTTGCCCACTGCTCATAGAAACAGCTTCCTCCCAGCGATCGAGGTGCTCTCCTGGGAACCAGTGGGATCTGCCGGGGTTGTGTCACCTAACGTTCTAAGCCTATACCCAGAGCTGGCTGCCATCCAGGCCTCTTCTCGGTTCTGCAAGTGGCCCGTTCTGACAGGCTGATGATGATGCTTTTGCCTTCACTGGTATTTTTTGCATTTGGGGCTATTCCACTCAGACAAAGCGAGGCTGTTTGGCTAGGATTTCCAGTCACTTGGCTTGCGAGACCGACTGAAGGGAAGGGGACTCCATGCCAACGCCATGTGGCACCCTCAAAAACAAGGGCGACTGCGGTTCCTGTAGTGCCAGGGCCAAAAGAGGCACCGATGGCTGCAGCAGGACACGCTCGGCAGAGGAGCCATTTCTAGACAAGGGGATGGAATCAGATCAGTTCAAAGAACAAACATGCCAAGGCAGCAAATGGGCAGCTGATGGTTCTAACCCAGGGGCCCCAGGCCAGGGACGCCCGTTTGAATCCCTCTCCTTGAACACAGGTGACTGCAATTGGATGCAATATCCCAGATGGGGGCTCACCCGTGCCTTGCACCATAATTCTTTAATACAGAAGAAGCAAGCCCAGAGTCACATTAGGAGGCATCCCTGATGCCTGTCTGCTCACGGCTCGGCTCCGCCGGGTGTGTGCTCAGGGTTCCTGCAAATGTTTTCATCATCTTGGGCAGTCGGCACTGAAAAAAGATACATGAATCCCGTATCGCTCTGCACTGCCATCAGAGAGAGCCGCATGCAGCCTCTTAGCCATCCTCCCCCAGCAGGGACAGTGGCGCAGGGGTTGAGACGCTCATAAGAGCCCATCATCAGAAATGAACGAATGGTGGTTCGTGTTATTTTACTTGATTGAAAAGCGCATTTGGCAGCTCCTCAGACAAAAGCCTCAGTGCACGAACATGCAAGAACGGACTTGCCCTGGTATGTGGACAAGGGGAAATCCACTCCATAAGGCTCTCGTGTTGCAACACTAGGCAGGCTGGGAAAGATTGCACTGTTGCACCAGATCCAGATGCTGGTTGATCAGGGAGCAAGTTCCACCGCTGCTGAGAATGTGTGGCCATTGCTTACGCACACAGGGTGAAATTCACTCGTATGTGGCTTTGGCTCTATTTAAGCCCAAAGTCTGAAATCTGACCCTGTAGACAGTGCAGGAGATGAAGGGCAGATCTGCTAGCTGGACCTGAATTTTCCACTAGCACTGGCTGCAAACCACAAATACAGAAGGAAAATCATAGAACTGGAGCAGATAAACAGCAAAGAGTTGCCTCTACTAGCCACAGAGAAGTCATAATTATCTTTAGGTTTGCCTTGCTGACCTGACGCGGGGTGGCAGCTACAGTCTCAGGCGTCTCTAGCAGAGTTTCAAGCATGCAGCATCAGAAGGGGTAAGAGGTGGGTGAATATCTGAAAAAGACTAGAGCTGAGCCTAAGCCCAGGACCACTAACAGAGAGGGGCAAAGGGGGCAGTTGCCCCCAGGGCCAGGTAATTCAGAGGGGCCGGGGGCTCCCAGCTGCTGCCATTGCTGCTGCAACAGTGGAGCAGGCTCTTTAAATTGCCGCCAGAGCCCCATGCAGCATGCTCCATGAGGCTCTGAGGGCTGGCTGCCCTGGTCCCGCCCCTTCTGCCTGAGGCCCCACCCCTTCAGGGAATGGGGAGCAGCCCCTTGCACAGGAGCCCAGGGTGGCTGTCAGCTCCCCTGCCAAAGCCACAAAGTTCTGATCTGAAGCCGAGCCTCCCCAAAGGTCAGGGCAGTGAGGTTTGGATGCAGGGATTTGGCAGAAGCCATTATACAGCTGAGGAGGGGAGGAAGGGCACTAAGGAGGGGAGGAAGGAGAATTCATCTCTGGGATAATTCCACTGAAGTCAATGGAGGCCATGGCACCAGGGAGGAGCTTGGCTCAGTTGCAAAATTTGAATCCATGCTTGAATGCAGAACACCCACGAATGCAGGGGAGGCTGGATCTGGGAGTTTGGTCTGCACCCAGCTCCTACACCCTCTCCCCCCATACTATATATGCGCTGGCCTAGCTCTCCTTTTAAGGCTGGCGGCAGCAGCATTCAGCAGTGGCTCCCTTGGGGCAAAACCAACTTCTTTACCCCCAAACTCAGCCCCAACTTCTGCCCGCAGGACAAGGTCAAAGCACGTGCAGAAGGCCAGTGCCTGGCTGAGGAGCCTGCCTCAAGTCCCTGGCAACCCTTTGCTCCTTGATAGTTCGGAACTAGCTGTTGGGCGGTAGCTTATCAGAGAGGCTCGGGCGTGAGCCGACCACACCGAGCTCCCTGCTCAAACCGGGAAGTGATCACGTGGCCGACAGGAATAGGGTTGCCAGGTGTCCGGTATTGACCCGGACAGTCTGGTATTTTTGCCTCCTGACCAGTAAAAAAATTCCGAAAATCCCAGACACCAGGAGGCGAAAATCCCGGATGCTTACTGGGTCCACAGGGGAGCTGTCCGGCCCAGGGCAAAGAGGCAAGATGGCAAGCGGCCGCCGGCAGCCTGTTAGGGCCAAAAAGCCTCAAAACCAAAACATTTCTTAAAGGGGCTACACTTTTTGTTTGTTTGTTTGTTTTTGCTTAACCCTCGGGGTCTCGGGCTCCATTTTTCCTTTTTTTTTTTGCTCAATAACTTTGGTCTCCCCCCCCTTTTTTTTTCTCAACAGAATTTTTTTCCTGTTTTTTGGAGCGGGGGAAGGATGTTCGGTATTTTTTGTTAAACCATCTGGCAACCCTAGATAGGAAGGAGGAAAAACTCAGCAGCACGAGCCTGGTGGTGGCCCGAGAGGACGGGGTCCCAGTGCAAGAAGAGCTGTTGGTGTTGGCTGGGTAGCAGGGAGGCAGGGGGAGCATCGTGAGGAGAGAGGAACACCAAGTGTCTGAGGGGTTCTTCATTTGCCAAATGTCAGAGGGTGAATTGCACCCAGTTCTGAGAAGAAGCAGGACAGTATCTACTGGCAAAGTTGGCGCCGGAGGTGCCATTCGCAGAGGAAATTGGCTCCTCTAATCAAAGAGCTCTTGTGTGTGTTGGCTTCTTCCTCGTCACATTGAACAGTGAAACAGAGAGAATGCTTAAGAGAAGCCAAGATCTCCACCACTCCCCGCCTTGCAGGGCCGCTTAGGGACCCCAGCACACAACTGACTGAAGGCATTGCAATGCTCCACGGACATGTGAGAAACCAGCAGAAATGCACCCGCTCCCCGGAGATCTGGGGGCACCTCTTGTGTTTCATGGAGCTGGGCCGTTCCTGCAAAGGGAGCTCTTTTCCAGTCATGGCAAACAATGTGGCTGCTATCCCTGGTCCTCAGCCCGGGGCCAGGGCGGCTGACCGTGATTTGATCTCAAGAATGCTGAATCTCAAGTGTAAGGAGATTCTGACTTTCTGCAGAGCGCCTCTCACCCTTCTGTGAATCGATGGGAGAATTTTGGTGGACCCTGCCTTGCCTCCAGATTAGGTAGGTGGGTCTCAGTTCTCTCACACAAACTTTACCCCGGGGGTGACTCCAGCAAAGTCCAAGGCGTTGCTCTGGATTCAACCTTTCATCAGACCGTGCCCCAGAGTTGGCTGCTGTTCAACAGGGAGAATACTGCCCTGTCACGCAAATATGTCTACACTGCAACACTATTTCGAAATAACTAGCGCTATTCCGAAATAACTTAGTTTACGTCTACACAGCAGGCAGTTATTTTGAAATAGTGTTGAAATACTGTCAAGCTGGAGGATTTCTTACTCCGACTTCTGTAAACCTCATTGTATGAGGAATAAGGAAAGTCGGAAGAAGAATACTCTATTTCGAAATAAGTGCTGTGTGGATGCTCCCAATTTTGAAATAAGCTATTACGAAATAAGCTACGCAATTGAAGTAGCACAATTTGTGTAGCTTATTTCGAATTAAGCCTTGCAGTGTAGACATGCCCAGAGAGGGAAAGGTTTGGAATCAGATGCTCCTGTCTGCAGGGCTGTGGCTGGCTGCTGCTCCCAAATGGCTCTTGGACTCTTAGGGTGCATCTACACTGCAGGGCTTAACTCAAAATAAGCTACACAAATTGAGCTACGTCAATTGTGTAGCTTATTTCAAAATAGGAAGCATCTACACAGCACTTATTTTGAAATAAAGCACTCTTCCTCCAACTTCCCTTACTCCTCGTACAATGCAGGTTACAGGAGTTGGAGTAAGAAGTCCTCCAGCTTGACAGTATTTTGACACTATTTCAAAATAACTGCCTGCTGTGTAGACAGGGATTAAATTATTTCAAAATAGTGTTGCAGTGTAGACGTACCCTTACTCTAACAGGCTGCAGGCCGGCTAGTGCCTATTTGTTTCAATTCACAATCCTGATAAGTCAAAGTAGTTTGACAAGCTCCTGGGGTAATTCAACATTTTCCTCTGTGCACACTGAAAAGAGGCAGTGTGAGTGAGTGGTAAGATGGTTTGCTGGGGCCTTCAGAGATGTGTGCCACACATGGGGGTAAGAGGATGAGTGGAAGAAATCCAGGAGAGATTTACCTGGCGTTGCTCAAGTCCTTAATTAATTTTTGTGTTTTGGAAAATAAAATGAAAATGTCCACGCTTAATTTAAATCATTGCTCTGGGGTGTGGGAGGAGGGGCTCAGGATGCAGGCTGTCCTGGCGAGAGAGGACAGCCTCAGCCCTCTCTCCCTGAAGCAGCTTGCGACCAGGTAAGAAGTGCCTCTCCAGGGTTTCTGCAGCTCCTGCGGGCACAGCTGGGGGAAGGGTGCATGTTCCCAGGCTGGAGCAGGTACAGGTTCATCTGCCCCCTAAACTCCCCAGTCAGAGTGAGGAATGCAGCACTTTGCACGTTCCCCTCGGTTCCTGATAAAGGGGAACAGCCAACAATGTTCCTGTACGAATCAGGGGGAAGCTTCAGTCACCCTCACCCTTCCTAAAGGGCACCTGGGGAGTGGGAGGCTCGGGGGTGGGATAGTTCTGGGGGGCAGGTTGCCCCCAGCCAGCCCTTTCACCTGCATGGTGATTCTGTCTCTTTTTTGTGTGGTTTTATGTGAAGCAATCCCATTGTCCTGGCACAACCAAACCCTGACCTTGCTTTAAGTTAGAATAAGAGGAAGCTGCACACCAAATTTGGTGGTCCTTGCTCTTACTGTTCAGGAGGAGTTCTTGAACAGACAAACAAACTCTCTCAAATATAGAAGACTTATTTGGCATGGCCCGGCCCCGGGGCAGAGGGGCCATGCTGCCTGAGGCTTCTTCCAGGCCAGGCCCAGAGCAGTGGGGGCCACACTGCATGGTGGGAAGCTACTCCACAGGAGCAGCCTAGGCCCCCGTGTGGTCATTCGTGAGTATAACTTCCCCTGCTATCACACCCCACCCTTTCTGTTTGATGCAAAACAATCCCATTCCAAGCACATCCTATTGTCCTGGCACAGCCAAACCCTGACCTTGCTTTAAGTTAGGCTAAGAGGAAGCTGCATACCATATTTGGTGGTCCTAGCTCTTACCATTTAGGAGGAGTTCTTGAACAAAGGGAATCACCGACGGACACACAGACAGACAGCCACACAGACTCCCTAAAATATGTAGTAGCTTACTTAGTCTCTGTATGAAATTTGGACTGCCTCTTGTGCAGCCATTAGAGGTTTATTCCAACAAGGCCCATGGCTTGGAGTGTCCCGGGGGCTGGAAAGGGACAATCAGAGGAATGGTGAACACCCTGTAGTTTTGTTTCGGTCTCAGCTTCCATTGCTGGGAACCAGAGGGCTCCTCTGCACTGCAGCTGGAGTGGGCTATCGGAGGCCACCTTCCCACTGCCAGAGTCTGCACAGGCTGGAAAGTTAGAGGTCACCAGCAATGAAGTGGGGAGGAGCTAAATCAGGGGTGGGGAACCTAAGGCCCAGGGGCTGGATGGCCCCGGCTTGCCTGGATCCAGCCCCCGAGGCTCAGAGCTCCCCCCCAGCATTGGGGGGTCCGCACTGGTGCTCCAGCCTCCCCACCGTCCCCCCACGGGGCTGGAGCGCACAAAATCTACTAGGCTGGACGCCCCGATGTTGGGGAGGAGTACTGAGGGGTTTTTTTAATATATGTCCTCCATTTTGTTTTCTCTCTTTAAGATGGCAGCTAGCTTCTTGGTCCCCATCTCCTGTCAAAAGGAAGGCAGTGGCAGGAGAAACCGGGCACGTGACTCTAATCCGCCCAGCAACCAGACAGTTTATAGGGGGTGCTCACCCTCCCCTCAGGCTGTCTGCGTGCATGAGAGCAGCACAGCTCAGAGGTGCTAGGGCGACAGGTGGCAACTGTCAGGCCTTGCAGGCCTCTGAGGCAGAAGCCAGGCAGCGTTGCTAGGATGACAGCCAGCAGGCTGTTTGGCCTTTTAGATCGCTTAGGCCTGTGGTTCTCAACTGGTGGTCCATGGTGACTTTTTCCGTGGTCCACAGGAACATTGTCCAAAGTCACACGGCGTGAGCAGGCGCCACCGTCAGGCTGTTTTACGCCGTGTTCACAAGCACGCGGCGCGTCATCCATAGTGTCACCTAGGACGCAACCGCGTTGTGTTGCCGGTAACTTCCGTCTGAGGCTCTGAGCGTCAGTGTAGCTGCCGCCGTCGTGCTGAGCGGTTGCTGTGTCGTTCGTCCTGTGCTACATGTGCTGGAGGTGGTCCACGAAAATTTTTTGATTGGCCTGGTGGTCCGTGGACCGAAACGAGTTGAGAGCCACTGGCTTAGGCAGAGGTATCCAGCGCAATGGCTGTTGGCACAGGGTTTAGTTTGTTAGTTTGGGGTCCTTAGTGAGATGAGTCTTACACACACGCACACTATCCATTTCGTTTAGGACGGCGTGTCAAGAAGAGAAGAAAGAAAACTGAAGATCAAGGAAGAGGGCTGCTCAAGCACCTGAACCCATAGCCCGTTCCTGCCTCCGCTGCAGTTTTCCAGTCCGAAGGCGTTCACTTACCTTCCAGCTCCGACGTCGGGATGGTGGTAAGATAGGTCTGTTATGGGGTTCTGGTTTTTCAGCCTTGGTTTTATGACAATCGGATTTAATTTATGTTTGTTCCTTAGATATGTAAATAAACCAGTTATTGTTTAATTTTCATTTGTCTGACTTGACTAGATACACAGTGATACAGATATCAAGCAGGTGTAGGACCTGTGTGTAATAATCAGGACCCAGTCTTGGTCTAACACCAAGGTGTGCAAGGGGACTTTGGAGAACGTCTTTCTCCTTCTCAGTCAGGGCCGCCTCACTTCACTCCTCGACTTGCTTCTCACTTCTGTGTGGCCTCTGACTGATTTTTCTGTGGCCCCTGACCCAAAAAAGGTTCCCCACCCCTGAGCTAAATAAACAAACACAATTTTTTTGTAGGCCACGCCCGAGTTCTACGGAAGCTGTTCTCTGCACTGATTGTGTCTGCCTGATTGTTCAAAGCAAATAAACAGTTCCACAGAACAGGGAAGGAGGGAAGGAGCTGGCAAAAACAGTCACTGCTTCACACAGAACATGTGCTCCCCATCTGGCCAGCACGGAGTGTCACCATATAGGGGCAGAGAGTGCCCACTGAAATGCATCCACCTCTGGCCTGGAACGCACACCCGTCATGCCACACCACAGCCTGTAAAGAATTCTTATTTCTGATAATAGCCAGATATCTGTGGTGGACATCGCTGGTGGGGAAAGCCTGAAGCACTTGGCGGGATGGAGGGGCACTTTTAGGGAAGTCAGTGACAGACAGAAAGAGGCATCTCTTTCCTTTTCCACATTTTCAGGAGGAACGGCGCTTCCAGAGAAACAAACACTATCAATAACCCGCCGAGATGTGTCGTCTGCGTGGAGCAGCTTCGTCTGGCTCTGTCGGATAGCAGATAACAAATAGAATTTATTGGTGGCAATACAGCCTCATGTGATTGATTTGATATGTGCAGATTATTTCCCCTTGTGTTGTAATTATTCTCAGTTAATGCTTTCTCTGGGAAGCTGTTTACCCACAGCTTTTCTGACGGTAAATCAGCATTTTCCTGCCAGCCGGCACTGATTTTGCTAGAAGAGTCGTAATGCACCAGTGACTGTGAATGGGGCATGATTGTCCTCGTGTCGATGGAATGATTCACCAATCTCAGTCTATGCAACCAAGTCGCCCTCTAGTGGTGTTAGCTTAGGGTAACTATAAACCCTAATGTTACAGCTACCAGAGAATCTTCTGAAGCACAAGAGAGACCAGTAGATATTTTTGGCCTAGAAGGTCACGAGTTCTAGCCCTGAAGGTGTTTAGCATGTTAGTTACACTATGCAACTATTCAGAACTCTAGGGAATACTAGCTGGGTGGGGTCGGGTTACTGACTGCTGGAATTTTCCCTTCTAGCAAGTATGTCCTCTCCTTTTAGAAACATGATGACCAATGGCAGAAGTCACCATGCGGCATTGTTAATTTCTGAAGGAATGCAGTGTTCTTAGTTTTGTAATGTACGTTCTTCCGTGGAGGAGGAGCTATGGCAAAGGAGAGTTTTCTCTCCTTCATCTTGCTAAGTACAGTTAGTGTTGGAGACAGAGTTCCTTCTGGGGAATGGTGTTTAGATTGAGATTTGTATACAAAGGGATTTCTTGCTTGAGGTTTGTGCTGGTTGTGACCACCTCTTTTCCAGGACTGGCAGATATAATGTAAATCAGCAAATTACACTATGAAAATATTCAGATTCCACGTCATTGATTTCTGCTCCATCAGGGAATCAAGAAGCAAAATCCCAACAACTTCTACTAATCAGTGGAGGAGAGGGGGCGGAGGATGGAGGGCAGAGCTCCAGAATGTGAAACTGACTAGTGTGTTTTACTCTAGTGAAAGAAAAAAAAAAAAGCACCGTCATTGGGGAAACATGCGTGCATGTGTTGAAAACCTAGTTCCTGCTCCCTTGTGATTATTAAAGATCACATAACATGTACCCCAAGCATAGCAATGTTGCCTGCTCTCTAGCATACAGACCAAATGATTACCCACGTATATGAGAAATTCTTTTTCACCCCCCCTTTTAAACTTATTTGTGCAACTTTGCTATGTGCTGCTAGCAAGCTGCCACATTCCACTCCAGAGGTGGCTGCATTCAAAAGCTGGAGGCAGTAATCCGTCCGTCTCTCCTTCTGCAAGGTGCCTTTGGGGTCTCTCTCGAGACAAGCTGTTTGTTCAGCCTGGAAGCTCTTGGAAGCAGGAAACGTGCGTTTACTTTGTATTTTCTGTGGTCCAAGGGTTACTGCTGACAGTTAACCAATCAATGGTGAGTCGTCTGAATGTGAGATCATTACCATGCTACGGGCATGCATGAAACCAGGATAAGGAGTGAGATGATAAAGAGGGCAGCAAAGAGATGAGTGTCTTGGCTTATGTGGACGAGATGGAGTTAGAGCATGTCTAAAGTACCAAGGAAATCAAACTAAGCATGCTCCTCTCTTACAGTGGCAGAGCGCAGGCCTTGGCCACACACTTCGCTCTTACTCTTGAGTGCTGGCAAATGATGACTCAGCTACTTAAAAGCTCATTGTCTGGAGGTAAATGGCAGTTCAGCAAGTCCCAGGGCCAGAGCCTGGAAACTGGTGCAAATGGGCATAGCTTTGCTCAGTTCAGTAAGCTATGCCCTTTTGCACCAGTTTCAATGATAAATGGGTCTGCCCCAATTGTGAGGTTGGCTGGGAAAGTGGGTGAGCGTTCACAAAATGGTCCCAGCGCCTGGAATAAGAAATGATAAAGGGGAAGGTAACAAAAGGCTGACTCAGCTTAGACATAAAATGGTTCATAAAACTCATTGAAAGTGAAACCCAGACAAAGTGAGTCTAAACTAAGAGGCTTTGCTGCTGTAACTCCAGGACAATGCAGAGACCAACACTCGTGAGCAAAAAGAGTGCGGGGCCGGAAGTAATATCCCGAACTTGGCATGTCAGAAGCTAGGCCTAACTGGTGGACAAAGTAATGAGAGACTGGACTATTCTCTCCATCTTCCCTCTTTTGGGGCCCTTTAAAAGATATTTGGGTAGGGCATATGTAACCGCCACTGGGCAGATTTGAACCTGGGACTTCTGGAGTGGAGTATAGGAGCCTTCACTCTCTGAGCTAAAAGTGAGCTGGCTCCTAGCCCCTGCTGTAGAGTCTCTTGGTCTTAACTGTTGCTGTGGTCTCAGTACCACTTGCATTGCTCAGTAACCACACTAGGGCTATGTCTACACTCACGGCTTCTTGCGCCAGAAATATGCAAATGAGGCTAAGCGTGGAATATCGCCGAGCCTCATTTGCATACCTAATGAGCTGCCATTTTTGCAGAAGAGGCTCTTGCATCAGAAGGAGCTGTCTACACTGCCCCTTCTTGTGCAACAAAACCCTCTTGCGCAATGCATTTACACCGATTACTTTTCAGGAAGAATGGCATTGCGCAAGAGGGTTTTTGTTGCGCAAGAAGGGGCAGTGTAGACAGCGCCTTCCGGCACAAGAGCCTCTTCTGCAAAAATTGTGGCTCATTAGGTATGCAAATGAGGCTCAGCGATATTCCATGCTTAGCCTCATTTGCATATTTCTGGCGCAAGAAGCCGCGAGTGTAGACATAGCCTAGGTGTGTGGGTTACATATGGACTGAGTGAGGGGTTTTGGGAGGAGGGAGAAGGTACCTAGGCCTCTGCTCCACTCCATGGACTTCACTCTTCACCCATGGATCCCAAAAGTCACTGGGTGAAGCCCAGCCCTCAGCAGGACTGCCACCAGCTGCACTCCAGCCAGAAACAAGTAAGATCCCGCTCTGTCTTCCCTTCCAGCCCACTTCTCTTTCTCTTCTCTCTCTCTCTCTCGGGTTTCCCTGTGCTCCCATTGGGCTTTGCCCAGCCTAAGACTGACCAGTAAGGGAGAGGTGCCAGACCAGCCAGATAAGATCCCAGGCTGGGAGATGAGCCAAAGCAACAGCTGGTGTTGCCAATCCACCCGCCCAGAGTGTCCCTATATGGCTGACCTGCTACTATGGATCCTGAGAACGTCAGTGACAGCTGTATTTCCCCCACCTTTACTATCCTGCCTCCTTCTCTTCAAGTCTCAGTTTGTCTAAAGCAGGAAAAGTGACTGATCTTTCCATCAGAACTGATCAACCACATGAATCGTTTCAGAGGGGTAGCTGCATTAGTCTGTTTCAGGAGTCCTGTAGTATTCACACCTTCTCAACAGTGGTTGGGAATGGGCCACATCAACCCTGATGAATTGACCTCTGTAGCCTTGGCCCTCCATATTAGCCTTGGACCTCCACATAGTGATGTGACACATCTATCTTTGCATGTGAATAGATGCCTGCCAAATTGAAGTTTCCACTTTATGCATCTGACAAAGTGAGTTCCAGCCCATGAAAGCTTAGACCCAAATAATTTTGTTAGTGTTCAAGATACCACAAGACTCGTTTTAATGAAGAATTTCCTCCTCCGAGAAAGACTAACAGCCTGGAAACTCTCAGAGAGGTAGTGGTGTTAGTCCGTATCTGCAAAAACAAGGAGACTTGTGGCACGTTAGGGATTAAAGGTATGTCTACACTATGGGGCAAAGTCAAATTAAGCTATGCAATTTCAGCTATGTTAATTCCGTAGCTGAAGTCCAAGTAGCTTAACTCGGCTTTTGGCACTGTGTACGCTGCAGGAAGTCGGAGGAAGAACCCTCTTCCTTTGACTTCCCTTACTCCTCGTGAAAGCAGGGTTACTGGCATTGACTGGAGTGCCCCTCTCACTTCGAATTAGCTGTCTTAACTAGACTGCATTCGAACCCTGGAAGATCAACAGCAGCAACGTCGATCTTCCTCTGTAGTGCAGACATCCTCTAACAGATGTATTAGGGCAGTGGTCCCCAACCTTTTGGGGCTGCCGGGCGCCCGGGAGCAGGGCTACTCACACGCCAGGCACCCTGGGGCGGGGCCGTGCATGTGCCTGGGGGCGGGGCCACCCATACGGCGCGCGCCCGGTGCTGGCACCACCCATGTGCTGCACTCCCAGGGCAGGCGCCGGCGCCGCTTCTGTGCCATGCGCCCAGGTGTAGGACTGCCCATATGCCGTGCGCCGGGGCGGGAACAGCCCATGCGCCGCATGCCCAGGGGCAGGGCCGCCACTGCCCGTGTGCTGCATGCCCGGGGCTGGCGCCAGTCCTGTGCTGCACGCCCAGGGCTAGTGCCACCCCTGTGCCGCGCGCCCAGGGCCGGCACAGCCCTTGCGCCGCGCACCCGGGGGCGGGGCCACCCAAACGCCACGCGCCCGGGGCCGGCACTGCCCATGTGCTGCGCGCCCGGGGCCAGCGCTGCTCCTGTGCCGCACGCCCGCAGCTGGGGCCGCCCCTGTGCCGCGCGCCCGGGGCCGGCACCGCCCATATGCCACGCTCCCAGGGTCAGCACAGCCCTTGCACCACGTACCCGGGTTCAGGGCCACCCAAACGCTGCGCACCCGGGGGCGGGGCCGCTCATGTGCTGTGCGCCCAGGGCCGATGCTGCCCATACGCCGTGCGCCCAGGGGGCCGGCACCGCCCATGCGCCGTGCGCCCGGGGGCGGGGTTGGCCCCGTTCACTCGTCGGGCGCACAGAAATGGCCCGGCGGGCACCATGGCGCCCGCGGGCACCGCGTTGGGGACCACTGTATTAGGGCATAAGTTTTGGTGGGTAAAACCCATTGCATCAGAGGAAGTGGAATGGAAATGACTGAAGCAGGGGTATATATAAGGAAGAAGCTGCTTGTGTTAATGAAGCTAATCAAGTCAGGGTGGAAGCTTGGAGTGTCTATCATATAATCTTTCTGTTTTAGTTTTAAAGGTACTGTCTACTTTGTTTCAGTTCCTTTCCTCTTGTGTATTCTAAGCAATCCATCTCCAAATGTTGGTGTGTCTTGGTGTGTTGACCATGGAACTAAGCAAACGGAGGTCTCTGCACACCAAACCCTAAACCTTAGTTACAGCAGGTTTAATATTGGACAGTTACAGGGTCATGCTAACACCTTGGACTCTTTAGCCTCCAACAGCCCCATCTAAATTAAGCCAGCGCCCCTAGTCTGGAGGAAGCTGCCTTTCAATGAAGCATTTTTCCAGGCACACAGATCTGCTGCATGCCTTCGGCCTGGATGGCTTTTCTTTTGGATGAACAGGCAGGAGAAAGGCGCAAAGGGAAAGCCTTCCTGGCAGTGCAGTGAAAGGTGGGCGTCTCCTTCCCAACATGCCATGTGACTCTGGCATCACAAAATGGCTGCCATTCTGGCATGTAATGGTGTGGCACAGAGGACAAGCATGGCCTTCCTGGTTTTCCAAGTGACACACACAGCAGGATGCAGCCAATGTCTGGTGCCAGGGCTTCATATCCAGCAAATCCCTGTATTCTGCACTTTGAGGGAATTGAGAAAACACAGCTATTAACCTGCAATGTTTCACCAACTTTGGGATGCTTCCCAGCCCTGGTGAACAGCCCCAAAGCTGCCTTCCCTTCCTCGCAAGCAAGGAGGAGAAATGCCCTGTGTCCCATATGGCAGCCTCCGCCCTGCGTAGCTTTGGATTCCAACCTCTGCCCCCTTCCTGTTCTTGATTTCTCACTATATCACTCTCTGATGACAGGCCTGAAAACAGTATCTGCTTCCAGGAATGAAGGGCGTGCGGTTTCCTGCTTGCCCTCTGCCTTGCCAGCAAAGGACACAGAGCAAAACAGCCACCCGTTATGCAGGAGTCTCATAAGACCTGGCCGGGTGAGCCTAGCAAGTTATACAATAACTCAGTGCAATCCCGAGGGATGCAACTGAGGTTCCAAAGTCCCTCAGCTCTTCATGGTTCTTTGTGCAGCTTGACAGCTGCTCTAGGCAACTGTACACAGCCCACACCCCCTGCAGCAAGTAGCCAGTCCCAGGGGGTACCTGCCACACAACTTCCCAGCCAGTTTTCAGGATTTCTCCTCTCGGGTGGTCCACTTAAGACAACTCCTATGAACTTGGGCTTCAGATGAGACCCTGCCAGCTGTCCTCCTGTATCTATTGCCAGCTCTGGTGACCTCAGGTCAAGCATGGTTTCCATGGCCCCCACCAAGATGCTTCAGCCCTAGCTTGGAGGGACCATCTCCAAGAAGGAGAACTTGGTTCAGTCTTCCCAGCCCACTCCTTCATCGGCCTTTCTGGTAGTTACCAAGAGGGGAACTGCTTGGGAGCAGCAGTGATGGGGACTTTAGTGCTGTGTACACCTCTTTGCTGGGAGCAGGACCCACCAGATTCCTGCATAGACATAGCAAGTTCTAGCAAGGCTTTTGACACGCCTACAAGCAACGGGGAGGGGAGGCACAAGTTTCAGGAATGTAAGGAGCAGCCCTGCCCTCTTCCCTTGCTCCACCTGTCACTCTGCTTCTCTCTCCCCCTCTGCTAATCCCCATCCCCTGCCGAGCCCTCTCCCTGGAGCTCAGAACAAGCCTTGTTCCACCTCCATTAGGAAAACTCTCTGGCCAACCAGCCGCTCTCTGTTTCAGGCCAGGGCTGAGCCAACCTTGCGTGTTTCCAAAGGCCATTGGGCTCCTGGTAGGGTTGCCAGGTGTCCGGTATTGACCCGGACAGTCCAGTATTTTTGCCGCCTGTCCCGTAAAAAATTTCAGAAAATACCGGACACCTACAAAAATTTTCCCAGCCAGGAGGCGAAAATCCCGGGCGCTTACTGGGTTCCGCAGGGGGGCTGTCCAGCCTGGAGCAGGGATGCAAGATGGCGGATGGCTGCCAGCAGCCTGTTAGGGCCAAAAAGCCTCAAAAGCATTTCTTAAAGGGGCCATGCTGTTTTTTTTTCTCAACAACTTTGGTCCCCCCCTTTTTTTTCTCAACAGAGTTTTTTCCCCAAGGATTTTTTTGGGGGGGGGGTTGGTATTTTTGGTTAAATCATCTGGCAACCCTAGCTCCTGGGTCTGATTCTTGGACAGCAGAGGTTGTAAAAAGCAGCGCATCAATGGTCTGCTGATGGCAAGGCGTGTCAACTCCCTCTTCCACCCAGTGAGCAAAAGGATGTGGTATTATTGGGGTGACCTGTCCTGGAGGAAAGACCAGTGTCCTTTCCCACACTCTGCTATTTATCAGCCTTTGCACCATCCTGGGCACCTTGTAGTAGGAAGATTAAGGGGAATTGTAGGAATTTTTAGAAAAGAGCAACAAGAAAAAAGAGAGAAGAACATAAGCACAGCTGTACTAGGTCAGATCAAAAGTCTGTCTAGTCCAGTATCCCGTCCTCCCACAGTGGCCAATGCCAGGTGCCCCAGAGGGAATAAACAGAACAGATAATCATCAAATGATACCTCCCCTGTCACCCATTCCCAGCTCAGACAAGTAGGCTATGTCTACACAGCAGTGTTATTTCAGAATAACGGATGTTATTCCAAAATAAACAGTGCAGCTACACAGCAAGCCGTTACTTCGAAATAATGGCAAGCTGGAGGACTTCTTAGTCCGACTCCTGTAACTCTCATTTCACGAGTAAGGGAAGTTGAAAGGAGAGTGTTCTTCCTTCAACTTCCTGCCGTGTAGACAGCACCAAAAGCTGAGCTAAGCTATTTTGACTTCAGCTACGCAATTGACATAGCTGAAGTTGTGTAGCTTAATTCAACTTTAGTCCTGCTGTGTAGACGTGCCCACAGAGGCTAGGGACACCAACCATACCCATCATGGCTAATAGTCATTGATAGACCTATCCTCCATGAATTTACCTAGTTCTTGTTTTAACCCTATTAAAGTCCTGGCCTTCACAACATCTTCTGGCAAGGAGTTCCACAAGTTGACTATGCATTGTGTGAAGAAATACTTCCTTTTGTTTGTTTTAAACCTGCTATCTATTAATTTCATTCGGTGGCCCCTAGTTCTTATGGGAACAAGCCGTGCTTTTTTTGTGACGCTACTGTAGTACCGGCACCTCCAGTCAGAGCTTACCTGAAAAAGCATATCGGCACCTCTGTAATGAAAAGGGCAATGCCAGCCCCACTGCTTTTTTTTTTTTTAACAGAAAAAGCACTGAGAACATGTAAATAACTTTTCCCTATTCACTTTCTCCACTCCAGTCATAATGTATAGACTGCTATCCTATCCCCCTTTTAGACTCCTCTTTTCTAAGAAGAAAAGTCCCAGTCTTTTTAATATCTCTTCGTATGGCAGCTGTTCCATACTCCTAATCACTTTTGTTGCCCTTTTCTGAACTTTCTTCATTGGGTTGGGAGGGATGATTTCTGTGGCCAGGTTAAAAATAGGTAAACATGTGGAGGCAGATGAGCAGAGCTGTAGATCGGAGAAGGATGGAGATCATTTAGAACACCAGAGGCCATAACTAGCATTAATGGAATAAAATTGGACACAGAAAATGGGGGATGTATATTTGGGAAAACCTCCTGGGAGTGAGATCCATCAGGCTTTGGAAATCTCCCAGGGGAAGCGGTGGGAGCTTTTACGACAAGATAGACAATGCACTAGAGCACGTAGTGAAGGGACAATCCCTCACTGGTCAGGGAAGGTTTTGATGAGCCAATAGGCATTTTCCATCTAGAATTGTTCAGATCGTTATTGCGCCGCCATTTGGATACAACATGTTCTCCATATCCACAGGCTCGTCTTCCTCTGGGTCTGCAAGATTTCCCAGGCTGCTTCTTTCTGTTCAGGACCCACCTGATCCTATGGAGCCATGGTCCAGCAGAGCTGTAGAGAGCCATGGCCAATATTAGGTATAGTGCCAATGTCCTAACCTTCAGCAGATATTCTCCATCGCATTTATCAGCCCTGTGATCTTCATGGCCCCAAGGCCCTGCTCTCCTATACCCTGAGTATTGTCACATGACCTCACAGCCCAGCTGATATTATTTCCCAGAGCCCAAAGAACAGAACAAGGCAATGTTTGCATGCCAGGTAACTCAGCAAGGAGACTTTCCCATGCCCTGGAAGCTCCTAGTGTTGAATTTCATGCTGGCTTTCTCTTCTCAACTTCATAAGGAACTTTCATATTTTCTCAGGAGAGCTGAGACATGGCAAACGTCATCCTGTGAGGTGTGGCAAAGCTGTAAAGCTGTGGAGGCCACTGTCTCTGGCAGCTCCATCACCCAGCATGGCCAAATGCACACAAGCAGTCGGCAGCAAATAATCATCCAGGAAAGAGACCAGGGAGTGGCATCAGAGTAGATGGGATCCACAACTCCAGGGTTCTATTTTGAGCTCAGTTGAGTGGCGTGGGCAAGTCAATTCACTGCCTCAGTTTCCCTTCCTGTAGAAGAGGGACATTAAAGGTGTGGTGGAAGGTCTTCTCGCTCCATGTCTATAAAGCGGTATGAAGTCCTTGGGGGAAAGGTGCTGTGAAAAGGGAAGGCACTTGGACTCTAAGCAGTAGCTGGTTTTAATCTGGGTTTGTACTTAAATACAGCCCGTGTGAAACTGCCATAGTTACTGGCTGTATCACGCAGCGTGGGGCATTTTTGAGGCTGGAGTGAAGGAGGTATAATGAGCAGCAGGGATGAGACTGAAGAGAGGAAGGTTCGTTAACCCTCAGGGGAAGCAGCAAATAGCCGGCTGATCTATCTGCTCAGACAGCGACACCACTGAAGCATCAGGAAGTGTTGTAAACATTTCAGGGGGGAACACTACCCACAACACCCCTGCTGGGAGAGCCACAGCCCACATACACATGTCTTGCTCAAGCTCACAAGGGGAGTCTGTGGCAACCCCACAAATTCAGTCCCTGGTCTCTAGAGTCTCAAGCCACTGACCATCTATAAGGGTTATTTGACTAGGGGAGGCCAGAACTGCAGCATTGTAACTCGCCATGAGGGTAAAGGATTAGCAGATTTATTAGCTATAGCTGGCATGTGCCCTATCCCAGCATGCACTGGGCTTTGTGCAGCATCATGGGAAATGTGTGACGGTTTCCCCATGCAGGTTATGTTGGGTGAGTTCACACCAGCCAGAAGTCACTTTCCTGGGAAAAGCTGTTCCAGCCCTCTGGGTGATACAGGGCTCCCAAAAAATCAGATCTCAAGATACAGAGCTCACCACTTTGGGCTGAGCTCCAGGAGTGGGCATGCATCCTCTCTGCCATAGATGAGGCAGAAGCAAAAGATGAGGGACACTAGAGAACACTAGAATTTTCTTTGTATTTATCCCAGTAGCTAAGGAGCACCTTTACTGGCAGCCAGAGTTTCTCTCTCCTCTGGTCTTGGACACAACTTATGCCCCTGAGCCAAAGTATTGAAAAAAAACTTGTGTGTTGTGGCCATTGGACTCATTCATCTACCTCAATGCAAATAGGCCCGATGACAAAGTGACTTAGATCACAGTGGAATGATTCAGAGCACACACAGACTGATGCTCTGCGTCTCTGTGGGGCTCTGCCTGCCTATCAGGGAGAAAATGGATGTTGAAGGAGAGGACTTGGGCCTCTTTTCCACAGAGATATCGTATGTGCACCCAGTGCAGCCAAAAGAGAAATCCTGCTAGAAAAGTGGGGTCCGGGCTTCAGAAAACCCAGCCTCTCTGGAGAAAACAAGTCAGACAGACTCCAGATTGAGGGGCCTGGGGCAGGTACACATGTGCCATGTGCACAGCTCCTGGTGCCTTCATTTTCCACACACATTTCAGGGGAGCAGGCTGATTCCCTGGGGTAGGAGACCTTTGCTACAGCTACACTCGGGCTATTTTCCTGTCGGCTTTGGCTAAGCCGTTCCATTCACAAAACACATCATCCAAATGAGCTGCTCAGGCAATGGGGGAGGAAGCACCATCCAAAGAAGCCAGGTTGTGGGCACTTGTGACTTGAAAATAAAACAGTAAGACTATGCCCTGCATATACTGAACCAGAATGGGGGGCTTAGCAACATGCTGCTTGGCTGGAGTTATCAGACAGCAATTTCCATCAGACACTTCCCTGCTGCTTTTTATCATGCTCAGGTGAGTCAAAAACCCTCAGGATTAAACCTAGAGCTAGCTATTGGAGCAGATTCTGTCTTTACCCCAGTTCTGTCCCAGGAGAGTGTCTCCTTATTTACTCGTAGACCTGGAGGCTCTTTCTATTATCTACCCCATTTGCTGCAGATCACAGCCCAGAGACCCTTGCCCACTCCCCACCTACCACTATGAGATCCAGCTGCACCTTGAACTCGCAGCTCCTTCCCTAAAAGCAGCCTAGCCTCCCCCCCACTCATCTGATCAATGCTAATCCCTTCACTTTGGGTTCACCCTTTTATAAGCTCCTTTCCCAGAATGCTCAGCTCATTGCTTGCCCTTTAAATCTTGGAGCGAGCAACCACTGCAGCTTTACAGGGATCATATTGCACCTGCAGTCTATGGGTTACTGCCTCCTTTTTCCTGTTCAGCTCATATGTGCAGTTGTTTTTGTTTCATTTTAAAGGCGGTGAGGCATTCTCAAATTTATTAGTAGTAGTATTTATTATATTATATATTTAAAAGGGCAGAACATTGATCAGTAAAGGGAACTCACAGAAAACTGCCCTGTGAAAGCCAGGGGGACTCAATGTTCTCCGTAACCTGAGCACTTAGACAGCCATGGAGCTGATTGGCAGAGCACCCACAGCCAGCAGCATGTGTTTCTATTGGTGGTGCACATCTGCACATGGCTTGGGGCACATAATTTATTCCACACGTGGCTGGAAAAATTGAGAGGGAACATTGCTGTACAGCTCTTGGCTGCAACTTAGAAAATCTCTTGTTCTTGAATTTCTTTTGCCTCTCCCACTATACCACCAGGCTGACTGCCCCCTGGTCTACAATGTTAGTGACCCCCCAGGGCATTCACTGAATGGTGAGCTTGAAGCTCTGGCAGAAATGTCCAAAACAGGTGTGGGGGGGAGGGTCAAAAATGCACTGTGCATATTAACAGGGGAAGGGTGGGAGAGAGAGAGCATGGTATAGTGCTTAAAGCCCAGCACTGGTAGGTAGGAGAGCTTGGTACCAGGCCTGGCTCTACCAGTAACTCGCTGTATGGCCTTGGATAATCTGATTGATTTCATCTCCCTAGTTTAGCTTCTTCCCCTGTAAAATGGGGCTCGCAATCCCTGCCTTACAAAGGTTTTGTGGGAGCTAAGGCGCCATGAGAGCTCAGCAGTGTTAGAATCAATAGTTTTGCAGTATGCACAATTGAGACTGGGAAATCCTGCACTTTCTCCAGGATGGGAGACCCTGGGAGTGGGAGGGGCTGCCTGCAGGAGGTGAGAAGCCTCAAGTGGGGGGTTATACAATGAGCCCACAGTAGCTTCTGTCCTGCAGGACTGGGATTGGCCTGGCCCTTAGGTCTGGCCTGGAGACAAGCTCCTTTCACCCGCTAGCCCCACTGGCCCTGGTGTACTGTGCTCAGCTGGGCTGGAGAGAGGGTTCGGGGCAGAGAGAGGGAGACAGTGTGTTTTCGTGTGTGCATGATCCCTAAGGGGGCGGTGCCGCAAGCATGCCAGGCACGCGTTGGTTAATCTGGCCCCGATCCTCTGAGGGAAAGTGCTAGAGGAGTGGGATTTGTCGGAGTTCTTGTCCCACATGCTGCTGGCTTTGGGTGTGTTGAATTGCTTTCCATAAATACTGAGCAGCAGAGGGGTGCCTTTTTCTGTCTATAAATCCCAAGCAATGCCTTTGGTACACATGTTCCGAGGCAATCCAGACCAATTCAGGCTGGAAGAAAGGTTAAATTGGGGGTGGGGAACCTCAGACCCAGAGGCCAGATGTGGCCCCTAGCTTGTTTGGATCCAGCCCCCAAGGCTCAGGGCCCCCCAGCACTGGGGAGCCTGTAATGGTGCTCCAGCCCTCCTGCCACATCACAGCACACAAAATCTACTAGCCTGGGCCCCCCAGGCTCTGGGGTGAAGGAAATGTCGGGAGTGTCTTTCTTTTTCTCAGTCTGGGTTGTTGGGGGGGGTTGTGCTTCTCACTTGTGCGAGGCCCCCTAACTGATTTTTCTGTGGGTCAGCGGCCCCCAAACCGAAAAAGGTTCCCCACCCCTGGTGTAAATGTTTAACACTGAGCATAACTAGCCCTCTGCTTTGTTTGGTGCCAAGGCTGCATGGAAGATGCGGTGGCTAGGTTTATTCCCACGTTAGGACTTGCTGGGTGCCTTCCCATTTGAGTCTGCAGGCATGGGAAGGCCTTTGTCCTCTCTGGCCAGCCAGGCACGGTTATGTGAGGCTATTTTAGTCACTCAGCGTCCAACAGAAACCATTTGAACCTAGACTCTAATCCCTGCATTTTCTGCAATAAGGCCTTAGTTTCCTACCTACACTGTGCTCAGAGCCATCCTTACCCATACGCAGAATACTCAGTTGCATAGGGCATCTGAAAATTTGGGGCACTGCTGGGTTTTAATGTCCACCCACCTCTTCCTCTCCCTGTTCTGTGGCTCTGCTTCCTCCCAAGGGGAACTAGATAACTTAAAAGTGACAAAGCCTGCCAGACCTCTTAGCAGAACACTGAAGCGGTGAAAGAGTCATTCAAGTGGCAATGAAGCCATTTAACAAGCATTTGTCAATCCCGGATACATCCTGTCAGTTTCTGAATTTACTGAGTTAGTCGACAGGACCTGAGTTTAAAATTTGCTTTAAAATATTTCATTAGTGTGTTGCTGAATATTATAAAATCACATCTCTAAAAAACTGTCATCCCACCCGGGTTGCCATCGGGTATAGGGACACCAGTTTAATGGTACTGCTTAGAGCTCCATCAATCCTAAGAACAGCCCTGTCCCTGATCCCTGAAATTGCTCTCTTAATGGAATGTGGTGTCTTCACTTCCTCTCCTAAATCTTCCTGGTATGTAGCATCTCTTGGGCTAAACCGTTGTTGTGTTCGACATTTCAGCGGCGAAGGAGTGAGCGTCAGAGACAATTTGCAAGGACTTTGGGATCCTTCAGGATAAAAGACCCCCATGGAAAATGTATAGGTGTTGTAGCACAGAGAGAAACCCACCAGAGATCGGGACCCTCTTGCACTGGGTGCGGTCCATGAGTTAAGAGTCTCTGCCCCAAAGAACTTACAATCCAAATAGGCAAGACCACCTTATTCCCATTTTACATGGGGGAAAACTTGAAGCCCTGAGAGATTCACTCATCCCAGGTCTGTGGCAACTAAAAGTCTAATTTGTCCCAGAGCTGTCCTTTCCCCTCAACACCATCAGTATGGTTGGCAGAGTGTGCAGCCCTACATTATGTGCCATATGTGCAGCCCTACATTAACTTGGCTTTAGTGAGGCCCCCACTGGGAAAAGACCATTTTGCACTGTGCTCATACACAGAGCCGTAAATAGCGCTGCCGTGCTATTGCGGGGCTCATTAGACATCAACGAAGCCAGCGCTGAGCTCAGAAAAGCAAAAGCTGAACGCTGCTGGGGGAGCAATTAACATCTTCCGCCAATGCTCAGATGAGGCTACAGGGCTATTTTTAGAAGGGCTAATGTCTGTAAATGGCAGAATCAGTCTGAAATGAAATAAAGAAATGTGACGTGCAGAGCAGGCCTGCCACTGGGTTTTACTATATCTGGAGTCAGCATTGAGCCATCTTTCCCGAACCACCTGCAGGCCCTCATCTGGTTAAAGAACACTCGGGAGGTGGGTTGTCTATGTTTCCCCTCCCAATAGACCTCTTTGAATGGGAGGGGGGGTGTAATGTGCTTTTTCCAGGTGAGCCCATATGCTGAGCCGGTTAAGGCACTGGTGTGGTTTTGTGGCAGGCTGCATTTAAGTCCCCAGTCTGCCACGCACTCCCTATGTCACCGTCTGTCAAGTCGCCTAGAATCACAGAGATGTAGGGCTGAATGGGGCCTTCAGAGACTGCCCAGCTGCAGCCTGGTTTTCAGCTGGTGGCAATCAGCAAAGCTCTGCTGAATGCCTGTGATAACACTGGAAGCATCTGATTGACGCCTGCCGGGCTGGGCTCTATTTCAGCTCCTCTGCCTAGGGGGAAATGATCTCCGAAGGATGCTGAGTCGAGCTCCATGACAGCACGTGAGCTGCCCAGATGGCATGGTGGGTATGAGCTTCCCAGGCTGACCTGCCGTTTGTCCTGCTTCTTTTTTCCACCCTTTCTCGCTCATCGCTGGCTTTTATTTCATGTTACATGAGCAGGCTCCATTGCCGCATCCTTAGCCTACCCTGCTGTGTTTGGAGAGAGAGCTGCTTTGCAATAGATGAGACCACCTGCTCCAGGGCTGCTGCCATCCCTCTTCTCCAAAACCCCTCCCTTAGGACCAGGCTGATGCAATTGTTTCCACCTGTCATTTCTCCCCGGGCCCTGTCGGTTCCCATAGAGTTTCTGAACTTGTGAATGGAACCTTCTAGATGCAGGCCAGGGCAGCAGGGAGGCTGCAAAGAGACAGCCCGAGACTGGAGAGACGCATGCTCTGCCCCGTTGTTGCAATGGGGGTTGTTGACTCTGGAGCATAATGATAACACTTTGCGTATCAACACTCTTAGCACTTTCACTGCTGGTCATTTGAGCAGAAATACACACACACACACACACTCTTTTCAGCCCCTTGCTGATCACCAAGCTAAGATGAGGGAACACATTTTTTTCCCTTTATCATTGCGTTCATGATGCCACCATTCGCTTCCACTCCAGGAAACCTTGGTGTCACTGACTGACTCGGCAGGATACAGAGGCTGATTAGGAAGGAGACAGCATCCACTGATTTTGCAAAGGTCTTACGAATGTTGGACCTGCCAGACAAGAGCGGCATGGTCCATCTAATGCCACGGTGTCCAACATGCTAGCCACAAGCCATGTGTGACTATTTGGCTGACTGAGTGTGGCTAGTTGGCTCACAAAAGTTATTTACATTTTCAGAATAATGTGGCTAGTTCACTATAGCGCTACAGTGGCTATTGCATCAGCACTGGTTGGACATCATGCATCTATAGGTTTCCTCCTATAGCCAAAAGAAGATATAGAGAAAAGAGGAGGATGGAGGGATGGATGGGCAAAGCAAGGCCTCACCTTCAGGTCTCTCTGGGAATGGCTACACATTAACTGCTGGCAGCCTGCCCATGTCAGCTGATTCAGGCTCTAAGTGTAGATGCTGGGTTCAGACTGAGAATGCTCTGGGGCTCTTCCCCTCACAGGATCCTAGACCCCAGGCGCCAACCTGAACCCGAATGTTTACATTGCAACGTGCTAGCCCCACCACCCGAGCCCCGTGAGCTCGAGTCAGCTGCCACAGGCCAGCCGCCGGGAGGGGGTGTTACTGCAGCATGTACACTCACCCTGACTGTCACACACAAATTTTGGAACACTACAATTCACCCAAACTGTACATGAAGCCGGGATTGGTGGGAGAGTGGGTCTGAGCTGAGGGGGGACCCAGGATCCTACATGAGGCGGGGACTCGCCTCAGTGGTCCTTGCTGTTGTCGAGTTGCCAAGGCAACTCCATGATGAGAGATGGCCACGGAGTAGCTTTGCCAAACCCACAGAGGGAAGCAACAGAGCTGAGGGAGCTCTGGTGAGGGGCCCCCTGCGCAGCACCAGAAAAGCTAAACCCACGATAGCCAGGTTGGATAGGGAGGAGCAGGCCAGGCAGCTCTTCTCCTAGAAGGGCAGGCAAGGCCGGCCCACAACATTTTGGCACCTGACGTGGGGAGCTCAAATGACGCCCCCATGCCACCTTTTCTCCTGCCTTCCTGTTATGTCTCTTGTGCCCTCCTTCCTCCAGCACAGCACTCCCCCATCTCTGGGCATCTAGAGCAGAGAGAATACATAGGCACCAGCAGGGCCGGCCCGAGCCACTTTGGCGCTCTGGGCCCGGGCGCACAGCGCTGCCCCCGGACACACGGCGCATGCGCGGGCCCGCCCGGGAGCATGGGCCCGCCCCGGTGCGCACGGCGCATTCGCTGCCCAGCCGCTGGCGCGCAGCCTGGGGCCCGCCCCCGGGGCGCACGGCACATGCGCTGCCCGGCCCGGCCACCACTGCTGGAACGCAGCGCCTGGCCGTGCAGGGCCCCGCGGCCGTGGAGGGAAGGGCGCTGCTGGCCGGCACTGCAGGGATGGGGGGGCCAGCACCGCAAGAGCCGGGCGCGCGGCGCCTGATGGCAGCTATAAGGGACACCACGCGCCCCTTACAGCTGCCATCAGGCGCCCCCCATCGGTTGGCACCCCTCGCAGCTGCCCGGCTCGCCTACCCCTTAGTCCGGCCCTGTGCACCAGCAGCAGACACGATGTTCTACACTCTGGGTACTAGTGGCGCCCCCCCACAGTCTGGCACCTGAGGCGGCCGCCTCAGTTCGCCTCATGGTAAGGCCAGCCCTGAGGGCAGGCAAAATGTGGCCTGTAGGCTGGATCCGGCACAGCAAACAACCAGGCCCAGTCTGGGCCCAGCAAGAGACTCGGGCAGGCTCCCTGCCTGCCCTGCCCCCTCACGCTTGCTGCCTCCACCCCCCAACACAACCTTGTAGCTCCCTTCTGCACCCAACCCTCATCCCACAGCCTGTACCTCCTCCATTCCTATCATGGAAGAGTGCGGCTCTTGACCACTTACCAAATTCTTGGAGTGCCCCCCCCCATCAAAAATTATAGCCTGCCTTGGGGACTTGAGACCCAACTTGCCTGGGTGCACTCTCAGACTCTGGGACCACACTGCCCCCCGACACCAAGCTTTGAGTGGAATGTGTAGCTGAGTGGGAGGTGACGTCTTAAAGGCATGTTTGCTTTTTGGACAGAGTTATTGGGACCGAATTACAGAGACTGTGGAGTGGGGATGCTGCTTAGCCATTTAGATGTAGCTTGTTGCTGTGTTTGCCCAAGTCGGTGCTCTGTCCCCTCAGAGTCTTTCTTTCTTTCATACACAGACTCGGTGCGGATGAGGGAGGCAGCGCTGCCTGATAAGGATGCCGAGGGAAGGTGTTTCATTTTTTTCCCCGGGTTTCTGGGACATGGCTCAAGTCAGCAGTGGGGTGTTGATTTCAAGAGGAAATCAACCCCCTAGATGTTTGAACCCGATCCCTGTTGCTACCGACATGGCAGAATGGTAACACGGGGAAATGCTGTCTTTGGAGCCCAAGGAATAGCGCTCAAGAGGGCCCCTGCAAGGGAAGCGATAAAAAGGTCCACTTTACCGGGCCCAGAAGGCCTTGGTGGGCCTGGCCCAGGCAGCAAATTGTGGTGCATGTGGGAAGAGGCCTCTGTTACAAGTTTGTACTGGGCCCGAAAAAGCTACGCTTGGACCCTGGTGCTCAAACACTGAGCAAATATAAATCTGCACATGGATCAGTAAAAGTGGGAGTTGGGAGGTGCTAACAGAATCCCTCTGCAAATGTCTGTTAGCAGGGAAGGAAGACAGCCTCACCGTATCTGCCGATATTGGCTGCCGGGCTCATTTCCATAAGGGCCCATTAAACCCCTCCTCCCCCTCCATGCAGTCCCTTAAGAACCAGGGCTCCATGATGCAAAGACCCTTGGCTGCCTCTTAGCATTCCAAGCTGCAGCACAGAACCCGGTGACGTGCTCTTGATCCTGAGGAATTCAGCTACTGCCAGCTGCAGGTGCATTGAGTTCAGGGGACGCTAAGTACAGCGGGTACAGGAGTTCACTGGGTACATTCTCCTGCCTTGGCAGGCTCTTTCATCTGAGCCATGCACACCCTACTCCCAAGCATCTTGAGTCATTACTGATTTAGCCAGCAGCTCCTAGAGCCCTGGACTTCTCAGAACAGCAGCAGTGCTTTGGTTGAATGAGCTCCCTACCTAGCCAGGAGGCAATGGTATGTAGGCAGGGTGTATGAAGCTGTCTGGAAGACACTGCCAGGGCTGGCCTTACCATGAGGCCAACTGAGGGCGCCTCAGGTGCCAGACTGTGGGGCGCCACTAGGAGCCAGAGTGTAGAAAATTGTGTCTGCTGCTGGTGCCTATGTATTCTCTCTGCTCTAGATGACAGAGATGGGGGAGTGCTGTGCTGGAGGAAGGAGGGCACAAGAGACATAACAGGCAGGCAGGAGAAAAGGTGGCATGGGGGCATCATTTGAGCTCCCGCCTCAGGTGCCAAAATGTTATGGGCCGGCCCTGGGCACTGCCCGTTGTCGCGCAGCTGGAAAGGACAGAGGTGTCTCAGGTTCTGAGGTTCGCCCCTCGCTGAGCAGCACTTGTGTTAATTGATGAACATTTTGTTCAGGAACTGAAGTTCCGTTTGAATGGAAAATGACAACGGGTAGTTTGCAAATGTGCTCTTTGCACAGTGTACGCAGTCATATTGTGGAGTAAGACTATCCGAACCAGGGACCAGCCCTTCTGGTTACAATCACACAATGTGCCAAGCTGATGTTTCCCATTGCCTTCCGAAATGACAAACCCCTACTCCTGGTAGAACAGGCACCTAGCAGTCAGCCAGGACACTCTCCACCCTGTCTAGGGCATGCATACACCTTGTAAGTGTCATTAGACTGCATGGAAAAAGCACAATCATTGATAGGCACCTCATGTTCCCAGAGTCCTTCCCACCATATAAATGCAATGTATATGAAAATATATACACAGACTAACATCCTTGTTCTATACAATCCTTATACATCTAAGTACATACAAATATATTAAGAACATAGGAGCCACCCTATGGGTCCATCTAGCCTCATATCCTGTCTTTGACAGTGGCCAGTAAGAGAGCTTCAGGGGCGAGTACAGAACAGGGCAGTTGGAGAGATCCAGCCCATCTTTCCCTTCTGGCTACTGGCAGTCACACATAGCTTGGGGTTGCATCGCTGACCACCCTGACTAATAGCCATAGATGGATCTATCCTCCATGAGCTTATCTAGTTCTTTTCTGAACCCAGTTGTCATTTTGGTCATCACACCATCCCAGGGCAATGAGTTCCGCAAGTTATTATATAGCATGTATATAGCTACACTGTCTAAATATAATAATAGCTATAACAGGTGTATATAACTCCTCCACATACAACAGCAACTTAAAGGCATTTTATTATGAGATATACATTATTATTCTAATATTATATAACATTTCTATTATATTAATTATATGATTCCCTGATATATAATATATTATTATCAGTGCATATCAGAAAATAATACTGTAAAAAATAGATAAGAAATGAAAAATCATCATAGAAATGTTCTGGATTTTCAACCAAGAATCAAATTGAAAAAATTCAAAGTGGAAAACACTCTGTCGATGGTTCCTTCAGGGAAAAGGCCACTTTTCATCAGAAAAAAAAAACTCAGCAGTTTTGACTGACACTAGCGTGCATACAATATACGTTTGTGTATCTGTCAGTATCTTGTGTGTATCTCTGATTAGAGACTGTGACAGGTCACCTCCCATCATGTTCTGAGGTGTCCAGAACAGGGCTGTCCTAGATCCATCTATAACCCGACTGTGTGAAATGGTCCTTCATGCAGCATACAGGCAGTTGATAAGCTCTAACTTGATCCCTGTTGCCTCTGATGTAGTGCGGCACTTCATCACATGACAGCTGACTCTCAGAAGCTCTCAGGTAGGACTACAGCAAATCTAGGAAGGGTCATTGGTGAAGGATTCTGATTCCTACAAGAAATGGCTGGGGGCAGGCTCAGTGCCCCCAGCTAATGGACTAGGACCATCTGGGGTGATATGAGAGGGTTTTCCATTGGTTGGAGCACTTTTTGGGACATGAACGTTTTGCAGGCTTCTAAGCAATTCCAGAGGAGAAAACCTTGTGTCCTGCCAGTTGTCTTGCCTAGGGAGGAAGAGTGCTTGTGCTTCTTTCATATTAGAGTTTCATGTGCATTGGGCTTGCCTGGTGACTCTCCCAACAACAACAACAATCCCTTTTTAGGTGGCTTGACTCCTCCCTGCCCAGTCTACACAGCAGAACTGAACAAATATATTCTACAGGCCAGTAGCGGGGTGCTGATGGCTGCTCTCAAATGAACTCACGTTTGCCCTGCTTTTTTAGCGCTGTAGCCTGAGTCTGTCTGTCTCCCTGGACTCAGAGACTCGCTGCTGGGGGTGTATCTTGGCTGTACCCATAGAGCCGTCCCTTGTCTTGACTCCCTGAAGCAATCTGTGCATTTGGCCTTTTCCCTGGTTCTACTGCTGTGCATACTCTGCCCCCAAAACCTGGCAAACACTGCCACTCGGTGCTGGGAACGAGTACTACAATGTGGTGCAAAGAGGGGTTCGGAAGGGCCAGTTCTCTGCCCAGAGAGGGAGTCAGAAGCAGATTCTGGCAGGGGGAGACAGAATGATTTTGTCACTTCCACTGACTTGGACAGAGCAGCTCCAGCTTCTCATTAGCATTAGCAGGGGTCAGGGCTGCTGAGGAAAGCTCCGGTCAGACCCATTCTGTCTTTGCTCAAGGATGGCTCCTTCAGCCCCAGGACTAGCTCACGGGATGCCAGAGCCCCACACTCCCAGCTCTTTTGCACAGCAGAAGCCTGTGGGTTTTCAAGGTTGGGGGAGTCTAAAGAATTTCCTAACCAGGGCTTGTTCTCACCGGGTGTGGGGAGAGGTTGAAGGGAGCCGGGCATCTCAACCAGTCTCCCTTCCAGCAGCGAGGTCCAGAAGAAAAGGAACATGCTGCACGTTTGCCCAACTTTGACTACTGCCCAGCAGCAGGGCAGATCTCCAGGACGACCGTACCCATAGGCGCAGGAAGTAGAGGTACAGGAAGTGCTGCAGCAGCCCCAGGTTTTCCCCCTGGCTTCCCTGCACCCAGAGGCCAACCCAGCAACCAGCTCTACCAGCTCCATGTCCTGAACTCCAGGCAGCCCCTCCAGTGTCCCACTGGCCCTGCCAGCTTTAGCACCCTTGGTCCTACTGGCCATCGTCCCCGCAGGCTTTGTAGTCCACTGTCTGTGGGGTCCAGGCCACTAGCCCTGTAGGCTGCACTGCCGTGCCGGCCCAGGTTCTACAGTCACCTCCAATGGTGTCTGGGTTACTCCCGGACCAGATGCCATTAGCGGCAATGGCACCAGGTCTGTCCAGTTTGGGAGAGTTGGCAACTCTCGGTGTGACCCCACCTGGGCGGTGAGAGGTACAAAAAGGTTTTGGAGAGGGGTGCAGCTCAGAACCCTACCCTAAAATTAGTTCCAATGCCACTAGCTGTACCCAATCTTGACCTCACCTGGGGCATCAAAGGAGCAGGAGGGGGGCTGCCAACCAGCGCTCTGTCACTACTAGAACATACTTAGGAATTTCCATAAACTCCGTCCCAAGTGACAGGAAACCCAGCCCTTTCCGTGCAGAGGACAAGAAGCCTGCTGGTCCCATTCGCCCGGTTCTCCCTTTCCTTCAGGATATGGTCGCACAGGAGCATTCAAATTTTGTCGCTTGAGCCTACAATTCACCCGTGCAGCGCTCACCCTGCCAGACCCACCTCCCCTAGATCTGGCTACCAGCAGCAGCACCCCAAGATTGGCATCCCCTTCCCCCCAGCTTCTGGCAGCACATGGAGTGCCGAGCGACCGGCCTTAGGGCCCAACCTGCAGGCTGTGGAGCATCTACGCAGCGCGTGTCAGAGAGAGTCCTGAGCTGAAAATGGCCCAGTCCAAACTCTGCCAGGGATTTGCGGGGAGGGCAGAGCCCAGTTTCAGATTGGACCCATCGCGCTTCGTTAGCTCCCAGTCTAGGCTCTGTTCCGCCGTGTTTGGCTCTCAGGGTTTAAGCCTTTAGGCAGTGAGTCAGCATGTGTCCACAACTCTTTGAATCAAGCGTCTTGATGGTACCCGTGTAGTCACAGTTCCCGTCCCATTCCCCCCATGGCTGGGCTTTGGTCCTGAATCCCTCCCTGCCACCACCACCCCCATGAGGTGCACTGAGCTCCCAGGAGCTCAGGGCTGGGGCCCCCACATACACCTAGTCACACCAGGACACCTGCTCATCCCCTGACACCAGCCTGCTACCATCCCCCTCCTTCTGGGGCTGCCTGCATCAGCCTGTATCTCATTTCCCAACATTAATCAACACTGCCTCAAGCCACGACTCATTAAACCCGCCTGCCTAACGAGCCGCCTCAGCTGCTGCAGACCAGACCCAGCCACCCAGCTCCTGTCCCCCTGGCTCCGGCAGGACGGTGTGAGCGGGGTTGCTATAAGTAGCGTTGTGAGCTCATCTGCCGGCCAGGCAAGTGGAGAGTAACAACCCCGGGCCCAGGTAAGGCAAGCAGGGCTGGGTTTAAAATGGCGCCTGTGGTACCATGGAGCAGGGCCCAGGCTCAGGAGGGTCCCTGGGCTGCTCTGCTTGCACTGTGCCCTGAGCCCCCTCCAGCCCGCTGGCTCCCCTCACACCCATTCACTCTTGGCCTAGCCACCAGTCTGCTGAGGGCTCCTCTCCACCTCCTGGCCTCACCTGCCAACTCCTCTGTGCCTTCTGGCTGGACCCCAGTGCACCTCCGGCTCCAGGCAGCCTCTGCTTCCCCCAACGTGTGGGAGCCCACCTGTCTCCCTGGAGCTGGGCCACTGGACTCTGAGGGAGCCCAGCTGAGGCCCTGGGGCAATTCCCAGCCTTGGGACTAGTCCTGGCTGAACTGGCGGCTCAGCTCGAAAGATACAGTCACCTCTCAGCAGAGCCGGTGAGTGTGGGAGGAGAGGGTCTCTGGAGGCCCTGAGCGGGATGCTGGGCTGTGAGGGGGCGGTCTGTGTGCGCTGGGCACTAAGGAGAGAGGTTTTTGTGGGGAGTGCTGGGTAGCTGTGGTGGGGCTGTGGGAGGGGTGCTGGGCAGGGGTGGTGGTGGTGTGCAGGGTGTTAGGCATAGTGGGGCCAGGGGGACTCTGGCCATAGGGTATCAGGAGGAAGGTTCCAGGGTTGGGCGAGGGGGATGTGTGGGACATGCAGGCAACATAGGGCCGGATGGGCCATTATGCATCTGGTGCTGCCGGTTTGCAAATAGTGCCCTCACGCAGGGCTGGGGGGAGCCGGACTGCCCTTGCCATGCCATGCCCCTGGGGTGGTCCCTGGCCACCATCTTCTGGGCTCCTCGAGGTGTCCAGTGCCACTTGCCCTGAGCAAGGGGGTATCATAGAATCATAGAACCATAGAGCTGGAAGAGACCTCAGAAGGTCATCAAGTCCAACCCCCTGCTCTAGGCAGGACCAATCCCAACTAAATCAACCCAGCCAGAGCTTGGTCAAGCCGAGACTTAAACACCTCCAGGGATGGAGATTCCACTACTTCCCTAGGTAACCCATTCCAGTGCTTCACTACCCTCCTAGTGAAATAGTTTTTCCTAATATCCAACCTGGACCTCTCCCACCACAACTTGAGACCATTGCTCCTTGTTCTGCCATCTGTCACTACTGAGAACAGCTTCTCTCCATCCTCTTTGGAACCTCCCTTCAGGAAGTTGAAGGCTGCTATCAAATCCCCCCTCACTCTTCGCTTCTGCAGACTAAACAGACCCAACTCCCTCAGTCTCTCCTCATAAGTCATATGCTCCAGCCCCCTAATCATTTTGGTTGCCCTCCGCTGGACCCTCTCCAATGTGTCCACATCCTTTTTGTAGTGGGGGGCCCAGAACTGGACACAATACTCCAGATGTGGCCTCACCAGAGCCGAATAAAGGGGAATAATGACATCTCTGGATCTGCTGGCAATGCTGCTCTTTGTACAGATTGGTTAGGTCTGCTGTGGAACATGGCTTCACAGCTCGCTTCCCCCAGTTACCCTCTCCCTCTCCGCCCCAATCTTGTGGACATGCTTTTCCAGAAGCTTTACCAGAAAGCCGGTTTGAAGTGGTCTCTCTGGGTTCGTTCCTTCTCATCTCTGGGACCTTGCCTGCTCAGAGCAGCTGAGACAAGACTGTGGGGATAAGCCCCCATGTTTGTTACGCTGATGGAGCTACACCTCCGGTGACCCAGGGGTCCTATTTTTGCTACATCTTAGAATCATAGACCATTAGAACTGGAAGGGACCTCAAAAGATCATCGAGTCCAGTCCCCTGCCCTCATGGCTGGATCAAGCACCATCTAGATCTTGCATCTGCCCACATGAACCTGTGTGAGGATGGGGCCTGGGATATGCATGGCCATTTGCATGCACATCACAGTGTGGGCTTCTTGCCATTAGCAAAGACTCATGCCCCAGAAGGTGAGAGGAGCTTGCTATTTCTGACCCTGGCTGCTTGTTCTTCCTCTGTGGCAGAGCTAATTTAAGCACCTCCCTGACTCATCAGATCCCTTTGGCAGTACAACAGCAGCTCTCACCGCTGGCTTTTCACCGCACATGACCCTTTTCCGCTCCTCCTGGATCACACGACTGTATCGGGACATCACAGCCGCCACTTCTCCTGCTCCAGCTTTGCCATTTCCCACAGGCGCGTTTCAGGCCCTGAGTCACCAGGAAAGCTGTGGGGTAGCTGGGTTGCTGTCCTGCAGGCGATTCACTTCTGTGTGAAAGAGGGACAGCCTCTTGCAGGGTGTAGTCAATGGCAAACCAGAGGGACGGGACAGTCCCGACGTGAAGCAACTGCATGTTGCTGTCTGCGAACTGCCTTGGAGACACTGCCCAGAATGATGCTAACATGCACAGTCTGATTTCCAACCCAAAGGTCACAGGGAACCAGTGGGTTTGGGCCTTTCATGTGTGCATCAATGAGGATAGGGCTGAAAAAAGAGCAGCCACTGCGATGTGGTGGTGGTGAGGGAAAGAAATGGGGGGTGAGGACCATGCCACACACAGCCAGATAGAGAACCTTATCAGCTGTTTGAAACCCTGACATTTAGAGTGCATCTACACAGCACCCTAAACTCGAAATAAGATACGCAATTTGTCTACACTGTGCCAAATTTCAAAATAATGCACTATTTTGAGTCATCCCTTAACCCTCGTGGAACGGGGGTTATAGGGATGCCAAAATAGCATGCCTGTTATTTCAAAAAATATTTCAAAATAACGGGAGGCTTGTTAAGACGCAGGGTAGCTATTTCGGGATACTTCCGGTATCCCAAAATAGCCGCGCAGTGTAGACATACCCTTATTCTCAGGATGAAGCCTGTATGCTCTGCAGCAGTATAAACATTGACAGCGAGTGCTCCTGCTTTAACCCTCTGTGCCCATAGCCGTCACGAGCTCTGGGAACACCATTGTGACAATGAGTCAAATGTGGATCAAGTGTCGATGGGTGCAACTCCTTTTTGGTAGAGCTGCATTTGCATTTATACCAGATCTGAGTTTGGCCCCATCTCTCTGTCACTTGAATGTCCTGACCACTTGAAGTGAGTTCTGCTGACCTAGAGCCAGCAGGGCGGGGCAGCAGCCAGCTTCCCAGGAGCAGGGCTGGCACGCACTGGCTCCTGGCTACTAGCCCCGCTCCCGGAGAGCCGGCTGGGCTGTGGGATTTTAACCGTAATGGAAACCAATAAGCTGATGATTATCAGTTAACCAATTAAACTCTGACATCCCTATTCCCCAATATGGATAATACCGGAAATTGCTTGCTGCAAATCACCTACCTGATCATTGGAGCCCATTTCTTCATCACATGGGCATGACTTTTAGGGATTCATTTGCCCTTTGTAATTGTGGAGGAGGGGGATTTTTATCAACCAAGTTTAGTCTTCATGGTTGATCACTCAAAAGCCCCATGTCGTTTCCTCATCTGCATCACACAGCAGTGCTTCTGCTGGATTATTTGTATTGCGGAAGTCCATCGCTCTTGAGTTATGGGCCAGGGCCTATTGTTAGGAGCTGTACAAACAGAACAAAGAGACCATTTCTCCCCAAAGGAGTTATTGGATTCGATTTCAAACTCTGTGGGAGTCCCGCCTTCCAGCCAAACTCAGGGGCCGACTCCCCCTCCCGCGGCACACAGAAGCCGCCGCGCTCCTCCTCCAGGGCCGACGCCCCCTCCCACAGCGCACCCGGCACGCCAGCACACTTCCGGGTTTAGGGCACGGGGCCCTCTGGCTTTAGGGCGCGGGGCCCCTTTTAGGCGCAGGGCCCAATTCCGGGGAATCGGGCGAATCAGCCTAAAGCCGGCCCTGGGGGCAGGCAGGGGGCCCAGCCCAAGGGGCATTTGGAACACAAACGCCACCCGTTCTGCCTGTGCCAGGCAGCTCCAGGCTGTAACCCCTTAAGCTCAAGTGAGCGTCCAGCAGCCCTTGATCACGGGGACTTGGCTGATCCTAGGTGGCTTTGACAGCCCAGCTAAGAAGGCCATGGGAGAAGGGAATTGGTTTCCCTAGAACAGTCTGGAGCTGCCCTGTAACCAGGCTGGGGGAAGCCAACCTGCCTCCCTAACAGTCCCAAACAGAACCGGCCCCAGAACCAGACCAAATGGTGCCTCTTCCCCCATTTGTTAAACTTTGGAATCCCTGATTTTTTATTCTATTTGTGGCCCATTTCATGACTTGGGTGCACAATTTGCATGTGTGATTTATGATCAGTGACACCCTGCCTCGAGGACCTGGCTGACAGCATTCTAGAAGGTGTGAGGAAAATGTCGTCTCGAAGGTTCCACGACATTCTACAAAGGTCCGGAACATTCTAGGCGGGGCGTGGCAAATGACTCCACCTATGGAATCCCTGAATCGTGTTACTTCAAACATTCTATGTTCCCTTTTGTCGCTAACAACAAAAACAACACCCCCAAACCTGGTGACCTCACCGCAATCCCGGTACCCCAAGCAGTCCCTAAATCAAGCCTTCTCCCAAGCAGCTTCTCCATTGACTGGGCAAATCAGTGGGTGGTGGGAGAAGAAAAGCTTCAGGTTTGGATTTTAGGGAATGTCTGGGGCTGGCAAAACAATCTGGCTGGACAATCCTGGCATCAAAGGGTCAGTGTAAGAGCGAGCTCCCACAAAGCACCAGGACCTGGGAAAGACATGCTATGTGATACTGGGGACTGTGATCCCTGAACCCCACATTCCCCAGAGCTACAAGCTGCAGGCCTCCCCAGAAGGGGGTGGGGGGGAGAGTAAATCGGATCTGGGATATGATGGGGGGGAGGGGGTAGAGCTGCAAATAAATTCTCCCTTCTAACATCAGGGTGGGGGGTACAGTGTGCATCTCAGCTCTCCCCCCTCCCTGACAGCAGGGAAGGAGGGCAAAGCGCGCTGCACAGGACCACTAGCAAAGCAGTACAAGACACACTGCACACAGAGAGCTGCCAGCTGCAATATAAAACCCTCTCCAGGCTCCTCGCCAGCACCAGGAACCACAGAGCTTCCAGCCTGACAGCATCCCTTTAGCACAGGCTGGAGAGAATGCTAACCACTGCTGTCTGGGCAAATGGCTCCCTTGACAGAATGCTCAGCCAACAGTGCCGGCCCTCTGAGTCTCTCCAAGTGCTTTACAAATGGCAGAGAACTAACCCACTGTGACAGGCTCAGTCACAGAGATCCCCTTGAGACCGTCACTTGAGGTGCTGAAAAATGCCACTAAGTCAGCCTACCTGCCCTCCGGCTAGAACCTCTGGTCTTCCCCAGAGCTAGCATAGAGTTGGAGTCCCAGCCCACAGCAGAGCAACACAGACACTAAGAGCATCTCAGCTCTGGGAAGACTCAGTCACAGGGTCTTGACACAGCATCCAGGTGCACACTCCCCCAGGACCAGAACTGCAGATAAATCAGTCTTACTCTGTATAAAGTTTATACAGAGCAAGCTCATAACTTATTTGCCCCCTTTATCAATGAAAAAGAGAGATGCACAGCTGTTGTCCATCCCCTCAACTAACAATTATTTATATTGGGTGTTTTAATAAACAAAAGTGATTGTATTAAGCATAAAAAGTGGGATCTAAGTGGTTGCAAGTGATAGCAGACGGATCAAAGTAAGTGACTAAGCAAAATAAAACAAAATGCTCCAGCTAAGCCTAATACGTTAAGAGAACTTGTTACAAATAATACATTCTCACCCTAGTTCTTATTTCAGGTGAAGTCCTTCTCAGGACAGAGATATTCTTCCTGACCTGGGTCTAGCATTTCTCCTTCACCTCTTTTGTTTTATTTTCATGTATCTTCTCGGGGTGGGGAGGCAGTCTCCAAAGTCAGCTGACGATAATTACTGTTTACTTTCCTAGGCGCATTTCCTGAGGGTAGGAAGCCTTCGCTCAATCCCCTACCACCTCTGTGGAAAAGTACAAAATTCAAGATGGATTCTGGTGTCTGGTGACATGGACACATAGTACATCTGCAGGAAGACAATTCTCCCCAAATCATTAGTTTTTCCCCACATGAACACATTGATAATAAATCTACAGTCAATTTCAGATACAGAAATGGTAGATGCATACAAATAGCATATACACTTTCAGTGGATTATAATCTTTCCAATGATAGGTTACATGACATACTTTGCATAAAGCATATTTGATTTAGGCATATTCCTATTCATAAGCACATTTCAATAAAGAATATGGGGATGCAACATCACACACGCCTTGTATGAGATGGAGAAAATGAGACAGGAAAATAAGTTAAGGGACTTGCCCAGGGTCATGCAGTGAGTCAATGGCAGAGCTGAAAATGGACCCTACCCCAGAGTCTGAGCTATTTCCCCCCAATCCTTCCCCAGAGTCTGAGCTATTTCCCCCAATCCTTCCATCACTTCACAGTATGCTACCACCCGTCCCTCCCCCCCGAAAATGCGCTGGCTGCTATGTTCTATTGCTAAAGCTGTCACCTCTAGCCTCTTCCCCTCATTACAGCAGAGATTCCCCAGAGATTGCATCTACAGAACGTCCTTCCTCCATGATGTTATATTAGCTTAATAGCTTTTTTTCCAGTCCATTTGAGAGGAGAATTTACAATGATCTCTGATTAAGATCTCCTCGGCAGTGCTGTACATCTCTGCCTGGTCTTGCAGGCCAGACAGTCCTACTCTTTCCTGTCTGTATTGCTGTGAGCTGGAGGGCTGGGGACACAAATGAAACCCAGTTTCATCCCACCATCTGATAATCACCTCCCCCCGTCCTGTCTGAAAGCTCACAGGCTTCTCTGGAGTGCCCTGCAGTCTCCACTCCATTTATTAACGGCTAAAGAGCTTTAGCTGCTGTCTGATTCATAGAGGCTCTTTTTCCCCCACTGACCCATCTCTCTCCAGTGACAGCTCACAAAAACCAGCAGGACCCTGGGCACTGAGGATGAAAAGACATTAACAGCAATTAACTAGCCAGTGCCCAAGAGTTCCCCGTGCAGGGCAGTGCCCCCTGGTCCACGAGGAAATGTCAGTGACCGTTTCTCGTTTGGGCAAGAATCTTCCAAACCATTCCGTGTAAAGCCGTTGTGTCCAGGCATATGTGGCTATTTGAGTGTGGCTAGTTCGCCAGAGCAGTCGCCACTATCATGGCTACTGCTTCAGGCCTGGTTGGACACCACGGATGTAAAGGATGAGGCCAAGGCTCTGACCAAGAGACTGACAAGGTGTTTTACAGGCCTCCTTTTAAGGTTCCCTCTTTAAGGCCCTCTCTCAGAGCTGGCCTAGCAAATAAAATATGCTACACTGGGGGTTGAATCAAAATCCCTTTATTGACTAGGGGGAAGGGGAGGGACAAGGAACAGAAAGGAAGGGAGATGAAAATGGAGAGCTGAAACTATCACACATCAAACACACAGGTAGGTAAACGGACAAACGAACTAAACCTTCTACTTGCCTCACGGATGTCAGTGTCAGGACTGCTGGCGACAATACTGGATGTGTGCAGGATTCCCTAACTAGCCCCCACCCTGTCTCCCTTTGTGCCGCCCTATGTGTGGATGAGTCCTACCTAACTGGAATATGTTAGGGATGTGAACGGTTACTCAGTAAGCATCACCCTTACTGGGTGATGATTACTGGTAACTGGTTAACCCGTGCCCGGGAGCAGCCCCCCCCCCCATCCACAGCCCACCATGCTAAAGGCTGGGACTAGCAGGCCAGCAGCCAGGAACCCCATGGGAACTGGCAGCCCCGTGAGCTGGGGGCTGCTCTGGCAAGACTGGGTCCATCGTGCCGTGGGCAGGGGGCCACTCCAGCCCAGCAAGACTGGAGCAAAGCCCAGCCGGCAGGATCCTGCTTAATTGGTTAGTTAACTGATTAAACAGAATGTTAACTGATTAAACGGGATTTTACATCCCTAGAATGAATCCACGAGTGTGTGTGCGCACCCCAATAAACCAACAAACACCGAGATGTTCCGCTCCAACTCGTGAGCAGCTGGCTCAGGCTGACAGCTAACACACCCTTCCAGAGAGAGAGAGAAAGACAGCTTGCCTCAGGGAGGCGGCTACCACGTGTCCGCTTCCTCTGAAAGGCAATCTGGAGAGTCCCTGAGTGAGAGTGAGAGTGCCCTTGTATGGATTCCTGTCTCCTACCAGCTCCCGCCTTTCCTTTCCCGCCCTTTCCAACCTTCCTGCCTTTTCCTCCTCTGGGAGGAACAAGAACCCTCTCCAACTTGGTGGACGCTCGTAGTTATGAACAAACAAAATGGTGATCACATCTAACATACATAATTGAACCCCCTTTTCAATGGACAAACCTCAGTTTAAACAAGGGAACTGAGTTGTTACATCTGGACTGGCAGCCACCACATTTCAAGGGCAACGGCGTAATAAGCTGACTGAGTGGTTGTGATCTTGTTGTCGCCTAGTAGAAGTATCATAGAATACTAGAACTGGAAGGGACCTTAAGAGACCATAGAGTCCAGTCCCCTGCTCTCATGGCAGGACCAAGCACCGTGTAGATCATCCCTGATAGATGTCTATCCAACCTGCTCTTAAATATCTCCAGTGATGGAGATTTTGCAACCTCCCTAGGCAATTTATTCCAGTGTTTAACCACCCTGACAGTTAAGAAGTTTTTCCTAATGTCCAACCTAAACCTCCCTTCCTGCAATTTAAGCCCATTGCTTCTTGTCCTATCCTCAGAGGCCAAGGAGAACAATTTTTCTCCCTCTTCCTTGTAACACCCTTTTAGATACTTGAAGACTGCTAGAAGTAAAAACCTTCTACTGGCTCATCATGTAAAGAGGTCTCCATTCATTCAAGTGACCTGGTCACTGTTAGCAATCAGAGAGCCTTTACCTATGTAGCCATGGTTTGGGACATTTAGATCTGGCCCGCACTCAGCAATGACCATGTATCACATGGGACATGTGCAAAGCACTGTGCAAACAGGGACTGCTCCTCTCAGCACCGGGGAGATAGATATTGTTACTACAGTGCTCCATAAACGAGGTGTCTGTGTAGTTGTAGTTTATTCACTAAAGGTGCAGCTACACTGCAGGGCTTAACTCGAAATAAGCTACGCAAACTGGGCTACGTCAATTGCGTATCTTATTTTAAAACAGGGAGCATCTACACAGCACTTATTTCCAAAGAGAGCACTCTTCCTAAGACTTCCCTTATTCCTCGTACAATGAGGGTTACAGGAGTTGGAGTAAGAAATCCTCCAGCTTGACAGTATTTTGACACTATTTCAAAATAACTGCCTGCTGTGTAGACACGGACTAAGTTATTTTGGAATAGCGCTAGTTATTGTGAAATAGTGTTGCAGTGTAGACATACCCTAATAGATTAGGAGCCAATACACAGCACTCAAAACAAGGTGAAGAGCCTGGATTTTGTAGGACCAATAGAACTTGTGGACTTGTATGCCACACCCACTCTGTACGGCACTCTGGCCCCCTCCAGTGGTGGCTGGGCCATATATACAGGTTAGTGAGCTTGGGGCAGCTTTGACTGATAGAGGCGGGTGTTTCAGCTCCAATAGTGCAAGCTCAGGCATTAAGATCCAAGGTTCAATTCCCACTGGTGACAACCCGTTCCGGGATGAGGCAGCTTCTCAGCAGCTCTCAACCTGTACAACAAGCTGCTTTTGACAACTGGGAAAAACTATTCCCCCCAGGACTGTTAGTGCTAAGCCTCCCCTTGGAGGACAGGTAGGAGATGGCTTGAGCTAATCCAGCAAGAAATCTCTCTGCGAATCATAGAATCATAGAGCTGGAAGAGACCTCAGGAGGTCATCAAGTCCAGCCCCCTGCCCAAGGCAGGACCAGTCCCAGCTAAATCAACCCAGCCAGGGCTTTGTCAAGCCGAGACTTTAAAACCTCTAGAGATAGAGATTCCACCACCTCCCTAGGTAACCCATTCCAGTGCTTCACCACCCTCCTAGTGAAATAGTTTTTCCTAATGTCCAACCTAGACCTCTCCCACTGTAACTTGAGACCATTGCTCTTTGTTCTGCCATCCGTCAATCCTCTGAACAGCCTCTTTCCATTCTCTTTAGAACCTCCCTTCAGGAAATTGAAGGCTGCTATCAAATCCCCCCTCACTCTTCTCTTCTGCAGACTAAACAAACCCAACTCCCTCAGTTTCTCCTCATAGGTCATGCGCTCCAGCCCCCTAATCATTTTGGTAGCCCTCCGCTGGACCCTCTCCAATGTGTCCACATCCTTTCTATAGTGGGGGGCCCAGAACTGGACACAATACTCCAGGTGTGGCCTCACCAGAGCCGAATAAAGGGAAATAATCACTTCTCTGGATCTGCTGGCAATGCTCCTCCTAATGCACCCTAATATGCTATTAGCCTTCTTGGCTACAAGGGCACACTGTTGACTCATATCCACCTTCTCATCCACTGTAATCCTCAGGTCCTTTTCTGCAGAACTGCTACTTATCCATTCAGTCCCCAGCCTGTAACAATGCTTGGGATTCTTCCATCCCAAGTGTAGGACCCTACACTTGTCCTTGTTGAACCTCATCAGATTTCTTTTGGCCCAATCCTCTAATCTGTCCAGTCACTCTGGACCCTATCCCTGCCCTCCAGGGTATCTACCTCTCCCCCAGCTTAGTGTCATCTGCAAACTTGCTGAGGGTGCAATCCATCCCCTCATCCAGGTCGTTAATAAAAATGTTGAACAAAACCGGCCCTAGAATATGTTGATGTTAACAAATGGCCCCTCTGGTTGAAGCTTTTTTCTCCATTACCATCTTGGCATCAAGATGCTAGGGTGACTGGCACGTTAACTATGGACAGATTTCTTCACTGATTCTTCAGTTCCAGGCACGCCCCTGGGGGCAGAGGAAAGGATACCCCCTTGCAAAGAAACACGAGTAGCCTGACAGGCCATGGAGACAGCACTCCTGGACCCTAATCTGATCTCTGCTAAAGAGACTCTACAAGACCTTGGGCAAGTGACATCTCTCCTTCTGCCTCAGTTTCCCATTTGTAGCTCCTTCCCTAGGAGCTGGGCGGTCCTAGCTAATTATTATTTTAAGTGCTCTTGGGCCCTTAGATGGAGGCAATACAGAAGGGCAAAGCATTATCCTCTTGACACTTGTCCCCTGTTTGATCATGGTGCAGGCTGGGCTGCCTGTGCAGTACAGGGTGATGAGGATGGGCGAGGTGAGTTGGACGGCTTTGCCACCTGGGGCTCACAGTTGTCCTGGGATACTCAGCAGGGTCCTATCTGAGTGTAAGGGAGACTGAATAAAGCACTTTGCCCACACACCCTTTCCTGGATGGGCAGCTGCAAAAGACACACATGCAGCCGGATCAGGCCCAACTACACAGGCGACTGCAAGCCCCTTTCCAAAGAATTGCTTTGTTTGTGAGGCAGCAGCAGCCACACCTCCCAGCTGGAATCTCAATGATATGGTTGAACCTCTCTAGTCTGGCAGCCTCATGACCCAACCGGTTCCGAATCAGAGAATTTGCCGGACCACAGGTCAAGAGTGTCTAGCAGCATTACCAACACTTCCACTGCTTCCTGGGTTGTTAAAGGACATTTAGGGGTAAATTAGAGCTAAATAACAGCACAGAACCCTGAGAGCCAGGACTGGTGGCAGTAAACAAACTTTATGGGACTGCAAGAAACTTGGCCACACTCATGAAAAGTGGACATTCAGCCACTAAAATCATGTGGGACCATGGATGTTTCTGGACCAGAGGGTGCCAGACTAGAGAGGTTCAACCTGTCCCTGCAGTCTGTATTGCATGTGATGAGTTCTAACTGTTCTTGATTGTCAAGAGCAGGCCAGAGAGGACAAGGTCTAGGTGTCTCCACTGCAAGCAATGAAAAGCAAATCTAAGCACCTCCATAAACTTAGGCAGGAGAAAGTAGCCCAGGGCTACTCAATACGTGGCCCATGGGCCACATGCGGCCTGCGGTGCAGTTTGGGTTTACTGTGCAGTTTGGGTTAATATGTGTTTTAGTTGTTAAATTCCTGGACTGTCATTGCTCATTAAAAGGGCTGTCATATGGGTGGAAATGGGGTAAATATTGCATTTTATTAATATCAGCAGAACTGACTTAAATGGGGCCTGTGTGTTGTGTAATCTTGCCTTAATCTTTGTATTCATGCCCGTCAGTGTGAAAGAAGCTATTTGCATATATATTTGCATGTACATGCAACCACACTTAAGTTGTGGCCCTCGGCATGTGCTGTGGGTAACATTGTGGGCCCCGGGCTTCCAAAGTTGAGTAGCCCTCGAGTAGCCCAACCAAAAATGCCAGCTCTGTTTGCCAGCCCTGCCTGCTTCCTGCCATGCAAGTTGGACTCAACCAGTAGAAATACTGGACAATAGAAATGGCATCACCTCTGCTATTTTTGCCTGGCATTCAAAAACAACTGGATTCATGGCCAGAGAAACAGCTCATGGAAGCAATACTCTAAGACCTAGTCTACACTAGGGAGTTATTTTGAAATACCCCCTTTTCGAAATAACAAGTGGAGCATCCACAATACTAAGCCCGTTATTTCAAAATAACAGGTTGGTTATTTCAAAATCTGTATTCCTGCTTTCCTCAGGAATAACGTTAATTTTGAAATAGTTAGTTCAAAATAGCGTTAGTGTGGATGCTCCGCTGCTGCTATTTCGAAATAACTACCCCCCAGAGGCATTCGAAGTAATTACTCCCCAGTGCTTCCTGGGGCTGTAAGTCAAGGTAGCATGCCCACAATAACGGAACCAGCATCGGACTAATTTCAAGGCTCCCCTGTAGTGGGGACACAGTTTTTTGATTTTGTTATTTTGGGAGTTATTGTTTCGAGTTTAGTTATTTCAAAATAATTTCCTCGTGTAGACATGCCTGAAAGCAGGACTATTCAATATGCGGTCCGCAGCCCATTTGTTTGCGGCTTGTGGTGCAGTTTGGGTTTACACGGGGCTCGACACACGGCCCGCGGGTGGGATCCTTTGAACAAGGCCTCCACTGGCAACAAGCTCCACAACAGCGAGGTGTCTCCCAGGTAGGGTGAGCATTGAAAGATGCAAGGGGACGGGGCTGGCTGGCACAAACGGGTACAGGGTGTCAGCGTTTCTAGCCCTCAGGGAGGAAGTGCCGGGAGCGCTGGGGCATTGTGTGAAAGAAGCTATTTGCATATATATTTGCATGTATATGCAACTACACTTAAGTTGCAGCCCTCAGCATGTGCTGTGAGTATCATTGTGGCCCCCGGGGCTTCCAAAGTTGAGTAGCCCTGCCTTAAAGGAACACCATGGAGTGGGGGGGGGGGGGAAGGGAATGTATTCCAAATTCTGTCAGGAGGTGGCAGTGTGAGCCATTCTTATGTACCACAGTTTGCATTGTAACGTTGCAAGTGCCAATATTTCCCGAGGATCTGGGCTCTTTTGTATTAGACCCACTGGGGAAATGACAAGCTGTAATCCACCTTGACCTTCTGTTGCTAGTGCTAAAGTGACTGATGCTTTCAGATTTGCTTCAGTTTTTACAACAGAATGGATTTTTTTTTAAATGTATAGCACTTTCACTACTTCACTCATCCCAAAGCGGCCAGAGCACGCCGTGCCGTCCAGGGAACATTGGCGTTGCAACTTGCCAATGCAGTGCATTGCAATAAGTTCCTATGTGCTCAGCCGTAATGCGCAGGTTTGGACATCAGACCTGGGCTTCACAAGAACTGGCCCATGGGCTGGGAGTAGGCCCCTGCTCTCTGTGAATGGTGCAGCAAGAGCTGTAACTTGCCCTGACCAGCTCCCAGCTGTGGACAGTCGCCATCTCAGTGTAATGTTTCACTGGAAAGACACCACCTCTACCACCAGCGCTGCACTTCCCCCACAGTGCGGTGCAGTGGCCACTGGGCTGACATGACACTGGAGAGACTGCAAGAGCCACAGCCTGCTTGGGAAGACGCTCGTGGCAACTCAGGACTTTCAACTCCTCCTCCTGCGAGCCTTTGCCCAAAGGTAAATCAGATGGTGAATGTATGGAAGGGGCCATGAATAAGTTTCCTTGGGAAGGGGGATTAGGGATCATCTGCTTTTCCCAGGCTCAGTGCAATGGGGCGCCGGCTGTCCAGGCAGGCTCTGGGTCACAGCAAGTGCAGTAGGGAGGTGATCCTCAGCTGGGGCCTTAGGGCAGGATCTGATCCGTCTCTTGCACTGCGAGGTAGGTGCCGGAGAGCCAGGAAGGAAGAGGGGTTACAGTAGTCGTGTGAGCCGCATGTCTTACACGCCTTTATTTTTAACCTGTCAGAGCAGCAGCCCAGAGCTGAGCTAGAAAACAGGGGTGGAGGTGACAAGGCCCAATTCTCCGTGGCCTGACGACCTCTTTATGCTGCTCTGGTGCACCAAGGGGCCATACAGGCCACAGATCAGCCTACTGGGCTATACACCAGTGCAGGACCTTTCCCAGATGGTGTAGCTGCCATAATCTCTTGGCATTCCCACCGAGGCTCCCAGAACACAGGGAGGTGCATGGGGTGGGTGGGTGGGTATGAAGCAACCTGTCCCTGCCTTCTGCCTTATTCCAATGCTGCACTTGGCTCAGCTGGGGTGGAGTAGGAAGCCCCCAGCGTCCATGCAGGAAATGCTGCTTCCCTTCCAGCACTGACATCCATGCACTTGCTGATGAAAGGGTTAAATGAAATTCATCTCTCCCCTGGCAGCTGTTCCCAGCACTTGATCTTGGCGGGATGCTGAGCTGATGGCTGCACCCCCACACCACCCGGGGTTCACTGGCACAGTCTGCCTCATCCACTCACTCCGAGCCTGCCGCTGCTCTTTCCCTGGGCTCTTAATCTGCCCCTCTCCTTATGCACAGGGGGCTCTGGGATCAATTACCAATGAGTGTGGCCTGCTCATTAAGGCTCATGATCCTCCACAGTAAACTTGGATGGGGATGCTCGGCTCGGGATCACAACCTTTCTTTCTTAACATGACTGGGTCTCCCCGAGATTCCAGGAAAAACCTTGCAGCAGCTCCTCCTCCATGCCATGACCTTAAGCTCTAAGCTCAGGTGCAAAGCAAACGTGGGGTGTTCAGAATGTGGACGCAAATCCAACTTCTGCCATTTCTACTACAAATTACTTTGTTAGAGGCCAAGGTGGGATAATGGACTCAGGCGCTAATCTTTCATCCAGGGAAAGATCCTCTCTTAGGTCACGGGTGGGACAAAAAACAGTACCGGGGAGAAGGATGCTTTAGAGAGCTCTACCGATGTCAGCCTAATCTCAAGTGGGTATTTGCCCACCCCACAAAAAGGCCCAGGACTGGAATAACAGGGGAGCTATGGCCTATGGGGCAGGTTTGACTGGCATCAGCAGGAGGGCTGTGGGTTGAGGTTTAGGAGCATTGCAGAGCTCTGAGGGTGGGGGCTGCAGGTTGGAAATGAGAGGTATATATATAGGCAGAGCTGCAAGGAGGCTGTAGCTTACAACTGAGGGGCACTGGCAGAGCTGTGTGCAGGAGATTTGCAGTGTCTGTCTGCACTTTGCCTGGCTGCAGACATAACGCCTGACTTTCCTGGGTCCAAAATCCACATTTTAAAATAAAATGAGAGTAATGATGCCATTAAACCCCACTCCCCCACAGGGAGCACGGAGGTCATGCCAAAGGCCTTGTTCCTTTCTTGGTTGGACCCATTTTAACAACTCTCTGGAGCTTATGCTGATGGTTGGGGAAAGATGTAGTTAAACAACTGAACTTTTCTAAGAGAGACAAACTTCCTAGAACTTCGGCCTCCAAGAGGACTCAGCACAAATCAAACATCTGCAGGTGACTTACCACAAAGCACAGAGCAGAGATGGAGTTGCCATGACAACAGACAGCTTCTCTCATCTCAGGTGATTAACACAGCAGCCCACAAGGAAGGATTGGAAAAATAAAGGAAAGCAAGAACGAGGCTGATTGAGAATGAGGCAATAAGGATACAAATAAATCAACTCAACGGATTGGTAATTCAGCACAGATGGGGATATAGCCATATATAAATAAACCAGCTGGGGCAACACCTGAACCGTCTTTCTGAATGCTTCCACTTTCCTAAGGCTTTGGAGTGAGTGGGGGTTATGGCCTCATCTAAATACAGAAACCGCATCCAATTCCACTCCTGTCACAGAGCTTTGTCTATTTCTAACACAAACAACCAACATTCTGTCTGGACATTCTGCATTGAACTAACAAAATACGTCTGAACTATGGCAGCACTGGTGGTACTTTTGTACTCCCAAATGGCATGAAAAATCTTTATCAACCCGTGAGTAACGCTGCCACTGAACTACATCAAAGCTCTAACTCCGCCCCCTGCCACTGAATTACACCAACGTTCTAACTCCGCCCCTCTGCCACTGAACTACACCAAGGTTCTAACTCCGCCCCTCCACCAGTATGCACTAAATCAAGGTTTTAGCTCTGCCCAGAACTACACCAAGGTTCTAATTCCAAACTTCCAGATGCAAGTGATGCACTGACAGCCTGATAAGGAAACCAAATATATCTGAAATTAGGGAGTCCAAAAAAATCCTCAAGCCTTCTGATAGCATTGAACATGGAGAGATCACATGCACACTATCGGTTCTCACTTGGTGGGTGTTCATGTGGCAGGAAACCCTGTCACAAACACAACTGCAATATTTCCAACCTCAAGGTGGTCAAAATCTGGAGATTGCCCTTAAAATCATGAGAATAAAAAAATATAATAATAATGGCGTCTTTCAATTTGCCTTTTGAGAGAGAGTAGGGCAGTCATTCTCAAAGCCACCTAAGGACTGGAACAACCGATTTCTTTTCAACTGGGTGAATGGGAAAAAAAGTATCCTCTGGGGCAGGGTTTCCCAACTTATAGGTCGGGACTCAAATATGGGTCGCCATTACATTTCAAAAGGGTCTCCACGTGTCTCCCCCAGTGGCTCTGCCCCCACTCCTCCCCCCGTTTTTGAATTGCCTTGGGTGACCAAGTCTTCCTGAATTGTCAAAATGGGTCCCCATCAGGAAAAGGTTGGGAACCGCTGCTCTGGGGGGCTTTGAAAATTTCTTCCTAGATTTGTGGCCTTATACACTCACTTTGCACTGTTGTAAATGACAACAGAAAGCCCAGAATCTACTTTTGGTCCATAACTGAGTGGTAGATGGTATAAAGGCTTAAAGCTCAATTTGGTTTGACCAGTGAGTTGCAGGGGTTGGGAACCTTTTTTGGGAGAGGGGCCGCTGACCTATAGAAAAATCAGTCAGGAGCTGCACACAAGTGAGAAGAAAAAAAAATACCCTCACTGATGTGGCCCCTGACCGAAAAAGGAGAAAGCACTCTCCACATTCCCCTCACATACCAGAGCCTGGGGCAACCTGGTAGATTTTGTGTGCTCCAGCCCCCTTGGGAGACAGCTTGGGGGGGCTGGAGTGCCAGTACGGCCTCCCCAATGCTGGGAAGAGCCCCAAGGGCTGGATCCAGGCAAGCTGGAGGCCACATCCAGCCCCTGGACCTTAGGTTCCCCACCCCTGGTTTAGAGCCCCAGGGACAGTAAGACTGCTAGCTGGGAAATTACATTGGTGTAAGGTGACCATCAACCCACTCCAGCTCCTGGAAGCCTGGAGGTCAACTCTGCTATGCTGGGGATAGAAGAGGCAACATCTGAGGTACACTGCATGGCTTCCATGGATCTCCTGTAGGAGCAGTGTTTCTACCACGATGAGGGTGGTTGAGGGGGGCCCATTGTCAGGTCTTCAAGCTGAATATATGGCAAAGTGGTGATGCTTCTCCTGTGCACTGCAGCTTAACTCTTCTGAGGGGTGGGGTCTCAAGTGGATATTGGCCATTTTCTCAGTCTTTAATTGAAGGGTCGGGGAATATGTATCTTTAACAGAAATGTCTTCTCGTCTACTCTTTTGTTGTGTGTTTGAGCTAAATAGGCAATACAAAAACCCAAGCCGGAGACAGGCTGGAAAAAAAACACAACAGTTTCCACTCTCAGTGAATGTGGTTTCGCTTCCCTGGAATTTGTGAAGTCATCAACACACTAGTTCTCCAGTCATCCACAGAGTCTCCTGGGGTTGACGCGACCTGAATTTCTAAGGCAAAAAACCCAAACAGTTAGAGTTAAAAAACCTTCCAGTCTTCCTTTGTATATTTCAGAAAGGGTTATTTGTCCTTTAGTTTGTCCTTTAGTTGTCACCTTTAAAAACAGATTAGCTCACGCTGGCAGGTGCACATAGCAGCCTGGGTCCACCAACCTACAAATATCTTGTCACTAGAATCCTGGGTCATTTTGTTCCCTCCCTCTCTCTCTCTTTTTTCCTTACTGCCTCCCCTTTTCTGCAGGTTTCTGGCTCCAGAAAGTTTGTATCTGGAACAGATGTGTTCTCATTCTTAACTAGCTCCCTCCACCCCAATTCAAGTGCTTGATATGGAATCCTGTGTTTGACACTTCGGAAGTAATCATCATAGAACCCCTTATGATGTCATAAACACTCCAGGTTGGCCATAATGAGTGGGTCAGATCAGATGGAAGGGCAGGATTATCATCCCATGGAGGTTTCTATTTACATGGGAATAATTTGGTCACCAACAAAATTAGGAAAAGGAGGGGCAGAAAAAAATTACCCAAGATGCTGGCAGAATATTCTGTGTCCGGCCTTACATTGCATAGCCCCGGGCATTTGCTCCAACAGTTTGTGGACTAGACTTTCAGTAGAGCTGGAATAATTTTACAGACACGTTCCATTACGGACACTTGTTTTATCTAGCTCTGTTCATCACCAGAGTATCTAGGCACCTCCTGTCTCGATCCAGCCCTGCCTCACATCTTCCCTGCAGCAATGGTTAGTTACATAAAAAAGTCCTAGCAGAATTCAGAGGGCTTGAATTGCACAGGCAGGACCAGTAGTTCATGGCCATGCTCCGCCCACTTGCTAAGCCCCACCTACTTGGGATAATAACCACAGTGGGTGTGGCTGGTTGGAAACGACTAGAGCTCTTTATTTTATAATATTGGGGGGGAGGGCGGAATTTTGTGTTATTTCACATTATCATAGAGTCAGATTCTGCTCTTGAGGGGTAGGAGAGCTTGGAGGGAGTTCTGTCCCCAGGATGGGAGCCTCATCAGTGGGGGCTATTGTAAAACAATGATGACAGAGGTGTGGCAGGGACAGGGCCAAAGCCCAGCGAATGGTGCTGGGACCCAGCCACTCAGTCATGTTTGGCCTTCCCCCTCACCCGAGCAGTGCTGTGGCCATGTGGTGCCAGCCAGCTCACAATGCTCAGAAGGGGTTGCCGAGGCTGGCTCTGTGGGACAGATGCCACCGCCGAACAGTTTTAAATGTTGCGGGTTTTTTGTTTTATTTCATGCTGTTTCACATTTACAAAAACACAGGGCTCTAGGAACAACCCCTCTCTCTGCCTGTTGTCTGTTTGTGCTGGCTACTCCTTTTCCTGAGTACAGGACTGTGTGGGAACTTTTTAAAAAATGGGTGAAACAAGGGTTAATGAAGCTCTAGATTGTATCTTCCCCTCTCCCCCCCCCCCGCAACCCTTCACTGCTCTGATCTTGGATTTTAGAAGTTTGGTTAGGCCCTTGGGCATTGGCTTCTTCTCTAGTTTTGGCACAGTCTGTAACCTGATCCCTGTTGTATTTGCACCAAAAAAGCCTGGCACGGAAAAACATGAATCAGCCACACAGGGAGCAATTGGACACCTGGCCTTTTAATTATTGGTCTAGTAATTGATCAAAAAAAGCATCTGGTGTCGCTAAGAGATTCCTGGACTGGCCTACAACTAACAGCATACACCAATGTTTGAAGATAACATTTAAAGGCCCCAGCTGAGATCTTAGGGGGATAAGAGATATAGTGTACAGCCTAAATAGAAAAGACAAGAAATGTGTGAGAGAGGAATTTCTCCCCCATTGGGGTACAGAGAAATTAAGTTTCCCAACATTGCACTGAGAGGTTGGGGGCAGGGCTGGGAATCTGACCTAGATCTCCTGGGTCCCAAACCAGTGTTTCACCAAGACGACCATCCCTATGCCACATACAGTACTGTTGTAAGCTGCAAAGCATGGTGCCTGAGAACCAGGAAGTGAAGCTGACGCTAAGCAGAACTAACACTGACCAGGGCCTTTGCACTGTCCACACTGAGCCAAGTGCAGAAAAGGCATTTATTCAGTTGGATAATTGAAGAAAATCCTTTTGTTTTTAATAATCCAAGTAATACGGAAATGGAATCAGCTGACCTTAATTCCTTATTCATCTACTTTCCAACTCCAACCAATGGTTCTTCTAGTTAGTCACCCAATCTGGCTTGCTTTACACAACTAGTGTATTTTGGTGAGTGGCACATGTCAATAATGATCAAATATCAGGTTCCTATAGTTACAGAAATCCAGTCATTGTCACTGGGCTTCACTGTTAACATTCAAAAGTAAATGACTAAGGTAAAAGCCCTCTATCAGTTTAAAAAGCCAAATTAAATCTCTCACTAAGCACCTCTTTGTTGATCTTGGTGATGGAGCCATGCCAGTGACAGACAAGTATTCTGCCAGCCAGAGAAAAACACCTGGTATAAGAGCAAGCCAAACTGCTTTAGCTTCTGTGAGCCAGGGTTTTAGCGCAGGCCACGAGGTCTGTGCCTGCATCATTAACACAATCCCTAGCAAGCGGCCTCCGTGGCATCTGTCCAGCTCTCAAAGGCGGCAAATCATGCCTAGGAGCACGCTCCTTCCGAAGCCCCTCTGTTACCAGTGCTGCTTTCATTGCAGACTTGAACTCACTCCCTGTTTTATTGCTGCCAATTGCCAACAGCAGAGATGCCAGAAACTGTAACGTGGGTTAACTCCTTCCCTGCTCCACTGATGTCTGCAGCCTTACATGTATTTCAGGTGTCTCACGTTGCTGCATGGGCAGGTGCTCCGCTGCAGTGCTCAGGGGGTTAAAGACATGTTATCTACAGCCCCACACACATACCCACGCTCCCTTGGGTCTTCACAGGCAGTGGCTGCCCCCGATGAAGGATGATGATCAGAATGCACAAAGCCCAGACACCTACAAACACTGTGCCGCCATGCTAAAGAAACGACCGCGCTCTGCTCCTGTCTCCTTGTCTGTACCCCCGTCTGCCCCCCTGCCCTTGCCCACAGCTCTCACTCCAGCTACATGAATATGGATAGCAAAGGGGAGAGGCTGCTACCCTTCTGTGCTGACCCTGGGACCTTCAGATCTCAGCGGGAGCTGAGCCAGTGTGGGGCTTGGAGCTGTAGACCACACTCCATTCCTGGTGAATGCTCTGCAGGCTCACGCTGAGAAAAGAATGAGCAGATAATAGGATTTTCTGTTGCTTCAAAGGACACACAGGCCAGACCCCATCACCGAGCAGAGCGCTGAAAAACAGCCACCAAGCAGCTAGCGTCCTTCCCAGGCATCGCCACGGGAAGAAGACTGTCAAATATTAGTATTCATACGACTGCTGCAGAAGAGCCCAGTACAAGTGACAGTGAGAGAGCAAACGGGTGATCGCAGCCAAGAGGAATGGAAAGAGACCGAGATGGCAGGCCTGGCGAGCAGGGTTCCCTGTAAGCTGTGTGCTTGGGCGGCTACCCAGGAGAGATTCAGGCACGGCCCAGTTGATTAGCAGAGTGCCCACAACCAGCAGCATGTGTCTACTGGTGGTGCACATTTGCTCATGCCTCGGCGCACATAACAAAATGCATTCTGCACATGGATGGACAAAAATTAGAGGGAACATTGCTGGAAACCAACATCTTTGAAGGCCACATGGGCAATGACTGTCCCACTGACGTGCCTCAAATCTAACCTAAACTGATCAGCTCTATAGCCGAGAGGCTGTGCCACTCTCAGTGGCCCATTCCATCCCTGACTTCTCTACCGACATGGTCGGCATGGAGAGGGACAGTTAGTACTAGCTATAGGGAAGGGTTTGAGGATACAGCTGCAGTTGGATTGAGCCTCCCCAAACTCACGCTCTCTCTCACACACACACAGCTGGCCTGCCCCACACCCACACCCACCCACACCCACCCACACAGCCTACTATTCGCCCCAGTGGGAGACGTTGTGTAGGCCAGGCTCCCGCAGCTGGATTAATTCTTACCCCATTTTGAAACAGTGGTAAAAGGAGGTCTGAATAGGGTAATGTTAGAAATGGCCTCCGTGTGCAAGCAATCCTGTTCTCTCTCTTCTCCTACACAGCAGTAACATGCCTGATAACAACAGAGAGGGAAGCAGGAGTGAAAAGTCACCTGCAGCCTCTTTATGTAGGACAGTCCTAACACCTAACACAGCTTTTTCACGCTGAATAGCTGCTAAACAGGAGACTTATACAGGGCTCTCTACTGTGTATTAATTATGGCACATGCATATATATCCTGGCATAGACATCCATACAACATCGGCACCCACTCTCTCACACACACACCCACACCACAGATCTCCTCTCTAACTCACCCCAAGAGAGACAAAACACTCGCACAAACACCCACCCAGGGACACGGAAACACAGACAGCAAAGCAGGAGAACCGGAAATCTTCTTGCTACATAGGAGCGTTTGAGTCCCTCTGGCCCCAAACGGCAAAGCAGGGGAGATTGCAGGAGCATCTGGAGAGTCATTTGAAGAGCTCCCGTTTTCCTGTGTCTGCTCCCATTTCGCTTCGGATGGCTTATCAACAGTGACTTTCCCGACAGCGATCGATAGAAAACATTTTATCTCCTTCCCAGGCGGCAGAATCCTTGGAGTGGCTCTGATTTCTGTTACTATGGTGACATCTTCTGGGCTTATTAAAGCTCTTTCCTTTCTTGGTGTGTTGGTGGGGTTGTTTTTTTTAAGCAAAATAACAAGAAAGTCAAACAAATCTGGTGCCTGCAGCCTCTCTCCATGCACAGCGCTTCCTGCACTGACCTGCCTTTGTGGGGGAGCGGCTCGGAGCTGCTTTCATCTGAAAACATATTGGAGCCTCTGAAATCTAGTGAGACTCAAATGCACGTTGGCTCAGTTGGGGCCCTCATGCGCTATAATCTTATCAGATTCCTATCTCCCTCCCCTCTGAGCTTAACTCCCAAGCCTGGGAAAATCTACTTGGCTACACAGCAGGGGCCACCTAAAGCACAAGTGCAGGCTTGGGGCCCTCAATAGCTTTGACTTATTTTATTGCTCCATCCCCCTCCGTGAAGGAGTGAGCTCACCATCCAAACCCACCTTCTCTGGCAGCCTGTCACCCTGCTAGGGTGTGGAGCCTTGTAAATTGCAAAGCTGGCCCTGGGGCCAGGCTCAAAGGAGGAGGAAGGAGGGACTCCGGGGCTTTGACTTAGTGTCTCCATGACACAACACACACACACACACTTTGTGTGTTAGACCCCAGATTTCTGAGACTACTGCTAATTGCTAGATGGTTATTTGTTCTATAGGATCTACCAGATCTGCTACTGCTGTGTTTCTATGAAAACAACGAGGCATCCTGTGGCACCTTAGGGTACGTCTACACAGAGGCACTATTTCAGGATAACGGACGTTAACCCAAAATAGTGTTGTGCACATCTTAACAGCATGCCCGTTATTTCGAAATAATTTGAAATAATGGGCTGCTTATTTTGGCTTCCTATAAACTTCGTTGCACGAGGAATAAGGAAGACGTCGGAATAGCAATTTATTTCAAAATAAGTGCTGTGTAGACAGCGCCAAATTTCGAAATAAGCTATGCAATTTGTGTAGATTATTTCGAGGTATGCGCTACTGTGCAGATGTACCCTGAGAGACCAACAGATTTATTAGGGCATAAGCTTTCATGGGTAAAACCCACTTCATCAGATGAATAGGAGTGGAGTTAAAGAAAAAATATATATATATATATGGAGATAAACATCAAAAGAATGAGGGTACTTGTGTAAATGAAGCTAATGAGCTAATCAGGGTGGAAGTGGCTCATTCACAGCAGTTGATGTGGAAATGCGGATATCATGAGAGGGGAAATTGCCTTTGTAATGCGTTAACCAGTTAAGATCCTTCTTCAGTCTTAAATTGATTGTATTGAACTTGTACATTAATAATTCCAGGTCAGCTGTCTCCCTTTGTAATCAGGGTTTTGAAATGCCTTTGTAGAAGGGTGGCTCCTTCTAAATCCATTACTGAAAGTCCAGGGAGCTTAAAGTGTTCCCCTACATGTTTATGGGTGTTACCTTTCCCAATGTCTGATGTGTGTCCATATACCCTTTGGCATAGACACCATCTGATTTGGCTACCCCTCTCCAATGAGATTTTCTCTCCTCGTTCCCCAGCTCCCAAGTCAATGATGGGGGTAGCGTTTCATCCCTCAGACCCTGAATAAAACCAGCAAGGGATCTCCCCTGGAAGCAACTCTCTGCCCACAAGTGGCCACAGCAATCACTGGAGAGAGAGGCTTGGTGAAAGAGGTTAGCTGTGGTTTTGCTGCTGCCAGAGCCCAACTCTGCCATGCTCGGAAAGCCTCTCTTCAAACCCACAGCAATGGCCCAAAGCACTGCACTGATGTTCCTCCACCAGGGCTATGTCTACACTCGCAGCTTCTTGCGCGAGTAATATGCAAATGAGGCTAAGCGTGGAATATTGCCGAGCCTCATCTGAATACCTAATGAGCCACCATTTTTTTCAGAAGAGGCTCTTGCACAAGGAGCATCTACACTGCCTTCTTAAAGAAAAACCCTCTTGCGCAATGCCGTTACACCTATTACTTTTCAGGAAGAACGGCATTGCGCAAGAGGGTTTTTCTTGCGCAAGAAGGGGCAGTGTAGATGCTCCTTCTTGCGCAAGAGCCTCTTCTGAAAAAAATGGTGGCTCATTAGGTATGCAAATGAGGCTCAGCAATATTCCACGCTTAGCCTCATTTGCATATTACTCACACAAGAAGCCGCGAGTGTAGACATAGCCCAAGTGTCTCCAAGCGCCCGGGTGAGCAGCCCCACAGCACAGTCCGAGCCAAGGTCCTGTGTCCTCACTCCATGTGCTTCCCCATGTGGGGGGCTAGGACGTCGGTGGGCATGTCCGATGCCTCTCTCTGCTGCAGAGGAAATTCTCTGAGAACTTGTTTGCCCTGCGAGGCATACTCAGGGAATTGTGGGAAGGCACCAGAGGACTATCTGCACTTTAGCCAGCGTCCAGTGGCATGGGAGCGTTTTTAAAAGTGGCAGTACTAAGCCCTCTTACTCTTGTCCACCAGCTGAGGTCAGGAGCAAAGTCCAGGCATGTGGGGGCAGCAGCCAGGATCTGGGCTTGGGTCCAGGCTGGGGTCCCAACTGCATGCAGCCAGGAACCCAGTATGCAGGGCCGGCAGGGCGGCAGCTGGGAACCTGTCTCATAGGGCTGTCAGCAGAGCCTCCAGCACATGGGGCCAGCAGCTGGGACCCTGGGCGGTAGGTTTGGATTTCCTGCACCCCTAGTTTCCCCACCAGCATCCACATTGTAAAATGGAGCAGAAGTGAAAGCATTACCCAAGCTCAAGTCTATAGCCCCAGTTAGACCAGGCACCTGGGTTGAAAGCACCACTGCAGGTGGGTAAGAAGCAATGTTCCCTCTATTTTTTTTCCATCCATGTGCGGGATAAATTTTGTTATGTGCACTGAAGCATGTGCAGATGTGTGCCACCAACAGAAACACATGCTATGGGCAGCTGTGGATGCTCTGCCAGTGAGCTGGGCAGCACCTGAATCTCTGCTGGGTGGCCGCCCGAGTGCTCAGCTTACAGAGAACACTGGTGAAAAGGTCTGGTGTGTGGCAAGGAGGTAGGTAAGCAGCAACACGTGAGTATCTAGGCTAACTTTGCAGTGAAGACAAACCCTAACTCTGTACCCCTCTATCTACCTCGTTAGGCAGATAGAGCCAAAGGTAGACTGTGATACTAGCTGGTGAAAGAGGCCGTTTGCAAGGGCACAAGTAGGAAAATGTCTTAGAAATGGTGCTGGAAGATTAGACAAGGCTTTCTGCCTCTGAAGCAGTCAGGAAAAAGAAAAAACCCAGAATATATTTGATGATGGCCCCTATTAAAAACAAGGTCTTTCAGAGACCAAAGCAAAGCTACTGGGGTGGTGAGTTGCTTGTGGACAGGGCATTTTCACTGTCGGAGTCATTTCATTCCAATTTCAAAGCTGCTAGGGGATTATCGTGGTAGGTTGGCAGACCTTATTAGCTCGAACAGCTCTGCTCACTTCTTTAATTTAACCGTCTGACCCCTCTATTCCATTTAGTTAACATTTCTAAATGATATCTTCAGCTTTGGCAACACAAAAGAAAAAAATGAAAGATGCTTAAAAATAAAAAAAAAAATCTGGGAAATTCCAAAATCAAAATAACTTTGTTTAAAGAACCAGTTAAGGTCACTAAGCAACAGAAATGTCTTTACTCTCACATCACTTAGAAAAACTGAAGTTCTGAAAAACAAGGAAAGGAAAAGTTAAGGACACCACGAATCCAACATGGCTTAAATGATAAATAGAAACATGTTATTCCAGCTTAGAATTGCATATGCATACATATGTGTATACAACAACCTTCTCTCTGATTGACCCAAAATAAAAACCATTCCTTCATCAGCAATCTCAAAATGCAACATTTTGTATGTACATATTAACACCATATTAACTTCAAATACACGCTCATATAAAATATATCCACAATTTTACTGTAAAGTTATATCGTACATCTTCAAAGAAACAGCAATTAAGTCAGCCAAAAACATCTATTGTCAATTTACAAACACACATATGATCAAACTTTCCTCCTAACAGAAAAACCCAGCGAGGTCCCTAAAGTTGGCTAAACGCTCAGGCCAAAGGTGACAAGAGTATGTTATCTTTTATTTCCAATTCAAAGGTATTCCTAGAAAGAAAACAGTTACAGAAATCAAGATAGGAAAGATTCATAATGGGGATGAAAGTTTGTTGTGCTATGATGAAATTACTTTGTTTTTTATCAGAATAACATGTTATTTATTATTCTTACTTATGTTGCATTGTGGTAGGTCCCCGGGTCCCTCAGTCTGGATCAGGGACTCACTGTGCTAGGCACTGTGAAAACACAGAACTAAGAAAAGATGGACACTATTACGTGGGCAACTGAAGATTCCCAATGCCCTTAGATTTTAATTTTCTTGCTCTTACACTTGGCAACCTTGATTGTTTCTTTAAATATTTTTCATTGTTTCTGAAATACATGTAGAACAGATCTTGGAACCCTTTACTCCTAGGAATAATACTTTTTCACACAAGCAAACCCACTGACTTCTATGGAACTACTCAAATCCAAAACGGCTTGTAAGACCACATGGCTGGTGCTTTTGTAAAAAAAACCCTCTTGGATCTTTGGGGCTAATAGGTGGGATATAAATGTAACGTATATATGAGAGTAGACATTTGAGGAAATCAAGAGGCGGCAATTTTACATTGATCAAAGGAAATACTTTTTCATGCAACCTACAATTAGCCAGTGGAACTCATTGCCACATATCACCACTGAGGCCAACAGTTAAGTAGGATTCGAAAAAAAGGATTGGACCTGTGTATAGATAACAAGACTATCCAGAATTATAATAGTAAATATCAGAAAGATAAATAAGAGCTTTGCAAAAGATATAGGCCCCCTCTAACTCTTAGGGGATGGAAGAAACATTTCCTTAGGGGGGCAAATATCCCACAACTGGTTCTGGGCCACTGTCACAGACAAGACACTATACTTGATGGATCCCTGTATGGCAATTGCTAGGTTCTTATTGAAAGCCTGGAAATCATCAACTTAAAAATCATACCTATCTACGAATGGTTCACCCTCCATCAAGCCAAGGACTACAATGGCTGTAACTAATAGAGGAAAAACAGCCTCTGCGTCTCACTCTTTCCTCTCCGAGCATAGGCACCTTCCTCTTTTTTTTGTGGGAGGGGCTTTTGCAAAAACATAGAGAGGAAAATATGTGTTTGGATAAGAAAATGTGGTTGTAAAAGCACAACCAGTAGCCATGTGACTGGGGAGAAACTATAGCACCCAAAGGACTATTAATTCCTTGAGGGGGCCCCTTTCAGGGTCCCAATCATGATTATTATGAAACTTTGATATTACTGTAGCATCAAAAGGCCTGTCAAGACGGAGGCCCAGGGTGTCATGCTCTAGAGACACACCATCCCTGCAGCAGAGAGCCCCCCCCCCCCCTTCCTACAGCCTGCTTTGGCCAAAGGAAGGGAGCGGTCTGCGGGGGGCTAATGGAATTTTAATTCGGGTTAATGCAAACACTGGGGTATTAGCAGACAAGTCCAACAAAGAATAGATGTTTACTATGGGCCTAACAGCAGTGTAGCTTAATGTAAAGATATAAAGTTCTTTTAGTGTACGTTGCTACCCTCGCTCTGGCATGCAACCCGTTAACTCACTGCAGACACTAAACATAAAAGAATTAGCAAAAATACTTCATGGAAAGGAAAATACAAAATAAGCATTAGACCCATGGTATCCAACGCATGTGGCTATTTGTCCAGTTGAGTGTGGCTAGTTGGCTCACAAAATTATCTACATTTTCAGAACAATGTGGCTAGTTTGCCACAGCAGTAGCCACTATAGTGGCTTCAGAACAGGTTGGACACCACAGCTAAGGCTGGCTACAACCAATTTTCTTCACTTACTGTGCTTCCTCTGCCCTGCCTTCCCACTGCACCTCATTTCCTTCAAAATGACTCCATGCCAAGATTCACAACTGTCAGTTACTAGGCCAACCTAGGCAAATGCCATTTGGTCTTGCCACTCAGTTATGAGTTTATAATTCTGGGTCTCAAGCTAAAGTGTTGCTGGAGGTCCTGCCACTGCCCACGGAAGCCTTTTCTTGATGGCCTGGATCTATCTCCCAGGCCCCTGCTCTGCTAATGGAGATTCTCCTTCATTTCACCATGCTTTTGGATAGAGGATTGAAGACAGGGCGTATGAAATCCACCCTAAGCGGCCTCAGCCTGCAAAATGGTGACTGCATAAGGTGGTGGACTTATTACCTAGCCGGGCACTTTATGACACCTTCCAGCGGAGGCTCCTCGGCCACACACGAGCTGTGAGACCCCTCCTTCCCCAGGCTGGACTCGGAAAGCTGGAACGCGTTCTAACTGCAGAACTGCCACCGAGAGGCAGCTTTCCAACCAGCTGGAGCAAGCCACCCCCGTTCCCACGGGCGCCTCAGCACCATGCCCCCGTCTCCAAGTTTGGCTTTCCCGAGTCCAGCCCCCGCCCCCTTGCGGGGCTCGCTCGTGGTCTGCGCTTGTAGCCCATGCCCGCAGCGGCCGGTTCCGACCCGCCAGGCCCGTCCCCCGGGGCGGCTTCGCAAACCAGCCACGCACCCGCGGGCAGGCCCACGTGGGCGAGCCGGGCGGCCGGCAGATGGGGCTGTCGGCCCGGGCAGAACACCTGGATGTCCCCGGAGGGAAACATGAGCGTGCACTTCCGACAGCATCCAGCCATGCCTCTAACTTTCTTCTCCCCCCCTCCTCGCCCGCTCGCCCTTCCTGTGCGAAGTGGGATCTGGCTGCCATTGACACCCGCGCCGGAGCGCGCTTGGCTGCAGGCGGAGCGGCGGCGGAGCGGAGCCAAGCCCGGGGGGCGCCGTCCCTGACCTGCCCGCTGGACTCGCCGCGCCCCCGGGGGAGAGGAAAGCCGGCCGCGGGGGGCGCTCCCATGGACGGGCAGCGGAGGAGCCCCCGGCCCGGCTGCCCCGCTTGGCGCCGGCGGTGAAGCGAGGTAAGACTGGCGGAGCCCGGAGCGCACGGGGCTGCGGCCGCGGCAGCTCCCCGGGGAGGCGAGGCCCGAGCGTGCCCTGGGTCTCCGGGCCGGGCTGGCGGAGGAGGCGGCGGCCGGGCGGGGAGGGAGGACCGCTGCTCTGGCTCCGGCGGCGCCCCTGCCTCCCTCCCTCCGCGGCTCGGCTCCGGCGCCCGCGGGGAGGCGAGCGCCCCAGGCTGGAAGTGACTCCACCCCGGGGGTTGCGCTCCCAGGCCCGCGGGGGTTCCCAAGCTGCGGTGGCCGGCGCTGCTGCCAACTTTCCAGGCGCCCTGGCGCTGCACTTCTGTGCGTGCTTCTCCCCCGGCCCCGGCCTAACCCGGCATCTGCCCGTGCCTGGCTCCTGGGGAGCGGAGCCTTCCAGCTCGCCAGCAGGACAAGCCCTGCAGCTGATCGGCTCTCTGCCGCCTGCTGCAGTGGCCAAGCCAGCGCCAGCGCAGAGAGACTCTAACCCACCCCCTGCGGGACCCCCAGGCAGAACTTTGCACTCTACGGTCAGGTCTGCGGAGCCCCGGCCTGGCAGCCCAGGCTGCCTTGTCTGCTGCTCGGCTCGGGCTGGAGCAGATTTTGCAGCGGCACACCTGATTTGGGAGCAGCTCTGGTGGAAATGCTGGGCCATAAAAGGCAGCCGGAGCACTGAGGCCTTTGCGTGGCGAGTCCACGGCCCCCTGCACCAGGCAGCCTGAAGGAGACACCGTATATTATTCCCCTTCCGCGAGGAATAGACTTTTCAAGGGCTTTCCATCTGCTTGCAATACATCTTGGCTGACGTCGGGGACCTGTCGGAGCCTTTCATTGACGTCAGAGCAGGGGAACTGCTGGGGTGTCTGTTTGCTCCCTGCTGCCTGGGCAGAAGCCCCTGAAACTCCATCAAGCCCTTCTTTGCAAAAGGCTGCAGCCCTAGCTGCCCCCTTTGTAGCAGTTCCCCCTTTGTAGCCAAGCAACCTGCCCACCACATGGCCTCTTCTGACTGCTCAGAATGGTGCCATGTACTCAGCCTGAATTGGAGAGGGGTCTCTGGCTAGGGGAGTGTCCCAGAAGCCTGGGGCAGGATGGCTTGGGCTCCTAGGGTCATGGTGTATGATCACGTAGGGGCCCCCAAAGGTGCAGGGCCTCTCAGAGGGCTGATCCAATTGCTCCGGCTTAGAGTCAGCTGCAAAGACCCTTCAGCGCCCGGCAGCCGCTTCCTGTTGCACATCTGTGTCTTTAGCGCGACCTGTAAAAGTGCCACTTTGTGAGGAGCAAGGATACAGCTCTCCCCCTCACATCTGAACAGAACCATTGTTGTCGTGCTAGAACAATGCCTCCTTGCTGTTGTGATGGAGGGGGATTGTCTGGGAGTCGTGTTCGGCTCTTGGGTCGTGTGCTGATCTGTAGCAAGAAGGATTTTCATTCTCATTTATTGTTCGCAAGACATGCTGCACGTAGGGATAAAAACATTGTTCTCCCCATTTTACAGATGGGGAAGCAGAGGGACAGGAGCGGTTATGCCCAGGGTCTCACTGCAGAGATAAGTCTAACATCCAGTAGTTTTGCTTTCCTGCTCCTATCCACTGGACTTCTCTGGTTTATACCAATCAGAGTTCCTCCTCATTGGGCTGATGTGGTTAAGGCATGTCTGTGTCTCAGCTGGGGTAGTGGAGGAAAGAGGGGAGGTAGCCAGCTTCAGTCCCACCACCTTTGACTGCCCTAACCTGATGGTCTGGGTCTCCATTTTGCAGCTGGGTGACCTGGAGGTGACCTTTCAGTGTGAGCGCAAGGGAGACTCAAATGCAAACCTGCAGGATTGTAGTCCTGCCTTAACCACTCAGTCATTGCACCAAAGGCTGATGAAAATGCAGCCTGAGCTATGTTGGGGGATGGGTTAGAAAAGGAAACTAAGCAGCCAGTAAAAATGGGGAAAAGGGCCTGTGTTATGGTAGGTTCTCTCCTACCCATTGAATCTCCCACTGACAGAAGGATGACCCAACTACACTGAGACAGGGGCTTTAAAAATAGCAGCTGCATGATATGATGACAACAACTGAATGTTTCTCTACTACTGCCTTTTGTCTAGGAGGCCCGCAAATTGCTTTGCAGGTTGCACTGGGATCACTTCAGCAACCATTGAAATGCAGCTTCCTCTGGGGTGGGACATGAGTTGTTCACAACAGAAAATGAAGAATCCAACACCCACTTGAAGCTACATGGGGAAATTTAAAGAAGTAGAATATAGCGAAATTAGGAATTTAGTTACAGGACTATTACGGGTACTAGCCTTGTCTCATGAAGAGACCACCCTTGCTGGGGACCGGTGTCCAGTATCTCACCCCTAAGATGTATTGTTAGAAATACACACAGTTCTCCCCTTTAGAATCCACAGCCTCAGGAAATAGTTTCTGGGTTCATATAGGCAGGTCAGCTACTCTCAAATGTGTAACACAGAAACAGCCATACTGGTTCAGACCAAAGGTCCATCTAGCCCAGTGTCCTATCTTCCAGCAGTGGCCAATGCCAGGTGCCCCCAGAGGGAATGAACAGAACAGGTAATCATCAAATGATCCCTCTCTTGTCATCCATTTCCAGCCTCTGACAAACAGAAGCTAGGGACACCATTCCTACCCATCCTGGCCATTGATGGAATTATCCTCCATGAATGTATCTAGCTCTTTTTTGAACCCTGGTGAAGTCCTGGACTTCACATCCTCTGGCAAGGAGTTCCACAAGTTGACTGTGCTTGTGTGAAGAAATAATTCCTTTGTTTTAAACCTGCTGTCTATTAATTTTTAAGAGGCCCCGTTATCACACACAAACCTGGCACTCAGGCAAATGGGTTACCTCTCCCAAAAGTCTGCACCGCCCATTGTGTCTAAACCACAGATTGAGTAACTGTGCTTCTCCACAGATTGAGTAACTGGGTCCATTTCTGTTTTGATTTCTCCAACAAACTGGTGCCAGAGCCCAAGTGGGGGAAGCCCCAGGCTGGAAGAAAGCAGTCTAGAGCAGGGGTGGGCAAAAGGGCCTCTGCGGGCCGGATTTGGCTCGCCAAGCGGATGGATCCGGCCCACAGAGGCCCTGCTGTTCCCAAGCCTTAATTGGCCTGAGGGCGGGGGAGTGCGCGAAGCCTCCTCCCGCCCTGCCAGGAGCACATGGTGCTTTGAAGCGCTGCTCGCAGGGCGGGGGGGAGAGCGGAGGAGGCTTCCTGCACTCCCCCACCTCCAGGCCCTGATTGGCCAGGAGATGGGGGAGCATGCCGAGCCTCTTCCAGGGTATGGGTGCCTAGTGGGAAGGGGGGGCAAAGGGGCTCCCCCAACCCCAGACCAATCTTGGTCTGGGGGTGGGGCAGCCCCACCTCTTCCTGTTTAGGCCCCGCCCCTTCCGGGGTGGCCCAGGGCTACTTCAAAATTTTTGCAAAACCAATCTTTTTCCTGCATTAAACCTTGTTCTGAGTTGTAAATATTAGGTTCAGATCTGGGGAGATTCAGAGCTGGGTTTCAGTTCCTCTCCAGACAGGGCTCAGCCATGAAGTTTGGATCCAGACCCAAACTTCTCCAAAATCAGGCCTGTTTAGATTCAGGCTTTACCTTCAGGACCATCCCTAGTGAAATTACATCTTTGTAACCACTTAGTGTTTGGCTGTTAAAGACAAGGGAAGGTGAGCTGTAAATCCTTCTCGTTCACTGGTCAGTGGAAACACCCAAACCTTTGGGATGCTAGAGGGTTCGTTTACTTTAACTGGTGGAAACAGGCTTCAGCTTCACATATGTCAACTCTTCAAAGCCCTGTGACGCTGTGCCCTATGCGACATGCCAAGAACCAACCTCCAGACCCCAAGAGTTTCAGTTAACCAGGGTTTTATTCTCATGGGTTGGCTCACTCTTATCGCTTTCCCCTGTTCCATCATAAGCCACCTTTAAAACTTTTGTCAGTTGCAGCCATACCTGCAGGAGCAGACCCATCTGTGGGTTTCCTGGTGCTGCGGGTGCTGCATGCCCAGCTTGTGCATTCACAGACCAATGTGCAGCAGCGACCTGGTCTGTTATCAGAACAGCTGACGGGCTGGTTTGGAAAAGGAGTGGGGAGGAGGGGGAGGGGAGGCAGGTTAGATGGGGAAAAAAAGGCAAAAAAAAATTGTTCTTCTCAAACTTTTACATCTGTAATGTACCATCATCTTTCAGACCCTCACCTGCTGGGCTTGATTCACCTCTCACTCTAGCTCAGTCTATACCAGCTCTGTTCCGAACCAGGACCGCACATCTGTGTTAAAGGTTTGCACTGAACGCAGCTGTGCTGACATTGCTCTGTTTGTGCAAAACATTCCCCTCCCCCCAGTAGTCAGGGCCTTGCCAGGGTTTGTACAGCTATTGCCCAGTAACTCCATTGGAGTTGCTCCTGATTTATACCAGAATAAGTGACTGCAGAATCAGGCCCGGTGATTTCAGGTAGGTCCTGCTGCCACGTTAAGCCTATAGCCGCACATCACTCTATCCACCATACAGTTACAGCTGGGAAACACAGACTGCATGACTTCATTTCAGCTGACATCATCTCATTCATATCAGCAGCTGACATCCAGCTCCCCAGTGCCCTGCACCTTGGGTTGTCATTTACCCGGCATGTGAAAACACTGCCATGTTGGAATGGTGCAGTCCCACCTAGGGATGTTAGATAGCAGGTAATTGAATAGCCGAGTAACTGCATGAATTTTTAGCAGTTACTTGACTATTCTATAGTCCCGCCCCAGGGCAGGGCCAGGAGCCAGTGCAATCCAGCCCCACTCCTGGGGAGCCCCTTGCCACCCCACATTGCTGCCTCTGTATCAGAGGCAGCAGCGCGGGGTGCCAACCGGGAGCCCCTCTGAAATGAGAGCCACTTCAAAACCAGCTCCCCTTGCAGACCATCTGCCTGCCATCCTGCGCTGCTACCTCTGATACAGAGGCAGCAAAGGGGGGGATGCGAATAGTTGAGAAGATTAACCAATACGTCTAGGCTTATTGGTTAATCATATACTTTACTACTCCTTTACAATCCTAGTCCCACCCCCGCTTTCCATTCAGGTAAGCGACAACACCACCTATGGGCCACAGAAGCAGAGAGAGAGAGACAGTTTATGTTTCCCTAATGCAGATAAGGGCAATGCTGAGGGATGCCCTTAAATTGCACCCCTGCGGTAATGGTCCCAAGAGGGATTTCTGGGGCAGGTGTGGACTAGCTAAAAGTCAGGTCCACCTTGGCCATCCTGCTTCCTTTCCCTTCTTCTCCAGCCCACACATGGCCTGCAACTCTCCTCATTCTTGGGGCTAGCTCTGTTCCCAGCATAAGAACACATGCACTATGGATCCTCCCCCAGGGAAACAATGGCACTTGCTCTGTGGCCCCTGCGTGTCAGCCGTGGTCAGTAGAGCCCGAGGTGTAAGGTAGAAATCCAGCACAGCCAGGTGGAGTAAAGATAGCCAAAGTGTAGACTAGGAGTCGAATGCAGCCTGCATGACCATCACATGTAGTGTGGGAGTGGCCCATGGATGCTACAGATTCCGCAGGCCCTTGGCCATCTTGATTTGAAGCAGGATGGAGCATGGCCTGCTAGGACTGGTCTCCCAGGCTAGGCCACCCTCAGATAGAATGGCCCCGTTCTAGGCCATCCTGATGTTGGCAGGGCAGCTCTTGACGTCACCAAGTTTGGATGTCCTCGTTTGAGAGCTGAGGGGATGATAGGCTCGGCTCGCAGATTAGCTGTGTGAGTCATTTTTGTCTTTCCGTGACAACGCTTTGCCTTTAAGTGTACACGCATAGGTGGGGGACACAACAGCCCGACGAGAGCGGGAGTGTGAGACTTCTCGTCAGAAGAACGAGTCGGGTTTTATTATCCCTGGGAGACGAGCAGAGAAAATCTATACGGAAGGCATGAAATAGCAATAAAAATGGACTTTTTGCCAAAGCAAAATTAATTGAGTGAATCTCTCTCCTCAAGCCTGAGCTCTGAGAAGCTTAGGAGGTGGATATGAACAGCGCTGGCCCCTTCCAGGCTGTGATCCCCAGAGGATGGGAGGCAAAGCCCTCCCTCTGCTCCTGAGCACTGGATAATTAAACAAGATCTGACCAGTCTACAGGAGCAAAGGGACTCTTGCCGTGGACCTTCGCATCAGTGACGGATCCCCACAAGGTCCAGTGTCAGCTGGAAGGTCTCCAGAGCAGGGACTCTATTTATCTGTGTCTGTTTGGAGTAGGGATGTGAACAAGTAGTTGACTAGTGGTTCCCCCTCCCCTTTGCTGCCTCTATCAGAAAGAGGCAGCAAGGCTGGGGGGAGGAGAAGAGGAACGGGTGGTTCAAAGCTGCAGTGTTGCGTGGATCCCGGGTCAGCTGGGGACTCAGAGTCCCCAGCTGACCCTGGGCTCCATGTGGCCCTGCCACTTTGAAACACTGCAGGCAGCCTGGGGCCAGCGGGAGACTGCTTGAATCCCCTGCAGCACTTTTGCCTTTGAAGTGTCGCAGCCGCCCCCAGGACTGTTGCTACACTTCAGAGGTGGGGGCGCCCTTATTGACTAATCAAATAGTCGATGCAAATAGCATCGACTATTCGCTTAACCAATTCATCTAAATTTAACATCCCTAGTTCAGAGTCCAGCACCGCGAGCCTTGGTCCCGACTGGGTCTTTTGGGTGCTCCTGTAACATAAATAATGTATTTTATACCAGTAATACAGACTTGGGTGGGTCTCTGCCCCAACCTCTCATCTCTTCACAATTGCAGAAAGTCAGTGTAATCACCCAAAAAATCGCCCATGTTAATTTTGGGGGAAGCAGCCATGATGTGTTATGCTCCCTTCAGCTGAACTTGGCCCGCGACAGAGTATTTCACTGTCCTGTCCTTTTGCGAGTCCTGATCTTTATGGGATGAATTCTTGTTCCTCCCAACTAGTTTTCTTTCCATGTCTCTATTTACTCTCCACGCCCATTGAGGGCTCTGACCTTCCTGCACTCTTCCTGTGCAAAACCTGCATGGTGGCATAGCCATACCAGGGTCTCAACCTCTGATGCAACATTTGAGGGGAGGCGGGTCTAGCCACGCTCTGCTGTTGTTTTTCAGTGGGAGAACGGAGGGAGGAGCCGTGGCGCGAGACCAGTGAGGTGACAGAAGGACTCTTCTCAGCAGCTGGTGCAAAAAGGACGAAGCTGCATAAACCTCCTGGGCGCACCAGAGACGTGGAGATTAAATAGCAGGAGAGCTGGGAGGCAGAAGCAGCTTCCAGGCAGGAGAAGGCAGGAGGTGGGGGGGAAGGACAATTTGAACATGAATCTCCTCCCCCTCTATGTCTACCCTCCAATTCTGAGGTCCCAGATTCAAAACCATCAAAATATAGCCCTTTTCAATCCCTTATCTCGCGGCAGCAGAAACAATTGGCCTGTGAAGAAGGGGGAAACAGTCTGTTTGACTGACAAACAAAAACACATTTCTGCACAAAAGGAGGAGGAGGAGGCAGCTGTCTGGCTGCCGCTTCTGCTTTTTTCATTCCCCTCCCTCCCCTGTCCCCGCGCTGGCTGGCGGTGTTGAAGCCGAGACGTTGCTCCTGCCAGCAAGACACCCGATGTTCTGACTGGCTGAGTTCAATGTCAGCCGCGCGGCAGCAAATGTCATTGTCAGCCCTGCTGTTTCCAGCCACGGCGGCGCTGACGCAAGCCGCTCGTGTCACAGCGGCGAAGGGCCCTGTGGGACGTGGAGGGAAATCTGGCAGCCCCTGGTGACCGTCTCCGATGCCCAGGGCAGAGGAGGGGCCACAAGCAACGGTGGCGAGGAAGTGGGCCCATCTGGTAGCAGAGCGAGAACTCAATCTAGAGAGAGAGACCAGAGATGGGGCTTTGTGAGGTGCTGAACTGGCTTCCCAGAGGGGAAATTCAGCCAGATTGCCAATCATCTGCTGAGATCTCAAAGCATGAGTAGCCTTGTCCAATGGTCACAGCATCAGGCTGTCAGGGTTCTGCTCTCTGCTTTTCCTGCTGACTCACGCTTTGACTGAGGATGACTAAATTAGCCGCACTGTGCCTCAGTTTCCTCATGTGGAAGCCAAGGATGGTGGGAGCTACTCACCATTGCAAGGCTGAGAGAGCCTGGGATTAAAGGCACCATTTGTAACAGACAGTGATTATTAGTTTATTATGCAAACACCATAGACACCACGTTGTTGCTGAGATTAATCCATTCGGGCATTCCTACTGCGAGAGACATCAGGAGAGCCCATTGGGTTTGGGATGCTCTTCGTCTCCCAGGCATGATTTCCCATCTTTCGAAGCTTTTCCATTGATTTTTTTTTTCTTTTGAAAGGAAAGGGAAAGAAGCTGATTTCCCCCCCCACCACCACCACCCTCCTGCATCTTATGTGAGCCTTGATTGGGTGTAGTATCACTTTCTTATCTGATTTGGCCTTTCCAGGGGGCACTGCCAGAAGAGGTGAAAAAGGAAACTGAAAGCACTAAGCATAATCCCCCGTCCCTACTTGCAAGAAGTGTAAGAGCAGTCCGAGATGGCTGTGAACAGCAATAAACACAACAAAAAGAATGCAAAAAGAGCCATTGAAGCCACAGTGAAATTCCTGGTTGCTTTTAGTCCAAAGCTGGTGTCTGTGGGAACTAAATGAGGACAATTACCTTTTTATTAGTGGACTACTCAGCTTTTCAAAAATTTGGTCTGTGGCACTACACTTCCAGTAGCAAAGCAGTCCCACGTTATAAAAAGGTAGTTTGGGATTCCAGATGAGTTAATAGCAGAGTTGGCCCTCAATTCATGAATGGCAAATTTCAACAATTCTTCTTGATGCCTTATGCCAGGGGTTCCCAAACTTTTTGACACGGGGACCAGTAAATCCATTCACAAGCTTTTGGAGGACTGGTAACATTCATTTGCATATTCATTAAGCAAATGATGAATATTCAGATAAGTTGTTTCTGGTCCTCCCAAAGCCCCCAGTGCCAGCATTAGCAAAGCTTTTGATACAGTCACCCTCAATATTCTTGCCAGCAAGTTAAGGGAATATGGATTGGATAAATGGACTGTAAGATGGATAGAAAGCTGGCTAGATCAGGGTTTCCCAAACTTTTTACTTTAGTTGGAACCTGGTTTTTTTTCAGTACTGTTTTTTGCAGCCCCAAAATATAAACGCATATAAAAAGAAGAATGAAAAATGAATACATTTTCAGTGTTTCACCTGGCTGCATCCTCTGCCCAGCCTGGGCCAGGGCTTGGGGGACCCGGTGCCACATGGGCACTCCAGAAGGCGGGAGCAGGAGCAGATTGAGGGTAGGGTGTCTGGCTACGAGGGAGGGTGCAAGGAGGGGTAGGGTTGCCAGGTGTCCAGTTTTGTTCCAAACAGTCCGGTATTTGAGGGTTTTGTCCGGGAGACAAATTGAGAAATTACCGGACATAAAATGTCCGGTATTTTCTAATTAGGTAAGTTTTATTATAATTAGGTGCATCAGTCCTTAGCTGTGAACTGCCTGGCTGGTAGATGTGCTCACGCTGCTGCGTGAGTGTGTCTATCAGCCAGGCAGTCCTGCTTCCTGAGGAAGGTATTTGGGGGGGGGGGGGCGGCAAAATGGAATCCCCAGGGCCGGATCACTTGTGTGCCCGGGTCTGCATGTGCCCGGGTGAGTCCCGCTCCCCCCCCCCCCCCCCCCCCGATCTCCCCAGTCCAGCTGCCCCTGTCCAGCCCTGCTTCCGGAGGCCGGTTCCCCACCAACTTCCCCGGTCAGCCCCGCTCCCCGACAACCCCGACCAGCCCCGCTGCCCCTGTCCAGCCCTGCTTCCGGCAGCTGGTTCTCCTGTCCTCCTCCTCCTGATCTCCCCTGGCCAGCCCCCCGGCCGGCCCTGGTTCCACCGCCTGCCCTCCCTGATCTCCGCCGGACAGCCCCGCTGCCCCCAACCCTGTTTCCGCTGCCCACCCTCCTGCCTTGATCTCTGCAGGACAGCCCCGCTGCCCCAACCCTGCTTCCGCTGGCCGCCCACCCGCCCCTTCCCCCCGCATCTCTGCGGTACAGCCCTGCTTCCTGGCGGCGGTTTCCCCCACACACCTCCTCCCAGCCCGCCCCGCTCTGCTCCCCTCCCAGCAGCCACGCTGAGGCCCGGTATTTTTTTCCCGTGGCCCGGCCCATAGTTTGGGAAACGCTGCCTTATGCCAAGTCCTTACTATGCGTAGTCATAAAAAGTTGGTACAAACAGAAATATTTGGACCAGTTTTCATGCAAACGCATTTCACAAGGCTTTATTGGGATCACCAGTTCTGAGATTTAGGTCTAGTCTACACCATTGTGGGCCGTCGATCGTAAGTTATGCAACTTCAGCAACATGAGTAACGTAGCTGAAGTTGATGTAGTTAAATCGACTCACTGCGGTAACTCCATGTCAACTCCATGTACGCTTCTTGCTCTGGTGGAGTACCGGAGTCGATGGGAGAGTGCTCGGCGGTCGATTTATCGCATCACTAGACACGATAAATCAAACCCCGCTGGATCGATCGCTGCTTGTCAGTCTGGCCAGTAGAGAAGACATGTCCTTAGGAATTACAGGACTAAAACCATAATGCCTTCATCTGCTGTAGACAACTTCTTGACCCAATAAGCATGTATGCTGAAGCAGCTTCAAAAGAGCAGAACACCAGGAAATTAAAGAAGGGGAATTACCCCTTTTGCAAGTGGAAAAGAATGGCTGGCAAGCAGCCCAAACTAACAACTATACTGTTCACATCAGTGTCATACATCATAACCCACCCTGAGGGGCGTTGCTGCTGGAGGAACAAAAGATCGTGAACCAAACCAGAAAATGCTTGCTCTCTCTTTAGGATGTTCAAAATGGTGCTCATGCACTCACTGAAGTAGCATCTGCCCCTCCACTCACTGATGGTGACAAAACAGCAGAAGTAGAAAAGGCAGGACTCAAGTGGCAGACCTGCCTCCCTCACCAGAGAGGTCTCAGCCAGAGGAATTGTTTGGCTACCAGGAAGTGTCTGTGTGATCACAAACCCTCTGAGATTCAGACATGGTGCAGTAGTTCCTGATGGAGGTCTGACAGACTGGATTCCACTCTGGACAAGTCTGTGTGGCCTTTCTGTAAGTTTGTGGTGGGTGGTTTTGGTTGACTATTTATTTATTTGCGCTTGATTTTTGACAAGCAAGGGAAGCTGCACCTTGTCATTTGACTCAGGGTACAATGTTTGTGTCACTTGGGCCAGGAAATCAAACCAGCCCCTGTCAGCCCAGCACTCCTGTGTTTTCATACTTGATTACAGCAGTCACCTGCCCAGACAGCATTACACAGGATCCTCCCTGAACCAGCACGCTTTGCCCAGTGGAAGGAAAGTGAACCACTAGCAAAGGGCTTTGCAAAATCAGGTAGCCAACTGCAGAATTTCCATCCTCAGCACTGCAGTGCCACCCACAGAGAATGGGTATCCAAGCATTCAGTGCTCCATCTTGAGCCAAGGGACCTTTACCTAGATCCAGTTGGAGCATTGCATGCTGGAACATGTAGTTTGCAAGGGCTAGACCTCCATGTTAAATGCTAGTACAGGCCTGGGCCTTGTTGGGCTGCACTATGGTCACTTCCTCCCATCTTGACTGCTCTCTGTTCACTACTGCCAGGGAAACAGGCCACCAGCTATATTATTGGTGGTAGTTATCGAAGCCATATGAAAAATGGGCACCACTCGACCTGTCAGCCTTTGTGAGGCTCAGTGATGCTCATTTCCGTCGCTGGGGAGGTTCATAGTGACCTTTAAAAGACGGTTCATCCTTTTCAGGATGGGCCAGCCCTGTCACCTTAGGCTGCTGTTCTGCAAACCACCGCTCAAAGCGAGGCTGTTCCAGCTCTTTGGCCTAAAGCCGGGAACCCACTTGGGCGCTTTCTTCTGTGCTGCTTGGCTGGAAGAAGAGGCTAAAAAGAAAGGGAGACATGAGGGAATGAAAGGCCCATTATAGTGATTCTAGCAGTGATGAAAGAAACGGAGAGAGATGGGAGGCAGCTGCACAAATTAACTGATCCACTTGGCTGGTGACGGACAGATGCTGTTTCTCCGATCAGCCTAGCGACACACTTGTGCCAGTCAGCTGTTCCATCCGACTTGCTTTGGCCTGGCTGTTGTGACTGTGCCCCTCACACCAGAGTGCAGATCCCTTCCTGGAAACACACCCCTCAGAGCTACCTTCTCCTTTTGCCCTTCTCTCTATATCAGGGGCATGACCCAGGACTGGCTGGTGGAATGTCAGGGGATGGGTCTCCTTGTTGCAGGGGGATCAGGTGAGCAGCGGGGGAGCGGGGGCGAAGGCAGCTACCTGCCTGGCCTGGCACCACAGACTGCGCTGTGCCCCAGAAGCGGCCGGCAACAGGCCTGGCTCCTAGGTCTGTGTGTGTGTGTGTGTGCCGGGGGGGAGAGCGCACAGGGCTCCATGCACTGCCCCTTCCCGAGCACTAGCTCCGCACTCCCTGTGAGTGCTGGGAACCTGCTGCTGGCGACTTCTGGGTGCAGCCTGGTCTGCGGTGCCAGGAGAGGCAGGAAGCTGCCTTAGCATCCCTGCTGTACTGCTGACTCGGAGTTGCTCAAGGTCTGCCCCTCCTGCTCCAGCCCTGGCCCCTCCCCAAGCCAGAACTCCCTCCTACACCCCAAAGCTCTCATCTTCTGCTCTATCTTGGAGCCTGCACTCTAGTCAAATTATGTTGGGTCGTGGGCATCAACAATTTTCTTCAGCTGGGTCATGAGGAAAAAGAAGTTAGAAAAGCGCTGCTCTACACACCCTCAGCCTTCCCCAACCTGCCAGTAGCTCTGCATCCACATGGTGTCCTCTGCAGCCATGCACCTGGCCCGTTCGCCCTGATTCGCTCTTGTGCCCTGGGCTCCCCTGCGTGCCCTGGGCTCCACCTCTCAGCTGGCCCCCAAATGCAGGCTCCCGTCCCAACTTTCTTCCTTCCTCAGCTGTCTCCTTGAAAGGGCCGCCTTATCCTCCCATCTCCATCTGCCTTGACCCCGCCCCTCTCCCAGCCTGTCCCCTGTTTCAGACTTACCTCCCCGTCAGCGCTAAACCATTCCCCTTGGGGATTCATCAGCTCAGCCTCGCTCGCCTCACAGGGTGAAGGCAGCACAAAAACCACCATATAATAAAATTAAGCTAAACCCCGAGGCTACGTCTACACTGCAGGCTTTTTGCGCAAGAACGGCCGTTCCTATGCAAAATCTTGCGGCGCATCTACACTGCACTCATGTTCTTGCACAAGTAAATTTACTGTAAAGCATCAGAAGAGAGGACTTCTTGCTCAAGAGTTATTCCTCTCCCCACGAGGAATAAGCCCTCTTGTGCAAGAGCTCTTGCACAAGAAGGCAGTGTGGACAGGCAACAGGGGTTTCTTGCGCAAGAAATCCCTATGGCTAAAATGGCCATCAGCTTTTTTGCGCAAGAGAGCATCCACACTGCCATGGACGCTCTTGTGCAAAAGCACGTGGCACTGTGGATGTGCTCTTGCGCACGAACTCTTGCGCAAAACAGTTCTTGCACAAGAAGCCTGCAGTGTAGACATAGCCTTAGAGTTTGACTGAGCTAAAAGCGCTAGTCGCAGGCTTAGCTGCCTGTCTCTGACGGCTCAGCTCTTCCCAGCTACAGACACAGTAAAACAGGCCAGAAGGCTGCTCTCTCCACTTGCAAAGCTGGGGCTTTGACTCGGCCTGGGACGTGGAAAGTACAGAGCTGTGCTGGGATCTGACCGAGTCTCATTCGTCTACCAGACCACCATGCCCCCCTCACCAGAGGAGCTGAGCACCTCGTAGTTAGTTCTTTAATGCCCATCTCCTCACGTGCCTTGTGAGATAGGGCAGTGCTATTCTCCCCATTGGACAGGTGAGGAACTGGGGGGGCTAAAGTCCAACTACTCAGAAATATTGAGGGGTCTTACTTTCATTGAAGTCAATTGGAGTTTGGTGCCTAAATAACTTTGAGGATCTAGGCCTAAGTGACTTGCCCAAGGTCACATAGGGAGTCTGTGGCAGAGTGGGAAATCGGGAAACCTCTCAGCTGTGTTCAAGTCCCAGGCTATAGCTTTACCCACTTGATCCTGTCACAGGTCAGGGCAACTGCACCAGTACTCCCCCTCCATGGTCCAGCAATGGCACTCACCTTAGGCTCCTGGCTCATAAGCTGTCCCCTCTCTTGCGTGGAGATCTGGGTTTCTCTCTGTGTCCTGACAGATTTTTCCAGGCTGCGCTGCACTGCCTATATTGAGGTCCCCAGCGAGCTGGACAGCTTGCTTGGCTTTCTTCCCCAGAGGCTATACACTCTAATTGCCCACAGTTAGAGGCTACCATGAGTACTCTCTAAGCAAGCACACATGGTCAGGTGAAAACATTGCAGAGAAAACATATTAAAACCAATAAACAAACCTGCAGACATGCTAATGAGCTTGCTATGGATCATCCTGACTCTCTACCGGGGGTTCTGACAGGTGGTCAGTCCTTCAAATCTCACCCAGGGGTTTTTCTGTGGTTACGAGTTCATAACCCCTTTTGCTCAGAATCACCCCCACCCCATGAAGTGAGAGTCACTGCTTTATACAGCTTGGCCTTTGATCTTGGGACCCTGGGAACAGACGCTGGGTTAATTCAAAAGGTTGGGTCTAGCGTTGAGAATTTGCATTCCTCTCCTCCCATGTATTTCCGAGGAACCCCACTCAGCAAAGAGTTCATTCTTGTCAGCGCCATTGTTTAAAAGACGCAGAACACTTCCCAGGGTTTACATTAGTCATGTCCCCCCCCGGCCCGAGATGTTGTATATAATCCCACAATAGTCATACATGTTTGCGCATGTAATACAGTGCCCTCCAAAAATGCTTAAACATAATTTGATAAGGGTTCACTTTAATTCAATAAGGTTTGTCCAGGATAGTGCAGGAAATCGCTGTATCTGTTACACCATCCTTCCGCTTTTTACCTTTTTCTCCTCTTACTCTGGCGTGTCCCGCACTGTATTTGGAGGCTACCCTGAGCTCCTGCACCTGCAGAAAGGGGTAGCCCGCTCTCAAGCAAAGCCAGGATGCTGTCAGATCACCCTGACCTCACACACCAGCCTTGCTTCCCCTGTCCATTGCAAGACTCAATCTTAAAACGCCCTCCTCATTTTTAAACCCTCTCTCTTCTGCAAACCACTGCTCAAACCACCGTGCCTCAGAGACCTCAGATTCTCTCTGCTTCCCTGCATTTGGCTCCTACATGCAGCCCTCTACTTTTGATGCAAGAGCATCTGTCACCTAGAACAGCCTTTCTGTATCTTGTTGCTTCATTACCTGGCCACTGGTTTACAAATAGTTTTCCTCTTGCTCATGCTGTGTAATTTATCTTTCTGTTAGTGTTAATTCTCGAAAGGGTTTGGGATTAGAGTTTGCATGAAAAATACTATACAGCTTGAAGCGGTAGTGTAGAGTCTTCTTTATAGGTGCCGGAACTATGAGGTGGGGCGGGGGGTATTGCAGCCCCTGACTTGACATGGTATCCGTTATATACTGGATTTACAGACTGGCTCACAGCATCCCCACTATAAAAATTGTTCCAGCACCATGAATGTTGTGGGATCAGTCTGTCTTGGTATCTGGGCACTGGTGTTGTGTAACAATTAACACACTTATCTGGTGTTGCTTGGGTCTTTAAAGAGGAACTTAGGGCAGGGACCTCAGGGGTGTGTGTGCAGAAGTCAGGGTTAAGGGGTAAGGAGGGGCTCTAGGCAACACTGTGTATGTAGGGGAGATGGCTGGGCGGGGCTTTAAAGATCCATACCAAGGTTGCTTGCTTTTCCCCCTTCCTGTAACTGTCAGCTCATCTGTCCCCTGCATTCCCCAGCCAGAGGGAGAAATGCAGCAAACTGTGCACTCTGCAGTGGGTTGGGTCCTTAAATCAATTAATTTTGGTTGTTCTTCATTGAAATCAGTGCTCTGGGGTGGGGCTGGGGATGAGGGATTCGAGATGCAGGCTACCCCAGGCAGAGAGGGGCTACCACAACCCCCTCTCTCCAGAGCAGCTTGGGGCCAGGTGAGACGCGCCTCTCGATGGGCATCCTGTAGCCTAGGCGGGGGAAGGCTTTGCCTTCCCAAACCACCAGACACGGCCTTGCTCACACTCTGCCCCCAGAACGCCTGCTGTAGGCATTCTGGGGGCAGAGCGTTGCTGCCCCCTGCACCTGCCCTCCCTGCACTCTGGAGCTGGTCCGTGCACCCTCCTCCCTCCCCCGGTGCTCTGGGGCTGCGCCACGCAGTGCACCCTCCTCCCTCTGCTCCCCCAGTGCTCCGGGGCTGGGGAGGCTGGGCTGTGCAACGCACCCTTCTCTCTCTCCCGGTGCTCCAGGGCTGAAGAGGCTGGGCTGCGTGGCGCGCCCTCCTTCCTCCCCCGGTGCTCTGGGGCTGGGTCGAGTATGTGCGTGCCCACTTACCTCGCCCTCCCCATGGTTGGGGGGGTGCACACGGCGTGCTGCCCAGCATCCCACTAGGGGGCAGGAAAGGGGTGGGGCCTCAGCAGAAGGGGTGGGGCTAGGAGCTTTCCCCCCCCAGCCCTACCTTCACCAATTGCCCACACGCCTCTCCATGGCCACTGCAGTTCCAGCAGGCACAGACGGGAGAGGGGTGCATGTCCCCCGTCTGGGGCAGGTCCAGGTTTGTGTGCCCCCTGTGCTCCCCAACCAGAGTGAGGAATGCAGCAAACTCTGCACTTGCCCATCACTTCCTGATGAAGGGGAACAGTCAGCAATGTTACTGCATGAATTGGGAGGGCTGGACTTCAGCTCCCTGTTGCCCTCCCTAAACGGTGCCTGGGGGGTGGAGAGGCTTGGGGCTGGGGCAGTCCTGGATGTGGGGGGCACCCTCAGCCTGCCCCTTTCACCTACCTGACGATTCTGTCTCTCTCCTGTATGATTTTATGGGAAGCAATCCCATTCCAGGCACATCCCATTGTGCTAGCACAACCAAACCCTGACCTTGCTTTAAGTTAGGATAAGAGGAAGCAGTATACCGAATTTGGTGGTCCTACCTCTTACTCTTTAAGAGGATTTCTTGAACGGACAGACATACAGATGCACAGACAAACTCACTCAAAAATATAATAGATGACTTTGAGTTCCCATGATTGTATTCATTATTCGGATAATTTCTGCAGTTAATTCATGGTGTTCACAGTTTTGTGAGTTCGTTGTGAATATGCAAGCACAGAAATTAGAGGTTTGAATCGGCCTTTTATGTCACATGACATGTTTGTTTCCTAATTGGATGAGTTTAACTCTTAGTCAAGTTTCTGGCGTAAGTACTTGCAAATAAGAATTTTAATTCCACTTTTTCTCCAAATATCCTGCAATCCCTGTTCAAAAATTAACTGTTTTGGTGACCATTCCTGCTGATGAAACCCATTGGCAACAATTTTCAGAAGATGCAAACACAAATGCAACTGAATTAATTAATGTAAAAATTCACGTGGAGGTTTATGGACACTTGTTTGCAGAATTTCTCTAGCCCCTGTAATAATAGTGATCAAAATACTCTTAATACATAAAAATAATGTAAAAAGACAGTGATAATAATACTTTCCTTACAAATCTTTCCTTCTAATGATCTCATTGTGCTTTACAAACACCCTTTACTTTAGCCAAAGCCCTTGGTGAGTTTGGTTTGTGGTGTTATCCCGTTTCATACCGTAGGTTCTGAATATGACCCTGGGCGTTCAGTGCCGAATAGGATGAAAGCAAAGCACAGAGCGATCAAGGACCAAATTCTTCCCTGATTTACACCCTATGCAAACAAGACTCCAGCCATCTCATGCAGAGTTTGAGTCAGGGCAGTTTATGACCCAAGTGACTTGCCTGTGGTCACACAGAAGATCTGTGATGGAGCTGGAAATGGAACCAGGCGCTCTTGATTCTATTTCTGGTGCTTTGACCGCCAGAGCAGCCTTTCTCCCATTTAGAGATCAAAACTAAATGGTGCACAGAGTTCAGACATTTTCTCTAACCAGCAGGCTGGCTCCCACCAGTTCTTGTGGAATCTCTTCAGCGCTAGGTTTGGTTTTTTCCCCCCTCTTTTGGTAGCATTCTGAGTCAGTAAAGCCACACTCCTCCCCCACTTAATAACAGACACTCGCATGGCATATTAATGCTTCCAGAGTGGAGCATTGTGTTAGCATTTTTGTTGGTACAGCACACACACATTAGGACCTCGTGCTTCTGACAGCTGCTGCTGATTTCCCTTAAAAATAAAACCCCTCTAAAGGGACGGTGGGGATAGCTGAAATGCGGAGCCGGGGGGATGCCGTTCATCATATCCTCTTAACAGGTTTATTCGCTCATTAAATATTGAAGACTCGTTTCGCTTTATCAATAGCATGGAGGCATGCGGGCCCAGGGCAAAGATTTATGCTCACAATAGGCCTGGCTCACTTGAGGTTGTTCGGCGTGATCGGCGGGCTGGGTGGAATTTCAACCTTTTTCCACCTAGGTTCTGATTGCAATTGGAAGGCAACAAACAAGAGCCTTTGGCCCTGCAGCTCCTTTTGAAATGCATGGGAGTTGGGGGCAAAGTCCCTACCTCCCCTGCCCCAGTTGGGTTTGAAAATCTCTGCTGATTTTTAAAAGCAGGAGCAGAAACGATCTGGAGACATGATTGTGTGGTATGGTAAATAGCCCCTCTTGCATTAGGTATTGGCAGGGCTCTGTGAGATGGAATAATAGCAATTAAAACCAAAATCTGTGAAAACTGTAGCTCTAGTGGGAGGTGTTTTGAGAAGCAGCATTTTGACCCCAGCTTCCTGCTGCTGTCTGTAGAAGGGTCTTCGCTGTTTGCTGTCGATGGGAATCCCAACTCTTGTGTTGTGTTGGGGTCGTCTTGTTTTCTGGCTGTTGCTAGAGCTGTTCTCTTAGCAGTATGCAGTAGGGGCTGATCTGGCCTTTGCCTCTTGGCCGTGCTCCGGGCAATGCAGAGATGGCCAGATCACAGCCTGTGGGCCAAAGGCGGGCCAGGAAGTTACAAAATGTGACCTATTATAAAACACATTGCTGGAGCCTGCACTGACACAGGTCCGAGCATGTGATGCTTTGGTACAATCCCAGCGGCCTCTGCTCAGATCAAGAAGGTGCATCACATGCTGGGACCTGTCGTCTGTCTGAGCTGCACCTTGGTATCAGCAGCTTTGGCAACATGTTTTTATGGCTAGTCCTTGGGTTCCTAGCAAGCTATCAATGCCCTTGTACATAAGAACGGCCATAATGGGTCAGATCAAAGGTCCATCTAGCCCAGTATCCTGTCTGCCGACAGTGGCCAATGCCATGTGCCCCAGAGAGAGTAAACAGAACTGGTAATTAAGTGATCCCTCCCCTGTCAACCTCTGAGAAACAGAGACTAGGGACTCCATCCTGGCTAATAAGTATTGATGGACCTAACCTCCATGAATTTATCTAGTTCTTTTTCAAACCCTGTTTAATTCCTGGTCTTCACAGTATCCTCTGGCAAGGAGTTCCACAGGTTAATTGTGCGCTGTGTGAATAAATGCTTCATTTTGTTGGTTTTAAACCTGCTACCTATTAATTTCATTTGGTGAAATTCTAGTTCTTGTTATGGGAACAAGTAAATAACTTTTCCTTATTCACGTTCTCTATACCTTTCATGATTTTATAGACCTCTATCATATCCCCTCTTATTCTCCTCTTTTCTAAAATGAAAATCCCAGTCTTTTTTATCTCTTTTCATATGGCACCCATTCCAAACCTCTAATAATTTTTGGTGCCCTTCTCTGAACCTTTTCCAATGCCAATATATCTTTTTTGAGATGAGATGAGCACATCTGTATGGGGTATTGAAGATGTGGGTGTACCCATGGATTTATATAGAGGCAATAAGATATTCTCTGTCTTATTCTCTATCCCTTTTTTAAGGATGCCTAACATTCTGTTTGCTTTTTTGACTGCCGCTGCACATTGAGTGGATGTTTTCAGAGAACTATCCACAATGACGCTGTCTTGAGTGGTCATAGCTAAATTATTCCCCATCCTCTTGTGTGTATAGTTGGGATTATTTTTTTCCAACGTGCATTACTTTACATTTATCGACATTAAAATTCATTTGCCGTTTTGTTGCCCAATCACCTAGTTTTGTAAGATCCTTATGAAGCTCTTCACAGTCTGCTTTGTTCTTAATTATCGCGAGCTGTTTAGTATCCTCTGCAAATGTTGCCACCTCACTGTTTACCCCTTTCTCCAGATCATTTATAAATAGGTTGAATATGCCTGGGGAAAGCTTGGAGGCACCTGGGGCAATGGGGAGTAGGCACCAGCACAGAACCATTCAAAAACCTGCCTCTAGCACAGGGGGCCGATGGCAGCGGACAATAGGAAGATCAGTGCTGGCTACGTTGCTGGTGGGCACATGTTAAATGCCTGTCTGGATTACATGTGACGGGTAGGCAGAGGAAGTATGTGTGAGGAAGAGATTTCCTCTCCTGCTTTCCAACACCCTTCAAAAAAGGATCTGACAGTGTTAAAACTGTGAGGGGTGGTGGTGTTTTTTTTTAAGTTCTATGATGGCTTCCCACCCCCACCCCTTTTAATAGCTAATGCATCTGTCACTACTTTCCTAATGAGCATCCCAGCTGCCCCGTTGGGACTCCTACCTATCCATGTGGAGCTCACAGAGGGGAGGTAGCAGACGGACTCCCTAGCTCGTCCCCTCCTCCCCGAGGGCAGGTCGTCCAGAGGGAGGGGAGGCCACTATATCCCCACACAGGGAGAGCTGGCTTGCACCCCTTGCAGTCACGGCCAATAATGACAAAAAGACATGCTGCTGCCAGAGATAGAAAGCCGAGCGCCAAGCACTACAGTAATGTCACAGCCCTGGGACGGCTGCTTCTGGCTGCTACTGGAGAGAAATTTCCTTACAACAGGCAGGGCATGGATTTAAGAACAAAGACCTTCTCCGGTTTTTTTCCTGGGGGTGAGGGAGGAGGTGGATTGTCAAGGCTCTTTCCTCCATGCACCATTGAAGTTGCTTTCAATAAAACACACCATCACCCCCCAGCATCTCCTGTCGTGGTCTCAATAGTACAGAGGGCCGGGCGCGGCAATGCTCACATGCTAGCCAGCCTCCCTCCCACAATGGTGGGGAGGGTGGCTTTCCAATTGTAATAACAAAAGGCAAAGACGGGGGGACTGGGGAATAATGCTATGCTAGGTTCACCAAGGGTCATCCACGGCGTCAGTCTTTCTCCCAGACCATTGCTGGTTAAAAGCCCAACTCACTGGCAGACCCATCCCCAGAGCACTGCATTAACCCAAGTCAGGCGTGATCTGAATCATTGGAGTCAACAGACTTGAGATCAGGTTTTCAAGGAGAGCTGGTATTGTGGCTCACAGACCTGGCTCCGCTACTCCTTGCGTGATCCCGGGTCGCTTAGGACCAGATCTTACGAAGTGCAGAGGTCCCCCTCAGTTCTCGTTGTGTTCAGGGGGAGTTGAGGTGACCCAGAATGTTGCTGGATCAGGCCTGCAGCCAGTCCATGCATCTCCTGTCTGTCACCTGGAGAGGATGAAATACTCACCTACTGCGCAAGGGGGTTGCAAGACTAATTCAGACATTTGTGAAATGCTCGGAGGCCTCGCATAGGCGGTGCTAGAGAAGGGAAAGTGCTGTTATCAGTGTGCATAGCTTGGCGGGATGACTAAGGGAAATGTGATAACTGCCTATAGTTGGAGGGTATAAATGCCCCGGAGGGAGACCAGCTGCAATGGAATGAGGAATAGGAAAGGAAAAATACAGGGTGACTCTTAGGAGATATTGCCCAATGGTGAGATCTGATTAAGTTGTGTGCTACTCTTCCCAGGCTAGAGGTGACTATGTGGACCCTTGGGGTACATCTAGACTACATGGCTCCGTCGACAGAGCCATGTAAACTAGTTTACCTGGCATAGTCAATGAAGCGGGGATTTAAATAATCCCCGCTTCATTAAAATAAAAATGGCCGCCACACTGTGCCGACGATCAGCTGATCCGGCACAGCGCGGCAGTCTAGGCAGCGGTGCGATGTCGACAAGGAAGCCTTTGTCGACGCTCCGGTAAACCTCTCGTTTCACAAGGCATGCGGAGGCGGTCGACAAAGGCTTCCGCTTCACCGGCGCGCCCGTGTCTGCTGCGCTGTGCGTGAGGCGATAAAGGCCTCCCTTGTCGACCGTGCTGCGTCTGAACTGCCGCACTGTGCGGATCAGCTGATCGTCGGCACAGCACGCGGCGGCCATTTTATTTTAATGAAGCGGGGATTATTTAAATCGCTTCATTGACTATGCCGGTAATAGCTAGTTTACATGGCTCTGTCGACGGAGCCATGTAGTCTAGATGTACCCTTGGACTGGACAAAGAGCTAGAGAATATGCCATTGGAAATAAGTCTGTGCTCTTCTCTAGTGGATGGGTATATAAAATCATGAGAGGTTTATAAAATCATGAGTGGTGTGGAGAAAGTGAATAAGGAAAAGTTATTTACTTGTTCCCATAATATAAGAACTAGGGGCCACCAAATGAAATTAATGGGCAGCAGGTTTAAAACTTAATTAAAAAAAGGAAGTTCTTCTTCACACAGCGCATAGTCAATCTGTGGAACTCCTTGCCTGAGGAGGCTGTGAAGGCTAGGACTATAACAGGGTTTAAAAGAGAACTAGATAAATTCATGGAGGTTAAGTCCATAAATGGCTATTAGCCCATATGGGTAAGGAATGGTGTCCCCAGCCTCTGTCTGTCAGAGGGTAGAGATGGATGGCAGGAGAGAGATCGCTTGATCATTACCTGTTCGATTCACTCCCTCTGGGGCACCTGGCATTGGCCACTGTCGGCAGACAGGGTACTGGGCTGGATGGACCTTTGGTCTGACCCAGTATGGCCATTCTTATGTTCTTATGGGCTGGTGATTTAGCAGATTTCGGGTCTAATTTCTGTGATTCAGTGCAGTGCAAAGGTTTTATAACAGAGGAGCCAAAACTGAACCATTCAGACTTTGATTTCTAGTCCTACCTAAATCATGGTCCTGGTTTGGCCCGTTATATAGATTCAGTAGGAGGGAAATCATGACAGCTGGGTTTCTAATTTGCATCCCTGCTCAGAGTGTGTGTTGGACTCATCCCTTTTTGGAACCAGGCACTGAGTGTGAAATTTGAATCGTGCATGTGGATTTTGAATGGCTCTGAGCCAGTGTTTGGTTTCGGTTTCCAGATAGGACTACTTAAGGGAGATCTACTCATCCCTGATTGAGTTTCTGATTCAAGCCCATTTATACTTGTACTGGGAAGGAATCCCAGTACATATGGCCATGAGGACAGCTGAGGCTGAGTAGCTATTGCTTACTGGCATTGTGCTGTTCCCCACATCCTGTTGGTGCCAGGTGCTGTACAAACTCATAGACAGATGTGGTTACTACAGTGAAAAGTCTGTACATTATTTATTATTTGTATGTCAGTAGTTCCTAGTGGCCCTCCTTCATCTCTGTGGGCCACAAGATTGTCGTAACCAAGAAGGTCTCCCGGGATAGGGTAGTTTTGCTGACGGTGCTTAAATACTTAGAATTTGCGGGGGCTGCCAATTGTACCGTAATAGCGCTTTGATTGGCTGCAGAAGGAGTGCACGGCTCTCACAGTCAATGTTGTGTGCAATCAGAACACACCTCACTTAACGTGCCCTTGCTTTACGTGTGTGTCGCTTTAGTATTACTGGTAGGGGAAAAAAAAGGGTGGACGTAAATCAGCAGAATCTGGCAACCTTGTGCATGGGCAACGGTAAACAAAATGTCTCTCAGGCCGCACGTAGAGTCCACCCCTGGCCTAGAGAGAAAAGCCCTGTTGTGCTAGACCTTGTACAAACACATAATCAAGAGATGGTCCCTTCAACAAAGAACTTGCCATTGAAGTAAGCTTAGTAAATCTAAGTCCCGCTCACCAACTGTACCTTCCTCCCAACTGTGAGGCCTTCACTACTGTCAATTTCTAAACACCCTGCCTGTGTTGTAGAGACCGCAGCCTTCCTGCCCTCCAAATTGCCGCAGCTTGTGATTGAGCACCCACACACGTTGTGCTCTTGCCCGTGAACACTTTACGTTGGTTCTTTCTTCCTTCTCATTTCCCATAAAATAAGTCCTTCCCACTGAAAATATAGAGCTCCTCTTTGTGGATGAAAAAACATCTCCCCAAAGACAACCGGACCTGCCAGGGATTGTATTCCCTGATGGCAAACAGTGCTTCTTTGTTAGAGCTGTTGTCCCTGACCCGTCTCCAATGTCTGGGGCACTGTCTCTTTAAAGCTGTAGTGTGTCGTGTCAGAGCCAACAGAGAGTTCAGCTTATTAATGGATTCGCTCAGTTAATATCCCAACAGTTTTTTTTCCCCACCAGAATAACATAGAAAGGGGGAGGGGAGAAGAAAACCCAGTTGCATTTCTGAGGAGGGAGTCACAGAATGGCTCATTGCGTTAGAGAAATGGACCTGGAATGGCTGATCCGTGCCACAATGAAATGCTGGGCCAGCCCTTTGCCTTTCTATGTGTGTGTCTCTCTCTATCGCTTTCTCCTGCGGGGTTCCCTGCATCAAAGCTTCTTCCAGTTCTTATGCTAATGAGGTGCATTAATGCTTAATGACTGTGAACAGGCTTGTTTAATTGCACCTATCTGAGCAGGAGGCACGTTGCTGTAGAAGAGGGAACGACCATGTAAGCAGCTGCATGCCCTCCTGGACAGTCTTAATTACATGTAAAACTGATGTGATCTAAACCACCGGGCTGGTGATTAGTTTAGTGAGGCAGGTGGTGCTTTGCAATTCAGTGCCTCAGAAACTCAGAGCAAGTCAGATCAGATTCTTTCATTGGCGATGGAGGCGAAGGCAAGCCCCGATCATCCTTGAATTTCCTGTTGGGTGGGGAAAAGCACGGCAGAGTAGATTAATTTAATTAATTTATTGCAGTTAGTTTGCGAAGACATTATCCGCCAGCGTCTGCGCAGAATACTGAGCAGGCCCATGAATGCAATGCTATTTTGCCTGTAAATCCTCTCGCCCAGTTACAGGAGGAATGAGTGGCCACGGTCTCAGCTTTCTGCGGTGGCATCTCCTGCCATTTGAATACGGCCGATTGTCTGAACTACAAAGGGGCCCGGCGCTGATGCAAAGCCATCCCGGTTGGCAGAATACCTAGATTAATGACTTTGCATGCCTTGCCTTGGCTGTAAACTGGATTTCCCTGAAGCAGCTCGCGGAGCTGCTGTCTCTGCTACAGTATCTGGGTTTCACACGGGGCTGTGGTTGTTCCGCCGGTGAAAGCAGCAGAATGTGGGTGCATCTCCATGAGCCAGGCTGTTAAGTAGGGGTGCCCAGATCTGAAGGTGCCTGTCCTGGCGAGCCGTCTGCTGCTAATTTACGCGCCTCACTTTGTGCAGTTGTTTGTTTTGCGTTTATTCACTGGAGAAAAAGCACTTTTGGAACGTAGCAGTTGTTGTGTAGCGGCTACACTGGGCCCAAACCCAGCAGTAGTGCAGGGCCCATCCAAACACGATTATGCCCCAGCAGAGTCTCCTCTTTCTGTCCCCCACTACCTGCCCTCTTGCTCCCCTTCCCCAAAAGGAGCCTTTCTCTCAATCCTACTCCCTGAATACTTCCTCCCAGTTCTGCTTCCTGTTGGCCTCCCTGCTCTCTCCCCCACCCACGTGCCCCAAAACAGCCTGTTCCTGACTTCTGCGCCCCTCACAGTCACTTCCTCCTCATCCCCTAGCCCAGTGTTTCTCAACCAGTGATACGAGTACCCTTAGGGGGACTCGAGAAGTCTGGGGGGGGCGGTACGTCAACACACCTTAAATTTGGAGAAAACTGAATTTTTGTTTTGAGTTTTAGAGCACTTTATTATTTTTGTACCCTTTACACTCAAAAACGTCATCGCCCATCCAGCTACGATTAAGTTGTTTAAACAAATGTGTTGCAATGGTAGAAAAAAATTGTGTGTCTGAAAACTGTAGGAACTGGGGGTACTTATAATCTTTTTAAGGGGTACTTTATTAAAAAAACGTTGAGAAACACTGGCCTAGCCTACGAGCTCCTTTCACTTCCTCCCCAAGTCCTGTTCGCTGGACAGATGCTCCTTTTCACTTTTACCCCTTAGTCACTGCGGGATCTTCCCCTTCCCATCTTCCAGCTGTATTTATTATAAAAAAGGCTTGCCCGAGGCTTTTCTGCCTTGCACCCAAGTTAAAATCACATCCATGAGTATAGGGCAGGATTTGATTCTTGGCTTCTGCCAGACGTACGGCTCCACTCTGGTTGCTGATCCCAGTTCTCAAAGATTTGAAGATCTTGCCTGAATCCCTAAATCTGTGGGATTTAGCTTCTTTTATGTGTTTGTTTTTCTCTGGCATTGGGGTTTGGCCCAGCATTAGAGCTCTGTACGGTCTGTATGTGCCGTTGCCAGTTTTTTCTTGCAACAAGTAGAAGGATTTCCCCAATAACTAACTAAGCACTTGCACCCAGACAACTGATGCCGCTCGTGGCCAGCTCCCTTGCCTGACTTAACTTTGAGTCACTCAGTGCATTTCGGCTCCAGTGGTTCACTCGTGTGACTGCCCTCTATAAGGCAGATGCCCAGTGGCCTTGCTATAAAAGCACGAGGGTAAGTGGCAGGGAAACAGCAGTGCTCTCGTGATCAGACTGGAAGAAACGGGTTTTGTTTCTGGAGAGGGAAGAAGGTGCCAGTGACACCCTCAGTACTGCCTACCAGCTGATTCATTTCCTGTCTGGGGAGAGAGTGTTGCAATTGTGGGGGAGAGAGCCTCAGTTTAAGGGGAAAAGCTCTGACTAGGGGAGCAGTTGCCCAAGCACTGCAGACGTGATCAGTAAGGCTCAAAGTTACCTATCTCACTGTCAAGGGTCAGGACCTTGGATTCAGTGACTGCCAGTCAGAAGGGACGTGATCAGTCCCATCTGTGTCTTTGCCTCTGGAGCAATAGATATTGATGTCCAGTGGGTAACCCAGTCTCTTGTCATGTGACTAGCATCAGGCAGTAAAGACCATTCTTTTTTCCCAGCCATGTCACACTTCTAGTGCAGTAACTAGGTTAATAGCTCCAGTTACTGCTGTTCAAGGTTGTTGCTAGATGGGGTTTAGGCTGAGCTCCTAAGGCAGCAGTGACTTTGTGATATAGTGAAGGATGTTACTGAGGGATTCACAATTTTACATCTGCTCTACAAATGCCCAACTTTTTGAGTGATTAGGGGCCAGCTCCCAACTTTGGGGGCCGTTAGTGGACTGGAGGGGAGCTCAAGCTGTCCAAATTGTGATTGAACGGAGTATCACATTGGCACAACAGCCAATGTTCCCTCTAATTTTTTCCCTCTGCGTGCAGAATAAATTTTATGTGCACCAAAGCATGTGCAGATGTGCACCACCAGTAGAAACACACGCTGCTGGCTGTGGGTGTGCTGCTATTCAGCTGGGTGGCATTTGAATCTCTCCTGGGTGGCCTCACAAGCACTCATCTTACAGCCTGCTAACACCCCTCCTCACCCTGCTAGCCTAGCCCAACTGAACTGTTTTCTTAGAGTTCCTCCATTTGCCAAGCGCACTTCCTTTCTTTTGATTCTTGACACCTACTTACAGCCTGACTTGCATCAACAGAAAAAAAAATTGCTGCATTCGGTAGACAGCTTTCCTGTCTAATGACGTTAAATTTATTAACCAAACCCCCAGCTGCACTAGGATGGGATCTAATAATATTCAGGCTATGGAGACATCAAGTAGAAAGAAGCTTAAAGCCCTTTTTATTTCACAGTAAAACTGTCAGTAAATAACTGGATTGTCTTGAGACTGGGAAAATGGGGATTTAGCTTCCTGAACATGAAAAGTGTGCTTATTTTTTTATCAGCTTCAAAAAGCTCCCGCAACCTTGATTTTTTTTCCTTCCAATACCGTTTTCCACAGCTCCGCCAAGCCCTCAAACCACACAAATCAAGAAGCAGACTCTAAAGATCGTTTTTAATTAAATTATTAAATTAATTCCTTTCCTTCCTTCCTTGTGTCTCCCTCGTCCCCCTCCTCCATTCTCCCTCACTGTTTCCCCAGCTAATGACTTCTAAGCACTCTGGCATTTGAGCACTACCTGTCACTAACACCATACTTCCATGCTGGTGTTTAAATTGGCCACCGAGACACATAATTCCCTGCAGATGTTTCCCCATTTGATGATATTCTCGGAGGTAAATCTCCAATAGCTCCCTGTTTTCTTTAATAACGCTAATAGGCACAGATTAATTAAACTGTTTATATTACTTCCTCCTTTCTACCAGTGCCCGTTAGAAATCATATTACCTGCTCCTCTCTGCTTGCCTTGTCCTCAAGGCGCTTAAATTCAACCAGTTTCCAAGATTTCTCTGCGGCTGTAGCACAAGGTGAAACTACAGACAGTGTCTCACAAGGGCAAGTTCTGCTTTTGGTGCTGCCGTTGCAAACTTCTTGAGCTCCATAGAATCACATGGGTTTAAGTTAATTGAGAGCAGAATTTAGCCCTGCCTGTCTGAAGAGTTCTTTCTTGAAAGCAACAGCAGGGCTATTGTTGAGTCTAGATGCCCCCTCTAAAGGACTGCAGCTGTAGGCAAGAGGAACTGTATACATCTATCAACTCCTTGAGGGCCCCAGGATGTATTGGTTAAGATTGTGGGATAGCATGTCTAGGCTGTAGTGAAGGGCTCTTTTGAATGACAGTCTGGACAGAGTGTTGCACATCTGTAGCTCTACAGTTAGACTTCACAGACAGTGGGAATGTGACTGTCCCGGGGGGTCCATGTGACAGTATGCGGGAGCAGTCAGGATAAAGGAGGCCCAGTGAAGAACGCATGGGTACACATTGGTCAGATATCTCAGCAGGGCATGTTGACCAAAACGAACAGGCCACAAAGCAGAGGCCTGTCTGTTCTCACACAAGGATTTGCGATGTCGTTGCAAATTGACTCAGGAGCTTCCAGCACTAATTACATTTATAATCATCATTATGCTAACATCCCCCATTCATCTCCTACTGTTTGTTCACAAGGATCCCAAAACTTTTCGCAAGCAAGGGGCAAAACCCTGAAGTCCTGGCATGGTTTGTACTCTGTGGGAGTTGGGTCATAGTGAGAACAGCAGAATGCAGCCTTCCCTTCTGTAGTGATAGGAATCACTGCAGGGCAGCCAGGGCTGGGTTTAAAAGGTCTGTTCAGAGCAAACTTCCCAGTGCGGGGGTGGGGAACATTTTGATCAGTGAGACCTGGGCAGCCCCTGTGCTTACAGAAAGTGTCATTTGGGGTCATTAATGTCCAGGCAGAGCACACAGGTTGTCAGCTTCTAAGGTCTCACCTGAGAGACTCCAGGGATCTCATGAAAACCCCCAGTGGTTCTAACTTATGTCCACCTGTCCTGAGTGGCTACAGGCTCCATCACAGCCCAGCATCCCCTTAGCACCAGGTGTTATGGACCTGTCCCCTCCCAACCCTACCTCCAGCATAGCCATGCCACTAGGTTTTACGAGAAGTGCAGCACAGGGCTGCATTAGGGATGTAAAATCCCGTTTAATCGGTTAACCAGCTAACCATTCACATCCCTAGTCTGCATGTGGCTGTTCTGCACTATGCTGGTACAGGAGGGATTTTCCTGTGGTGAGTTTCCTATATGTTGCCAGAGTGGCATATGGAGACCAGAGTGGGGGACCGAATCTCTCCTAATGTGACAATCTCCAATGAATTGAATGCAAAGAGCGTGGTCCTTGGAAATGTAAAGGTGGAACGCACAGAAAACAAGACATCACAACTGCATTACTAAATACGCCTCGCCAATGCCTGGTCCTGGGCAGGACTGAGGGCTCATAATTCTCACCCATATCAATGGGAACTCAGACCCAGCGTCTTTTAGGATCAGGCCCGAATCTGGGCAGAAATTAGTCCTTAATGTTCATATGTGTAAGGCAAAAACCTGATCGGGGAAATTCTCATATGTTAATTTACCTGAGTTATTTACTATACTGATTACTGAAGATACTCTGATTAGTATATGAAATATTTCTATAGCTTCAGCCTGATTAAGCGATAGCTGCAAAATAAATATTTGTCTCATTATGGTGGTGTGATCACGCAATCAAAAACCCGATCATAGAGGGAAGAGGAGAGAGATAAGGCTGGTGTGGGAAAGGAAGGGAGGGAATAATGACACAGATGGGGGGATGATGAAGGGAGATAAAAGAATGGACATAGTTGGAGGGAAGGCTTAGCAGTCAGTCTCTTAGGATTGACTATCTAGGAGGGCATGATTGTTCTCATTACAGTGGTGCTCCTTGGGTATAGCTCCACTGAGGTCCCTGGAAGGTATCTGACACATAGGGTCCCTGGAATCAGAGGTTGGAATCCCAGGATCAGCTGAGCGCTTCCAACTTTTTGACGCCGAGCAAGTGAATTCCAGGAAGTGTATGGTGTGTGCAGTAGGGATGTTAAATTTAGTTTAATCAACTAATTGATGGAAAATCCATCGACTAGTCGATTAGTTGGTAAGTGGGGGAGCCGCAGCGGGGTTAGCTTCCGGCCCAGGAGCTAACCTGCTGTAGCTCTGCCTTTTAAATGTATTAAGAGCAGACAGGCTCTTAATACATTTAAAAGGGTAAAGCGCAGCAGGAAGAACACAGCGCAAGCCAGGAATCAGCTGTCCCGGTTGACTCTGGGTCCCTCCTGCTGTGCTTTAGCTTTTTAAATATATTAAGAGCAGACAGGCTCTTAATATATTTAAAAGGCAGAACTGCAGCGGGGGAGGGACCCGGCGTGAGCCTGTCCCCCGCTGCCTCCCGCGGAGATGGTGCTGGGGGGGAACCAGCTTTTAAGCTGGCTCACCGCCTGCTCTCCCCCTTGCTGCTTCTGATAGAGGCAGCCAGGTGGGGGAAGTGACTAGTTGAGGACTAGTTGACTATCTGATAAGCTTGTGCTTATCGGATAGTCAACTAGTCGCTTACATCCCTAGTATGCAGGTCTTTCGGATGATGCCTTAAAAATGAAGCCCTTGTCTGTTCTGTGTGAGCATAAACGACCCACAGCATGAGGGCCGCAGGCTTGTGCCTCAATACCGCCCCCCCACACACACCATGGCCTCCCCCTGTGAAGTTGGATCAGAGCACTAATACCCTGCAGCCCCGCCCTGCTCCTGCACCCTCCCACCCTCCACCCACTCCTGCACCCTCTCCTCTACACCCCCCACAATCCCAGCCAGCTCCTGCATCCAGTCACCCGTCCACCCTCAGCCTGCTCCTGCACCTAACCTCCCACCCAGACCTCCCATCTTTAGCCTGCTCCAGCACTCCACCTCCCAGCCAGACCCTGCCCTTCCACCCCCTTCTGCACTCAAAGTTTGATAACCACTGTTCTAGAGGCGTGTCTTGGTTTCTTTATGCTCATCTCTCTGGCCCAGATCCTTAGGTCTGGCCCAAGAGGGTAGGGTAAAGATGGTTTAAAATTCAGTCTCTAGAGTAAGCCCAGTCCAGCCCGAGGGTTGCTCTAATACACACTGGCTGGTAAGGACCCCCCAGGGACCATTACACACCTGGTGATCGCGAGGGATGTACGAGTGTAGCCGTTTAAAGGGTAACCGATGTTTATTGGTTACCCAAACAGCTACACGCAGCTCCCAGTCCTGCTTAAAAGTTGGCTCCCGGTGTGCACTGGCTCCCAGGGGCAGCTGCTGCCTCTGTATCAGGGGCAGCTGCTGCCTCTGTATCAGGGGCTGGTATGTGCAGGGAGACGGCTTAAAAGCTGGCTTTGGTGCACACCAGCTCCTGGGGAGCTGGCTGCCGCCGCACATATAACACTGTTAGCCAGTTACTTGCATTTTTACGTCCCTAGTGATCACTGGAGCACAAGGCATTTGGTATAGAATCATAGAATGGAATCACAGAGTTGGAAGAGACCTCAGGACCCTTTCATCTCAACACATGAAATAAGTTGTCTGAAAGAGATTTAAAAACGCTGTCAGTGTGAACCGACCCGGTACCATGTTCTTTACGTAGGATCTGGTGGTAGAGCAGAGGAATTTTACTGGGGTTGCTGGAGAAGCTATGGCCAGAGGTTGCCTTGAATTCAGGAGGCCCAATGCTATGTCACCCAAAAGTACAGGAAACCGCCTCAGATGCCGCATGTAGTTAACGCCTCGCAGTGCCGTGTGCCTTCACTGCACCTTGAATTAATGTAAACACTGTTATACTGCAAAAAAAGCTGAAATCTTTCTTCTAAAGGCAGGGTGTGGTGGGGAGAAAGTATGTTGCTAAAGGGAGGCTGCTCTTTGCATGGTATTATATTTAAGTAATGTTCACAAACGGCTGTACACTGACAAGGTGCATATGCGTCAGCACTGTTCTCTACTGGATGCCTGCTCGCTAGATGACTAGCGCTGCCGTCTAAAGCTTTAAGACCTGCCACTACATCGAACAGAGCAGCTTTTTTAGCTCAAGCAGCAGCAGGCTGCTGTTGGAGCTGATGGTTTTGAAGATCTATCCTGGATGCGGCACGTTTGCAGATTAGCTGTTGTCTGCAGTGGCCAGTGTTTTACCCGCAAATTCATTGCCCTGGTCTAGGAAGCACAATAGGATCTGTGTTATTCCTGTGTTGTTTTGTGTCCCGCCATCGATCATCACATTAAAAATGACTCAGGGCTTGCGTCTGATGCCCCTGTCTGAGTGTCAGGAATAAAAGCGCTCGGGGATTTAACCACCCGGTCTTCCGTGTGATGCTCCCGCTGCATCAAAGACCAGCTGCTCTGCATGAGACTTCCAGAGAGAGCGAGTGAATGGCAGCATTCACATCTTTGTTGCCATGAAGCATAACCTGGGTTCAGCCCCAGATGCTAGGAGAGTTGTGGAGGCAACATGCTTAGCCGGAGGGCTGGGGGGGGAGAGTGCTCTTGTCATTCCTCTGGCCTGTGGTGTGGATGGGTCCTAAAGTGAGTCCCATTCAGTTCTCAGTCTGGAGGAAGGGAAGTGGAAAGCCTGACTGGAGGGAATAGTCCTAAAACAGACGATGGGGGATCTCAAGGGTTTTCATCGAGCAGGCCGTGTTTCACTAGAGGCAGAGACTTGTTCTAGACACCTCGCCTCCTCCCTCATATACAGTCATCTGAACAACCTCCCCTCCCAACAGTTGTGCAACCTCCCAAGGGCAATAACTGCAATTGTTTACATGGAAAAAAATATATGTCAGGAAAGTATTTAGTCATTTTAACTGTTCTTCTGGTGGCTCGCTCCCTTAAGGTGGTTCCTGTTTTTTTTTTTTTTTTTTTTTTTCTCCTGCTCATATTTTGTAGAGGCGATTTCTAGGCCAGGTTTACACTAGGAAATGAGGTCGGTATAATTGTGTCGCTATGACGTGTGAAAAGCCCACCCTGCTGAGAGACACTGTTAAATCAACCTAACCCCTGGTGGAGACAGTGTTGAGCTGACAGGAGAATTCGCTGGTTGATTAGCAACTGCCTCTCAGGGAGGCGGGCTACCTCTGCCGAGACAGGAGAACTCCTCCTGTAGGCGTCAGTCGTCTCTTCACTGAAGCAGTGGCACAGCTGCAGTGTTGTAAGTGTAGATCTACCCCTGGTGGCGGCAGTGAAGCTGGCTGCTCTTTTCCGTTTCCAGCTGCTTCTGCAGCAATCAAGACGCTTCTTTGCAAAAAAGGCCCTGTGAAGCAATTGGAAAGCTAAGCTAATGGTTCTGTGCACCCCTCTCTGAGAACTGCTGACCATCCATCCATCCCGCACGCTACAATGGCATCTGAGCACTTATCTGAGGCTTTACAAATATTAACTAATAGCAATAAAGATGTGGGCTCAACCCACTGGGACTGCTTTTAGAGACTAAAGGAAGCATGTGATATGATCTGGTGGCTGAGCGGGACTCAAATGAGGTGCAGGGTTCAAATCCCTCCAAATGCTTCCCTGCACTCTCCCCATACTGATTTTCCTTGGGGTAATAGTAAGCAAGAACATCTGTTATGGCAGTTTAACTGCCACTCTGTAAACTTTCCCTGCTTCCCCATTTCCCTCACCCATTCGCAAGGGGGTTTATTTGCATAATACAATTGTCATCAGAGGCTGATTTGCATAAAAGACATGGAAGAAAGACCACCAAGGGGTTGGCTGGGCCAATAAGAGGCCTTTTAAGACACCGAATTAGAAGCTGTGGTTGGGCCTCATCTGGGTTACCCCCTCTTCATAAGGATATGGCAGAATTAGAGGGGGATCAGAGAAGGTTTGGGGACATGGAAAAACTGTCCTATGAAGAAAGACTGAGAAGACTGTGATTGTTAATTGTCGTTAACCACTATTGAGGTTGCAAAGTCAGGCCCTCAAAAGTAAAGATATGCCAGTATTAAAGTTGCTTGTGCAACCTTAATGCAGCCCCTTTGCGCGTGCACATTATGATACGGGATGTGATCACATACTGTTTTTTTTTCTGCAGGACCCCTGCCTCATCGTGAGTGCATGGAATGGAGAGTGCTCACTTAATAAGCAGCTGATCAATATTTGGTTTTCTCCTTATTGTTCAATGTCTGGTCACTGGCCTTATATACTACATGCACTTCAAACCCAGCTCTGAAGACAAGAATAGTTAATTTCCTCCTGGGCTTTTCTCTGCTGCTCATTGCTGTAGTAGTTGATCTCTTTGAAGATGTTAGTGGCTTTACCTTCACGATATCCCTGAGATGTGGGGGTAGGGTTATCCCCATTTCACAGCTGGGGAATTGAGGCAGAGAGAAATTGATAAACAATTTCCACTCATTTTGGGTGCCCCGTTTGAAGTGTGTCACTGCTGGTTTTTCACAGCCCTTAGCTCTGTGTGTTCAAACCCCAGCTCCCATTGACTTCAGTTGCAGCTGTGAGCTCTCAGCATGTCTGCATATCAGACCCCAGGGTGTCAAGTGGCCACTGAGAAAATGAAGAATGCACCATCAATGACCACTTCTGAAAAGTTTGGTTTAAGGGACATGCCCAGGGTCACACAGAAACTCAGTGGCAGAGCCAGGGATAGAATCCTGTTCTCGGAGGCAGCTTTCAACAGAGCCTCCTTTCTCTTCCTGCAGTCCCCTGCTTCGGTTGCTACAGACCTTTTCACTTCTGCAACAAATAAATCAGGGTCCAACACCTGCCTTCATTACACGGCTCTGATTCATCCCCAGAGCAGATCCGTCCTGGGCATTGAATGAGGCCTGTGGAAAAAAATAAGATGTGATCATGTGATTAAAGATTGTATCCTATAGTGCATGTGCAAGGGGGCCACATTAAGGTTACAAAAGCATCCTTAGTTCTGGCATGCCCTAACTTTTGAATGTTTTTACTTTGCAACCCTAATAATGTTCATTTAATATTTGGGGCGGGTGTGTGTATAATTTCCAAGATTACTTTTTATAAGCAAACTGGTATGTAGAATCATATTGACAGCCGCATGGTCCATCAGCAGGGTGGAACCTTTAGAATCCACCACACAGACCTCTGCAACTTGTGCTAACAGAGTAACTTACAGCGGTAGTAGGTTGTTGTCTTCAATGTAGACCTTTGCTAGAAAGGGATAAGACACGCACGTTGCCCGCTATTTAACAGATATTTACTGACCAGGAAAAGGTGAGACCCAGGAGAGGCGCACGCTAACGGGCCCAGACTTTTCCTCCTGTTTCCCCCCACTTATTCTGCTGCACCCCACCAACTTGTCCTTGTCCCAGACCTGTGACTTCCCTATCCTTGGCTCTTTGTCCCAGTTGCCTTCTTCTCCCCTGCCTGTCACAGTCTCCCCTCCTCAAGCTTTTCATCCCAGTCCATCTCCTTGCCCAGCCGGTCCTCTGGCTCTCACTGAGTCCTCATCGCTCTCCCTCTCCCCACATCTAGCTTTGGCTCCCCCCTCCTGCCATATCTTGTCCCTAGTCAGTGCCAGTCCCCTTGTCTTGGCTTCTTGTCAGATTTGTCCCTTGCCTCCCACCCCCTTGGGATCCCAGGCCTAGTCTTTGTCCCCAGGCACCACATCCCAATCTTGCCCATCCCCGCTCGCGCTCTCGGCTCCTTTCCCAACTCTGCCAAGCCAGTCCCAGTTCTTCCCCTGCACCTTCTTGTCCGATCTGCCTCCCTTCTCCCTTTCTCCTGGTTCCTACCCACAGTTGCTATGTCCAGCAAGATCCAGCCTCCATCCCACAAGCACCTCATCCAAGCTTATTATTTCCCCCACAGCCAGCAGGTCTTCTTGCCCATTTCCCTTCCAGGCCCAGCCTCCCCACGCCACGGCTCCCAGTCCCTATTTCCATGATCCACACAACCTGCTTTTGCTCCCTCTGCATCCCGCCAGTCTTCCCAGACACTCTCCCTGGGATCCGGGCATTTGGGCACTCGGAATTTGAATCCTCTTCCACTCAGCAGCTTTGCTTCTGTAGCCCCGGGATGGAATATTCTCAGTCCCTCTTCTGTGTGGCTGGCAGATGTGGGGTTAGATTAGATGACCCTTATGGTCCCTTTTCACCCTATGCCTCTGTGTGTAACTCACCTGCATTAGGCTGCAGTATTTGGTTTCTTTGACCCAGGGAAAGGGAAGGAAGCAGTGGCCAGGGGACATAGATTTTTGTTGGCACGCTCTGTGTGTCGCCGCATCTGCTGCGTGTAGGGCAGGGTGACTTAGCTAGTGAGGCCCAGCCATTCCCGGACTAGGATGAGGGTGTCAGCAGATGTACTCAGTAGCTGTTTCTGAGGCCATATAAAAAGTTTTCATTTGGAACCTGCAGTCTTCCCGGCCCCACTTGTATTCACCCTCTGAGAGCAGAGCCAATCAGAGCTCAGGGGAAAAAGGTTATAAATGTCAGAGTTAATTAAAGACAGCCCTGTGGACTCGGCTGCTGATGGAGGCAGGACCAAGAGATGTCGGTTGCTGAGGGCAGGGGAAGGGGACAGTACCCGTATCATTGTGGATACTGGTGAATGCTAGTCCAGATTTATTTACTAGGGATAGCTTCCATCCTGCTAGCACAGTGCGTTTTATGGATCTAGGAGGAAAGCTGGGAGGGGAGCGTGTTTCACACCTGGAAGCTACAGAGCCTAAAGAATTGGCATTTAACTGCTTGAAACTGGAATTTTGTCCAAGTTAAAGAGAGAATTCAGGATAGAATTCAGTGAGATGAAGGTATGTAAATTCTTACCTGACTTAGCCGGGCTTACGTGGAAAAGACAGTCGCCCGTAGTGCAGTATTCCCTGTAAGCTGTGCGCTTATGCTAGATTCAGATGCTGCCCAGCTGATTAGCAGAGAGCCCACAGCTAGGTTTTGTGTTTCTATTGGTGGTGCACATTCAGACACAGTTGAGTGCACATAACAAAATTTATCCCGCAGCTGGATGGAAAAAAAATCTGCACACGGCTGGAAAAGATTAGAGGGAACATTGCTGTGAAGCCATGGTGTCCAACACACTAGACCAAGCAAATGCATGTGGCTATTTCTGGCTGGCTATTGAGAAGTGTGTTCAGTTAGCTATAGCAGTTGCCACTATGCTTCAGAACTGGTTGGACAGCACAGCTGTAGAGTGAAAGCCTTATAGAAATTCAGGGATGGATACTCTCTATGCTGATCCCACTTGGGCATGGCAGCTAAGGAGCCCCGTCAGCTCCTAACCCAGATCTGCTGGTGGCAAAGATCTTCAGACTTCTGTTTGCTGACGAGGCTCTGAAATGCTTGAGAGAGAACAGAGATGCTGACGAAGCCATGTGACACGTTACCTATTGTGGCCATGCCATGGAGACCAAGAATTTGCCTCTGAGAGAAGATCACATACAAAAAAAATCCAGACGCATAAATGTTCCCTTGAAACCTTGCCTTTAAATGTAGAGAGCAGCAACAAAGTAGGGAAACCTGGAGAAGAACCAGTAGATGTACTGCCTAATAGCTTATGTTTAAAAAGTTAAATATTCTAAATGCCATTCACCCTGTTTTTGTCTGCATTCAGTGATTGTTTACTAACATAGGGGGTACTAGGGAATTCAACTGGCTGGAGCAGCTGCATTCAGGATTTTGCATCAATAGCCCTGATGTTTAGCTGTGGGTAATACTTTCTAAAAAGTCCTGAAGAGAGAGCACTTTGGCCTATGGTTCAGAAAAGGGTTAGGGAAAAAATGGTTAATGTGATAGAGTTAAACAAAATCTTTCAGCACCCCGGTCCCAGCGGGGACGGCACACGCACAGTCTGGTCAGCAGTAGATGCTGGGAGGGGATGATTCCTGCTCAGAGAGAATAGAATCTTGCACTATAGTTGAATTATTCTCTACCTATTCTGCTTTTTTTTTTCTCGCCAAATGCTTATAACTTGACCACACTTGGGTAGATTTTCCCAAGGATGACAAAAGGCACAGCCTTGATACAAAGGCCCATCCCCCTGCCAAATTTCAAGTCCCTGCTCCAAAGAATGGGAGTGCAGAGCTGTACAAAGAGCAGGCCAACAGAATGTTTTTTACGTGCACCAAACGTATATTTTCCTACCCTTGTTCTTGGCAATGGCTGAACTGTTTTGGCTGAAAATTTCCAGAAATATTCAGCCTGAGGCAGACACTGAACATGGAAAATTTCAGCTTGGAAGGTTAAAGTTTGGCAAAGTTATGCCCAACTGAAAACCAGGTCTTAAATTGGGGAAGTGTTGGGCAACTTTAATAACAGACAGCACCACTTGTCTTGACAATAATGAAGAAGGTCTAGAGAAGGAGAATCAGTAATTACAGTTTTTCCTGTCTCACACAAAGAACAAGGGGACATTCAATGGAATAAACAGGTGGCAAATTCAAACCGACGAAAGGAATTTTTTTTTCATGCAGTGTGCAATTAGACAGTGGAACTCTTAGCCACAGGAAGTAGCTGAGACCAAAAACCTATCAGGGGTCAAAGAAGGATCAGATATTTACATGGATAATGGGACTACCTGGAGTTATAATAGTTAATGCTAACAAAAGCTTTGGAAGGGATATAAAATCTCATGCTTTGAGTTCAAGACAGTCTCTTAACTGTTGGGGATTAAGAGGTGACATTCACGGATGTGGATTATCCTGCGCCTGCCTAGCACATGGGGTTTGTGAACCTTCTTCTGAAGTACCAGGTGCTGGAAATATTGAAGATATTGAAGGTTATGGACCTCAGGTCTGATCCTATGTGGCAACTCAGATGTTTTTAGGACGCAGCCAGTTTTGAAGGCATCCAATGGGAGGAGTGTTACTTGAGCATGGTTTTGTGGAAGTGGGTGCCACACTGCACCTAAGATATGGGCACAACCAATGTGCCCTCTAATCTTTTCTAGTCATGTGCAGGTTTTTCTCCATCTGTGTGTGGAATAAATTTTGTCATATGCACCAAGGCATTTGTGAATGTGCACCACCAGGAGAAACACAAACCTGGCTGTGGGCGCTCTGTTAATCAGCTGGGCAGCATTAAACTCTCTCCTGAGCAGCCCCACAAGAGCTCAGCTTACAGGAAACACTGGGCACAGCCCCATCTTTGCAAGTGAGAGGGGAACCCACAAGGATCCAACGGTGGGAAGCTGTCTCAGAGAGAGGCCACGGAAGAGGCAGCACAAAGCTGTATAAGTACAGCAGGAAGTGGTTTTGGAGGGAGCCCCAGATGGAGCTGAGCCCTTGCTGGAGAGAAGAGGACAGGACTGACATATGGGCCTCTCCTCTCTTGATTGCTGAGGCAGAGGCTCAGCCAGGGGGGCTGGGGCAGAGCAGAATGAGGGAACAAAAGGGACAGACACACAAGCAAAGTTTCTGTTTTCAGGCCAGATCAGGCCTTGTTTAGAATTTTCGGAGGGCTCCCCATCCCAGGTGCTCTCACTTCAGAGAGGTGATCAGAGCTTTGCTGGGGGGCGGGGAGAGGGGGGAGAGTCACCTGGAACAGTATGTAAGCCACACCTGTGCTTTAGAGCAGGGGTGGCAGTCCCCGGCTTCCCTGCGTCTGACCCCTGAGGCTCGGGGCTCCACCCCTCCCCAGCATTGGGGAGCCCACGCTGATGTGGGGTAAGTTGTTTTGTCTCACTCGTGTGCAGCCCCTGACTGATTTTTCTGTGGGTCAGTGGTCCCTGACCCTTAAAAGGTTCCCGACCCCCGCTTTAGAGTCTGTTGTCTTGGGCTGCGAAGCTAGCTTCACAATGCAGTTTAGAGACAGACCCTACAGGACCATGGGCTCAGACTTTCAGGCAGCCATTGGAATCTTACTGGGCAAAAAGAAAGCTGGTGGTTTAGGTCACAGGCCTCCCAGAAGTGCCTTAGATCTGTTTTGTTGTGTTTTAAAATGCTCACTCTTATCTAACTGCTGGATCATCTGCTCCTCACATAGGGGGCTGTAGCAGGGCCTGGCTCTCAGCTGTGCTTAGCTGAGTAGTAGTGATAATAACCTCTAGCTCTTGGGTAGTGCTGTTTCCCAGTGGATCTCAACGCTCTTTACAAAGGGAGGCAAACAGCACTGTAAGCAGTGTTCCCTGGAAGTTGTGCGCTTGTGCGGCCACTCAGAGAGATTCAAATGAGTAGCAGAGGGCCCACAGCTAAGTTTTTTTTTTTTTTTTTACTTTTTTTTTTTGGTTTTTACTTGTGGTGCACATTTGCACATGCCTTCGCGCCCATCAAAAAATTATTCCGCGCATGGATGGAAAAGATTGGAGAGAACGTTGAGTGTAAGGATTTAATGTCTCAGGGCTGTCCCTTCCTCAAACTTTCTTTACCCAACTCTACCCAATATGGCAGCCCGTAGATACATAATATACAGAATCAACCCAGCACTGATATCTACACCAGAGGCACAAATCTCTGGAATACAATGTGTATCACAAAGCTACTGCTGCAGCTGTGGTATGTGTGTGGGTTGGATCATGCCTCCTAGATAAAAGCTGCCCCACAGGCACCTTTTGTACTAGACCATGGAGCCCTGAAAATGTGAAAGAAACAACAAAATGTAGGACGCCAAGCTGACCCACTGGGCCTCAGCAAAACCACAAGGGAGAGGGCTCAACACACAAAAATTGTTTATTAACAAAGCATCCTTGTTCCATTTTTGTATGAGTTTGGCGGAAATGGTAAAACTCCCCATGTGGAGACAGATGGGAAGTTCTCTGGCTCTGGAGAAAGAAGGGGAGGACGGAATGTGGCAGGCTGACAGCCCAGCAGATAGCTTTATACAAGGCTGGCCATAATTTTTGATGGGGAGGGCACACCAAGAATTTGGTAAGTGGTCGAGGGCTGCACTTTTCTATGGAGGAGGTGTGTGGTTTGGGATGGAGGTTGGTACAGAAGAGAGCGTGGGGTAAGGGACTGGCGTGCAGGAGAGGGTGTAGGGTCTGGGAGGGAGTTTGGGTGAAGGAAGGGGTTGTGATCTGGGACAGATGCTTGGGGTACAGAGTTGGGGTGTTGATACAGGTGCAGAAGAGGATTCTGGCCTGGGCAAGGGGTGTCAGAGAGGTTGCAGGGTCTGGGAGGGAGTCAAAACCTGAGGGAGTACAGAGGGGGTGTGGAGGGCTTAGGTGGTGACCCAGGGCAGGGAGTTAGGGGGGAGGGAGGGGCAGGTGGCCAGAGGCAGGCCGTGGCCAGGAGGCACTTACCAAGGCAGCTCCCAGCCAGCAGCCCTGCAGGACCCCAAGGCAGGCTCCCTGCCTGCCACAGCCCCAGAATGCTCAAAATAGCTAGCTGCTCCCTGTGGCGCTCTGCTCTTGGGTGTTGAGCGAAGGGGGAGGATTCGTGCACTGCCCTCACCCCTAGAAAAATCTTTCAGCTCCCATTGGCCAGTGTCCACGAAGCCCCCTGTCCCCTGGGTGCCTGGAGAAGAGAGCCACAGGGAGCAGCCAACTGCTTAAAGCAGTCTGGGGCTGCTCTGAAGCAACTGGCTGGGTGGTGAGGTGGTCCGAGGGCTGTATCAGGCAGCCAGTGGGCCGAATCCGGCCCACGGGCCGTATTTTGCCTACCCTGGCTTTATAGGATGCTACCTGCAAGATGCAACCTCCTCCATTGGGCCAGGTGGGGCTCCAGAAGCTGATGAACTTCGACCCGTGGAGGAAGGGAGGTTGGAAGACTAGACAGCCTTTCTGAACCTCACCAAGCGGGCCAGCCGCTTGCATGATCTGATGCTCCGTATTTGTTCGCGGCATTGCAGGCTCTAGGGAGACCGTGGTGAGTTCTGACCCCAGAACTGCCACTCGCGGCTGGTGTGGTCTGGAGCCAAGGCGCTGACCTTACCTGTGCCCGTGTCCCAGCTGCAGGGTGTGTTCGGAGGGGCTAGTGGTCCCTCATTGGTTGGGGCTGGGGGAAGCACAACTGGAAACAACATTCATGATGTCTCCCCGGCCCCGAGGATCCACAAATGCTCAACCACATTGAAAGGCCTTGCATCAGACTGACCATTGTTCCATCCCCTCATCTCCTCTCTGGGGTGGGCCTAGCCCACTCCTGCCCCCCCCGCCCAGGTGGTGAGAAACGACTCTACCAATCCAGCGAAGGGGTGAGATTGGGGTACAGCTGCCTCAAGAGCCCTGGCCAGCTCAGGGATCAATTAATTTTTTTAAACGGGAAAGTTTACCCTACCGGCAATGGCAGCATTTACTCCCTGTACCCACCAGGGGAAGGGGAGGTTTGAACTGGGATCGTTTCCGTGACGTTGGGATTCTCTTGTTTTCATCGCACTTGCTCCTGGAAATGAGTCAAAATTTTGCCCCTGACTTGGCCCAGAGTGAGGCTGGTGAGTGAAATCCAGCGTGTGGGAGGGAGGGGACAAGGTGGCCTGGCCAGTAACAGTGGTTTTTTGGTGTCAAGGTGAAGGGTACGGCTAAGGCAAAAGGCGGTGGTGGGTGTGTGGGCGGCCTGTGACTCACTGGGGTTCCACCTGTGGCCCGTGCGCCCTGTCTCTGTCCCCCTCCCCCATGCCTCTTGTGCACTGGGGCACTGGAGCCCCACGCTTCCTACTCCTCCCCCTCCCTCCCATCACTTTTGGAGCACCATGAATCCGCTGGTTCGCGCTCTGTCCCTGCGCTGCCTCCTCCCTCCCTTCCAGGCTGGAACGCTGTGAACAGCTGATTCCCACCATTCAAGCTGGGGGAGTGAGGACACAGTGCAAATTAGTGCAGATTCATGGGGCTCCGAAAGTGCTGGGAGGGAGGGGGAGGAGTAGGACGTGTGGGGCTCCCGTGCGCGAGAGACATGGGGGAAGGGGCAAAGAAGGGGGGGCATGAGCTGCAGGTGGGACCCCAGTGGAATGTGGGACGCAGGTTGCCCACCGCTGCAGCCCACTGAGCTGGAGGAGGGCCACTCGTGCAGCGCACTCGCTAGTCTTGATTGCCCAGCACTAGCATAAGGGGTGGAGAGAGGTTAAATAAATGAATGGAGATTGCCTATCTCCTAGAGCTGGAAGGGACCTTGAAAGGTCATCAAGTCCAGTCCCATGCCTTCACAGCAGGACCAAGTACCATCCCTGACAAATTTTTGCCCTAAATGGCCTCTGCAAGGAGTGAACTCACAACCCTCGGTTTAGCAGGCCAATGCTCAAACCACTGAGCTATCCGTCCCCCTCCCCAAGCCACTGTGCAGGGAATCTCAGGTGTCCCAGAATGCAACATCTGTAGGACCTACACTTTGCAGGCCCGTACGCAGGGGGCGTGAAGGGTGCGAAAGCAACCTCCCCATGGTCCTCCAAGTAAGCATGCTCTGACCAGCTGGGGGAAAGCTTTGGCTGATTTCCCCACTTGCTTGGGGACCATGGGAGGTGCATTCACACCCTTGCAGTCCACATTTATAAAAAAAGCACCCCCCCACACACACACACACACAAGTTCCTGTGTACAGGCCTGCTTTGCAGTTGGCCTAGCTCCTCGTTGAGGTTGGAAATGAGGGAGGGAAGTTCTATGCTTGAACGCCTTCGCTACAGCACAAGCTAAACAGGACGGAGATGGTTTATGCTAGCAGACTGTGCTGCTTCTGTAGCTGCCTGCTCTCACTGCAGATGTCTCACCAGCAGCTCCTGCTCTCTGCTCCCTTCCCTGCCTGCCCTGAAAAAAACTCCCTGATGGGTCTTGCTCCTGCTGCTGCCTTCTGTCTTTGAGGGATCCAGTCCTGTCCGCTGTGTCTGAATTCCTGATTGCTTGCTAATTGCTTGACACACTCTGCTCGCAGTGCAAGAGACAGGCTCCATGTCATCCTCTGCGGTTTGCTAGGAGAGCGTAGGAGCCTCGTCTGGCCTTGACGCGGAAGAGATGAAAAAGGATGGTATTTGAGGGGATTAAGGCAAAAGCTTCAGCTCTGTTTTCTGTCTCTGCTGCTGCTGCTGTTGGCGTGCCCTTTGCACGTTCGTTTTAGCAGGACTATTTTCTAGAACGGTGGCGGAGCTCCCCGGTCTTGGCTGTGTATGGCCCTTGCAAGTGGAGGATGCCTGTGGGGAGAGGGCTAAGCACTAGGCATACACCTCAAGCCCTTTGCCAGGCCTGTCCTCTGCTGGGGGGAAGATGGGACAGGGTGCAGGCAGACCGCGAGCGTGTTTGGGGTGGGGGGCACTGGCGATCAGGCTGACTCTTCCGGAAGCTTGGAAGCCTCCAGCTCTTGTGGCGTCCTTTCCTGATTCCCCCTGCTGCGACTCTGGCTTTTGGCTGGGGGGCCAGGGCAGGTGGAACCTTCGCCTGCCAGCCAGCCAGGGACACGCCTGTCGTGAGGTCCCACCAGAGAAGCAGAGGCAAGGTCAGGGAGCACTAGCAGTCTGTCCGGGAAGCTGCCGGCCTGGCAGGTGTCTGAGGGAGTGGGGTGGGTGGAGGGGGACCCAGGAGGAAAGCTGCCGGCCTGGAGGAGGACCCAGGAGCACAGATGGGTGCGGGTAGGACTGAGGCGGGAGGAAGGGGAGACCTGGGTAGGATTGAAGTCGTGGAAGGAGAGGGCTGTGTTGACCAGAGGGAAGCTGAGCGAAGTCCTGGATGGTTTTGGGTGCTTGTCTAGTGGGGTGCCCATTGGGGGGCTTTACGCTTACAAATGTCCATTTCTTCTGGGTTCTGGCTGACCCGGGATGGCCGGCCTGCTGCAGCGCGTCAGCTCCAGCCACCCCTGCGGTGGCTCCCATTCACCCTCCTCCAGGGCCTGCCTCTGAGTGGTCAGTCAGGCTCTCCTCTCTCTGCACACTTGCTGGGGTGCTGTCTTGTCTGGTGGCACTGAGACCACTTGCAGAGAGAAGAAGGAGTCTGCTCTACAGCCTTAGCCGAGAGCTGGCTGGCTTTTAGCTCATACGCTAGAGCAGTGGTCACCCATTAGTCGATCAGGATCTACTAGTCGATCGGGATCTACTGGTAGATCTTGGAGCCTCTGACAGGTGATCCTGACGGGTTTGGCCAAGAAGCTGTCAAGTGCCAGCACTTCAGCTGCCCCTCCCCGCACTGCTGCGCACCTCCTGCCCTCTGCCCTGGAGCTGTCCCCTCAGGAGCCTCCTGCTTGCTGGGTAGGGGAGGGAGAGGAGGGTGACGATGTCAGGGTGCCCCCCCCCACACTCTGTATCCCATCTCCACAGAGCAGAGGGGACACAACAAGGCTTGGGATGGAGGGAGTTTGCTGGCTGCTTTTTGGGAGTGGTGCAGGGCCGGGGCAGGGGTGAGCTTGCTTTAGCCCCACTGCACCACCACCCAGGAGCCACCTGAGGGCCCAGCCAGAGCCCACATCCCAAAACCCTACCCCAATCATGAACCCCCTCCTGCACCCCGAACCCCTGCCCTAGCCCCGAGCACCCCTGCATCCAACCGCCCTCCCAGAGCCTGCACCTAGAACCCCCTCCTGCATCCCAACTGCCTGTCCCAAGCTCAGCTCAGAGCCTCTCTCATACTTCAGATCCCTTAATCCAAGACCAGAGTCTGCACCCCAACCCTCAGCCCCAGCCTGGTGACAGTGAGGGAGGATGGGGGGAGGGAGGGAGGATGGGGTGAGCAGGGATGGGGCCTCAGAGAAGGGGCACAAAGAAGCCGGGCAAGGGTAGTTGGGAGTGAGGTAGATCTTGGATTGCGCTTAAATTCAAAAAGTGATCTTGTGCTAAGCCAGGGAGCGAGACTGGAGAGTGGAAGATAAATGGGATCAGCTTCCCCCCTAGACTTTAATGGGTGAGTCCTGGGGGGTGAGGGGAGGGGCTGGCCCGTGTGTGATCCAGGATGTCCATGTGTAGTCCACTATACCATGAACAGATAAGCCTTGGCTTGCCAGAGGCAAGAATGGGGGGTTGGGAATGGGAGATGGTGCCCGTGAGGAGCTGGCTTTAAGCAGGCTCCCCACTAGCACCGGATCCGCCTGCCTTCCCCCACCCCCATGCTGCTGCCTCTGATAGAGAAGCAGCAGCGCAGAGGGTGAGGGAGGCAGGCTGGAGCTAATATGCGCAGGGCGCCGGCTTTTGGCTCTCTGCATGAGCTGGCTCCGCCGACCCATCTGCCTCCCTCCCTGCCGCCTCCTACAGAGGCAGCGAGGGGGACAGGCAGGAGCTGGTGCTGGGTAGAGCTGGCTTAAAAGCCGGTTCCCCCCAGCACCAGCTACACAGTGGGTGAAGCGATGGAGGCTGCTCTGTGAGAGGTGGAGCAGCGTCTGTCTACAGGGAGCTCAGACCCCCTGTGGACAGGGACTGCTGCCCTGAACTAGCCTCTGCCCGCAGCCAGCCCGGGTCGCTGTGGACAGAGGCTGCTTCGCGGCAGCCTCCTACGCCCCAGCAGCAGCCTCTGTCCACAGGCAGCCAGTCTGTGCAGGGAGCTGGTTTTTAAACTGGCTCCCTTCGCGGACCAGTTCCCACCTGCCACCCTGCGCTGCTGCCTCTGACACAGAAGCAGCAGCACAGAGTGGCAGGGGGCTCCTTGGGAGTGTAATGGCCACTGGCCCTGCCCCCGGGGACTATCGAATAATCGTGTAACTGCTAAGATTTCATGCCGTTACAGGACTATTCAATTACGTGCTGTCTAACATCCCTAGTGTGATCATCCGCATGTTCAGGGCTGGAGATGTTAATGAGTTTGCATGAATTCCCACACTGGTGCATGATTGTGGGAGCACAAGAATATTCCTGTAGAATGGAGGCTGTCTGGGGTGGGGGGGCTGTCCAAAAATTATGATGCCCTGGACTTAGCTGTTCACTAGGCAGCAGTAGCTAGCAGAGTCCAGTGCCTCATGTTCCCTGCCCTGCTCATTCCTTGTTGCCCTCTGCTCAGAGGTGCATTACTGCATCCCCTGTGGGGGGCAAGAGGCAGCCCTGCTTAGAGGGCAGCACTTGTGCAATATGTAAGTTGCATGCTCAGAGTGCCATATCTTGTATTCACATAGTGCCGCTCAACCCACGGGGCCCTGCAGCGTTTTACAGCCTGTGACTATGGGTCACCGCATCCATCGCTGAAATGCAGCCAACTCTGGGGTGAAGCGTGGCCCTCCAGGGGAGCAAGCGCAGGAGACGGCATGCAATTGGCAATGCAAGGTGACTTTACGTGGGTGGAATGTACGTAACCAAGTTGGAGCACAGCCGAGACCTGAGGTTAGCGCTGCTTGTCTTACAAAAATTGCCACTGGCAGCAGCTCGTACAACCGGTGGGCTGTAGGCTCAGGGCAGGGAGCCACCTGCTGGGTGAAAACCCCAGGCCACTTCCTTCACCAAGTGCCAGGTGAACGGGACTCCAGGCAAATCATAAAGCAGGGGGGGAGGGAGGAAGGAATTAAGAAGCTGAAATGAGTCATGTCCTGTCACAGTCACTGCTCTCGTGTTGTTGCATTGACCCAGACGTGGTTTTGAGGTTCACATGCCAAGCCAAGGTAAAGCCCCCTTAGAGAGCTGCTTCAGCATTAGGGATGTTAAAATCCCGATTAATCAGTTAACTCATTAAATGTTAGCTTAACCTAAGGTGTAACCAGTTAACCAACTAAGTGAGATCCCGGGCAGGGGACTGCTTTAGCTCAGCTGAAACAGCCCCCAGCCCGTGAGGCTCCTGCCAGCCTCATACGGGGCTGATTGCTGGCTCCCAGCCCCGCACTGGGGCTGGGGTTGGCTACTGGCTCCTGGCCCCATGCTGCAGCCCAGCAGGGCTGGAGCAGCCTGCTGCAGGTGGGGGGCTGCTCCCAGGCCTGGGTTAACCATTGCCTGGTAAGGGTGATACTTCCTGGGTAACTGATTACCTGGTTACCCATTCCCATCCCTAGTTCTAACCCTAGATTTGTGACTGGTACGTGCAGTGTGATCTTCGGCAAATCTTTGAACCACCGTTTGTCTTTCATAAAAACGGGGATAACAGTATTGAGCTACGCCCAGGGGAGGGTGGGACTGTAATCCACCTTTCTGATCAGGAGCCCCTGGAATGAAGGGTGTTGCATGAGCACAACATGGATTCATCTTCCGTCACTTCACACACAAGTGGCCGAACACCGGTGCGAGAGCCCGTGGAGAAGGGTAGAGTGGTGAAGAAAAAGGTGTTCAGAAGGGATGACTCGGGTTCAGACACTGAGCCGTTAGGTGGCTGCGCCTAGCTGGGTTGTGTGGCTTCCTTTGCTTCCCAGCTGTTACCAGCTGGAATCAGCATTTTCTGCAGACAAACTGAGATCCCCATCGGGGCAAGACTAGGTACATGGGGGCACTTTGATCGCGAGGGGCAGTTGGTGAGTGGGTGGGGGGGGCGGTGACTCCGAAAGCTGTTCCTCACAGCTTTTCCTCATTAGCAAGGTATGCCCCTCATGGCTGGCTCCAAGGTAAACAAGCTTTATGTGAAACCCCACCCTTCCCTCGTCGAGCGTTGGGAGAATATGACAGTCTGGCGTCAAGAGAAGCAATAAACGCTCTGATCAGCTCCGGCTCCTGTGCTGAAATGTGAGGGGGATCCGGTTACAGGGAAGAGGGGGTTAGCACAAAAGAGATTTCCTCCTTGAATCAATTCCTCTCCATTTTGTAGGGAGACGTGAAGGGAAAACAACAAGCGCCTCTCTCCCCGATGAAGGCGGCTGGGGTTTGCGGAAGCAGCAGCTCTAAAGCCTGCACACGCCAGCTGCGTCGCCTCAGAAGGGCTCGGGCATCTTGCAAAACCATTTATATTCTGAGGCTGGCTGAGAACGGAGGGTGATTGTCCCAGGAGGGGTCCAGAAATAGAAGCTGTAGGACAGGTTTTGTGCTGGTTTGAAATCAGCCACAACACAATGAGGCAGCTCGGTGCTAGTTTCAGCCCCTGCTCGGTGAAGGGCCTCAGTGAGGTGCCGAGAGATCTAGAGGTGGACGTTCAGTGCCTTGAAAGATCAGTCCCTGTACAATCAAGTAGAAGGGTCCAGGAGATTTTGCGATGGTGCCTTCTGCCCTGCATTAAAAGCAAGCCAGCTAGAAAATACTAACCCCTTCAAAGCACTTTCCGCAAAAGGACAGCTGTACCAACATCACACGTACTGAGCTTAGTGAGCATGCGTGGGCGGCGGGTGTTAGAGGCATGGGAAGGTAATGCCTTCCCAAAGGGCCAGCCTGGCCCTGCCCACATTCCACCCCCCAGGCCTTACCTCCCCCTTCAGCACTTCTCCCCCATCTCCTGGGGCTGTCTAGGTTTCAGCCCCACTGAGGTTGGAGCTGGGCACCACCTACGCTCCGGGGCCAGGAGGGCCACCCTCTGGAAGCCTTCCAGGGCCAGAAGGACCCACCCTCCCCATGCTCTGGAAAGGCTGGGGCTGTGCACTGCCCACTCTCCCCTGCAGTGCTCCAGCCAGGGCCATAGAAGTCTTGGGCTGTGCGCTACCCATTGCAGGAGGGGTGACCTGCACCTAGAGTGGTACGGAGGTTGGCTCCCGTGGGGCCTTGGGCATCAGGGTGGAACTTGGGGGATTGCCTCCTCCAGCCCTAGCCTCACCCGCTGCCCATGTGAATATAGAAACCTTGCATTCACACGATCCCTAGCTAGATGGAAAATCCAAGGTGGTGACGGAGAAAAGGCACAAAGGTAGCAGCACATTTTCTTAAGTCACCATGGGAACGTACATGATTTCCGTTTTCCGTCTAGAAATCCAACATGTGGAAGTTGGAAAATGTTGGTTGTTTCGTTGCTAAGTTTTATGATGACCTTGGGTTCCCAAATGAAGATACTGAACTCCTACATTAAGTGGGACACCAACATCGCCTTCCGCGTTAAAATTGACAAGAAACAAGTTAGACGGAGTTGTCTTCTGGGTTTTCTGCCATTCTGTCTACCGAATCTTGCTCTGAAAAGCAAGCTCCCTCCGCCCGCCCCGTGACTAAACCCTATAGAAGTCCTCAGAGCTTTTCCCAGCGGTATGTGGGAGTTTACCACATGCTGAGAAATGCTGAAATCCATTATCCGTAGACGCGCTGGATATGTGACGTTGATATGGGGCTTAGCAACTTTGGAAAGAAGTTTGTAGGTGTACGCAGTATCGTTTCAGACCCTGCTTTGCTAAAAGCTGGAGTCACAATCAGAGAGCAGGGGTCATAGTTTGTTTTTGGGGGTGGGGGGGGGCTCCCCTCAAACATCAATAAAAAAACTGGCATTCTGGCTTATTTATTTTCAAATTTTAACACATACTTCCAGTGCTAGCTGCCAAAGTTTGTTTCTTCTAGGAACCTGGCACCCATGTAAATAACAGCACAATTAGAAACGTTCTTACCTAGGCCTTCATCTCATCAGACCACGATTTCTCGAGGTCCCTTTTCCATAGCCTCTCTAGATCCCAGAACTCAACTCTCATATGTGCACAAAGCTGTTCCTTACCTTCTTACATGCAGAAGTCAAGACTCTGTACACCTATCGTCAGATGCCTATACCAGAGCTCTGTTCAGTTTACGATCAGGTTCAAAGTTGTCTCCCCAGAAAAATGACCTGGCCCAGGGACCAGAATGACAATATTCCATGCTGCATCAGTGACAGGTTTAAGGTCCAACATCTCACAATCCCAGCGCTAGAAAAGAGGGCCGCACACGACTGGAAAGCTCTGAAGCCGTTTTCTCTGCGTCCACCGCAGCTCCAAATCAGGAGCCCCACTCAGACGCTGCAGTGCAGCTCTTAACGGACATCACACTGATGACTTGGTGAGATTTTTCATCTGTGTGGTAAAGATCGCAATGGGCAAAAGGCTCCTGGAGAGGTACCGCGTTCCCAGTCATCTGTGCACTTACGTGGGTGCTCAGGAAAGATTCGAATTCTGCTCAGCTGATTAGCAGAGCATCCGCAGCTAGGATTTTTTGTTTCTTTTGGTGGTGCCCATTCACACGTGCCTCTGCATGTAACAAAATGTATTCTGCACATGGATAGAAAAGATTAGCGGGAACATTGGAGGGGTAAGCTACTCTGATGGTTCCAGCTCCTCTTGGCATCCCTGGAGGGACAAAGATAGTTGTTGGGCAAGTTTTGGGTGTGCTTTGTTCTCTCCTGTAATGAGTTGGTAAGGGAGGAGGGGAGGCTCTTGTCTTTATGCTGTGGTTTTCCAGGCTGCGAGGGCTGGGTGTTAAACTCTCATGTTCAGATGCTCACCCACCACCTAAACACTGGGCTCACTACATGTTTTGTGTTTTAACATGGACCCGGGAGAGGGAGAGAGACTCTTCCCTAGACAGCATTCTCTCCTCCCTCTCTTTTCCATTCGTGTGTGGATTTTTTCCATCCATGTGTAGAATAAATGTATATGGACACCAAGGAATGTGCACCATCAGGAGAAACCCCAACCTCGCTGTGGGCGCTGTGCTAATCAGCTGGGCGGCACTGAAATCTCTCCTGACCAGCCACACACGTGCCCGGTGTACAGGGAACACTGCATCGCCCTGTGCTTTGTAGGGAGAGTGATGCCTTGTGGTTAGAACCCAGGAACGCGCATCAGCAGCTCTGATAGTCTGAGCTGCGGTTCGGGGGCCAAAGGAACAAGGTGACTTTAAGCCACCTTTGATGCTAGGGAAGCTGCTAGCACAACTTATACAGCTCTCGGGGCCTCTCTGGGCTGCCCAGGATCTTCACAGCTCTGTGGGCTGCCCCCCAACATACTCTCATACCAAGGCTTACAAGGGGGTCCTCAGAGGGCAGCCTGAATTGCACCAGGGGGAACCTCTTGTGGCAGGAGCCAGGTCTTTCAGGACCCCTTTATGCGCCTCAGACCCTTGTCTGAGATGTAAGGGTGCTAGAACAGGCTCACCCCTGGCTTCAAATCATGGCTGTGCCACTGACTTCCCATATTATCATAGGTATAATCTCCCGGTGCTTCCTCTTCCCCTGTTTTTTAAAGGAAGTGAATCATCCTTATTCTTCCCCCATCAGAGTGTGGGGAGTCTGACTTCTAGTGTTCGTGAAATGCTTTGAGATCTCCAGGTAGCTGCCTACCTGTGAGTCTCATCCAAACGCCGGACCGGGCCAAGAGCTGCTAACGTGGCACGCAGACACGGATGAGGATAAATTAAAAGAAGTGAACTGCCAAAGCAGGGAAGTGCAATGGATTTGGAAAACATGAGGCGCCGTTAAAATGTATTAAAAATAATTCATAGCTGCTAGGACCAAGGATCGAACCTAAAACCTTGGGGAGAGGGGAAAAGAAATTGCTTCAGATTGTTCTTGTGTTGCTTACCTTAAAGAAAAAAAAATCTGCTAAATGCAAATAAATATTCACACAGACTATGGAGAGGGAGGAGACGGGAGGCATGCAGGGAAAAGTGAGTGGGATCTAGGTTTTGCATCGTTCGCTGAATTACTGGCAGGTCTTTTGTAACATCTGTTAAAAATAAAACAAACATTCATTTCCATTTCTTGCTGCCTGAGATGGCTCCTGCAGAAATTTCAACCTGTCCAGGAATTTATCTGGAAAGTTCCCCTCCATGCCTCCTCTTCTCCAAGGGAGATTTCCTTCCCAGACTTCCCAGGGGCTCCATTAGCCCCACATTAAAGCCTTTTATGCCACTTTCCATTGAAATAAAAGGAATTCTAATAACCCACTGGGGGAACTCTGCTATTCGCTCCTCCCATGGAAACAAGGTCCTGACTCAGAACAGATCTCCACTCAAGGAAGCCAGGGTCAAGACAGAAGGAAACCAAGGAGGGATGGAGAGATGGTTTCCATTAGAACGGACCCTTTGAGACAAATAATCACTCCTCCCCCAGCAAGGCAGCCCTTCAGGAAGGAGATCAGTTGTTCTAAGTGGACAGGCTGTGGTCCGAGGCAGTGTTCCCTGTAAGCCGTGCGCTTGTGCGGCTGCTCAGGGGAGATCCAAATGCTGCCCAGCTGATTAGCAGAGTGCTCACAACTTGCTTTTGTGTCTACTGGTGGTGCACATTCCTCGGTGCACATAAAATTATTCTGCACATGGATGGAAAAGATCTGCAAGTGGATGGAAAAAATTAGCGGGAACATTGGCCACAGGTGCTTGGATCATTAGCTGAGTGTGAGACAATGACTGTGAGGCTCATAAAGATGGCCGATTGCCATTTGCAAGGGTGTCTGCTCTCGCAAGCGGCCTGATGTGCCGCTCACTTATGACGGTGTAAATCAGGAGTAACCCCATTCAAGTCAGTGGCGTACCACCGGGGTAACAGAGAAGCACATCAAGCCCCATAGCCTTTTACATCCCTATCCTCCGCACACTTCAAGTGAATGGCAAAATCCCTGCTGATGTGCGTGAGTGCAGGCTCTATCCCTGAGGATTTGGGAGAGGAGCAGCAACGTAAACCAGTATCAGTGATGTAAGCGCCTGTAGAAGACTCCCAGAAGCTACATTTAGATCACTGTGATGAGGACTGGTGAAGTCTGAACCCTCTACAGTGGCTTCCTCTACGTGCTTCCGCTTCCATGTAGCGTCAGCGAGAGCGAAGATGGTGCGTGATGGAACTGAGTTGATTAGACATAGGGGAACCCCATGGAAGAAGAGACAGGCTGAGCAGAAAGTCTCCCCTGGAGTCAGCTGAGAGGTTGGCTGCTCACGGAGTAAATGAGAAGCTGGGGGGGAGGCGGCATCTGTTGAAGCGCACTCATGTTGGACCAGAGAATTTGCGGTGGAAGGCAGAGAAGATGACCGTGACTGGGGGTGGAGGAGGGGGTCCAGGAAGACCAATCCGGGAAGGTAAATGGGCAGATGATTCCAAATAAAGATTGCAAATGGGGATTTTGCAGTGTGAGAAGCTTCAAAGCCAAGGGAGGACATAAAAGGCATTTCTGAAATCTGCGGTATCGCCATCAGGGTGATGTGATTCCTAGCTCTCCAGGAAAAGTAGGCTTGGTCGCCGAGCTAGACAAATGAGCCGCATGAAGTCTATCCGGGGGGAAAAAACAAACGTGTCATCACGAGGCTGACTCCCTGCAGATGTAAGTTGCAGGTGAGGAAACCCGTGAGTTGTGCTGTCCACCTCTGGATCAGAACGGGGGCGGTGAATACCGAGTGCTGGGAGAAGTCACAGCGCGGACAAAATCTAGTCAGAGCAGCAAAAAAAGGGTGGCTCTTAGCTCCGTGAATATCAACTGAATGTCACCTGAGGACGTGGTATGGAGAAACAGTTTCTCAAGATCACAAGCTGTTGGTTCATGGAACAGCTTGTTCTGGAAGAGGAGAGGTGACCGTTGACCTAATTCTGAGTCATGTGGAAGTGCTGGCCCAAGACATAAGGTGTGACTGGGCCACAGATAACAGTGGCCACTGATAATTCAGTTCCAATATCCTTGCAGCTCCAGTCATACCAGAGTTAACTCCATGAGAGGTGGGTTTTTTCCCCCCAAAATGAGGATGCTAGCGGTAAATAAGTCTGAAGGACAAAGATAGGAAATGAAAACCCATAAGAGCAGCTTAGAAGCTACAAAGTATAGTTTATGGGAGTCAGAGAAGGTCTGAATATTCCCCAAGAAGGAATCAAAAGGACAAGAGGTGAACAGTACTGTGAAACGGCAAGATACGGGGGTTAATTCAAGCCAAGAAAGTATCCCTCAGAAAAAAGAAATCCAGACTGAGTGATGGTAACAGACTAGAATGGAAGCTTTGAGATTAGGTGTAAACTGGAGTTGAAGAGGAAATGCGCAGAACCAAGAGGCCACAACCAATGTTCTCCCAAATTTTTTCCACCCATGTACAGAATAAATTTTGTGATGTGCACCAAGGCACGAGTGATGTGCACCACAGGTGGAAACACATGCTGCCGGCTGGGGGCGCTCTGCTAATCAGCTGGGCAGCATTTGAATCTCTCCTGGGTGGCCACCCAAGCACTCAGCTTTCAGGGAACACTGGCCACACAGCTTAAAGACAAATGGGAAGAAATGAATTCAGTATCTGGGAAACTCAGAGCAGCTCCTCCCAGACCGGCAGATCATAGCAGGGCAATCTCTGTTTGTAGGTGACAAAGGAGAGACACTGACAGGACTCCAGTGGCATTGTTCTAGCAGCTTGAGTACTGACATTGCATCTGGGTGTATTACTTTAAAGGGACGCTTTTGCCTTTTATTAGCCTAGTGAACTCTGCCCTCTAGAGATGGGTGTGGAACAAGTGGCCAGAAGGAAAGGGAGGGGCCGTGATAACAGTGTAGCTGGGAGGCAGGTCTTTCTGTACCACGCACATTGTCTTCTTATTCCCTGTGTTCATGGTAGCTTGGAGGTGGCGTTCATTTGCTTGGTGCAAGCCACAGACCGTGGCAAGCCAGAGAATCCTTAACCTACTGTGGCAAGATCTTGAAAATAAAGGAGGGGCTTTGTTCGATAGCTCCGTGGGCTGCTTGAGTAGTACTCCAGAAAAGAGGTGCCCCCTTCCCCATCAGCCATTGCTCATAACTGGACGGCATTAATTGCTTGGGGGCACTGAAGGAGGTAAAGAAGAAAGTAAAGACCCTGATAGGCAGGGGGCCTAAGAGGCCTTCTTTGCTTAGCCAAACTTCCATTGGATTGGGCTGAAATAGCGGTAACGTATCATTAACATAACTACCGTGCCAGTATGCTAATGGGTAAGCAATGTTGGATGATAGTCAGTATTGCCGACCAAAGCAACAAAAAATCATGAGGCAACCCCTCTGAAATCATGATGGTAAATGTGGGCTGGTTTTAATTTGCCTTCTGACTTTTGCTTTCTGCTGCTAAGCACTAAAGGAGATTTTCTTTCAGGTACAGTGATAGGAAGGGAGCTCTGGTTTTGGATTAAGAGGATCTGATTTCTAGCCCCACTGTTGTCTGGAAGTTCTGACTGCCTGGGATATAAAACATTGTGAAGTCCTAACTGACCACAGATTTGTTATATTGTGTGAAGGAATAAACAAGCCCAACAGGGTCTGGAGCTAGGAGCACTCTTGGGGAGGAGGGGAGAAAACAGCTGTGAAAAGAACAGTTCCAAAGAAAAAGAAATTGGAAGGAGGAGTTATTTTGAATGACTATGGAACACTAGTAGTGACACCTTGGTCTTCTTATGAGGATTGATCTTTATTTATTGTTTAACCTCTGGATATACACAAAAAATAATAGTGAAAAGAGGGCTCCAATATACTATTCCCCGTAATTCAACAACATGTGAAATTAAATCATGTGAAATTAAAAGCCAATAGACTGGAAATGGATCCAAGGGAATGCTTTTTTACATAAAGCACAGCATGAAACTTGCTGCCATGGGATATTATTGAGGTGACTAATTTAGTAAGGTTAAAAAAGTTGAAGTAGCATTTGCAGAAAGGGATATCAATCTTCATGCGTCAGGGTCTGATCACCAGCTGGGGTCAGGCAGGAGTCCCCATTCTTCCCAAGGGAGAGTATTATCCAAAGAACTGTATTAAGAGGGTTTTATCACTTCCTCTGGGGTATCCAGCATGGGAGGGAGACTCAGAAGCAGGACATTTGGCTTTGGGAGCAGCGGTCTGCCATATCATGGTGATTCTTCTGGTTTTGAAACTTTTGCTAGGGCCACTGAGCTTCCTTTAGGCGAGGTCGTAGGGCTCTGATTTCCTTTAACTTGGCAGCGCCTAATGTCCTTGTTTTTCTCACGATTGTTCATTTAGAAGAGGGGCTTGGGGAAGGATTGCTCTTTGTTAATGTTCCCCTTCCCTTGTTCCAAAAGCAAAACCTAAAACGACCACGCAAGGAGATTAGCTGCCGTCAGATCTAATTTGCCAGCCACCATCTACCTAAATCCCAACAGATGCACAAAGCTTGGAGTCCAAGCTTCTGTGTATTTTCCTGTCAGTCACTGCCTTGGCTGCAGCTGGCTATGCAGAACAGAAAAAGCTGCAGGTGTGATTTGTTCTCATTCCTCCGCCCCCTTCCTTGCTCTTTCTTTTCCCAGCTACCTTCCACGTCCACCTCTGTGATCATTGCATACAAAAATGAAATACAGCCTCAGACCCCAAGACTGCTCTGTATCTCTCTCATGCAGGTTTAGTTCAGGACTGGGATGTTTGGGGTGGGTGGGTTTTTGGTTTTGGTTTTTGTGAATGTGATCGTTTGAGACTGAGGAAAGAAAAATGAAAACCTATAAAGGAATCAGCAACCTCCTTCCTCCTTTTCTCTCCCGAGGATTAAGCAAAAAAAAAAAAAAAAGTCTGCAGCTTTCTGTTGACCCTGCATGATGGCATTTTTGTGCTCTGTGTGCTGCTTCTGCTGCTGATTGCTATTCCTGGCACAAACACGCGCACACACACACACACACACACTCACACACACACAAACCTAGCATAGATCACACAGGCAAGCAAGCCTGCTACCCACTCAATAATAATAATAAAAAGGCACACACTGTCACTAGCCCCTCTTTGCATCTCTTGCCATCCTGCCCAATGACCTGACATCTCTATCAGAGATCGGACAAACCACCTTCCTGTCTTTTCCTTCCCTCTCCCCCCTAGCCCTCACCTCTTCCCTAGCTCCACCAAAGCACTCTCCTGTCTGCTGTAGCAGCCCGCAGCCAAACCCCCAACCACTCCTACCACTGGCATTAAATTTTCAGGCTGGATGCTATAGGGCCGTTTCTAATTACCTTATATCCCCCAGTGGTCCATGAATAATGGCTACTGAAGGAGCTTAGAAGGGTTGCTGAGAAGGAAAGCAAAAAAAAAAAAAAAAAAAGAATTGTGCTATTTCTCACATTTTTTTTCCTAAGGATCTAATCTGGCTACTGTGTTCTGGAAGAGGAGGAGGAGAGAGAGAGAGACAGCCCGCGAGAGTGAAAGAGAGAGGAGCACAAAAAACATTACAGGTATCGTTACAAGCTATATCTTTGTGCCTGTTTTTACTGGAGGGTCTGCGGAATGCTCTGTGGGAATTTATAGCGCTTTTCCCTGATTTATTTTTCTCTCGTGCAACTTGCCACCCTTACCAATGGAGACCACAACGTACATCTCTGGCATTGCAGAGTTTGAGTCCTGCTTGCAGCAGTTGGGGTTTGGTTTGTTTGTTTGTTTTATAATTAACAAAGAGGGTTGGATTTGTTGCAAATTTCTAGGGACTTTCTTGGTAATGGGCATCTGCACAAAGGTATGGCTTAGATTTAGCAGATTTGGGTCTGGACGTGAACGAAAGAGATTTGTTCATTTCGCTCATCCTGACTCCCACTTTTCGGAAGTTGGAATAATAAAAAAAACCACCGCTGGGGTTTGTAAGTGAATATGGGAGTGAGGTCTGTCAAGGAGGTTTCTTTAACGTTAGTTATTCATGTGCATGTTTTTCTACTTTACAAAGTTCCCGCATTGATGAGCCTCCGTGTCCCACAATCATTGCTGTTGTCTTTGTGTGCGAACTCTGCTTTGATTTGTTGTCTTCCGTTGATTTGGTGTGCATCACGCTCGCCTGCCAGAAAACATTGTTCTAGCAGAGATGTGAGTAATCCCAGGATTTGCACATCTGGCTGGGTGTTCGGAAACCCCCTCTGTGGGACTTTCACATGCTCTCCGGCTCTCTCTTTCCCATGGCAAATTTATACAAAACCCCTCCATTGTCATTAAAAAAACAACCCAAACAACCAACAACTCACAGCTCCCTTAAAGAGATTTCACTTTTCAGAATGTGTGTGTGTGTGTGTGTGTGAGAGAGAGAGAGAGAGAGAGAGAGAGAGAGAGAGAGAGCTTTTGTTTTAAGTAAAGAAATGCCAATGATTGAAAACAAATTCTGTGTCGCATCCTATTCATATGTGTGTGTTGGGGGAGGGGGAATTGGAAAAGTGCTTATACTACAGAAGCAGCGCTTGAATGACCGTGTAGTACATGACAGCCAAGGGTGGGGGGGGGGTTGTCCGTTCTCTATCATTACTGAGCAGCTCACAGGGGCGTGTGTGTGTGGGGGGGGAATGGAATTTGATTTTTCTGAATGCAAAGAATGATTTCTGCAATTGTCAAACTGGCAGGGGAAAACCAAAGTGGTCCATGAGATGGTATCCATTCAAACTTTACTGGCTGGTATTGTAACAAAGCCAGCTCATAGCAATTACAAAAAAAAAAAAAAAAAAAAAGCCCAGAAGAGAAAACATATGTGAAAATTAGGGAGTGGGGGAGAGCACAAGTATAACATGAGTCCATAGACTTTGAAACCTTACCAGCCACAGAAATGTGGCAGGGGCGATATTAAGACATTATCCAAGTGTGGCCACTGCTCTCTTGGATTTAATTTTTGCATAGCAGTAAAAACCTGTTCAGTGCCCTGGGAGGAGCGTACTGCTTGGAGTGCATCTTTCAAAATAAAATAAAATAAAAATTCTGCACGCTCCCCTCTCTTCCCGCACTTGTTTTGTTTGTTTGTTTCCAAGGGGAGAAGAGTCTGGGGGAGTGGGCAGGGCGGGGAGAAAGCTTGGGGGCGGAGAGTCGATTTAAATTGGACTTAATGGATTCCCTGGGCAGCTCTTTTAGATGAAAGTCGAAATAAGAGCCAAAGTGAATCTCAGCAGAGCTGTCTGTTGCATTAAAGATGCAGCGTGCCTCTGCTTTCCCCCTTCCTCCCTTTTTTCTTGAAAAGAAAAAAAAATGTGTTAGCCGTACAGAAAAGAGTGGAGTTTCTAGGCCTATAATGAGAGCTCTAATTGAAGAACTTACAGCCTCTTGGGATAGTCTTTACTGATTACTGCTTTTGTTATCCCTGCCTTGGTCTGGCTTTTTGTTGGGGTTTTTTTATGTGTGAGAAAGAGAGGTGCATGCTATTTTTAAACCTCCTATTTTGCCCCTGGCAGGTAAGGAGCACCTTACCTGCCAGGGTAGGGCATCTCTTCAGTGTAAGCATCCCAGTATGAAGGCAGGATTCCATTAGAATAGGCTTGGCGTTTTCTGATTCACGCGCGACATTCGGCTAAGAGACACCCTGCCCTGGGAAGATAACTCCGGCATTTAAAGGGTTAAAAATAGGCTAAGGCTTTGTCTACACCAGGGATGGGCAATAATTTTTCATGGGGGAGGCACTCCAAGAATTTGGTAAGTAGTCAAGGGCTGCACTCTTCCATGATAGGAATGGAGAAGTGCGGGGTCTGGGATGGGGCTGGGTGCAGAAGGGAGCTTGGGGTAGGGGACTGGGGTGAAGAAGGGCATTTGGGTGAAGGAGGAGACTGAGACCCAGGGCAGGGGATTTGGGAGCAGGAAGGGGGGACAGGGTCCAGGAGGGAATATTTGTGCAGGAGAGGATTCTGGCCTGGGGGAGGGGTGTAGAGTCTGGGAGGCGGTTGTGACCTGAGGCAGGGGATTGGGATTCAGTGTTGGAGAAGGGAATGGGTGCAGGAGTGGGGAAACAAAGGGTTTGGGTTGTGACCTGGGGCAAGGTGCAGGGGGAGGAGCAGAGAGTTGGGGGGAGGGAGGGGCTGGGGTGCCAGGTGGAGGCTCTGGCCAGGAGGCGCTCACCTAGGTGGCTCCCAGTCAGCAGCCCAGCAGGACCCTCAGGCAGGCTTCCTGCTTTCTGCGCCCCCTCACACCATTCAAAGTGGCTGGCTGCAGGGACCATGTGCCCTCTGCACGCCGTGCACCTCTGGGAGGGGCAGAAGTAGTTTGCGCACTGCCTGTGCAGCAAGCACGGCCCAGGCAGCTCCCGTTGGCTGGTTTCTGCAATGGGATCCCCTAAGATGCCTGGTAGTTGTGCTCCTTAATAAGCCAGAGATGGCCCCTGAGTCTCCTTCGCATTTCCATCCCCTTAGCCACTCTGCGTCAACACAGGGCCAGGTCTGAGAACTGAACTGGCATCTCCTGAGCAGCAGAACGCAGGGACTATGCTGGTCGGGTTTCCTGTGGCAGAGGGGCTTGCCTGATAAGACTCCAGGTGTGCCCATTCTTAAGCCCCACTCTGCTTTTGTTCTTCTCCCACCGCTAAAAAACTTCTAGGGCAGTGGTTCTCAAAGTGTGGTCCGACCGTCTTGCAGGTGGGCTGTGTGCTCAGGGCTCCCCATCCCTGCAGTGGGCCCCCCGAGAGGTTGGAGCGCCAAGACGCTACACCTCCATCCCACTCCTGCACCTTCCCTCCTTCTCATACCCCTCACCCTGCTCCTGCACCCTACCTCCCAGCCAGACCCCCAGCCCCAGCCCGCTCCTGCACCCAACCTCCCACTATCCCCCACCCTCAGCCCGCTTCTGAACCCTGCCTCCCAGCCAGATCCTGCACTCCCACCCCCTCCTGCACCCATTTTGTCATCATGGGTGATTGGCTGGTGGTCTGCGGAAAGGTCTGCATTGAGCAGAGTTGCTGTGGGCCAAAAAGTGGGCCAAAAACCACTGTTCTAGGTAGGGATGTTAAATATCGGTGAATTGAATAGTCCATTAACCTCATTAATTCTTATCGGTTACTTGACTATTCTATAGTCCCCGGGGGTGGGGCCGGCAGCCATGGCGCTCCAGCCCCACTCCCGAGGAGCCCCCTGCCACTCCATGCGGCTGCCTCTGATAGAGTTAGCAGCGCAGGGTAATAGCAGCCCCTGTCCCGGTGGTGCTAAGCTCCTGGACCCGGCACAAGCCAGAACTGAGCTGGTCTGCCTGGCTGCTAATACACTTTAAATGCAGAGCCACCCCAGCGGTAGGTCCCAGACCTGGTGCGAGCCAGGACTGAGCCCGGCTGCTAGCCAGCCTGCTAAAGAATTTACTGCCGGGCGTAATCTATAGCATTAACCTATAAGCTTTTGCTTATCGGTTAATCAACTACACTATTACATCCCTAGTTCTAGGGCTGCAATTAAGATGTAGATTTAAAAATCAGGAGAGCAGTGGGCTCTTGGTCTGTGGTATTTATAATTTGCAAGGCTGCACACTTGCATAACAGAGGGAGAAGGGGAAAAGTTGGTGCTTAAACGCTAGGACGATGGGGACCTTAGAAATACCATGGCTAGGTAGGTTTAGAATGAAGGGAAAGTAGTTCGCCTAGACATCTCACTTAAAGAGTTGCATATTGACAGTGACGCGTCCGAAACTACAGATTCTGTTTTCTTTGGTCCCGATCCTTCCAGTACAGGATATCCCAGTCTACAATTGGGTCACTGTCTGGCACTGCTATACAAAATAACAGCCCTTTGTGCCTGTCGTGTGACCATCTCAAAGCATTTGGCAAACACTAAAGCTATGGCTACACTACAGCTTGTGTTGGCGTGACTTACGTCACTCAGGGATATGAATAAACCTCCCCACCCCTCCCAGAGACACAGGTTACATGGACACACGGGCCTGTGTGGACAGCACTATGTTGGTGTGAGTTGGTTTTATTATGCTGACAGGTGAGCTCTCCCATGGTGTAATGTCTTTACCAGACTGAAGAGGCGTGCCCTGAGGCTCTCAGCCTTCCTATTTGGCAGGCTAGCTTTACACCCATGGTATAGGTGGGGCATGCAGAAGCTCAGAGGGTTAGAAACTTGCCAAGGGTTACATGCTGAACTAGTGACAGAGCAGGAGGAGAACTCCAAGTCCTGGTTCTTAATCCTCTGCTGTCACCTCCAGGACACCACTCCTTCCCTGCGGGATGAATTCTAGCTGTTGGTGTATAGAAGATAGAGGGAAGGTGCTGTTTCTATCCTGGACGGGAAAAGCCTAGCAGAGCATTTGATCGACTTTTGACACCTATGGGGAAACACCACTTTTCATGGAATCCTAGAACACTAGAACTGGAAGGGACCTCGAGAGGTCATCGAGTGCAGTCCCCTGCCCTCATGGCAAGAGCATCACTATAGTTCAATATAGAAAAACTTCTTGTTGGGTTGGTACCTGCCTGAAATCGCCTGTGAGGATTGCCGTAGGCACCTACAAGAACCTTTCCTTTAACAGCTCTTGATTATTTTTTGATGAAGGCCAAACTTGAATCAATAGCTAAACTCCAGTTGACTTTAACAAGGCCGGTTTTTGGCTCTCCATATCTCTTGTGGCTGCTGCAGGGAGAACTCATACGTTCTGTTCCTGGCCGGGCTGCTGACTCTCTGGGTGATCTTGAGCAACTTACTTGACTGTTCTGTATCTCAGTTTCCCAGCTGTCAGATGGGCACAGTAGCACTTAATTAGGCCTGAGGTAGGCAGTACATGTTTGTCAGGCCCTCTGAGATCTTAATCCACGGAAGGGCGGATTATTTGGACAAGAAGAACCCTTTCTTTCCCCTTTTGCTACTTTGCACTCTCTCTTCTCCTTTAGCGTCTTGAAAGCATCAGAAAAGCACAAGCAGGCTGAGGCTGAGAGGAGAAAGCTGCTTGTGGTTTAAGTGCGCCTCCCTGATTGAAACAGGAGGGAGGACTTTTTGGTTTTTTGAGAGAGCCAAGTTCTTGTCACTGGACCAGGATGCATGCTGCCTTCCCCTTGCCCCAGCAAAGGGATCACTAAAAGCCACAGGGCCAGTGGAAATCTTGACATTCTGTCAGTCCCTGTCTGTCTCGGAAGGCGCGCACTCTGCTGCACGGAAGAAAACAAGTGAGAGGAGTGGGAAGGAAAGAGAGAGCCTTTGCAGCAGGCAGTAATTGTAGTCAGTCAGCACCTGTGAAGTTCCTGCATCACACTCACTGAGAGAGAGAGACCTTGTCCTATTCCCCAGCCCCACGGAATAGGAGGAGGATGCAGGGTAAGGAGCAATTGCAAAGGATGTGATGCTAGACCCTAGCTGTGTGCCTACAATACACTTGAGCTTCCTGCTGCATTACTTATGACTTGAAGTAGGTGAACCTTTCAACTCCCTGCCCTTGGGGAACAGCCAGGCTGCAAGGAAGGTGTCAATAGCCTTTGCTTCACAGCGGGAAGGGAAGGGGAATTATCCTTTCTGAACTTCTACATCTCCCCATCCCACTCCTCCCCTGTGGAAAAGGTGGTCTCGAACGTTTAAAAGAAGAAAACACTTTATTATGTGCCCCTCTCTTAGCAAAAGTCAAGGCAAAAGATCAAGCAGTTCTCCCTTTTATGCAGTGTTCAAGATTGAAGAGACACTGGTAGAAAGGGGAGGACCAAAGCAGCAAGGCAAACTCAAATCTTAAAGAGATTCCTTCCTTTTTGTCCCCAAGGAGACCAACCCATAAGAGGTTCCAGTCCACCGGGTAATTAAAATGACTGCCTTGATTGAGACAGTTTTGTTATCATCTCGCTTGCTTACAGGACGCTCGCGAGTGGACAGTGAAATTCCTCTCCTATAGCTAGATGGATGGATACAGAAAATAGATTATCTATCTGGTTAATCTAATCACAAGCATTAAAGAAATGGATGGTGCCATATATTAAAATACTATGGACAGATACATAGCTGTTGGTAGCATTTGGTTGTATATAAAAATATTAGGCATAGTTATATTTAAAGAATGAGACAAATCCTTCTGTTGAAGTCAGTGGAGGTACAGTGGAGATTAATTTGGCCCAGTATGTAGTGTTTGGTATGTAGGGAATATACTGCAGTGATGCTTTATTCGAAACAAGGGTTAATCAGATCTATTTGCCATTGCTGCATTCTACTCAAGTGGGAGGGCAAAGCCAAAAATCACAAATTGTTATGTCATTAGGTCTAAAGCAGTGTAACTAGGCGTGAATACGTCAAGCCATACATGGTTTACACCACTCACCTACCAATGAGAATATTTTGTGTGTGCATGTTGTTGCATAATAGACCTGGACCTACCTGCAGTTCCGATGCAAAAAGAACTCCCACTGAGTTCAATGGGAACTTTGTCTTTCTCTGGAGTGCATGGCTCTGCCTGACAAATGTGGGCCAAAATCAGTCCTGGTGCAAATGGGCTCACCTCTAGTTAGCCTCAGGTTTTATGCTCACACAAAACCTGAGATGAAACAGGGCTGGTTTCATTTTAATTTGGAATATCGTCCTCAATAAAACCCCATGAGGTTTGTTTTTTTTTTGACTTTCTTACAATCAGACTTTGCTTCCTTCCCTGTAATTGCATCTCCATTGTTAGTCACTGCTTGATGTCTCACTGGGGATACCTTTTTTGGTGCATTTATCATCATGGCTAAAACTTGCTGTTGTGTTCACTGTCTGTGTTTGTATAGAACAGTAGTCCCAGCTACTGGGATATTGGGAGACATTTCAATATCGTGCGACCGATCTTCATTTATTTTAAACCTCCCTTTGGCTACTCCACACTAGCTCCCTGTGGGGAGCCACATGTGGACTCTTATTCCAGGACAAAAGTTACTTCTCTCCAGAATGGAATGTCCACATGGGGAGCTGATCTGCAAGAGCTATTCCAGACCATGTCCCCGTGTAGACAAGGCTGTCATGCAAATGAACATGTAAGACTACGTTCAGTAGACAAGAATGATTGTTTTAAACATGGTTCTGACTCTTGACTGCTAAAATTAATGCATAGCGAATGTGCGAACGTCTTACTCAGTGCTGAGAAGGGAGGAAGGTCATAATATAATCCTGTAATACTGTATCTCTCCCTGTGACTATTGAGATATGGGTCACAGAACACTGTATTCGCCAAATAGCGTGACCTTCACCATGGCTGTTTCTGTATACACAGAAACAGTCCTATAAAACCATGACTATTGCTAGATGATCTCTAGAACAGTGTAGTTCTGTAATACCATGGGCCTTCACCAGGGCTGTAGCTGTGTAAGCCAGAGAAAAGTATAGTCCTATAATACCATGTCCTTCACCATGACGATTGCTATATGAGAGACACAACAGCAGAGTCCTCTAATACTTTGTAATTCACTGGGACTATTGTGATTTGATCCACAGAACGGTATTGCCCCGTATGATGTGTCAGATTTTAAGACTGTTTGGTATTAGCATCCTCTCTCTCTGTTGTCTGGCTTCCGAGCAAGGGCTAATGCCATTGGGGAGAAAAAATGTGAAAGAAAGCAAGGAGATGAAGAGAAAATAGGACAGAGAGAAGAGATGAGGCAGGCAAAGGGAGACAACCAGAGCAGACGAAAGAAAGTAAAGCAGTCCCTGAAAGAGATGGAAAAGAGAAATGAAGGCCTTGCAGAACTGATGCTCAGGAAGAGATCCTGGGCTGGTCCAGCTCATGAAGATGAAGCCGGATTTTGGAGGTAGGCTTGTAAATTAGAGTTAAGTGACGAGATCTTTAAGGCTTCAGTAGGAATGCAGGGATTGATCTATTTGAAATCAATCTGGGCACCTACTGCATAGTTGGGGAGCGGAGGAAATTTCCCCTGCAGATGTTAATAACATGGTCCGATGGAGTCATCTCCCTTCTGAAGCCAGAAAAAGGGAATAATCATTGCTATTCAATATGGGTTGTTCTATGCACCTCATCTGTGTTGTTATTGTCCTTCTGCAGCAGTGAGGATGGGGGCCGCATTGTACCAGGTATTGGACAAAGTGCCCTGACCCCGAGAGGTTGCAAGCAAAGCAGATGAACTAGAATCCTAGCATAATGGCAATAGCGTTTAGGGAAGTGTTTAGGTGGTTTTATTGATGTTTCATATGACAATTAAGCTAGCCCTGTAATAATACCATAGCAACTCCTTCCCTCCCTTTGTCTTTGACCCTGGGGCCCACGGTATATAGTTGTAGTGAGCCAGCTTGGCCTCCCTCTGAGCTGGAAGGAGAAGGACACCCTAAGAACCTCTGGTGGGCGGTGCCAGAGCAACCCAGCCCCGCCCACAGGAAGCAGAAAAGCTGGGCAGGAAGTATAAAAGCAGGTGCTCTGAGCTCAGTTGAAGCCAGTGGCTGAGCAGGCGAGATGCTCTGCCCAAACTCTCAGGGAGGAACTGCATTTCTCTAGACCAGAGAACTGGCCTGAGCCGCCGCTGGGCCCGGAAGACTGGCCGAGGCTGCCACGGTCATTGCAGGCCCTGGAGACTGGGCTGCACCGCCGGGACTGCTGCTTGATCTGGACCCAGAGCCCATGGACACTCTGCCAATGTCACCGTCCCCAGTGGGCCCTGAGGAGCAGAGGCTGAGCCCAGGAAGCAACCCAGGGGTAGCCGACCTAGGGCCAGCTGAGGAGATCAACTGGGCAGCGTGTTGTCCAGGATCCCTGCTGACCCTGTGACCTGGTTGGCTTGTTGCGGCCAGGATCCCAGCCGACCCAGTCTGTTAGGGCCCTGGGCTGGGACGCAGTGGAGCGGGTGGGCCTGCGTCCCCCCTGCCATCCCTCACCTAGGGTGGCAGGTCCCCATCCCCGTTAGGGCAAAAACCTCTGCGCTTGTCGGCTTTCCGCCAACGCAAGGAGACCTGCCCCCCCCGCTCAGCCTGCAGACAGGCCTGAGCTTTAAACTCTTGACCTGTGTGTTGGCTGCCCTGCCCTGCCCAAAGGCCTGGGCCTATAAACTGTGACTCAGCCTGCAGCCAGGCTTGAGATTTAAACGGTGGACGGCCCCGCTCTGAGCCAGAGCCGGGGCCTTGAACTGCCGCTTGGCTGGAAGAAGGCCTGAACTTTATTTTGTTGCTTGTCCTGCCCTGAGCAAGGGCTGGGCCTGTGAACAAGACCGTTGATAACCTCGCCTGAGCGAGGGCCAGGACGTTGGACTGCTACCGAGCCGAGCTAACGGCCAGAGTCAGCTTAGCCTCCCTCCAGGCTGCGACCAGCACAACAGTCTAGCAAGGCAATACCCCGTAGGATTTTGTGAACATGCCTGTTTCCTTTGGCTGAGCTCTGCTGTCACCTTTCACGCCAAAGGACCGCTTGCTTCAGAAACTTCTGAATGGCAAGAGACAGTTGCCCCCACGGCTTAAATGCATCTGCTGCTTGAGTGGAAACAGACGCCATTTGAAAGCTCCTCACACTGCTGAACAAAACAGGAAGTGAAGAGCTATCTATCCCATTGAAACTATGGGGGGGGAGCTTAGGTTCATTCCGTAATGGCATGGGCTCTGCATGTGCATTCGGGGCTCAAAACTGAAAGAAACTGAACGCTGCAGCACTCCATGAGGTGTGTGTGACTTTCCCGGGGGGGACAGGAACAAGGATCTGATCCTGTTCTCAAACCCCCCACTGACTTCAGTGTCGGGATGTTAAATGTCGGTTAATTGAATAGTCGATTAACCTCATGAATTCTTACTGGTTACTCGACTATTCTATAGTCCCCGGGGGTGTATCAGAGGCAGCAGCATGGGGTGCCAGGCAGGAGCTGGTCCGCGTGGGGAGCCAGTTTAAAAACCAGCTCCCCTGTCTGTTGCCCCGCGCTGCTGCCAGCAACCCCTGTCCAGGGGGGGTCTGAGCTCCCAGAACTGGCACAAGCCAGGACTGAGCCGGACTGCCTGCCCACCTGGCTCCTATATCACTTTAAATGCAGAGCTGCGGGGGGGATAGGTCCTCCTGGACCCGGTGCAAGCCAGGACTGAGCCAGGCTGCTGGCCAGCCTGCTAAAGCATTTACTGGCAAGGCGGGGGGGGAATGCGTGTAGTCTGTAGCATTAACCTGTAAGCTTTTGCCTAGCGGTTATCAACTACACTATTACATCCCTACTTCAGTGGTGCCTAATCAAACCCTGAATGAGTATCCCAAACCCAGCAGGTTTGAGCTCCGTTTGCCGCATTTGAAAGATGAATTCTAGATTAACAGGGCTTTCCTGTCTTTGCTTATATTGCCTACATTATAAGTGAAATTTCTACCCAACCGCCCCATGCTCCAGGCAGAGTAGGGGATGGAGTATGTATTGGATAGAAAGAAGGAGGGAAAAACACTCCTCTGGCTGGTTTTCTGGTGGTGCAATAAATGTCCAAAAAAAAAAAACCATGCTAAGAAGTAGGAACCATACGGAGTGCAGTTGTTTCAGGAGCTGATTTACTGTGAAGATGGAAAGGGTTTTGTGATGCTTCCATATTAGCTGGTTAATCCTAGTCCTTAAATATAAACATCAGGTGGGACAGTCAAGTCATATAGAGGTTCTATTATATGAATTTGCTTTTTTTTTTTAACGTTCTGAAGTGGATGGTTTGCACTGTACATTTTTTCCCAACAAACTGCTTTAGTTAATATGTGGGCAGAATGTAGATGTCTCTGTAACCTTTTGGTAAAGAGACAAAGAAAGATAAAAGGGTCCCAAGAGGGAATGAGGTTTGCAGGCACTGTAATTTGGGCTGAGAGGACATCGCATACCAATGGTCTTACCCTGAAAGAGATGCTGTACTATAAGATCTCCCTTGATAAAATCCAAAGCAGAAAGTCCTAGCGCCTGGCCCTGTGGGAGGTCTTTAAGGTGCAGCTCTAGACACCAAGAGCAAGCAGCTGAAGGCCAGCTGGTGATGGGATGCTGTTGTTGTTGGTTTGTTTTTGTTTCGCTGGGTTTTCTTTGCCAGGGGACATGATGCAAAGCCATTGGGAGAGATTTCAATTTGCAGGAGGAGCAGGGATGAATGAGTCCAAGATAAGAGGCATTTGTGGGTCTTGGAAGGGAAAGTTCACAACTGTTTGCAGGAGGGACTGAGCGATTGATTAGGAGGCGCATTTTAGGAGCAAGCGGTTTCAGGCAATCTTCAGCTCAGCAGTTGGCATTTAAGATAAGGTTTGCTGGCATGTTCAGAACAGCACCTAATAGATCAGGGAGAGGAGCTTATGTGCTCATTTTCATAAAGGAACAGGCTAGTTGCTCCTCTCAGTTACACCTATGGAAATCAGAAATGATTCCATTGATGTCAGTGGCCTCACTTCCAGTTTACTCTGGATGTAAATGAGAGGCGCATCTGGCCCCATGGCTTTCAGAGCCTTTTCCTTTTTCCCCTCCTCAGCAGTCTATGCCACATATCTGCAAACAGCTGTAAGAAGAGCAGAGATCATTAGCTGGAAGGATCAGATGGGCTAGTTTCTTAAAAGGATTGTCTGATTTCTCTATTGATCAGGTTGATTTAGAAGGGGTAAGCAGGTCAGGGGTTATAAATTATCATTTGAAGGGGAGCGCGAAAGACAGTGCTGCACTTCACTGCAGTGGTAAGGCAAGGAACATGTCTGTCTGCAGGGACATGAGTGGCTGTATGCTGCGGCTGCCATATAGGCCTCCCACACGTTAAACTGGCGTTAAGGAACCGTATTTGAACTCATGTTTTGGTTAAACTAGTTTCTGCAGTTTGTCTGGCCAAACAGACAGGAGAAAACTTAATTAGATTTGCATTTAGATGGGGTTTTGAACACCGCTGTATTATGATTTTGATTACATATGCTGTACACATCATGTGCACGGAATAGTTTGCAAAAGAACTCTGGGGAGTGCAAGCCATGAACTCACATGCTGCGTTCTAACATGGCAGGAATTCTTGAGAGATTTGTAGTCACTCCTTGCACTCTCTTCCCAGGGAAGGAAGTAATGATACGGTTTAGAGCAGCCGGGAGCCCTAGGTACTATCTCTAACTTTCCTGTGGACTTTTTTTGGGGAGGAGGGCGCGGAGGGAGAGTCTTGGGCAAATGACTTAACTGTTCTGTACTTCAGTTTTCCTGGCTGTAAAATGGGAACAATCTGCATCATAGATCGATGGTGCTGCAAACTCTCACGATTTTATTGCGGTCTCATGATTTAATGGTTTATTAAATCCCCAGCTCCTGGAATCAGGTGATTACATTCGACTCCCTCAGCTGTCATTTAAAAAAGAATTCTAGCCCTCAAGGCTGCAGGAAAGAAGGTGGAAACCCCCGAGAGCTCAAAAACCGAAAAAATCCCCCAAACATTTATTATATTTTAATAAAATCTCATGGGTTTCTTGAGCCAATCTTGAGCTTTGGCTTTGGGCCTGGGCTCATGATTTGTGAAGGCTTGGTATTGGTGACACTGGAATTATTGTGCGGCAGCATGAATATTTGCAAATGATGTTGAGAGCCTTGACTGCAGAAGTGCAAAGTGTGATGATTATTCACTCAGGTAACAGCTGCCATAGTACAGGATGTGACCAGCAGGTCTCAGTGATGTTGCCACGCACTAACGTATCTATATCTGTCTGTCATGTGGCTAGAGCAGCCATCGTCACAGTATGTGGGCCGAGCCAGTTCACGTGAATTGTTTTTTTTCCGTGCTGGGTCCTGTACCTTTGAAGCCAGAGAGAGTGTTGACTTCAGTGAGATGAGAATCCGGGCCAGTGCTGCTGGAAGAACGGTCGCGTGTGACTCTCTGTGTGATTAAAAACAAAGATAATCATATGGGGCTGCTTTCTAGTCCTCTTCCGTACGCACCTGGCACGGCTTGGGTGATTGAACTAGGGGTGTGTGTGTGCAACTTTTTCATTTGTGGTGATAGATCTTTCGGTGTAGGGACACAGGGCCGTCCCCAGGAGGTCCTGGGCCTGGGGCAACCCCCCCCAGCTCCTGCCCCACCTCTTCCCACCCTTGCTCTGCCCTCTCCCTACCCCCATTCCACCCCTTCTCCCAAGACCCACCCCTGCTCCCCTCTCCCCCCTTCTACCTCTTCCCTGAAGCCCCTTCCTCAGAGCTGCGCGATCCTGGCGATTACCAGGGGCCTGGTGTGGGGCAACAGAGGGGCTGAGGCCCCTTCTGCACTCACCGCGGCAGCGGGAGCTTGGGAAGCAGAGCAATGCAGCAGCCCTCTCTGTTCCGCCGCCCTCCTCCTCTCCCAGCCAGGTTCAATACGGTGGACTGTCCCATCCATAGGAAGGCTGGAGCGGCTGCAACAGGGTGCCTCAACACACGGGGCCCGGGGCGGCCAGCCAGAACCTTCTTATGGCAGGACGGCTCTGTAGGGACATGTAGTAGTTTCAACAGAGGGGCGGGGGGGAAAAAGACTGGTGTGATGGGGCAACTTACGGCTGTTTCCAGTATTCCTCTGCCATGGCAATTGGTTTCCCGGGGAAGATTGTTCTGTCTTTTGTCATAGATTCATAGATTCCAAATCCAGAAGAGACCGACCTGCTGCCTAACAAGCCATCAAACTTCCCCCCAAAATAATTCTTAAAGCAAATCCAGCCTTGATGTAAGAGTTGCCCAGTGATGGAGAAGCCCCCACAGCCCTTGGTAAGTTGTTAATTACTCTCACTGTGAACCCTGTACACCTTATTTCCGGTCTGAATTGGTCTAGCTCAGGGGTGGCAATAATTTTTTGCCGGGGGCCACGTCAAAAATTTCTGAAGTGGCTCCGGGCCGCACTGGAAGGGGTGTGGCCTCCAGCAGAAGGGGCGGGGCCAGGATACTTCCGGGTTCCCCACCCCCAGACCATGATTGGTCTGGGGGTGGGGAGCACCTTTGCCCCCCCACCTCCCTTTTCTCCTAGGGTGGGGAACGTGCGAAATTTCCTCTGCTCTGTCCCCGCCTTGCACGGTGCTTAAAAGTGCCACGTGCTTCTGACAGAGCTGGAGGAAGATTCGCGTGTTCCCCCGGCCCCAGGCCAATCAGGGGCTGGGGGCCGGGGAGCGTGCGAAGTCGTCTCCCGCCCTGCCAGGAGCGCGCAGCACTTAGAAATGCCACATGCTCCTCACGGAGCGGGGCCAGAGCGGAGGAAACTTTGCATGCTCCTCCGCCCCCAGGCCCTGATTGTCCTGGGAGTGGGAGAGCACGCAAAGCCTCCTCCAGCCCTGTCAGGAGCCTGTGGTGGGGGAGCGGCAGGGCCTCCTTGGGCCAGATCTACTTGCTTGGCGGGCCGAATCTGGCCCACGGAGGCCCTTTTGCCCACCCATGGTCTAGCTTCATCATCCAGCTATTGGATCAGATGGGTTAGCCCTGCCTCTGCAACTAGAAGAGCCTATGAGCAAATATTTGTTCCCCAGTAGATACTTGGACTCATAGGAGTAGAAGGCACTAGGGATGTAATAGTGTAGTCGATTAACCGATAAGCAAAAGTGTATAGGTTAATGCTATAGACTACACGCATTCTCCCCCCACCTGCCAGTAAATTTTTTAGTAGGCTGGCCAGCAGCCCAGCTCAGTCCCGGCTTGCACTGGGTCCTGGACTAACACCCGCTGTGGCTCTGCATTTAAAGTGTATTAGGAGCCATGTGGGCAGGCAGCCGGTTCAGTTCCAGCTTGTGCCAGGTCCAGGACCTCAGTCCCTCCCCTCGACAGGGGCTGCTTCCACCCTGTGCTGCTGCCTCTGAGCTCAGGGCGACAGGCTCCATGAAGGGAGCTGGTTTTTAAACTGGCTCCCCTTGCGGACCAGCTCCCGCCTGGCACCCCACGCTGCTGCCTCTGATGCAGAGGCAGCAGCGTTGAGTGGCAGGGGACACTTTGGGAGTGGGGCCAGAGTGCACTGGCTTCCAGCCCCGCCCCTGGGGACTATAGAATAGTCGACTAACCGATAAGAATTCATGCGATTAATCGACTATTCAGTTAACCAATATTTAACATCCTTTCAAGGGACCACAAAGGGACCTATTCTAACTTTCTGCAAGGATGCAGGATTTGTTGGGTCTAAAGCATCCAAGACAGATGGCGCCAGCCTCCTTCTGAAAACCTCCAGTGAAGGAGTTTCCACAACCTCCATACACATCTGTTCCATTGTTCGACCAGTCTTAGCGTTAGGAAGTTTTTCCTGGAATTTCATCTAAACCTGCTCTGCTGTAGTTTGAACCCATCACCTCTTGTCCTGCCCTCTGTGGCAAGAGAATAACTTTTCTCCATCTTTGCGATGGCAGCCTTTCAAGTATTTGAAGACTGCTGTCATGGCTCCCGCGTTAATTCTCCTCTTTTCCAAACTCAGCATACCCAGGTCCTTCAGCCTTTGCTCATGTGGCTGTATTCCAGCCCTTTGATCGTCTTTGTCTTCCTCCTCTGGATCCTTTCCAGTTTCTCAGCCTCCTTTCTGGACGTTGGTGACCAAAATTGGCCAGAGTACTCCAGCGGAGGCCTAACCAGTGCCGAACAGACAGTACCATGGCGTCCTGTGACTTGTATGCTATTGCCTTTGTTCGTGCAACCCAAAATTGCATTTGCTTTTTTTGCAGTAGCATCGCATGACTGACTCACATTGAGGTTATGATCCATAACTCCCAGCTCCTTCTCAGCAGGGATGCTGCCAAGCCAGTTTTCCCCCAGTCTGTATTTGTGCGTTTGGCCTTTCTTCCCCAAGTGCAGCATCTTCCGTTTGTTGAATTTCGGTATGTTGTTTATCGTCCAGTTCTCCAATTTATTAACATCCCTCTGAATTTTAGTTGTAACCTCCAACAGGGGGTGATGACAGACTTGCTGTGCAAGATGGGGGGGAGGGCAGCTCCACACCCTCGGAGGGGTTGGAGCCTTGGGTGGAAGGGGCGCGGCTAAGGATAGCCAGCCCTCTGTGCTACCCGGACTGTCCCCCTCCCACCAGCCCTGAGCGCCACCCAGGGCCCTGCGCTCCAGCGGCAATTTAAAAGGCCCTTTTGAATTGCTGGGCCCTTGGGTAGCTGCCCGCTATGTCCTCCTTCCCTTCCCCCCCCATCAGTGGGCCTGCTCCAAAGTGTTGGCAACCCCCGCACTTTGCTGTGTCATCTGTAAATTTGATCAGTCTTCTCTCTCTTCCTACATCCAGGTGATTGCTCAAGATGTGATTATCTGAAAGAACATCAGAACAGATCCCCGTGGATCTCCATTGGAAACCTCCCTCTAATCGGACATCTTCCATTCACAGCTACTCTTTGTTGTTCTTTGAGTGCTTGCACATGTTCGTTCCAGGATAGGTGTGCGTGCATCCCACGCCCAGCTGCAGGAACATTTCTCCCTAGTGATATCCGATGGGTTGGCTCCAGTGCCCTTTGGTGTTGCATGCTCATAGAGCCAGTATAAAGGGCCTTCCAATCTCACTCCCCTTTATTCCTTCTTACCGCCCATGGTGGTTGCTGGAATCCCTCATTGTTAGGCAGTCCTGCTACTAGTGGTTTTTTCCCCTCAGAGGACTGGAGACGGTGTACCCACAAGTTAAATATCCCTTTCCCTACTGGGACCTGAACCGTGTCCTGGCAAAGCATATGGACCTCTCAGTTGAGTCACTAACACCTTGTCTCCTGTTATATCTTTTTTTGGAAAGTGGCCTTCCTGGTAGACATGACTTTGGCCAGCCCCTATATGTGGTGTTTTTGGAGGTCAAAGTTCAGTTATGACCTCACCCTTTGTTCTGCCCAAAGGTGGTCTCTCAATTCTATTGCTGCTAAGCAACCTTCCTTTTGATGTTCGACCCAGGGATGTGAAGGACTAGTCGACCAGTCACTTCCTTCCCCCCCCCCCCCCTTGCTGCCTCTATCAGAAAGAGGTAGGAAGGAGTGGGGGAAGGAGGGAGTAGTTCAAAGCAGCAGTGCCACTTGGAGCCTGGGGCCAGACCCTGGGCTCCATGTGGCACTACCACTTTGAAACTCCACAGGGAGCCCAGTGTCGGGCTCCTTGTGGCGTTTCAGAGCGGCAGCGCCGCGTGGAGCCCGGGATCAGACCCCAGGTTCCATGCAGCACTTTCACCTTTGAAGTATAGCAACAGCTCTAGGCCTGTTGCTTCACTTCATAGGCAGAGGTGCCCTATCGACTAATCGAATAGTTGATGCAAAATGCATTGATTGTTTGATTAGTCAGTTATCGATATTTAACATCCCTAGTTCTACCCTAAGATCAGAGGAGCAGCACCTCCATTGGTGGTTATTAGGTGGGCTCTGGCTTTCTACTGACAAAGAACCAGACCTTTTAGCTGTTCCTAGCGATAGTGGAAAGAATGAAAGGTCTCCCCCTCTCCGCACAGAATGTCTCATCCTGACTGACTTCTTGTATCCGAGCATGTTACAAACTCGCAGGCATCTCACCCCCCGCTAATCTAACGGCTCACTCCAAAAGGTCTCAGATCTTCCTCCACCGCTTTCCCAGCGCAAGTCCCTATTCAGGACATCTGCAGAGCAGCCAACTGGCCGTCCCTTCATACATTCACTGCTTGCTATGCTGTTACACAGCAGCCAAGAGACGATGCCGGCTTCGGCCACACAGCCTTGCAGTCAGCCTGTCCTTGAACTCCGAACCCACCTCCCGTAACACTCCTTGTGATTTACCTGCATGGGAATGGACATGTGCAAGCACTCAAAGAAGAAAAACAGTTACTAATCTTTCTGTTACGGTTGTTCTTTGAGATACATTGTCCTTTCATGTCCATTCCAGAACCCTCCCTCCATCCCCCCTTTTTGGAGGCAGTCGACAAGAAGACACTGATGGGGCGTGGAGTTGACAGGGCCCTTTATACTGGTGCTATGAGCTTGTGGCATCAGAGGGTACTGGAGCCAACCCAATGGATACTACTAGGGGAGAAAATCCAGCAATAGGGCTTGGGGAATGCACACACCTATACTGGAATGGACCGGTGCAATAAATCCCAAAGAACAACCGTTACAAAAAGGTTAGTAACCCTGTTTTTGTGGTTGTATAACCAAAGACGGTGTTCACGTCTCCTCTTAACCTTCTCTTGATTGAGCTCCTTTGGTCTACCACTATAAGGCAGGTTTTCGAATCCTCTTGTTGATCTTCTGGCTCTTCTCTGAACCAGCTCCAATTTTCCTACATCCTTCTTGAATTGTGGCCATCAGAACTGGACGCAGTGTTCCAGCAGTGATTACCTCAGTGCTGAATAGAGAGAGAAAATAATCCGCTTCTACCGGAGCATCCCTGTTTCTGCATCCAAGGATTGTACTGGGATCTCATGTTCAGCCCTTCAGTTCCTGGAGGACCATTTCACTTCGGTCGGTAGATGATTGTGTCTTCCTACCACAGTGCTTGTTGTGTGGGAGACAGAGGCTGTGCACAGTCTGTTTGTGAAATAGAAGAGGTACATTGGGATTTCATGAGGGCTGAACTGTAGAGAAATGTTAAACAATTCTGGGATATTAGCAGTCTCCTGACTGATAGGGTTTGTGCCCCTTAGAAAAGATCCCCAGGCCTACCTTGTTCTGTTCTTGCTGTCCCTCGTTTCTTGCTCCTGGGAAGTATTCTGCAAAATGTAACACCTCCCGGGGAACACACGTTTGGAATGTATGCACATTGGCCAGTGAATACAAAGTTCTATCAGATAATCACATCGGCCTGCGTCTCCTCTTCACACCACTGTGGCCAGTTCCCCTCAATCCTGACCTGTCATAGTCCTTGTTAATCTTACCCTATATCCCCCCACCCCACACAAAGCACTGCCTCTTTGCCTCAGTCCTGATCTGCAGCATCCCTGTTTCTCCAATCCTGAAAGCCAGGTTCTGCCAGGGCATCTCAGTCTTGACCTTCAGCAGCCCCTTACAATCCCATTTTCATGAGCGGAAGCGGCCAGGCATAGGAAATTGTGTGACGATTTCCTGATGGGACTAAATAGGGACTAGGATAAGAACAGCCAACTTGTTATCGCTTGTGACCTAGCCCAGGCGTTATAACTCAGGGTGTTCAGACAGAAAAGACCAGCGCTAACCCATTGCCCATGCTCCCGGCCTCCTGGCCGTTGTATCTTGGAGCATTTCTGCCACAGGGCTATAGAAATCTGAGTGTGCAGAGCCATTCAGATGAGACGAGAGCTTCTGACACAGAACAAAGAATCCACGGCAGCGAGAACAGCAGGAGTCTGCCGTTGGGGAGTTTGTGGCAAGGGGACCAAAGGGATAACTTATGGCTTAGGCGGCAGGAATGGGGAAGGGGGTGAGTTTAAGTGGTGGGAATAGGGGGAAGATGCAGACTCCAGCTTGCGCTGTTCCTGCCCTTTCAAAGAGAGCAAACGTCCTTCTTTTTTCAAAGTGCCTCCCACCGCCATACAGCTCCCACCCCACCCCCCGTTTCCTTTATTTTTGTAAGTGGTCACCGCTGGCAAGCCGCCTGTCGGCTGGAAATATCCCTGTACATGTCACACGTAGCAGCCCATTCTGACATGCCAGGATGCAACAGGAGGAGATGACTGGGTGTGCTGGCTTTGGCTACCGTGTTAGAGGAAATATGAAGCGGTGGGTAATTATTTCTCTTTCTTAATTGAAATCTCAGCCTCAGTGATTTGCGAGAACGGGCGAGGGAAGAGGCACGGGCAAGCGTGACATCCGCGGAGGGCTGCGTAATGGCCCAAGAGGGAGAGGGAATTCATTGAATCCACAGGTGGGCAAACGATCTCATAACTCATAGGCGGGTACAGCCGTTGCTGGGTTAGCCAGCCATTGCCTAATGAGGTGATGGGAAAGGATTTCCTTCCCCCATTGGCGCTTCCCAACACACCAGCCTTTTATTAGAATTATTAGGATTATTATTAATACTGTGCTGTCTTTTAATGTTTCAAAACAGAGGGTTGGGTTTTGGGAGAGGTTTTTTTGGTTTTTGCCTTGAATAGAGGGCCAATTAAATCAAATTATCATCTGAAGACTGCCACAACACCCCTTGATGACAGCCAGCAATCAGGTGTAGCACAGCATGGCTGATAAGGGCCAATCAAGACATACAAATGAGGTGTTGACATTCAAACAGCAGGTACCGTACCATATAGCATGAGCCTTGTTTGCTGTCTGTCGAGATGGTGCCGAGCCAGGCCTGGGGGAGACTGGGCTGTGAAAGGCAGCAGAAGGGAGTACGGATGGCAGGCGGGCGCTCCGTTGCTCCTGGGAATCATTTATTATTAACGACAGTCGTAATATGAAAGCAGGGCCGGATCATGCAAGCCTTAATCAAGGCAATTGCCTGGCCAGGCCAGCGTGTGCATGGGCCGATAGAAGGCTACAGAACTTCATCTTTGCACTTCCAGAGCCCAGTCCTTCCACACAAGCCGAGATCACTCAGCTCCCTTTCAAGAGGTGCTGAGGGCCAGACCTACAAAAATGGGAATTAGGAGCACAACTTCCATTGATTTCTGTAGGAGCCAAGCGCCTTAATACCTTTGAGGATCTGGGCCTGTGTACCCTGCAGGATCAGGCCCAGCTGGCACCTTGCAAGAGAGGATCTCGAAGAGGTAAATTAGTAGTCTCCTCATGTTACAAATAGGTAAACTGAGGCACTGGGCAGTGACATGATTTGCACTGTGAGCCGGTGCTGGAGTCATTGATAGACAGCTGTTCTTGTGACTCCTAAGTCCTCTGCTTTTGCCGATAGACGGAGTTCTCACCTTGGAGATCAAGCCTTTCTTCATGGTTGGCTGGGACGGGAATCCAGGCACTTTCCCTGTGGTAACATGGAAAAAGCAAAGACCCAATCGATTATGCTGCCTCCATCCGAACACTCAGAGCAGACTCCTGCTTGTTTTAAACACCGTTCCGTGATGGTTTCCTTAACCAACGTGGACGGGGAGTTTTGGCCTGAGAACAGTGATAGACCCATGACAGATTGTTATAGTGTGGTTTGGCTAGACGGGGTCTCCAATAAAAAAAAAAAAGGGCCTGTCTGCGGTGGTCAGGGAAACCATGCTAAAGCCCTATTAAGCAGGAATATAGCCAGGAGGACAAGACCTTAGACGGCATCCGGGAAGCAGGATCTCTCTTCCGCCTTTAGACGCCTGACCCGAGTACATCCTCTGAACGGAGTTGGGTGGTCTCAGCTGAGCTCTTCGTGTGGTCTTACGCTCAAGTTTCTAGCACAGTTTTTTGTCTGCCCCACGAAGCGTCTCCCTAACATTGGCTCCATTATTCACGGAGGCCAAATCCAACCTGTTTGCTCGGGGAGGGAGGCTGCTGCAGATCAGCGTGACAGAATCTGGCAGTGTGAAACTTTCCACAGGACCTCACTGGGCTCACACCTTGCCAGGACAGGCCGGGAGAGTCCCGCCACTGCCGCCAGCACTACAGTTCACCAGCATTTTTGAATTAACAAGGGGGGAGGGGGTGGAGTGAGGGGTGCTAGCGATGGGAGGGAGGCCAAGAGGATGTTGCAATAAAGAACTGATCAAACCAGTTTGGAGACTGTTTGGAGAGAAGAAATAAGCTACATTTTGAACGACCTCATCAGCATTTCCTGTCTCACGGTGGAGAAACTGCATGTGGTGAAAGGCTCTAAAAATAGGATCAACAAACTTTTAACCACATTTGCAGATGTGAAGGTAAAGTCAGACCAACCCCGTAGGCACTGAAACTGAGAGAGAATCCCAGAGCCCTTCAGACGCTTCCCCTCTCTCCCTCCCCAGCGCCACCAGCCTTAAAACCTCTGCAGGATGCAGGAGAAGGTTTCCTGAGGGGTGTCAAGGGGGACTAGGACGTAGCCTGGCGTATTACTCGGGATTTGCCTGGGGTGAAAGGTTACCGCATGAACCCGCTGCTTGTGCACCCAGCCTTCCAGGGACCGTGTCTTGGCGCCTGTCTGCCATGGTGCATTGGCAACGACAATGAGATGGTGGCTCTGGGAAGACGCAGCTAATGTGGAAAAGGAGCATGTGGCCCCGAGCTGGAGTGGTTGTGATGGAGACTGAGTGGAGGGCAGCAACCCCTGGATTAGCAGCTGGAATGAGTCTCTCCGTTGCTGCGCCGGCCTCCTCCCTGTCCCCATTAAGCGTGCTCAGGAAGACATTAAGATCAGAAGCACGTACGGTGAGACTCTGTCTAACAGCGCTGCTGGCTGACCCTGATTTGTAGCAGGGCTGAACGCTGAGGCTTGCTGTAACGGTACAGCTCTTCCTGTAGTAATAGTGAGCGAGAAGGAGTCACATGCACACCCTTGCTGGAGAAAGGAAAAGGGGGGAGGGAGGGCCAGGCAGGTCAGCTCCAGGGAAGCAGGGGAAATGAATCCTGGGTGTAAATGAAAATCCAATATCTCATTTGTGGCACATTTGCTTAGCAAGCCACAGCAGTGCAACCACACACAAAATAAAAAGTTGAGGGAGCCCAGGAGTGAGTGTGCATTAATTCTCCAGCCATGCCGAGGTGGGGGAGAATCAGCCAGACAGCACAAGGTACAGGGGCAAAGGGTTGTCTCACCCCACCCCAGAGGCGGTGCCTCTAGCACAATGACATGGGTATTGTGCACTGAAAGGGAGGGTCTTGCAGGGCTTGGGGATAAAACCTTTGTAGCTGGGAAATGACCTTCCATCTCCCCAGTGAAAGCTGTTGCCCCCTTTCCTCCTCCCCGCCCCCACTTCCTTCCTCCCCTGCTCTCCCTGCTGCAGGATCAAATCAGCTCCTTAGGTTTGGTTAGTTTTCCTCTCTTATTTGGGTCCTTCTGCTGGATTCTATGCCAGGCTGGCCCTTTCTCCCCTCCTCTGTATGCTGCTTCACTGGTGGGCTCCCATCACGGCGGGAGGCTGGCGAACCCTGGGACCAGAGGCTTGCTTAGCGCAGCGATGAGGAGAAGGAGGGTCAGGGAGCTCCTCCATCAGAAATGAAATTGTCGTTGGCTCTGCGTGACCTAGAGACTGTCTTTGGGATGCATGCCACAGCCGCTAGTGCTGTTTCTCCGGCACGGATGGCAGGCAGCCAGCCGGCCGGCTTACCACACAGACCGACCCACTCACCTTCAGCCCAGACAAAGGGACAGCAGGCTCACCCTCCAGTTCCTGAGAGCCAGGCCCATCGCTCATTACGACAGCCCGGCCATGTGGGCAGAGACCGCGCCCTCTTTCCGCCGGTCACGCAGCTGCCTTCTCCCGGACCCGCTCTCCCAAATGAGCCGCTTCTCTTGAATTGGTGTAACGGTCTAAGTCAGGGGTGGGGAATCTAAGGCCTGGGGGACAGATGCGACCCCCTGCTTGCCTGGATCCGGCCCCCAAGGCTCAGGGCTTCCCCCTGCCCCCGAGCATTGGAAAGCCCACGCTGGCATTCTAGCTCCCCCCGGCCCGCAGGGCTGGAGCACACAAACTGTAGTAGCCTGGGCTCTGGTGGGCGAGCGGAATGAGGGGGGGTGTCTTTTTCCCCCTCAGTCGTGGGCCACATCACTGAGGGTTTATTGTGGGGTTTTTCTCGCTTAGTGTGCAGCCCCCGACTGATTTTTCTGTGGGTCAGCGGCCCCCGACCCAGAAAAGGTTCCCCAACCCGGTCTAAGTGGTGTAATGATTAGAACGAGCGCTTGGGCCTTGGGAAGCCTGAGTCGCAGTCTCTGATTCTGCCTCACAGTCACGAGCGTGGGGAAATCACATCGCCGAGCCGTGCCTCGCTTTCCCCATCTGTGAAGTGAGGGCTTTTGGGAGCCTTCGTGTATTACCCTGCGGTGGCAGGTATGGAGGAAGGCAACGCCAGAGTATATTTCTCATCACCGCGGATGATATGATCTTGCATGGTGTTTTTGTCCATGATGATTGTGTTTAGTACCAAACCCTGCCTTTGCCACGGTCACATTTGCCCTGCATTGGTTACGTTACAGTCCCTGAGTTGCTCTTGCGAAATGTAGAGAGCAAAGTTAAGGAAAAACGAGCCTATTCCTGTGACGGGAAGGGGGACGAATCTTATGGTTTACACAAGGATGGTGAGAAATGCATTGCCCTTGAAAGGTGTGAGACTGGCGTACAGTGAGAACAGTCTCCTGTTTATAGTAGCCAGTTTTTGGACACATGTACAGCGGTTGTGGCTCCCCTTCGCAGGGCCGGCTTTAGGAAGTGCGGGGCCCAATTCGAACCATGTCGACGGGGCCCTGGCAGCCAGGATTTTTTGTTGAAACCCCCTCCCCGCCCCCCCCCCAAAAAAACCCCACACACACAAATTTTGGTTGAGCAAAAAAAAAAAAAGTCACAGCCCCTTTAAATCCCAGAGTCCCGCCTTCCCACCAAACCCAGGGGCCGACTCACCCCTCCTGCGGCGCACAGAAGCCGCCGCGCTCCTCTGGGGCCGACACCCCCTCCTGCAGCACGCCAGCACACTTCTGGATTTAGGCGCAGGGCCCGATTCGGGGGAATCGGGCGAGTTGGCCTAAAGCCAGCCCTGCCCCTTCGCCTGATCGGTCTCTACAAAAGCAGGGCAGTGTTATTAATGGGAGTTTCGCAGACACCCAAACCAAGAGGCAGAGGAAGAAGAAATCTTCTAAAATTCCAAACCTGGAAGGATGAATCTGACCATTGGAGAAAGGAGAGACAGGGAGAGAGAAACATTAAAGAAAAGAAAATTAGATTCCGTGGGTTACCTTAGTTACCCAGTTTCTAATGACTCCCGCTTCCAGGCGCTCATCACCTTTTGTATATAAAGATTCTCCAGAGAGCTCTGGATCGCCCCATTAACAAGAGAGAGACCCTTGTTCGTGATTTCTGCCAAGGAAGGGGAGGGGATCAAGGAGTTCTCTGTGGGAGATGCCTGCCTAGGAGGTTTTTAATAGTTGCTTTTTGTGAGATGGCTAGGGGGTAATCTATATCTTTCTCGCTGTAATTGCCTCTCTTTACCTATCTTTCTCTCTGTAATTGCCTGCCTGCCTTGTTGCTTGGGTTTGGAGAAGCTGTTGTCAGCCTTCACCCGGAACCTTGGATTATCGAGATGGAGAGAGGAAATCGTCCTTTGGAATTTTATTTAGCTTGGAAAAAAAATCCAACCTGGGTAGTTATCCCAGAGCAGAGATTTAGGTGGCTCTGGGGGGTAGGGGGACAACATTTATCCTAAAATTGTTAGACAAAAGAATTTCCGCTCAGTCCTGCTATCTACCTCGTTGTATAATCTCAGTAGGTTTCCTTTTTAACAGAGTGTTGATGTGTTAGCTGGCCAAACAAGGAGTCAATATTTTGGCAAAAAGTGTCACCTTTTTTTGTTAGAATATAATCTGGAGCGGGGTGGGGAGGAACGAGGAAGGCAGACAAGCAAATCCGTTTGATCAGACACCGCATATTTTATGAAAGCACATTTCAGCTCTTCAGCTTTGGAAAGCTTTTCATACCCTTTAATTTTCTAATAAAAAGGAATTACATTTGCTGAAAAGCCAGTAACAAGATTCACTGTCATTGTCTTTTGTACAGACCATAATTCCTGTCTTGGGTGCCTGCCTAGATAGGAAGAAACCAGTTTGTGTGGTCCTAGATGAAATCTCTCCAGGAAACTCTGGGGGAAGTGGGTGGGATGGGGTGACTGACCAAAGAGTGCTGACCTGGGGGATAAAAAACAAGTTGACTAATCAGTCTGAAACCTTGCATTCCCTCAAAAGACAGTTCTAGACCTTGGGGAGAATAAGGTTGCTAGGTGTAGTCAGCAGGAAAAGCCAAACTTCCTTCAGTAAATGCTTTGAGCTAAATTCTGCTCTCATTTACACCAGACTAACTTCAAGCAAATCCACAGGAGTCAATGAAGTTTCTCCAGATTTACATCAGCACCCAGAGAGTTGAGTTTGGCCCTTCATGGAATCGTAGAACGCTAGAACGGGAAGGGACCTCGAGAGGTCATCAAGTCCAGTCCCCTGCCCTCACGGCAGGCGCAAGCACTGTCTAGATCATCCGATAGATGCCTATCTAACCTGCTCTTAAATGTCTCCAGTGATTTCACAACCTCCTTGGGCAATTTATTTCAGTGCTTAACCACCCTGACAGGAAATTTTTCCTAATGTCCAACCTAAACCTCCCTTGCTGCAATTTAAGCCCATTGCTTCTTGTCCTGCCATCAGAGGTTAAGGAGAATAGTTTTTCTCCCTCCTCCTTGTTAACACCCTTTTAGGTACTTGAAAGCTGTTATCATGTCCCTTCTCAGTCTTCTCTTTTCCAAACTAAACAAACCCAATTCTTTCAGTCTTCTCTCCTATCTCATGCTTTCTAGACCGTGAATCATTTTCGTTGCTCTTCATGTTGGCACCCTTGAAAGTGGCAAGGTATCTTTATCCTCTGCTCGCTAGCAAGTATGCTCTCTTGCGGGGCTTCCCTTTTGCAGTCCCCCCAAAAGTACGTGTCTTTTCTTTCCTAGGCGGAACGGATACCGTAGATAGTAAAGAGAATGTTAAGGGGTGACTTGGTTACTGTCTGGGAGTATCTACATCGGGAACGAATATTTGGTAATGGACTCTTTAGAGAAAGGTGTTGCATGAGCCCGTGCCTGGGAGTTGAAACTGGACAAATTCAGACTGGAAGTAAGGCGTTTATTATTAACATGGAGTAATTAACTATTGGAACAATGTACCGAGAGTCATAGTAGATTCTCCAGCACAGACCACTTTTAAATCCATGCTGGATGTGTTTTGTAAAAGCTCTGCTCTAGGGAGTATTTTGAGGAAGCTCTCTGGGCTGTGCTGCGCAGGAGGTCAGGCTAGAAGATCACAGTGGTCCTTTCTGAGCTTGGAATCTCGGAGTCTCTGCTGCTGCCATACCCCCGGCCCCCTTTTACCCAGCAGCTTGGAGTACAAGACGCGTAGTGTCTCTGTTAATGTTGTTACCAAAACGGCTCGCTTAAAAAGCAGCAGCTGGTTCTCAGTCTCAGTCCTCCTCTTTAAACGAGTGGATAGTTATGTAGTTATTCATATTGCAGGAGTATCTAGCAGCAATGGACCAGTGCCTAACTGTGCTAGGCGCTGTACAGACACAGAACACAAACACAACCCTTGCCCCAAAAAGCTGTGCCATTCTCTCTACCCCTTTTTACCCCACATCTTAAAGCATTTTTCTGATATCTGTGGGTTTGGTCTCTCATTCCCCGATCAGGAAGTATTCTGTGGGCTGGGGAAACTGAGGCACGGGGCAGTCAAAGTGTCTTTCCCCACATTGAGGTGACAGCGGAGTCTCAAATAGAACCCAGACGTCCCGATCACCCGTTCCCTGCTCTGACTGTTGGGCTCACTTTCCTGCCCAGTTTTACACATAGGCTGTTTTTGGAACAAGATGATCAATAATCGTCTTTGTTGCCAAACAGCCAATAAGTGGCCGCATGAGGATTAGACTTCTCTAGCCATGTCGTACTTCAGGTTTATATAGTAACCACTAGACCACGTTGGCTCATTACAGATTTTAAACGGACTATTCTTTTTATTCCTGTCTGGTGGTATCTCTTGACACAGGCAAATGTTGATATCCCCAGGCAAATCTATACCACACATCTACTATCTATTTGTCTGTCTGTTCAAGAGCTCCTCCTAAACGGTAAGAGCTAGGACCATCACATTCGGCGTGCAGCTTCCTTTTATAATAACTTAAAGAAAGGTCCAGGTTTGGTTGTGCCAGGACAATGGGATGTGCCAGGAATGCTTCTCATAAAACCATGCCAAAAAGAGAATCACCAGGCAGGTGAAAGAAGCTGGCTGAGGTTGTGCTCCTCTCTCCTGTCTGGGACTGCCCTAGCCCTAAGCCTCCCACAACCTACAGGCGCCTGAGAGGGGCTGAAGTCCTCCCCCTTCCCCCAATTCATACAGGCACATTGCTGGCTGTTCCCCTTCACCAGGGAGTGAGGGGAAAGTGCATAGTTTGCTGCATTCCTCACTCTGGCTGGGGAGCATAGGAGGCAGACAAAGCTGGTCCTGCCCCATTTGGGGAACATGCACCCCTTCCTCAGCTGTGCCCATTGGCACTGTAGCAGCCATAGAGAAACGCTTCTCACCTGGCCCCAAACTGCTGTGGTGGGAGAGGCTGGGTTTGTCCTCTCTCCCTGGAACAGCCTGCATCCTGAACCCCTTTTCGCCACCCCCACCCCTTCCCGAGCAATGATTTAAATTAAGAAAAACAAAAAATAATAATAAAAAATAAGAAAAACAAAAAACAAGGACCCAAGCAACACTGGGTAAATCTTCTAGTAGAGGATATATTATAAGGAGTCGGGTCAGCCCTGTGATCTTTATTATCTGGATGGAACCTTCTGGGCCCCTCCTGTATTTTCCAGCTTCACAGAAACATCTGTTCGTTTATCCTCTCCGAGGTGACAACCCCCCCAGTGCACTGATTGTTTCAGAGAAAGAGGAACCCAGTCCAGGAGGCCTGCTCTGCTAGCATCCATAGCATGAGCCTGAACCCTGCTGCTGAGCTACAGGGCCCTTCAGGAAGGTGATGAACGACCCACCCATCAGATGATTTTTGAGAAGGATGAAGGGAACAAAGACGGGAAGGGCTTTAAAAATAACATCTGCATTAGTGACTGGATCAGAAGATGCCTCTGAGGGAAGTGGCTGGACCCAGGCTTGGTGGAGCAGGAAATACTGACTTTTTCCCCTCAGGGGATGAACCTTTTTGACCACCAAGCTGGGCATTACAGATGCCCACCTAGGCAACGAAAACTAGCAACCTTCGCTGTATTCATGTGCTTGGCTAAAAAACCCACTTCCTGGGGAACAGGAGTCCTGATCGCATGACACTTCGCACTGTGTTTATGCCTAAGGACTTTGGCCAAATGGCATCCCAGTTACGTGACAGCTGAGACTTTTTTCTGTCGCAGCAAGGTGGGAAAGTAGGTGAATCAGCCAGTTTATAACAGCCTGCACTGAACTTAAGAGGTCTGCACAGGAATGAGTTTCATCTCGTATGAATGCCCTATACACAGGGGCGAAGGGGAGTAATTACTCACTGTTCGCCATTTGTTAGTCTCCTAAAAGTATCAGTTGTCCTATCGAGGAGCAGAGACCGTGCAACATGATTGAGATGACCAATCCCAGGCCACGAATAATGACTAGCAAACAGTTTGCAAACTGAGGGGCAGTGAGTGGCAAGTCACAAGGCGTGTCTAGATGAGGAAAGGAGGTTGTTTTTGAAAACATGTTAGCAAGCCCATGTGTAGACAGGGCAGGTCATGTGTAAATTAGGGATGTAAGTTTAACCGGTTGATTGATTAAACAGGGGGCAGCGTGCTGGTGGGGCCATTCCAACCCACTGGGCTAAAGCAGCTCCCCCCACCCACCCTGCCTGCCATACCCAAGCTGGAGTAGCCCTCGTGCTGCTGCACCAGCCCGTGGGGCTGCTAGCTTCCGGCCCACATGGGTTGGGAATCGGCAGCCTCGTGTAGGGGGCAGGGGAGATCAGAAGCCGCAGCAGGAGGGCTGCTCCCAGGTAACGGTTAACCATTACCCGGTAAGTATCACCTGTTAAGGGTAATGCTCACCGGATAACCAAAGAACCGATTACCCGTTCACATCCTTAGTGTAAATACACATTAGATGTCAGGGGTAACCAGTAGCAGCTAACACATGTTCAAACGCAACTTGTCCTGTCTTCACTAACTCCGGTCATCTGAAGAAGTGGGCTGTGCCCACAAAAGCTCATGATACCATCTACATGTTTTGTTAGTCTATAAAGTGCTACCAGACCATTTGTTGTTTTTTAAGTTTATCCTGTACAGACTAGCTCGGCTATCCCCTGAAGCATTTAGAATATGTTAGGCTGTGTCTGCACTACACAGTTTTTAGGGACCAGGCTGTCTCGACATGGCCCTGTCACTCAATGTCAGCACATGTGAATGCTGATTGTTAGCACTTTTGCCAACAAAATACTTCTAGTCCCCATGAGTGGCCTTCGCTTTGTCGACGGGAGTGTGCTCCTGCCAACAAAGCAACGTTCACGCTTGCACTTGCTGTGGCAAAACTTTTGTCATTCCAAGGCAAGGGAGGGAGGGGGACGTTTCCACTCCCATGAACGACAAAAGTTTTGTTAATCAGTTGCAAGTATAAACAAGCCTAAGTTATGAGCAAACATTTTTTAGAGGATCGTGGTCTCGATATGGCCGCTCTGCGTGTATCTTCTTAACCTCTATCACGTGTATGTGGAAACTTGGTTATTTCTCACTGGGGCCTGAATGCTATTCCCAGTAAGGTACCATTAAGTCAATGAGAAGGAGGCCTGTCGGGGCGGCCCGTGAGCCTAGGCAAACTAGGCAGTTGCCTAGGGCGCCGCCGGCCCAGGCGCCCGATGATGACGTCATGGCCATTGACGGCCGTGCAGGCGGGGGCGCCGATCGCGCCTTCCGCCTGGGGCGCCAGCTGCCGCAGCCAGCCTTGAGCCACTCCTGAGGCCCGTTGTTTCTAGTGGACATTCCTCCAGCTCACAACACCATCCCAAAGTTTGGCCCAATAGCGACACTGCTCCAGGGCCTCCCAAAGTCTAGAAGTGTGTGTGCGTTTGTTGGGGTGGGTGCTGAGATCCATTGACAGAGCTGTGTGGGAGAAACCTGATTGCCATCTGCTTGTGCTCCCTTTCAAGGGGCCTGCAGTTCCATGAAGCTTTAAAAGAAGAGCGAGATTACATTCGAAGAAGGGTAGCAGCACACAGTTGCGGATAAACTCTTGTAGCAGCACCGAAGCACCTTCCCTTCCAAAGGAGACTAGATGATATTATCCTGTCAGGGATCAACAATGGCAGAAGGTGTTAAAACCAGTACGATTTTGTTGAGGCCCATTGAAACCAATAAGAGTCCATCCATTCACTTGAGTGGGCACTGGATAAGGGACGTCACTAAGGATGTGAATGCCATATGGAGGAGCAGGGGTGAGGGAGGAAAGAAGAATGCCATGGACTTTCCCCTGCATAGAGCAAGGCACTGTGTTTGTAACCGGCGAACACCAGAAACTTTAGAGTGGGCCCAACACTGCCAGATCCCAAACGTTAATTCAGATTGGGAATGAATGATCGTATTCCTGTTCGTGGCCGCCTCTCTGGTTCCCCCACTATCAACTCAATCCTGCAAGGTGCTGAGCTGGCCCGGATCCAGCAAAGTGTTTAAGCTCATGCTTAAACTCCGAGTGGTCCCTTTGAGTTCGGTGCCTCTGCATGTGCTAAGCACCTGCCTGTGAGTACTGCCAGCCTCAAGCATTCAGAAATCATGAGCCAAGCTTCCAACATCATGAATTTGCCTTCAAAATCAGAAGCTTTAGAAATATGGCTTTGGGGTCCTTCCGGTTTTTGAGCCTACAGGGTGCACTTTTCCAGCTTTAACTCTGCATCCGTGAAGACTAGAGGCTTGCCTTTTAATTTGGGTTTTTGTTTGTTTGTTTGACTGTTTTAAATGAAAGCCAAGATTCTCCCTTTTCCCCTCTGCTCCTGGAGCTAAAGCTATCCGAGAAACATCAGGTATCACAAGACTCATGGTAAAATCACAAGAGCTGGCATGACTGATAATTGTTTTGCTGGTTTGCAGCCAAGAGTTCAGCACCACACCGAATTGGGGACCTGAGGCAGGATTAGTTTGGGAAATGGCTGTTTTTCCTGGGTGAAATTCATCCCAATAACAGAGGCCCGGCCTATTTTGAAGGCTACCACAGGATTTCTGTCGTGCCTGATCTCTCTGCAGGCCCTTCTGCACAGGAATGAGTTTCATCTCGTATGAATGCCCCATTCACAGGAGCGAAGAAGGGTAGTCATTACTCACTGTTGGCCATTTGTTATTCTCCTATTCTAAAAGTATCAGTTGTCCTATCGAGGAGCAGAAACCGTGCAACGTGATTGAGACGACCAATCCCATGCCACGAATAACGACTAGCAAACAGCTTGCAAACCACCCCATAGGCTGAAAATTGTTCATCCAAACCATTTGGCAAATACAAACAATGAAGGCATTTGTGGCAACCAGAGAAACAGGGCTAAATCATTAGAGAATTTATTCCCAGTACCTTAAACCTTCAAGCCCTTCTTTAACATAAGCTTGTTTTTCTGCAAATGGGTATTACTCTGATCCCTCTGAAGGAGGGAAGAGACCATAATGATTAGCTCTTGTTTTCCTCCAAAGTTCTTCCTTTGATCCTCAAGCTTGCTTTCCTGGGTAGAGAAATAAGAACCCAACCCCACAAACAGAAATAAATATCTTTTCTATTTTTTTCCCTTTCTCATTTTCATCGTTACTTCCCAGATGGTTTCCAGGGGTTTAGCATTTTCAAAGCTTTCCGTAAATGTGGATGACAATAGGAAGTGTTGCCTCTTAGCCTGCGGCCGGCACAGTTTTAAATGAGGTCCCAGGTAGTCATGGTTACCTCTCCTCTTCAGTAAGAGATGCCTTTTATTTCCTGCCTTTTGTGTTTGCACATCTCAGATATACATTCTCCCAAACCGGATGGGTATTCACAGATAGAGGGATGTGGACAGATAACACATCAATGGTGTCGGGGTGTCAGGGTGCCAGGTTTCCCCAAGTATTGGGGAGTCTCCTAGATTGAAATAATTTTCCTTCTCTAAAATTGGGAAATGACTCTCTCCCTACTCTCCAAGCATAGGTCTGATCCTGATCTCACTCACACCAGAGTAAATCAGGAGTCACACCCCTACCAACAATTGCGTTACTCTGCTGGTAAATCAGTAGCGAGTAAGATTAGAATCAGGTTCCTTGTCTTCCTCTCTCTTTTTCTCACTCCTTCTTCTTGCTATAATAATTAACAGTCTGGCAGGAAAGAGCCTGGATCAGCTCTTAAAAATGAGCTTTCCCCTTGGAATATACATAGACACGCACCCTCGGAGACAGCAGGCACTCAGCTAGCAGTGTGATTAGAGTGGTGTCAGAACCGAAACAGAACAGCATCGAAAGCCAGGATCTTTGCACAGCCACCCGTGAATAAATGGGAGGTGATGGAATGAGCAAATAGCTGTTGGGTTTTTTTTTTTTTTCCGAGAGGGAAGTTGTGGTGTTCTGGCTGCTGTTTTTTGCTCCTGTTTCTATTCTGAGGCGAGTGCCTTTTATTGGTTATTAGAGGAAACGGATAGCCCAGGCATTTGAGAGCCACAGAGCTTGTCTCCTTGTGCGCGCTCAGACGCAGACTGCACTGCACTCCCGACCGCCACGGACCTGGCTAGGTGAGCAAGGATGGTGTTAAGAATCCTACGCAGCGAGGTGCTGCTTCCCACCCTGGGGAGGCGCGGGGGGAGCCTCAGCCCTGTCTAATTGCCTCCCCCCAGCGGCAGTCCTAGATGGCCACGTCAGCTATGTAAGTACAGAGCCCACAATTGAACTCGGCTTAAAACGCTGGAGATCAACCTTCTTTGCGAGGCTTCTTGAGGAGCGAGCAAGTGGCTTGTGACTTAGGGGTGGCAGAGGGGAGGCGGGGAGAGAGCGGGCTGCGGGGGGAGGAAGGAATGATGTGTCTAATGAGGATCAGCGACAAGAGGAGGTGCTGTAACTTTGGAGCAGATAATCGTATTCATATGAGTTCGCTGTGATTTATATGCAGCCTTTGCATCTCCCCGATTTGCACAGCACACGCTGTGCGTGATTGGAGATACGGTAGCTCAAACAGAAAATACTGGACAGTGTGATGAGCAGCCCGCAGCAATCAACCAATCCCAGGTACCCTTTGAGTTGAATTTGAGGGTCTGTGTTCATTTGCTTTCCCCGCAGCCGGTGCATAGACGTAGCTCTAAATATGTTTCTCATCAGGACCAGGGAAATGACACCAAGTGGCTTGATCCCTTTGGATAAAAGTGCTGCAAAATTTGTACTTGCAATGTGCACACTCCGGTGGGCGAGAGGGGGGTGTGTGCGGGCGCGCGCATGACTGCTCAGGCAATGACTGATGAAAGATCATAGCCTTATTCTGCAGGATCATTGCATAGAATATGGGCAACGCTTCTGCTCCCCCAGGGGACGACTCTGCATGTGTGTGCGGGGGCGGGGAGGTTGAAGCGGAGAGGATTGTACGATAAAAGAATCTTGTGCCCCCATCCCCTTTTAAAAACCAAAAGCAGAAGGGTTTGAGGATTCCTTCGGCTTCTACGGAAACTTAATATGCTGCGAAATATCATAGATGCCTTTAAAGCAAGCCGAGTTTCTCAGCAGTCGCTCTGCCTTTCCAACAGGAGGACAGACAGCTCAGAACAATTATTGCAGCATAACAGTAGCAGCAGACATATTGGCTTTTCTCAGCCAGCACGAAATAATTTGCAAAACTAAGCAGATGCACTAAAGGAGCAGGCTCTTGCCGGCTTAGATGTACGAGCTGTAGTGCCTCCGATTAGCAGATCACCATATTTTCCCGTTGCAGCATATCAGTGAATTGCACATTGGTTGCACCTGGTTTTCTATTTACATTTTTTTGCCAGCACTGGGCACAGTTACAGGCGCAGTGGAAAGTGTCTATAATTGCCAGCATATTAGCATCAAAATATAAAAATAGCCATGCTGGGTCAGACCGATGCTCCAGCTAGCCCAGTATCCTGTCTGACCATGGCCAATGCCACGAATGAGCAGAACAGGGCAATTATCAAGTGATCCATCCCTTGTCATCCAGTAGGTTTTGAACAGTCAAGCTCTTCCAAACATGGGTTCCAGCTCTCCAAGTGTGCAGCTTAGAAGCTGATGAGGACAGTTGACATCTTTCTTTTTTTCTTTTCTTTTCTTTTTTTTTTAATGAGAAAAATGCATTCTGGCCATGAAGGATGTATTTACAAGTGGGAAAGACTAAGGAAAAAGATGGCAAAATCAGTATAGCTTCATTTACTTCAATAGCTACTTGACACCAGATGAGGATCTGGCTCTTGGGATCTTGATTTTATTGAGTAACAAAGAGAAATGAAAAGTATACTAGAGGCCAGATCATGAAGCCTTTGGGCATAACTGTTATATGATTGAATCCTGGAGGGCTTGCACGGAGCTTACACAATTTTACTCAGGATCTTGACCTCTTACATCACTTGCGCACCCATGACATTTCATTGCCTTTGTGGAGTTCCTTTTCGTTGACACCAGCATGAGTAGAAGACAATCAGGCCTTCCGGCCTTCCTCAGGCAAAATGTTCCTGGAAGTCAATGGTTAAAACTCTGCTGAAGTCAGTGCAGTTACTCCTGATTTTAAGCAGGGTAACTGAGAGCAGTAGTTGGCCCAAGATATAAAGGCCTGGTCTACACCAAGGATGTTAAAATGCGGTTAATTGACTAGTCGATGGAATTTCCATTGAGTAGTCGACTAGTCGATAGGCACTTCAAAGGAGGAATGCGGAACTCCGCGTACAGCCCGGGGCCAGCGGGAAGTTCCGCTGACTCCAGGCTGCACGTAACGTGCCTGCTTTGAAATGCACAAGAGTCCCCAGCGGTGGATGTTATGCATTTCAAAGCCATGGAGCCTGGAGTCAGCGGGGGACTTAGTCCCCCGCTGACCCCAAGCTCCATACTACGCTGCATGCCGCTAGGAGCCCAGGATCAGCTGGGGAGTCCTCAGCTGACACCGGGTTCCGGGGAAGGGCTATGTGGAACCTGGGTTCAGTTGGGGAATCCCTAGCTGCCCCCAGGCTCCAGGGCTGCCCCCTTTGAATCGCGCAGAGGTGGCGTTTTAAAGGTGCAGCATGCAGCACAGCTGATCCGCAGATCAGTTGTGAGGCAGCTACCCCTTTAAAACGCCAGCTCTGCGCATTTCAAAGGGTAGCTTCCATGGAGCCTAGGACCAGCTGGGGACTCCCAGCTGACCCCGGGCTCCCCGCGGCATTTCCCCAGAACCCGGGATCAGCTGGGGAGTTCGCCTTGCTGCGTGGAACCTGGGGTCAGCTGGGAACTCCTCAGCTGATCCCGGGTTTCAGGGAAATGCTGCGGGGAGCCCGGTATCAGTTGGGGGGAGTCCCCAGCTGACCTGGGCTCCAGGGCTGCCCCTTTGAATCGGGCAGAGGTGGCATGATTGAATCTCATAGAGGCAGCAAGGTGGGGTGTGATACTGACTAGTCAAAAGACTATCCGATAAGCAAATGCTTAACGGATGGTAGACTAGTCTTTAACATCTCTAGTCTACACTGCATCGGAAGGTTGAAGTAAAATACGCAACTCCAGCTACATAAATTATGTAACTGGAGTTGACATTTTTCATCGCTTTTCCGCATCATCCACACAGTGGGAGACCCATTGGCTTCCTTTACTCCTCATAAGGAGCAGGAGTACTGGTTGCCAACAAGGGCACCCTCTGAGTTTGATTTAGCGGATCTATAGTAGACACGCTAAATTGAACCACAGAAGATCGACTGTGGCAGCATTGATCTTCTGTGTAGTGTAGACGTGTCCAAAGGTTCCACTTCTGATGCACGTACTCACATTGGAGTCATACATTGCCTACAAGACGTCCTGTTATTACTAATTAAGGCACTTGTGAAGAAGATGCTGTGTAGCAGGAGCAAGGAGAGTAGAATCAGGCCTTGAGATTTCATTCACATTCAGAATGTTTGCCTCCATACCTGAAAGAAAGAAAAGTCACGTGTCACCCAAATCTCCCAGTGGTCCTTTTGAAAGGACCAGTTGCTAAGGGGGCAGCTGAAGTGGGAGGTTACATGGCATCTTTGTTGTCAGTGCTGAGATTAGGTAAGTCTTGAGTCAGTCCAGGGTGTTTGACGCCTTCCATTGGTGAGAAAGGCAGGGATGAAACCTTCTTTGGGTAACATGATCAAGATGCGATTGGCATGCAAAACTGAACAGCAGCTGCAACGGCAACTGAGGGAGACTTCGCTATATTAGCAACATTAATTAAGTTACAAAAATTATGCATGTTATCAGTTATGAGATGACCTTTCCTAAGCTCAGTTATTAAGGCAATAAAGCATGACCTGCTAGTCCTAGCCAGTTTAATGGCTGGCTAAGAGAGGGGTTTTTCACGTAATACTTTTAGCAGGTCATTAGCCGAGCTATAGGCCAACATGGAGAACCTAAGTGATGTGCTGGAACAGCAGCTGAGAAAAATTCACACTGTGTTCATTTGGGCATGTGGGGGAAGGCGGATATAACTTGCCCTTCTGGAGCCGTTTGTCAGGATAAACCAGGCAGAAGGAGAGAAACGGATGGGAGAGTTTTGGTTATAGGTTTGTTATTTGAACACTTTGCGGGAGGAGGAGTTTTTCATCCCCAGATTATTTTGGGTTTGTTTGTCTCAAACACAAGCCCAGGAACGTAGCAGGCTGGGCAAGCAACTAGTCCGCCCCCTTGTTTTAGCTGCTGTGCATGACTTGCTTTGGGTTTGGTCCTGTTGTTGTTTTTGTCAGCCACACTGCCAGCCCGTGGGCACCGTTGGAGAAGCAGAGGTGGGAGCTATGCAGGCTGACGCGTTCCCTTCGAGGGCCAAGCCGCTGTTGTTCCAGACCTGGCGGTTCAGAACAAAATAAGTAGGAATTAATGAAAACCACGTGCCATTTGTGTGTGTGTGTGTGTGTGTGTGTGTGTGTGTGTGAGAGAGAGAGAGAGAGAGAGAGAGCACGCAAGCAGAGAAGATTGCTGTTGTGCAGTGTGTTAAGGAAGCGTAGAAAGTACCCTCGACTCGGGTCATGGAAGATAAAGTCAAAGGTATGAACTTGGGGGGCTTAGAAACCTTGTTGTTGGCCTGTCGCAGGAATGGGGTTATCAGTGATTTATCTGTGCAATTCCTGGATGGGTGGGATGTCTGGCAAAGGTCTCAGAGCTGCAGGTTGAGGTAAACAGGGGGTTGATGCTTAGAGCTTAAGCCGACCATCCGTACTCACCAGCTCTCCCGGGGCTGCTCGCTTGAGTCAGAACCATGCACGCATTTATGGGCCCTGGCCCATACCAAATACGCGACAGTGCCAACCCCAACCATTACAGGGGCAGATCCTGCACCCCCTGATATCAGTGGCAGTAGGATCAGCCTCCCAGATAAGCCGAGAGGGAAGAAAATAAATCTCCAGGCAGGGGAGTTATTGTCTGTGTAGAGCTAAGGAACAGATAGTTAAGAGGGAGGTGATGCTGGATTTCCCCTACAAATAAATCACAGAGGGTTATTAATGCAAGTGCAGGCAGAAAACGAGCGCGAGCCAGGGCTGTGCATGTGCCGGGAGCTTTCCAAACCGGCAGGTAAACAGCGAGAAACCAAAGCGAGTTTGGTGTATGTGTGTATGAGAGGAGTGGGCTGAGGAGTGACAGATTCCCTGGCTCCTTGCCGGGAGCATCATGGATTCTGACACCATCCACCCACAGAGGCAGAAGCCGGTTTTAGCGCATCCTGCTACCTGATTCCAGGAGCCCTCCCGGGTGTCCGCCTGCTGCATAGTTACAGCAGCTGACACGGGAGGGGTGGCGAGGGATGCTGCTGTGGAGAGGGGTGGCACAGAGCAGACGGCCAGGGCTTGCTTCAGAACGAGCAGCTTAAAACGGCTTGGTGAATGTGCCAGTCCATGCAGCTTTGGGCACTGCCAGAGGGAAGCCGGGAGGAGGGGCTCATAGCTCTGAGGCGAGGCAGGGGAAAGGGAATTGGCAACCGGTAGAAATTACCTTGAGAATATACAACAGGAAGGGGTAGGGAGTCTGGGACCTGCCTCCAGGGCTTGGAATCAGGAAGAAGAGGTGTGAGGTGGCTGTTCTAGCTGCTCTGCAGGGACCGGCTCTTCCTCAGTATGAGAATGGGTCCAAGGCATCCTTTGAGGAGCGCCAGTGAAGACAGAGAAGCTGCACCTGGGAAGAATTTGGCCCAGCACATTATATGAACCCTGGGATCTTGTTCCTGCCCTCAGCAAGTCCTAGCCAGGGAGGGCGAAACGCGATTGCATTGGGACGGAGTATGAACAAGCCACGCGTGTGAACACTCCTGATTTCAGCTCAGCTCTCCTCTTCAATTCTTGGCTTTCCCCCGGCTGCTCTGCACTGGAGGCTGCTGCTGGGCCGGTGGGTCCTGGCCCGTGTGGCCTCAGCTCCCCTGCTCCCTGGGAGCCTTTCAAGGAGCAAGAAGCTAATGCTAAGGAATGGCAAATCTGCCAACCCACTTCGCAGCATCCCGGGAGATAACCCTGCCCTCCCTCGTGGCCACGCTGGAGGAAGGAGAAGGCCCCAGCTCTGCAGTTATACGGGAGGAGGGATCGGAGGGGGTGCCACGGCCCACAGGAATCCTGTGAGGACGCCTGTAGCAGCTCCGCAAAGCAGCAGGCTGGCCCCCTCACCGTGCTCACTCCCATGGCCCAGCTCTGGGGACGGATTCGGCACTCAGGCCCAACTCACTTTAGTAGTGGGACGGTTCTTGAGCAGGTGGCATTCTGCCTTTGTGCCCCTCCCCCCGCCTTTGTCAGGGAACATCTGTCTGAGGTGTCTCCATGAGGAGAGGGTACGGGGAGAAGGAAGGGGAGCATCTGTGATCTAATGCTGGCTCTGCCCCTGGGAACTGGAGCATGTTGCTGCACAGCCCTGCCTCAGTTTCCCTATTAGTGCATGGGGGAATACCTGTCTAGCGAGGGATTAGGAGGGCTAGTTAGGTAAAGGCCCCTCCTCCTGCCTAGGCAGGAGTGCGGACACATACTCACCTGAGGGGTCTCATTCCCCTTCTACGGCCCATTCCCCCTGTGACCTCCTGAGCTGCCAGCTCTATAACAAGAGAGTAAGGCTGCTGCTTTGTACTAAGAGCGGCCCGTTCTTCCAAGGGTCTCAGTTCTCCCCAACCTTGTGAGACGGGCAAACTTTCCCAAAGTATGGGGATGGTAAAATGAGGCACGAAGTCTAGTGACTTGCCCACCCAGTCACTGGTGAAGCTGGGACTAGAGCCCAGGACTCCCAGCTCCCTGCTTTAACCGCTAGACCATGCTTCTTCCCTACGGTGAAACCACATTTACTAAACAATCTGGACTTTCGCCAGCCCTCCCCGAGCCAAACCTGAGGGCTTTCCTCAGTCCCCCGTCAGGCACAGCCCATGGCGAAGTGGAGGGAGATGGCGATTCTCGGAGTAAGGGCCAACAGGAAGCGAGCAGGCTCTTGCTTCCTCAGCAAATAAATATGTTGTCCTTCCATTTAATACCATAACTTGTCTAGTTAGCCTCCAAGGCCAGCGGGGGCAGAGAGCAGGGGAGATGCCACCGTTTAGCCAGATGCTCTTCTCCCCTAGCCAGTGCCCCACGCCAACCCCTTTCCCCATCCCTATTAGGCATTTCCAAACACTGACCCTCTCGATAAACAAAGGAGAGGGGGAGGAAGGGTGGCTGGCATGTTAATGCACTTCCCCCCCCCCCTTCCTCCCTTCATCCCTCTGGGAAAGGCCTTTGCAGATATAAGCAAACCTTGATTAAAAGCTGCCTGACAGCCAACGGCAGCAGCAAGCAGCAGGCAAGGAAGCGCTTCAAGTCTAAAGGGAGCTGCTGCTGCTCCTGCCGCGCTGCTGCCTCCATTCTCAGATGTCCCTGATCCTTTAATCAATCACAGCCAAGGAAGAGAAGAGCAAACACGCATGCTGAGGCAGAGGTATGTACGTGCGTTCATTCTAGCCGCCGTGCAAGCGCCAGGGCTAATGCATGTATTTGGATGGATAGAGGTTCCCGTGGAAGGAGCAATCATTTTATTTCTTGGGAGGGAGGAGGGAGAAGTGGGGGAGGCAGCGTATCAGTTTCCTTTTCAGTTTGGGAGAAGCCTCCCCTCCCCACCATTTCCCAGTTAAAAACCCGGCGTGGATGCTTACTGTACACCCACAGTAAGGCAGACACTGTAACGGATGGGTTGTTTTTTTTTTTTTAAACACGGGTTGCTAATGTGTTATGTGTCTATAGCGCCTTCCATCAACGAGTCTCCTTGTGTTTTAGGGACATGAAACCCACACTATAGAGAAACAGTATCTTTTCCATTTTATCGGAGTGGAAACTGAGGCATGGAACAACAGAGTGATGGGAACCTAGCGTGCCTGACTCCCATACCCACCTCACACCTCCTGGGTAGAAACAGCCTCTCATTGGTTTTCAGGGATGTGTATTCTGTGGGATTCCCTCCACTTTCTCTTTTGTTCCCTTACCACCCAGGCATCCCTATATATTGGGCTAACTTATCTTTATGGCCCAGGAGAGAGCAGGATGGTTCAATATGAGAAAGGAAGCTTCTTTCCCTTTGGGTTGACCAGAACTAAACCTGGACTGGAACATCGTCTTTAGCACTTACATGGGCTCTGCGTTTTCAGCACACAGAGTTCTTTAAAACTCACCAATTCTGAGGGGGAGTCAACTAGTGTTGTCTTCCTGTTACGGGTGGGTAAACTGAGGCAGGCTGAGTAAGTGACTTGCTCAAGACCTCAGAGAAGGTGCACAGCAGAGGCGGGAGAAGAACTGAGTAGCTCCTGGTGGGTAGTCTTTTGCTTAGGCCACGGCACTGCTGGGCTGGTTCAGCTATTCCTAATCTTGTCACCCAAACACCACTAGGGAGAGCAGAGTTTTGGGGCTTGGCTAAGAAGCTGCTCAGGCTCCTCTCTTGATTCAGGATGTCCCCTGGAATGTCTTACTAGCACGGTCGCCTACAACAGTGCCAAACGGAGCTGTCTCTCCATTCTCCTCAAACAAGAGTCATGGACAAGACTCTTAAGGATGCCAGCAGGGCAGGATTTCACCCTCTAGTTAGTTGCTGCGACTTGACTCCACGCTCCGGACCTCATAATTGCACGTAGTGCAAAAAGTACCTCGTGCAATGGAGCTAATTGCTCACGAACATACCAACTAACGGCCAGCCTTTTCCATCTTAAGGGTACGTGGAATGGTGGAGAGGAGAAGGAAAACGTGTGTAATTTCAATGCCATAGGTTGAAATTCTTTAGCCATAATTCAGTCCGTGCCCGTCGGTGGGAGTTTTGCTTGAGTAAGGGCAGTAGAAGTAGGCCTATCGCCTTTATGGAGCTGTTTATTTTGGTTACTGATTCTTTTTTTGTACCTCTCTATTAATATATTTTGGCAGTGCGCTGGGACTCATGGCTCCTATATTTGTATTCTAGGGTGGAGCCACTCAGCTCTGTAAATTAGCGTCACCAGATCACCTCAATCAGAAAGGCTAATGAGACGCCCTCTGCAGACAGACATACTCAGGGGCTTGAGATAGCTATAGACAGATACCTAAATACGTACAGTTTGCTGGTGCGCCATATGCTTAGGATCCAATGTGCGGTCAAGTATCTTCAACCCTGAGAAAAAGGGCATGCATGCGTGTGCTTGTGTGTTTGGTAAGAGGCTGAATGTCTCAACCTCTGCAGCAGTTTTACCTGACTCTGGCATGATGTGATCCGTCACCAGCCCATTGCGCTCTTCCCTTTGTAGTATCCACCTGACAGCGATACATATACAGTGCCTGCGAGAAAGGGCTGGAGGCTAGGAAAGAGGAAAGCGCTCTCTGTTTCTGCCTTGCAGAGCAGAGCGGAAGGCACCCGGGGGCAACGCTCAGTCCTTTCTGTTTGTTCCTAAAGCTCAGGCACCCGCCTTGCTGTGTAATAGCTGTGAGCTGGGAAAGGCACACTGAGCATCGACATGCAAAGGAGCAGAGCAAGTGGTTCTCTTGACCTCCGCATTCCTAGCCAGCAGACACACATGTGACATGAATGCACATACCTCTCACAGGTGTTGTCATCTGTAGGAGCAAATCCTCTCCTTCTGCATCTCGAGTGGCTTGATGCAAAGGGCGCAGTACCACTGGGCTTATGGACTTTCCCCACCCACACTGCATGGAGTGGCCACGGAGGTGTGTCATGACCCCTTCTGCAGGCCTGTGAGTACAGGAGACTCTACAGCAGTGGTCACCAGCCTGTAGATCGGGATCTACTGGTAGATCTTGGAGCCTTTGACAAGTGATCCTGACAGCTTTGGCCAGGAGGCGAAGTGCCAGCACTTCATCTGCCCCTCTAAGCATTGCTGTGTTGCTTCTGCCCTCTGCCTTGGAGCTGCCCCCAGCCCCAGGAGCCTCTTGCTTGCTGTGAAGGGCACAGAAAGAAGAGGGAGGGTGCTGATGTCAGGATGCCTCTCCCTCTACCTTGTACCCCATCTCCACAGAGCAGAGCGGAGGCAGGAAGGGAGAGAGTTTGCTGGCTGCTTTTGGGATTGGTGCAGGGCCAGAGTAGGGGTAAGCCCGCCTTAGTCCCCTGCACCACCACCCAGAAGCCACCTGTGGTAAGTGGTGCCCAGCTGGAGCCTGCATTCCAAACCCCAACCCCAGTTCTGAACCCCTCCTGCATCCCAAACCACTGCCCTAGCCCTGAGTCCCCCTGCACCCAAACTCCCTCCCAGAGCCTGCACCCTGAACCCCCTCCTGCACCCCAACTCCCTGCCCTAGGCTCAGCTCAGAACCCCTCCCACACTCCAAATCCTTTAGCACAAGAACAGAGTCCGCATCCCCCTTCCCCACACCTCAGCCCTCTGCCCCCAGCTTGATAAAAGTGAGTGAGGATGGGGGAGGGAGGGAGGATGGAGTGAGCAAGCGTGGAGCCTTGGAGTAGGGACGGGAAGGAGGTGGGGCAAGGGTGGTTGGGTTTGAGGTGGATCCTAGATTGCATTTAAATTCAAAAAGTGATCTCATGCGTAAAAAGGTTGGAGACCCCTGCTCTACAGTCAGTGTTCTTGCTGAGAGAGCACTAGCTTACAACAGTGACCCATTGACCCCTTGAAGGTTGTGCTTCTAAGTACCTCAACACCTACTTTTCTATATGGAAAGCTTCAAGAATTGAAGTCCGCATGGAGAGAAGGACTTACAAAATAGCTTATATTGGCCAGCCACAAGATATCAGCCATCCAAGAGGAACTAGTTGGCTAGACCAATGCTCTTCTTCGTCTGATTCACTCCTCTTGGGCAAGGGACATCAGCTGTAGTTATTTAGCTTGTCTCTCCAAAACAAGACACTTGACTCCTCTTCCCACAGGGGAGAGAGCTAGCCAATTTTAGCCTCCACCTCCCCAAAGGGAGCATTAGAATCATAGAAGACTAGAACTAGAAGGAACCTTGAAAGGTCATCGAGTGCAATCCCCTACCCTCATGGCAGGACCAAGCACCATCTAGATCATCCCTGATAGATGTCTGTCCAACCTGCTCTTAAATATCTCCAGTGATGGAGATTCCGCAACCTCCCTAGGCAATTTATTCCAGTGTTTAACCACCCTGAGAGTTAGGAAGTTTTTCCTAATGTCCAACCTAAACCTCCCTTGCTGCAATTTAAGCCCATTGCTTCTTGTCCTATCATCAGAGGTTAAGGAAATTAATTTTTCTCCCTCCTCCTTGGGGGAAGTGTTGGGCTCCTGTGAAAGCATAATGGTCAAAGGAACCGGCTATGTGAGTTGGGGTTTTTTGAGGCTGACCACATGGTGGGTTCTGTGGGGCTGATATAATGTTTGTAAGCTGCTGCCCTGTTGGAAATGCTGGTGGAACTGTCCCTCTCGAGTTTGCTTGTGAGGGTCCCATTGGACTTGGTGGAATTGCACACCTGGACTGCCAATCTGTTGTATTGATCATTCTCCTTTGGACACGGAAATGTTTTCCTGAAAAGACAGCAATCTGCCCACACCCCAGTGTGTTCTTCAAAAGGCTGCCAAATTCAGCATCGAATGGGGGGGGGTCTGTTTAGGAGAAAACAAAACAAGAAGGGAAGCTCAACTGGGAAGCTGAGGCGTTGGGGGAAAGGAGAGAATAGAAGCTTTGGAGAGGGGCTATGGTAGTGAACTGCATGCAGTAGAGGTTGACATACAACAACAGATACAAAGCTTAATGGGGAGGGATCACAGGCTTGAAGGCTGGATTCTGAGACAATAGAGGGATGATATGTTAAGTGGCTATAAGGAGAAGTAAGAAGATGTGCTATTAGTATGCAGTTGGGAAATGGAGGGAAGAGGATAATGTAATAGGGGAGCTCTGAATGTCAAGAAATCCTTAAAAATAAGTCAAAAGATGACAAATAAAAAAGGGAATGAAGCAGAGGCTGGATCTTTAATTGAATTCAAGAGATTGGTGGGACAAATAATAAAGTTGGTTTGGGTTGGTCATTTGTGGTAGGAGTTTGCTTCCAGTTCCGACTCATAATGAAGCCTATTAGTAATGGATCTTTGTAGGACATTGTCCTCATTAAGGCAAAATGTCTTATCTGTCAAAGAAACTTTATAAGGAAATTATACCTCGTATAGGCTGTGTATATGCAAATCATGCAGTATGCCGTATACCATCCTTAATTGAGACATCCATGGGTATATTTTCAGCTTGGTTTTCACAGAAATTCCAAACACTGCGATTAGATAAGAGTAACAGAGGGCCGGGGACATACGTATGTCCTAGCTGAAAATGGATGGCCGCTTTCTGAAAGGGCAAAAAGCAAAAGCCACACCTGTTTTGCTTCCTTAGCAGTCCTGGAAGTTCACATGCAATGAGGCTTGTCTCCAAATTCATAAACTGTAAATAAACTATAGGGCCAAATTTTCAGCCAGCTTCTGATTTTGCATAAGCAGTTCGTTGCATCCAGAAACTGGGTAAGCACCTGTTTTGTGCGTGCAAATTCTACATTTGCACCCACCTGTCTCATAGCCAAATGCTTCACCTCCCTGTTAGGGATGTAAAATCTGGTTTAATTAGTTAATGGGTTAAACATTAAGTTTAACCAGTTAACCAATTAAACCGGACAGGCAGAGGAGCTCTCCACCCACCACAGCTGGACTGGAACAGCCCTCTGTCATCGTCGGGGGCTGCTTCAGATGGGCTGGAGCACTCCCCACCCACCGCGGGCCCCGGGGGGCTGGAGCAGCTCTCTGACTGTGGTAGGCAGGGGGCTGCTGCAGCCCCACTGGTTTAACCAGATAACCATTAATATCCCTGCTCATTGTATGAATGTCCCAAACAAATCTGGGCAGACTGTTGTGCGTGTAAAGTCAGATACCATGACAAAAAAATTAGGCCCAAGGCTGGCTGATGTGACTCTTCTGCACATTCGCCATCTTGCTGGTGGTGACCTCTGTAAATGTGGCAAAGACGGCAAGTCAGTTTTCACTAGGGATGTGCATGAGTAAGTGATTAACCGCTATGCCCAGGCTTATTGATTAAACTAGTCGACTACTCGCATTTCCTGCCCCCTTGCTGCCTCTGTATCAGAGGCAGCAGCATGGTGGGCGGGGGCAGGGGAGGCTGCTGTGAAGCAGCCTCTGCCCATGGCGGCCCCTGGCTTACCGTGGGCAGGGGCTGCTTTGCAGCAGCAGCCCTTCACCATGGGGGGGGGGGTGTCCAAGCTTACTTCCCCCACCTCCTGCCTCCACAGCAGCCTCTGTCCATGGGGAGCTCGGACCCCCAGCGGACAGAGACTGCTGCCACCCCACGCTGCTGCCTCTATGAGAGGCAGCAGCGCAGGGCAGCAGACAGCTGATCCGCGAGGGGAGCTGGTTTTTAAACTGATACAGCAGCAGCAGCGCGGGTGGAAAGGGGCTCCCGGGAGTAGGGCCAGAGTGCACTGGCTGCCGACCCTGCCCCTCGAGACTATAAAATAGTCAACTAACCACTAACAATTCATGCGGTTAGTTGATTATTCTATTCTATTCCCCTCTGTCTAACATCCCTAGTTTTCACTTGGCCTTAATGTTGGTGTCAGTGATGACCAATAATGTGGCATTGCCAATAAGTTGAATGCAGACATGTAAAGCCAGCTTTATGCCCTTGGATGCTCAAAGAGGCTCCAGTTAACTGTGAAAAGATATGGGTCCCAATGAACCATTGGGGGGTGATCTCTGCAGATAATGCTCTTGACCAATTCTCCAGGCTAACTTCAATGGGAGCAAAACACCTGATTCATCCAAAGGTGGAACTTGGCCCCTTGAGTTGAAAATCCATCTTATGCAGCTAATATAGCCAAAGAACTCACCAGAGTGTCTGTAAGAGCTTCAGACAACGGGAACCTTCCACGTCAGCATTCAGCCATGGGAGAACATGTGTTGGCACAAGGTCATCGTGCACTACTGAGGCCTCATGGGAAATTGCAAACAATTCTTCCTCGTAGGACAATCCTCCTTGGCATTTCCCTATGCTAGGACTTGAAATCCAAGGCTCTCAATGTACTTTGCAAGTCTCAGCATGGAGGGGAAATAATACTCTGATTGTATAGAGGGAAAGATTGGGTTAAGTGACGTGCCAGCGGTCGCTCAGGAGGTCTGTAATGGATCCATGAATATAATGTACCTCTCTGGATTCCCAGTCTGATGCTTAAGTTTAGTCACATTCCCATTACCCTTGGTTCTGTATGTCACAGCAAATTCTGGTGCCACTGAGGTCCAAGAAACTTTTCTGCTGCCCTCAGTGGGACCAGTCCGTGTATTATCTTCACTCATTATCACTGGTAGCGCATAAGTGAATCAGGAGTAACAGTGGAGCTACACCCAGTTTGCGCTGAGGTGGCAGAGCCCCAAACCTGCTCCCCAACACAGCACTCTTCCAGGATGAGGTGGGTACATTTTCTTGTAAGAGACACAACAGCACCTCAAAAGGAAACAAAGGTATTGTAGGGTAAAGAAAGTGTTGCTTAAGGAGTGATTTAAACATGTAAATGGGCTTGAGTAACATCTCTCACTGGTTGTAGGCTGCCTTAGTAACTCGTTTGATTTCACTGATTCATGCCGGGGTAAATGAAATCAGAACCAAGCCCTGAAACCCTAGCTTCATTCCAGAGATGAATTTAACCCCTTTGTGCCAAATTCTACCCTTGGATTTCTGAATGAGGCTTTTTCTATAAGAGCATCAAAAGGAAGGATTTGGCCCTCCAATCTTTGTCATTTTAGTTGGAAAGCAGAAAATATTTTTTAGTTTGCTCCCCGGGTTTTATCAAAAGTTTTCTAAATTTCCTGCCTCGCTCTAATTACCAAGGAGATCTTGTGCCAAAACAGCAAGAGTGTGTCATTAGAGTGCCTCCGCTCCTGCTAATTATTCCCTTCCTGAAGCCATCCTGATCCTTCAAGGATTTAATATTTGTGGTCATATAAATGGTTTCGCAGCAGCCAATTGCAATGTATCAGGATTTATAGCTCCAGGTGAGCAAGCAGCTTTGCAGACTCTTAAAAACAAAGAGCCAAATGTATTCCTGATGAAACTTCAATTCAGTCAGTTGACTAAGTGACACCAGCCATTAATTTACCCCCAAGATTCAGCTCGAATGCTAATTTGTGTGTGTTTGTTTTAACAAAAGAGAAGAAAATGAGAATGTTTGATGCCAAATCCTGAAGTCTTTACTCAGGTTTTATTGAGTCCTCTCTTGGGCCAAACTGCTACTGAAGTCAATTGCAATTAGCCAGAATGAGGACCATGGCAAAACAGATAAAAACTGCAGGATTTATCCCAAAAGGAGTTTTATCCTGAGTGAAAAGTAAGGAAAGATTTCAGGATTTTCTCTCACTGATCTAAATGATCAATCTAAATAAAGCCAGTCTACCCTGCATTTAGCACCTCATTTTTACATCAAAAGCGAAGTATGGGATACTTCCAGTCCACTTAATTAGCCTCATTAATACCGGTCCTACAATTGACAAGTACGATTTTTTTTCCTGTTATAAAATACTTGGTTTCTGTTATTCCTTTCCAGCTCATCATCTGAAGAAGTGGGTTTTGCCCACAAAAGCTCATGATAATCTATATATTTTTGTTAATCTCTAAGGTGCCAGAGGACTACTAGTTTTTTTTTAAGTTACTGACTATCACAGCTATCCTTCTGAGACTGATCTAAATGAGGCTTTTGCCTGAGAAGGGAGAAAGTAAAAACAGCGTAGCGTAAAGTTTTCAGCCTTTGACCAGCAATATGGACTTAGAATTGTTTCCTAATCTTGCATCTCAGTTCTGCAGATGTAAATCAGGAGTAGCCTGTTTGCAGGGGCGTAACTGAGCTCAGAACTGCCCGCACATCACTCTTCTATGAGGAGGTGTCAGTGGATCTTGTAAGAGACACAACAGCACCTCAAAAGGAAAATAAGACCTTATCTTCTTTTCTTTGGCACAGTGTTTCTAATCAGAGCACAACAGCAGGCCATCATGGGCATACAGACCTGTTCTATTTCAGGAGACTACTTGAAATACACCTGCGAAAAGGGAGAGAACCTGAAAGCACCACAGAAATAGATGACAGAAGCAGCCTTCCAATGGAAAAACAACCACAAGGATGCCTGCCAAATTAGAAAGGCAATGATAAAAGATGTTGTAGGGCAAAGGAATTGTTGCCTTGTGAGTGATTTAAACACGTAAACGGGCTTGAGTACCATCTTGCCAGTTTTATACTGCCTTGGTAACTCCATTGATTTCACTGATTCACGCTGGGGTAAATGAAATCACTGAAACCCTAGCAGTTATACCAGAGATGAATTTGACCCGTTTTGTGCCAGATTTTGCCCTTGGATATCTAAATGGGGCTTTTTCTATGGGAGCATCGAAAGGAAGGATTTGGCCTTCTAATCTGTGTCTGTTCTCCCATCAGTGAGCACAGGTGATGCCTGTCAGTATTTGTGTGAGCAAGACGCGTGTAGCAATGGAGAAATGAACCCCTACAATTGTTTTCTTAAGAATCTGTGTGTTTACCGCATGCTGCGGTTCCACTTCTGCCTCCCACCCACCCCCCTTTTCGGAAACATTATAAATCAAACGGCTTAAAATGTAAAGCATCAAAAATTCTAAAACCTTCATCTATTATTAACTGTGACAGTAAATTCTACCTCAGAATGTTTTACATAGCAACTGTTACCAAGACACTCTGCATCTTAAGCTGATGTTCCAACAACTTTAAATCACAACAGCGCATTCCAGCAGTGAATGACGATGACTAGACAGGCCCAGCAAGAAACATGCTGGCATTCCTGGTACCTTTTCACTTGATTGGAAAACAATCAGAGAAACTAATCAGAGAGTTAGCAAAAGCAGCCCATACAAGCTCTCTCTGTAGTAAATTATATATGTGTATTTATATACATGGGGAGTCTATCGTCAGGATTCTGGAGACGTGACATTTTATCACCACCCACTACTGTGAGTATCGTTGCGAGTGTATAATACAATGGCAATATTTCCTATTTATGTATTTCCTTTCATCTGAGAGCTCCAAGGGGCTGTAATAAAAGAAGCTTTACGACATACCCATGAGGGAGGGATGTATTATTATATGCATTTTACAGAGGGATAAGATTAGGCAAAGAGAGGTTACGTGATATGCTTAAGGCCACTCAGCAAGTCAGTGGCAGAGTCCAGGTTGGACGCATCTCTTCACATTCCTTGCTTTAACTGCTTGATCATTGTTGTTTTGAATGATAGTGGCAGCTGGAGAATCCTGTTGTACCGGAGACTGTAGTACATGTCCCCAAAAGTTTGTAATCTATATATACAAGACTGACAAAAGGTCGGAGAAAGGCAGGATAGTGATCTCCATTTTACAAATGGGAACTGAGGTACACCCAGGCTGGCTGTGTCAGCCAGAGGTGTAGGAAAGCTACCCTCTGACTAACATGACTATGCTGATAGAAACTCCTGGGTAGACTAGACACTAGGGATGTGAATGGTTAACAATTAACGGGTAAGCTTTCTGGTTCTGGTTAACCGGTAGGGGTCAGAGCAGCTCCCCGCCTGCCATTGGGCTGCTCCAGCCCTGTAGGCCTACCACAGCCAAGGACTGCTCCAGCCAGTCGGCCAGAACAGCTCTTGTCCACGGCGGGCCAGGCCCAGCCCCCCCAGTGCAGACTGGGGCTGCGAAGGCAGGCCGCTCCAGCCGCCAGCCCCCCTTTAATCAGTTAACTGATTAAACATAATGGTTAATCTGCTAACCAATTAAACAGGATTTTACATCCCTAGTAGACACAGCCATGTGGACAGGAGCGTGCCCGCTGAAATACTCTCTCAGTGCATGCGGTGACTGCACTAGGGGACTGTGACTGCCTAACCTTTATCATGTAGACGTAGCCTTAGTGATTTGCCTGAGGTCTCACAGGAAGGAGCCTGGTAGACCCCCCGGTTGGAAGGGGGGGGGGTCGCAATCAGGTTTCAGTGAGGCTGCCAAGCAGGGTCAGCATTAGACTCACGGCCCAGGGCAGAAGGCTGAAGCCTTGTGGCATGGGGTTGAAGTCTTGCCCCTGAGCCCCCCTGCCCCCCTCACACAAACTGAAGCCAAAATCTGAGCAATGTAGACTGACGGGGTCCCCTGTGGCATGGGGCCTTAGGCAGTTTTCCTGCTTGATACCACTTAAAACCGGCCCTGACTTTTGTCTGCACAAAAGTAGTTATGGTGGCACAGGTGACTGTGGAGTTTTTATAGCATGTTGCGGGGGAGGCAACTCAGAAAGAAAAAGGTTGAGAGCCCCCAGGCCCTTTCTGCCACCACCAGAGTGCCAGGCAGTGTGTGCCGGGTGGCTCTCAGAGCTGCTGGGAGTGGGGACCGGCATACTCCAGGCAGTGCTAAGGACTGCCCCCTTTTGCCCATGGCCCCACCCCTTCCAGGAGCACAGAGAAACCTCCCTCCCCCAATCTTGCTCAGGGGCATGGCAAGTCTGTTAGCCCCCCTGCTTAAATTACAATGCCGCCATCTTCCCTTTCCTTTCCTGCCCCCTTTTTCATGACTAAAGTTTGGGCAGGACAGATGGTCTCACAGCACTGGGACTCCAAAAACTGTGAACCCGTTTCTGGCTCAGCCTCAGGCTTCCTCTATGATTGAGAGTAAATTGCTTAATCTCCTGGTGCCTCAGTTTCCCATCTGTACAATTAGAGGTAGCACGTCCCTGCCTCACCCATGCACTGTGAGGATAAAATCCATTAATGATTACGTGGCATTCAGTTGCTATGGCAATGAGGCCAGGCTAAGTAGAGAGCTGTGAGCTGACTGCATACTTAAAAGTCCACCTGTTTTGTGGTTGCCCATTTGATCTCTACAACTCGGGGTGAAAGCAGCTCTCTCCGGCTGCCTGCACGCGGAGTCCCTTGCTTGTGCACACACGCTTGCGGTAGCTCAATGGGAGAGAGTGCGAGTATAAATAGTAGTGTAGCCGTGGCAACAGAGGCCCCACCCCCAGCCCTGCTGAGCCCCTACCCATGGTTGTCAAGTGGGTTCATACTTGGTACAACTCAGCCATGCCTCTATGGCTGCGCCTTGTGTGACCGCAGCCACGCTGCTCTTTACACGTACGTGAGCGGGGAATTGCACCCTCGCGGCCCCTTAGTGTAGATCTAGCCCTAGCCTCTGTTCATGTGTCTTTTTAGGCACGTGAGTTGATCAAAGCTTAAATCAGGACTTTCAGGATTGGGCCCAAGAACAATTAGAGCTGGAACCTGGGAGGGGCGAAAAAGGAGGTGAAAGTGTGTGACCAGATGGACAGAGAAGATCTGAAATGCTTCGTGCGTGACCATGTGTAGAGTTCTGAGGGACTCCAGCGAATCCAGCCCTCGGTTGCTGATGTGCTGAGGCTACTGCTTGTTCCACCAATCACCATAATCTCACTATTACCTTGGGCTCATCTGCATTGTCAATATACCCTTGTGAGTTTGTTGTATCCACCTGCCATCTCTCATCTGATATTGAAAGCCTTTGGGGGCAGGATCTGTCCTTTTGTTATGCAGTGCCTAGCGTCTCTGGGTGCTACTACTTATACAAATAACCATAGCCTCTAGGGGTGTGTCTAGACTACAGGGTTTTGTCAACAAAAGTTGACTTTTGTCGACAAAACTATATCTGCGTCTAAACTACCGCCGAGTTCTGTCGACAGTAAGTCGACAGAACGCGGCAGTTTTGTCAACAGTGGTAAACCTCATTCTACGAGGAATAACGCCTTTTTTCAACAGTTATGTCGAAAAAAAGGCGCTATTGCATCCACACTGTGCTGTTTCAAAAGAGAGCGTCTAGACTCTCTGTCGAAAAAGCAGCTTGCTTTGTCAACAGAACTGGCTGTAGTCTAGACGCTCTTTTTCAACAGAGGCTTTGTCGACAGTATCTGTCGATAAAGCCTCTGTCGAAAAAAGCCTGTAGTCTAGACATACCCTAGGGGTATGTCTAAACTACACCCCTCTTTCGAAAGAGGGATGTAAATTAGACAGATAGAAATTGCAAATGAAGCCGGGATTTGAATTTCCCACACTTCATTTGCATAATGGCAGCCGCGTGGTCTTTCGAAAAAGGGCTTTTCTAAAGTAAAACCACCATCTAGACAGGGTTCTTTTGGGAAAAACGCACCTTTTTTCAAAAAGCTGAGGAGTACGGGATCTTTCGAAAAAGGGTTTTTTTTTCCGAAAGAGCCCTGTCTAGATGGCGGTTTTACTTTAGAAAAGCCCTTTTTCGAAAGGCTGTGTGGCCGCCATTATGCAAATGAAGCGCGGGAAATTCAAATCCCGGCTTCATTTGCAATTTCGATCTGTCTGATTTACATCCCTCTTTCGAAAGAGGGGTGTAGTTTAGACATACTCTAGGTGACACAAATAATACCAACCACTGAGCCTTAAGTCTGCTTGCTGTTATAGCTGCCACTGCCATCCTCCGTGATGCTGAATCAGGTCTAATTCTGCACATTTTGAAGTCAGTGGGAAGATCTTGATAGCAAAAAGAAGGGCAGAGAAGTAGGCCGGGGAAGACAGATGTTGAGAGAGACAGAAAGCATCTCTCTAGCATTAAGAGTTTTATAACATATGTACCAGGTTTTGAGCAGCCAGGCTTACGGTGCATATGACCAACAGTGTAAATGGCTCAGATTTTTTTCATCAGCATCTCTTTGTGTTGTCTGTCTGAGTGAGTGCATCTTGTCCTCTGTAAGACTGGTGCGTATGCTTTCTTTTTTTTACCCCAAAATATGTCTCTCCACTGCTCAGCAAAGATTTAATGGCCAAGCTAGTGCTGTAATGAGGTCTCATAATCCCCAAACTTCATTACTTGTACTAAATAGACTCCACCAACATTGCCAGTTCACTACGGAGTAGCATAAATAAAGAAAACTAGACTACCGTAGTGAAAATGAATGAACAAATGATATTTTGTGATGGAAAATCTTCACTTTTTATTGCTTATTTTTCATATTGCTTATTTAAATTTTGCTTTTTAAATTGTATTCTCCACTTACTTGCCAACTCACAAATCCTAGTAATTTGCGGTCGGTCTCCTAGCCACAAGTAGCAATTAGTGAGCTCCTGCTGTATATATGTGTATCTGCTGGTATACTGTGATTTGGGTACTTGCTTCTTTCTTCTGTACTGCTGTGGGAACTGAAGTCAGCTGGTATAGACTCAGTAGAGGTTCCCCACCTTTAAATGGCTGGACTTTTCCAACGTCTGGCCCTTGATTCTGACATTTGCTTTGCCAGAAGCCAGCATTTGTTAACCTCCAGCACATAGAGGGTAGCGCCTCTCTTTGGTCAGGGTTTTGCCCGCAGGGTCTGGCTTTATCTTCTGGTTCTTTTTTTTTTATAGTGAGTGTCCCAGTGGGTCCCTCACTGCAGGATGCAAGTGCATGTGGGCACCCTTGATTGGAGACTTTAATTAGAAGTGCCCAGATCTGTGTCCGCATATTATACAGATTGAATTGCTCTAGTCCGGTACACTCTGGTTCAGAAACATCTGTGGTCCAGCATGATTTTAGTTAGCCGGATGTCCACTTATCGTGGGTGTGGCCAACATTCCTGCAGTGCCATAACACCACTAGTCCTGTGTCTCTGTGTTCTGTGCTGTTACGTAGTTCTAATTTACCTCTAAATGTCTTCTAAGAGCCCAAAAAGCAGTGGAAGTATTGGTGATGCTGCTAGACAATATTGACCTCCTGTGGTTCTGCAAACTCTCTGGTTCGGCTCCAGTCAGGTCCTGAGGGTGCTGGACTAGAGAGATTCAACCTGTACACCTTGTGCGCTGGTGGGGGAGCATGCAGAGACCACTCCAATTTGCATTGTATTTGGAAGCACTTGGATTTGCCTGGGCACGCAGGGCCACAGCCAGGAGCACAATGGATTACAGCTGAATTAGAAATGAGGCCAGTTTCCCATTTGGACTCTGCAGCCCTCTTCCTTCCTGCAGGAGAAAACTAGCCCTTTCTAGCAATCCAGGAACCAACAGTCACATTCAGATCTCGATCCAGGGCTAGCTCATGAAGCCCCCGAACGTTTGGATCTATTTTTGCTGTCTGTCTATTGTCCTGCACATGTATAATTATTATTAATGCTGTCTTTCCTACAGCTGAGCGGCAGAGCTAGTGTGCACTTAGAGCTCTCTGTAATAGGCAGGAAATCAAAGCACATAGAAACAGGCCTCTCAGAGTGACTCACTGTTAGGATTCCTTCACTCCTGGGAATCAGCCACTTCCGTGTCACAGCGGCTTGTCTCTTGAGCAAGTCTGCCTGGCACCAGACATCTCTTCCCCCCTCCCTCCCCGTCACAGCCTCCCTCCCCATCCTGTAGTGTCTACACTTTGACCACAGCGTATCTAATACCTGTCAAGGTCAAAAGGTCAGCAGGCTCCGCTTGAATTCCATAATTGTTCTCTCTGTTTCACAGCAAACTAAAAGGACATATGCCCCCAAAAGCCCTGGGTCTAGATTTCCCAGCCTGCCCCTGGCAGCCAGAACACCACTCAGCTGTTCAGTCTCCCAAGTTGCATCCCAGTAGCCGTGATTTATTCATTCATAAGGAAAGCAGCATAGCTGATTGTGCGTATGTATAGCAGCGGGCTAAGCCATCCCTCTTTCTCTCCGCCGCCGCCTCCTTTCATCTCTGGGGACGGGCAGCAATTTTCCTTCTCTGAAGAAGCTTGTGAGGGGATGAGTGAATCTAGGAAGCAAATCTAATTGGCAGCCTAGTAATTCCCCATGGGGACATGTACTTTGGTCATATCTAAGTACATTCCAGCCAGTGTTTAAGACGCACTGAATCCAAACTTGGACAGTAAAATACCAGCAGCTCTAAGCTCCTTATCTATCTCAGGCAGATTAACTCCTTAATCATCCCTTTTGGAAGTTCCCTGCCCCAAATACCCCCACACACCCCTCCTTTTTTTTTTTTTTTTTTCCAGCTGGAACAAAAGGAACAGCCCAGATTTTACAGGGAGGTAGAGGTTGGGGTGATAGACAGAGTCAATAAAAGGGCAAGAGACGAGGGTCTTTAGAAAGTCTTCTCCCCTGGTTAACCTGCAGGAGTATTTGTCTTCAGGATTCAGAGCGGGAATGTATAATACCGAAATAATTTACCACACATCAGACGTTGATTTCCTTCCCTGGGATTCCTGCTTGGCGTCCTGTGAAATAGGTTAAGCCTGCAGTAACATTTCCCCTGAGCGCCCCCACTGAATCCTCCCCCCGCCCCATCCCTGCACATGCCTGGTCTTTTCATTACACTGCCTCCAGGGAAAGCGGGAGCGGAGTAGTTTGGGGGTGCAGCACGCCCTGGGGGCAGCAGGCACAGCAAGGATTGTGTTTGGCTGCAGAGGAGCAGGGAAAGCAACGGCTAGGACTGAAGACTTGGAGAGTAAGTGACTCCACCACCGAGCCTGTCTCAGAGAGATGAGGTAAGGGGGGATTTTTCCCTGCAGAGCAGCCAGCTACTCCTTCCAACAGCCCACCAGGCGCTGCTGAGAACCGTCCTTCATCCCCTCCCTCTCTGGGCAAGGGGGAGGAAATTGCTTCCTAGAGCCACCTCCTTCCATTGCCACCATGGCTGGCAGTACTGGCAGCTCCTGTCTGTCTTCCCTTGTCCTTCTTTCTTCCACTTACTACCCCCCACATTCCTCCCTGCTCTCTTTCTCTTTTAGCTTCCCTGTCTTCTCTGCCCCATCTTCCCAGTCCCCATGGTGAGGGCTCGGAGTCCGTGAGCCAGGTGTTGGCCTGGCTGCCCACAGGAAGGGCTGCGTGCCGTGTTGGGGGGGGGGGGACTATTAAAGAAATGCCTCCTTTGTTACCCACGCGATAACTGTTCTAAAGGGGTTTTTATGTTAATGTTTTTTTCCTAACAGGGAAAAAGAAAAATGAGGCTTTGATAAGCTGCTGAGACTCAGCTGGTGTTGGCCAGTGTCATTCATAGGAGCGTCAGAGCATTACGCTTCATTACAGAGCTGTCTGCTCCTTTCAGGGAGATGACTTAGAGGGCTCTCCTGGCAGCAGTACAGCTGAATACATCTCTGGCGTACCGACCTGTCTACCGGCAGACGCCAAAGCTCAGCCTCAAACGGGTGAGAGGAGGAGAAAGAAGGTGGGGTGGGGACAGGTTTTCCTTACCAGGTGAGGGATCGTTTCTGCTGGGAGAAGGCAACGCTGAGAACACCGAATGATTCGCAGAACACCGCGCGTCACATGGGTTGTTATGGGGGCATTTGTCTCTTTGTTTTAGAGATGGTCTCTAATCTGCAGGAGACAGGCAACTGTTAAGAAGGACTGTGTAGTCAGGGAATCCAAACATTTGATGCCTCAGGTCAGGGCAGTATAGGGAACATGGATCAAATGGCTTTCCTGGAGGCTCTTGCTTTGCTTGACCTGGCCCCAAATTATTTTGGGGATGTAGTGCAGGACCGCTCCCTTACACAACATTTTAAGGGACCATCTAAAGAAGCATTCTCCCCTGAAATGTCTAGGAGCTCTTGTCTATGCCCACAAAAATCCAGCGTGTGAAAATCAAGCTGTACATCTGTCTGATTTTCACCCACAGAGGCCCTGTTTTGTGCCTGCACATGTGGAGGCTGGGAGGCCGCCTTTTCAAAAGGCTGTTGAAGTTTGGACCCAGTGCATTTTAAAACAAAACAAAGCTAAACAGGAAAATGAGACAGGCAGTAACTGCCCCCTTGATTTTGCGTATCCTAGCAATTTGACTAAAGGGTTATAAGGACTGATGGGGGGAGCAGCCAAGCAGTTGTGATTATGAACTCGTTAGACTCTTAAGAGAGAAAGTGTTGGCAGATACAAAGTTCTTGGATTTTGGTTCTGGCCCATTGCAATGCAGAGAAAAAAAGAGGGCAGGGAAGGAATCTTGTGTCAAATCCTGATCTTAGTTCTACTGGTGTAAATCTGGAGTAACTCCATTGATTTCCATATGTTACTCTGAATTTACAGAGACTGAATGGAGAGCAGAATTTGAGCCCTTGAATTTCAGCAGAGCCATTTTGAAAGAATGCTCAGCAGAAATTGATTGAAATAAAGTGAAAAGGACACAGAGGGGAAATGGAGAGTGTTCAGAGGTAAATCCATTTATGCCCAAAGGGTTATGGTATAACATCAAGCAATAAATACACTCTGGGGTGGTCTGGTCTCACATTGATACGTGGGAGAGGATGGAGGAGGTTATGTGGGTAATACTTAATAATACTATTGGGAATTGTGGACATAAATCCTCCTGCTCGTCATTGGGGGGGAGAAGAAAGCACAGCATGGGGGGACAAAAGAGAGGGGGGGAGATTTTGTTTTGAAAAATCCAATGTGGATTGAGCAGGGAGAGCAAATAGCAATCAAGTCTCAGAGGGGGGCCGTTATATGATGGGAAACATGGGGTACAGAGGAGGTTACTGACAGAAATTAAGAAAGTAAAATAATAAGAAAAGCAAATGTGCAGATTGAAGGGAAAACTGCACAAAAGATTGAGATAAATGAGTTCTTTTCCAAGTACACAAGAAACAAGAGGGTCAGAGGAGACACAGGGGCCCCTAGGAAGTCGGAAAGGGCAATTTATTGGCAAAAAGAGGTAATCATTGCTTTAAAAAAATTAAATGAATTCTTCGCCTCCATGCTCACAAAGGAGAGAAATAGGATGGATCCTGGAACGGGAGAGACAAATTTCCCTGGGGAAGGAGAAGAAATATTGAAGAAAATCAGGCCGGGGCTTGTATAGGTGAGCAAAAAATGAGGATGTCTGAAGAATGCCAAAATACTATGCGCCGTCCCAGAATTCCATCTGATTAATAAAACTTCATTGGAAATGTGAGAAGTTAATGTAAGAGGCTGTAACCAAGGAGTGATGGAGAGAAGGACCAGGCAACTACAAAGCGGGGGCCCAGAGACTGGTTTCACTTATATCAGTATAAAGCAGACCTGGCTACTCTGAAATTCACAGAGAAGCCAGTGTGAACAGACTCAGGTGCATGGTCTTCACGAGGAAATTGATGAAGAGCATGAATCGGGGTCGATCTGGGGAATGGTCATCACATAGTCCTAAGGCTACATTCTGACTTCATCTACAGCGGCATAAGTCTAGAGTAGGCCTGTTGGACATTACTTTGGATTTACACTGCTGAAAACTAGGAATGTAAAATCTCGTTTAATCAGTTACCTGTTAGATGTTAGGTTTAACCAGTTAACCTATTAAGCAGGATCCCGGGCAGGAGACCGCTGCAGCCTGGCTGGGGCAGCCCCCATCCCATGGGTCTGTTGTTCCCAGTCCTGCGTGGGGCTGGCTCCTGTCCTGGCCCACAGCGTAGTGGGCCCGACAGGGCTGGAGCAGCCCTCTGCCCATAGTCGGTCACAGGTGGGGAGCAGCTTCTGGGTGCCAGTTAACCATTACCGTGTTAGCATCACCCAGTAAGGGTGGTGCTTACCAAGTAACCCAGTTAATTGGTTACCTGTTCACATTCCTACTGAAAACCAGAGCAGAATTTGACCCGTAGGGATTAGGTGGGGAAAGACCTCTCAGGCAGGACATTCTGCTGCAGTCTGTTCAGCCTAGTTTCAAAGGGTGCATCTACACTGCAGGGCTTAACTTGAAATAAGCCATGCAAATTGAGCTATGTCATTTGCGTATCTTATTTCGAAATAGCTTATTTCTAAATAGGGAGCGTCCACACAGCACCTATTTCGACAGAGCACTCCTCTTTTGACTTCCCTTGTTTCTCATACAATGAGGTTTACAGGAGTCAGAGTAAGAAATCCTCCAGCTTGACAGTATTTCGACACTATTTCAAAATAACTGCCTGCTGTGTAGACGCAAACTAAGTTATTTCAGAATAGTGCTAATTATTTCAAAATGGTGTTGCAGTGTAGACATACCCAAAGAGTGGGAGCACTTTCCCTCAGTGTCACAGCTGGGACTAGTACCTAGGAGTCCTGAATGTCAGTTTCCCTGCTCTAACCAACCTGCCCTTTGCGTAAAACACTTGATTCCCTTGCTGTGGTGTTAGCAGCAGCAGCTCTAGAAAGCTAACGTACTGTGGTTGCTTCCTCCAGGGTTATTTGGAGGAAGTCATTCCAGCTCTGACTAAGGGATTTGAGAGATCCTACCTGGAGTGCTGGGTGTCCCTCGGACCTTTGGGCTTTCGAAGGAATGAAGATTAAAAAGATGCAGGACTCGTTCTTCTGCTGACTTCTCATTCTCCATCGATTCACCTGTAACTCAGTGTCCCATTTCTGCTTCCCATCACCTCCTTTGCCCTCAGCTCCCTTCCTGTTCAGTGGCTGCCCCACCCTGCCTTTCTCGCCTGGTCCAGTGTATCGTGGATGTTATCCACCACTGCACCCAGGCCCCGGCGCTTTCACCATCCACCTCGCCTCTGAAAGAATCCCACCCCCGAATCTTCCTCCATTAGAACCCTCCTTTCCAAGCTCAGCTCCTGCTTGCGACTGGTTTGTGTGTCAGTTCTGGTGCAGGGGCTGCAGCCTGGAGTAGGAGGAAAAGCAGCCATGGATACACACCAGCGTCTGAGGCTGGGAATGGAGATGGCGTGGGGTGAAGTCCTGGCCCTGTCAGTGTCAGTGGCAGTTTTGCCATGGTCTTCATGGGGTCAGAATTCTCCCTTGGGGATTTGTAAGAATAGAAGCTGAGGTGGGGGAGAAGGCGGCCGCAGAGGTAGCGACAGGAGTAGGGGGGCTGGATCCATGTCTGTGGAATGTGCTGCAGACTAGGGATGCTATCTGGTAACAGTTAACCAGTACCAGTAACCAGCCCGGCCGGGCCCCCACCCGACCATGTAGTGGGCTGCCACTTCCAGCCCCATATGGGATTGGAAGAAGCCCAGCCAGAGCAGCCCCTGCCTTCAGTGGGCCCAGCCGGGCTGGAGCGATCCCCCACCCACCCACATTTAAGCAGTTAACCAGTTAAACCAGCGGTTCTCAAACTTTGTGATACCTCAACCCACCTCTAAGTTGCTCGCGACCCCCTTGGGGGTCGGGACCCACAGCTTGAGAACCTCTGGGTTAAACGTAGCGTTTAACTGTTTGACTGATGAAATGGAATTTTACATCCCTACTAGAAACATTAGCGAAACCGAGGTTTGGCGCACACTACAACTTTGCATTGGTATAGCCACATCTCTCAAGAGTGAAAATCTACCCCCGTGAGGCATAGCTCTCGTGCCCTAACCCCCAGTGTAGACAGCATTAGGTGAAAGGAAGAATTCTCGTGACCTAGCTACCGCCTCTCAGGAAGATGGATTACCTACACCAGTGTTTCTCAAACTGTGCTCCACGAGACATCTCCAGGGGCTCCGCAAGGTTGACAAACTGGAAACATCGATAGGTACAACACATACAATCAGTGGACCGCTGGGGCTCCGCATACATTTTTATGCATTTTGGCCTTGGAAAGGGTTCAGAAAAGGGCAACTAAAATGATTAGGGGTTTGGAACGGGTCCCATATGAAGAGAGGTTAAAACGACTGGGACTTTTCAGTTTAGAAAAGAGGAGACTGAGGGGATATGATAGAGGTATATAAAATCATGAGTGGTGGAGAGGGTGGATAAAGAAAAGTTATTTATTAGTTCCCATAATAGAAGAACTAGAGGACACCAAATGAAATTAATGGGTAGCAGGTTTAAAACTAATAAAAGAAAGTTCTTCACACAGCGTGTAGTCAACCTGTGGAACTCCTTGCCAGAGGAGGCTATGAAGGCTAGGACTATAACAGAGTTTAAAGAGAAGCTCGATAATTTTATGGAGGTTAGGTCCATAAAAGGCTATTAGCCAGGGGATAGAAATGGTGTCCCTGGCCTCTGTTTGTCAGAGGCTGGAGAAGGATGGCAGGAGACAAATCGCTTGATCATTGTCTTCGGTCCACCCTCTCTGGGACACCTGGTGCTGGCCACTGTCGGCAGACAGGCTACTGGGCTAGATGGACCTTTGGTCTGACCCAGTACAGCTGTTCTTATGTTCTTAAAGGGCTCCGCGCCCAAAAAGTTTGAGAACCGCTGACCTACACCGACATGCAGGCCCCCTCAGAAATCCAGAGGGGTGTGGGACATAAACATAAAAAAATGACGAGACATGAAAACAAATTAAGGCACCCAAAAAAGATGTAATTTGAATATTTTTTTTATTGAAACGAGTGCTTTTCTCACCTTTTTCTGTGCAAATGCACTAATTACTGAGGGGGAAAATCGAGCTTTTGGGCAGTGTCCCAGTTGATATGAAGCATGCGGAGCCCATTCCAGTGCTCTTGTCCTGTTGTTGAAGGGCAATAGTTCTTTACCTGCTTCGACATGTTATCAAATGCCAAAAAAGTAACAAGGCTCTACATTTGAGGCCTCCTTTGAGCTTGAGGCCCAGGCCAAATGGCCCTCTCCTCCCCCCATGATGGGCCCTGCCCACAGGACAGCCTTTTGCAGCGGCGTTGGCAGTGTCTACTCTGAAACGCTATAGCTGTGCCGGGGTAACATTTTAAGTGTGGAGAAGTCCGGAAAGAAAAGGAAACACATGACCTGATTATTGGCATTGGATTATCCCAAGATCTCAGGCCCCGGTGGGTGGGGGTGGGGGGGAGTGGGAGGCTATTGTCGCCATTAGCCCAAATAAAGCCACTGACACTCACCTTCTTGCTCTCTAGGGCTCCTCACCACCATATTCTGCTGGGCCAGATGGTCTCCCCCCCAGACAAAGCACAGAGCTGAGATAACCGCCATTCCTGCTGCCCCACCCCGGCACCTCCAAAGAGCAATACAGACACTGAATCACTTCAGCTCTGAGGAGAATGCAGTTCAAAGGCACAGCATTTAGGAAACCAAGTCCCAAAGGGGATCAAAACCCCAAATAAATCCGTCTTTCACTGCGTGAGAGTTTCACACATGTTGAAAGCCCATTCAGGTGAGCCCCCATTTAACAATGAAAAGAGAATGTGCACAGGTATCAGTTATTTACACTGAGCTTGATAGTAAATAAAAGCAATTTTACTAAGTACAAACAGTAGGATTAAAGTGGTTGTAAGTGAATGAAAATGGACAGAGCAAAGTAAATGACAAATTTAAAATAAAACACGGTGCATAGCTATTTCTAATACACTAGAGCTTATTGCAAACTTACCCTAAAACTGTTCTTATTTCAGGCAAACCTTCAAGCCAGGGTAGATCTTTTACTCTCCCTGGGGTCCCTGGCTATTCTTTTGGATGTAGCATGCCCTCAATCTTCCCTTATTGACCGCTTTTTGTCCTTACCCCAGTAACGTTGGGGCCATTATTGATGATTAAGTCTTAAACCATAAATGCAGCTTCTCTCTCCAGTCACTGATTAGCATGCTCTTCTCCTCTCTCAATTGTTCTGTGATGCTCTGCACGGAGGATACGCCATAGAAATCAATTATAACTTCTATTGTAGAATAGAAGGACCAGAGGCATGACACAGAACTGCCAGGATGCCACAGATTGAGGGTCCCAGTTCTCTGATCTTACAGTGAGTAAATGGGGGTGTAACCACACTGAGGTCACCAAGGTAGCAGTAGCATGCGGACAAGAATCAGGCCCTTGGTCTCTCTTTCTTGGAAAAGGAGCGATTAAGAGACGACCGTGTCGAAGTGTAAACAGTTCGGCAGGGGTTAGAGAGGAGAGATAACATGTCTGGCTGGGCAAGCAGAAAAACAACTGGGCATAGATTTGACCTAAGGAAGGTGCAGGGAGGGCAGGAATGTACAGAGCCTCCTCTGTCCTTTTAAAGGAATCATCCTTTGAATTCTGGACAAATATTTGTCTAACACAGACATGGAGAGTGTTGGTTTATTTAGGCTCCTTGCCTCATTCCATCCGAAAATACCTCCGAGTATTAAGAACCCTCAGCAGATGTCAGCTAAGTTTCATGCAAGCGTGGGAGAATCTCCCCGCTGGCTCCGTTTCCTTGTTGGACCCACATGGAGGCTCAACCCTCTGCCTTTAGTAAGGCCCCTTTCCACCACTCTGGGGGTGTCAGACAGCAGCTGGAGATTCCTCTGTTGTTGGGGAATTTCCCAGGGACATGACTCCAGCTCTGGCTTGCCACTGTGCCAAGTCGGGAACGTGCCAGGGTGGGAAGGTGGGCAAAGCACTCTTGCCTTTTGCTTCTCCTGGGCAGGCAGAATAGCCCCACGGGGGAGATAAGAGCAGCTCCACGGCTTCTCTGCTTTGCATGCGGGAGTTGCCTTGGCAAACACTGGGATTGGAGATGGCGGGAGAGGTGAAAACTGAATCCTCAGTGCCTGGTTTTCCTCCCAGTAACATCCCGGGGGGACCTCACTTCCCTGGGAGAGCGCAGACAAGTCGGTGAGGTTAACGCCACATCCACTTCTCTTCTGGTGCCCCCTGTAGCAGCTTCCTTGTAGCCCCTCCTTTTAGAATTTGACAAGGGGTTTCTCGCGAAATGAGTGGTGATGTGGGATTGGAGCCGTTCCTTTAGAGTCAGGGTGAACTCTTAGACTTTCTACAGCCGGGGCACCGACAGCATCTGCAGGCCCCTGGGCAAGGTCACAGGGGGGGGGGGCGCACATTACCAAAAGGGGCGGGGCCTTGGGCAGAAGGGGCGGGGCTGAGGGAAGCCAGCCTCTATGCCACCCAGAGCACAGCGTGCCCCCTCCCAGCCCTCAGAGCCATATGGAGTGCACCACATGGCACTCCAGCAGCAATTTAAGGGGCCTGGGGCAACTGTTTTACCCCTACCCCCACTCCATCTACCGGCCTGTCTCCAGCACTGTTCGTACAGGCATATTGCAGTGCTTTACGGACATTGGTGAATCAGGACTGGCAACACCCTTGAGCCATAGGAAAGGGATCCAATATGTAGGCATCATTTCACCCACCGGGGTGTAACTCGGCAGCTGTTCTCAGGTTCCCAGCAGCCTTCGACATCAATTTAGGAGAGGAAGTGTACTGTGTCCTGTTACCAGCCCTTAACAAACATTTCACAATGACTGGCGGTGGAATTTGGTCAGACCCTGACACACCCTCCCCCCCTTACGAAAAACACCCTGAGCTCTTCAGTCACTGCAAGTGACCAGAAGCTCCTCTGAGACCACCTCCAACCTCACAACCTGGGCATCGCTTCAGTGGAAAGACCACCACTGGCTGAATCACCCTGCCCACTTCCTGCCGTAGGCCTCCCATGCAGAGAATGAGCTGGCGCAGTCCTGTTAGTTAATGTGATCTGCTGGGATCACAGAGGGATTTTAATCCCGTCCCTGGGAGTTTGGAAAACAGGGCTTTGAATCAGGAAAGCCTGAGTATTGGTACCCAAAGGGTTAATCATCTCCTTTCTGCCTACATCTTTACTCGGATTTCAGTTGTCTCCGGCCCTTTATTTAACACATCATCCAGACAGAGCATGGAGTTTCCAGCATTGTTGAGCCCAGGGTATTGGTAGACAGAGCATAAGAGCTTCCTCAGACTTGAAAGCTCTAGCCAGCAAACCGCAAGAAACACTCAAATGCAAATGAAGGCAGAACTAAAGTCCCCGGTAGGTGCTTAGGCCTCGGGAAAGGAGGAAGCTGCTTACAAAGCAATGTGATCCATAAACTGAGTGAGGATTGATTTGATCTTTACTCCTAAAAGGTTAATTTCCTCCATCAAACAGACAGAACCAGTATTTCAAGCGTGGTCCCCTTGGAGCTCAGAGTCAGCCTGGAGTGAGAGCATATCCCGTGGAAGTGTTGAGGCTGACTGCAGAGGCAATGTGAACAACCGTGCAATTTACACAGTGGTCGTAAGCGGGGCAGGAAGTGGATGGAAGTGGTAAAGTGGGGTAAAACTGAATGCATTTGATATTCAACGGTTGTACAAAATGAGGGTCATATACGTAGTTAGGAGCTGGATTCTGCCCTCCGTTGTACAGATATAAATCTAGAGCCTAAAACAGTCAATGTGACCCAGATTTTTCTACATATATAGGCACTGTTCCACTCAGTTTCAAGGCCCACATGACTTAGATGGCTAAATCCCATTTTCAGAAGTACAGTGGATGCATAAGAGGCTATGTCCCAGTGACTAAGAGCACGTGATGGCCATAAGAGGCAAAAGAAGATTGTAAACCAGAGAGTTCCTCATGTTATCCTGCATGCTCCTCCTGCTTTTCTTACTTTCCTCCCCACCCATGTTTGCCCCCTCCGCAGCTCAGTGGTCCTTGTTTTGCACACCCACTCAAAGCCAAATTAGTCGAGGTTCTTCTGACCAACACCGATTGACGCCTTACCCTGCAGTTTCCATCGCTGCAGAATTTGGCCCATGGACTCTTGTGGTTTGTTTCCTCCAACGTGGCCTCGGGATAATGAAACAGCAATTTGTTTCTATCCTTTCAGCGAGACAGCTTGTCTGATCACAGTGCCGATAAAAGGGCATTTCACACCCTACCTGTTTCTGACGGAAGAGGCCTCTCCCAACAATTTGCATGAGAGAAGAGCACGAACTATCTAGAGCAATCAGGCAGGGTGATCACATTGAGAAGACTCAGTAATCCATACACAGTATGCACTAGAGCAGGGGTGGGCAAACTACGGCCTGTGGGCCACATCCGGCCCATCAGACCTTTTACTTTGGCCCTCAATCTCCCAGCGGGGTTAGGGGTTTGGCCTGCTCATCACATGTTATGACTCCAAGTGGCTCCCGGAAACAGGGACAGCCAGGAGGCTCCGCATGCTGCCTCTGACCCAAGTGCCAGCTCTGAAGCTCCCATTGGCCAGGATTCATGGCCAATGGGAGCAGTGGGGGTGGTGCCAGCCACCTGCCCGCTCCTCTGCATAGGAGCCAGAAAGGGGACATGCCACAACTTCTGAGAGCTGTTTGAGGTAAGCACCACCCGGAGCCTGTTCCCTTGAGCCCCTCTTGGGTCCTAACCACTTTCCCAGCCCTGAGCCCCCTCCCGCTTTTCATACTCAATCCCAGCCAGGAGCTCCTGTCTGCACTCCAACCCCCCCCCCAGCCCCTGCACCCTCAGCTGGAGCCTTCATCCCCTCTTACATCCAAACCCCCAATTTTGTGAGGCCTCAGGCCAAAAAGTTCTACCCTGTGCTAGAGTGAGAGGCAGAACAAAACAGTTTTTATTAGTATTATTAATAATAATTAATAACTGAAACATTTGGCACCTAGTCAAAGATCTTAAAGCTTCTTTACCAGTCTCAGTGAATTTGGTCTCACAAAACCCCTTCTAGGTAGGCATTACTATTCCCATATCACTGGTGGGGAAACTGAGGCAGAGAGGTAGTGACTTGGCTAAGGAGGTCTGTGACAAAGCTGAGATTAGAATCTAGACTTTCACCACCCCCGCACCTCCTCCCGCACACTTGTGCATCACAAGATCATTCCTCTCTCCTAGGCCTGGACCGACATTTCTGCTGGCAAGCGGTGATCCGGCAACTCTCATGTGTTGCCTACGTACAGGACATTTACTGTAATTGCATAAGCAAATGAGTTACTTCCATGTTTAAATATGGTATGGATTTTGCATGCACCTACAGTTGTATAAACCCTTGCCCAGTAATGGCTTGAAAATGGTGGATGAGAGAGAGGCATTGGTTAAGTAGAAATGTGTAAATGAACGGTCTGTAATGTAAAACAGAATGATACTATAAAGAAGCATGGGAAATGATTTGGTTCTTTTAAGACACAAGGTTGTTGTGATGTTTTCTTTTATATTTAAATTACTTTGGAATCTCATGGCTCTTTAGAAAGGAAGGAAAGTCACAGAAAATAGATTTTACAAAAAGAAGAAAAAGTAAATGCTTTGTAGCCAGATGACCTGTCACTTTGCTCTGAGCAGCAGCAGAGGGTTATTGAAAGCTTATCATGGTGGCTGATGACTTTCAGGCTATTCATAGTGAAAGTTCTGTCTGCATGTTCACTTGGAGTCCCTATTTTCAGATCTAGAGCAACAAACAGCCACCCATGTGAGTTCTCACGGGTTTCCATTGAGTGCGTGCTTAATGCCCATGCTGCCTGGTAGGAGACCAAGAACTCAGTATGAAATTCAGACAAAAGCAATGTGTGTAGTGGGATCCTTTGCGAAACTGGTTGAGGTTTCTCCTTTACGGGGATGAACAAAAGTGCCATAGGGAGTTTTTAAGGATCAGCACTGCGGAGCTTTGAAGAGACCCTGTCTAAGCTCCATCGAAGCATGATTGGTGCGGCATGGGGCCATGAGAGGCAGTGTTGAGAGAAGAGGGCAGGGTGTTCTTTCGAGGAGATGAAAAGGTCCACCAGGGCCTACAATGTAACCGGAAGTGTAATTTACAGTTTACGTAGACGTGGCTGGGCTAGATTAACCGAGCTCGCTCACTGAACATAGCACTCCGGATGCAGAATCGCGGGCTGCTGCGCCAGCTGCATAAGCACGTACGTAGCAAGGGCGCTAGGACTGGCCAAGCAGAGGTGTGATCATACGGATATACTCAGTATTGCTGTAGCCATGCTGGTCCAAGGATTATGAGAGAGACCTGGTGGGTGAGAGAGAAAAGCTTTGGCACTTATGCGGAGACATGTACCCAGGGCTGATGGGGCCCTACCCAGTACTGTTAAACTGGTGCCCCTATGCCCAATGGCAGGTGGGAGTGTGTGTGATTTTTCAGTGATGTGATTTTATGATCTTCAGCAACAAACTAATGAAATATTTTTGAAGGGGATTTTTACCTAAGGTCCTGTCGACTAACATAGTACATTTAGAAACGGACAGTATAGACCTGGGACTGGCAAATGACTGTTAAATTGCTTCATTGACACTTGAAAGGCTCTTTCTCAGGTTCTGTGTTCTGCTAAGAGGTAGTAGACTTTTTCACTTTTAAGTTACCTAGTTCCTTTCCGGAGGAAGCAGAGCTACAAAACAGGGATAGGAGGTAAGCGGGTGGACATTAAAACCCAGTGGTGCCCCAAATTTTCAGGTGTATGGGTAAGGACGGTGTATGGGTAAGGATGGCCCTACATGTATCACCTATGGAACAGTTATTTGATTGGGATCACAGTATGGTCTCAGTCCATATGACAAGCAGCTGAACTTACACCGGAAGCTGCATTCAGTCAGTGCTTTTGTCTGGTGCATTGCGGGGACTCCCGTTCCAAAAGGCCCAAAGGAGCAGTGAATTGCAATACGCCATCTCTCTTCCTCTGCTTGGGCCAGGTTGAGAACAGACAACTCATAACAATGGGTCTTTAAGTCTTACCGTGCCACAATTTAGAGTCAGTCCTGTTAGCATGAACTCGAGATTGACAGGACTTGTGGTTCTCGTGAAGTCTATCCAATCAGGTAAGAGAAGCCATCAGGTCAGCGCTGAGTATATGAGGTACTGTCTTTCATTAGGCATTACATTGTCCCCCCAGTCGTTACTGATCTGAGATCAGTTCACTGCACCTGCTGCAAAACCTAGGCAGAGGGAGGGACGTAAAGGCTGGAGGGTCAGTATATCATTCCAGCTGTCCTTGCTTTTGTCTGCCTGCATCACAGGCTCCCGGCAGTGCGCGGCAAAGATTTAGGTGCAGAAGCTGAAGTGCCAAGTCCCTTGTTCACCTTAGTCCTGTTTTCTGCATAACGATCGGCTTGTTTTCCATTCCCTGGCAAGACTCTCAATCTTGCTGTCAATCTAGGGGAATGGGGATTGGTGGGAGAAGTAATAAGCAAGAGTTCTTCCTCCCCACATGCAAAGTCTGGGCTCTGCAATCTGCGACAGTGCACCCTTCCCTGCTGTACCCATCGCTTGCCTGGGAATATTTAACTCAGGTTGAGCATCTGGCTTGCAGGGAGGCTCCTGGCTTTCTTTGAATGGAGATTGCCAGCTGGCATTTCACTCAAGCACTAGGGAGTCGAGAGATTCACTCCGGGTTTTAGAACCCAGCATCTTCCCAATATTCTCACGGCTGGAGTTCAGGGTAACATGCCTCCCCTTCTAGTTTGAAATTCCATCCATGATTTCGGCCTTGGGAGGAGGTGAAAAGACTGGAGCTTTGCCCTTTTGACCCATGATATAATTTAGGGCTCCCAGTTTTTGTGGGTTTTTTTAAAGGTACTTGGGAAAGGTAGAGAATCGAAAGCCAAAATTAAGGAAGAAAGACTCAAACAGAAGGGGGAGGGGAGTTTCCAGGGATTAACACACCCAGGCCATGTCTCCCCACCACATCTGTTGTGAGACTGAATGCACTATCTATATCTGCATTAGAAAACACCACAGCAAGCATCTGTGCCAGTCTCCACAAGAAGCAGAAGTGAGCACGCTCTGATCCAAAAGGACATGGGGCTCACGTCTACCCTTACATATGCGGGTGTAAGTCAGTGGAGCATTAATGGTGACGGCGAGGGGAGAATCAGACCTGGGGAGGCAGGAATAAACATTGAGTCATGATCCGTATTCCTAGCCAGTGTTTTCTTTTGCAATTCCTAGATGGGGAGGAGCGGAGTCTCCGAGCTGAGGACCAAAGGGGAGGGCTGCGCTGAGGTCTCCAAACTGTAAACCGAATGATTTCAGATACTACAGTGATGAGCGTGGTGTAAACGCTGAGCGCAACAGCCTCGGAAACTAGCTAGGCAGAGGACGTGGGCAGAAGCTGCAGCAGGCGGCATAATGTAATTTATTACATCAAAGGAAGGAAGATACCCCAGCGGGGAAGGGAGGAGGCATTGTCTGGCTGGGAAGTTACCGAGCATTTAGAGTATTCTCCGGGCTCCCCCTTGAAAACAGATCACCGCTTCCAGCATTAAAAAAACCTGACAGCAGCAAAGCCCCCAGGGAGAGCGCCAGCCCTGCTGCTAACTAGGAGGTTGAGCGCCCCAAGAGCCCTGCACGCTGCCACCGAGTGCCACCTGATCATTAGCATCCTTCAGCAATTTCCATCCTCCGCCGCCACCTCGTCAGTCGCAGGCGGCTGGAGGAAAGAGATCCATTATTTACAATTGTTAATGGGCAGGGGCATGCACGCCGGGGGAGGGGGGGAAGGAGGGTCTCAGCGGGGACGCAGGCATTAGCGCTTTCGGGGAGGGGAGGCTGGACCCAGAGCCTTTAGGGGTGGGAAGAGAGGGGGGCTTCAAAGGTGGAGCCTGAAGGAGGAGGAGGAGCAGCCGTGGAGCTGGAGGGAGGGAACAAAGCGTTGGCTCTGCCTGCCCGCAGTGATGCACAATGGAGCCCCCATGTGCGGAGCGCTCAGGCGCAGGGCTTTCAGCTCCGGCGCGGTCGGCGGAGGCTGCTGAGCGAGACGGACGGCTGGGCTGAGCGCGGACGGCTGTTCTCACAGAAATCCGTGCCGCACCTCACCTGGCTGCCCCTGGCCCCAGCCCTGCGCAATCCCCCCGCATTCCCCGGCGCACACGGGGCTTCCCTGCGCCGCTGCTGTCGGGGTTTTGTGGGGCAGCCTCCAGCCCCTCACACTGCGCCCCGTGCTGAGCTAGGAGGAACCTGCCTGGGGCATCCCCCATTGCCTAGAGGGGGAACCTGAGGGAGAAAGAGTGGGGGGGCTGCAAGTGGCTGCAGCGAGTGCGCGGTCCCCCCTTCCCCACGCGCACATTCTCGGCACAGCCCCAGCCTCATTTATCATCATCTGTGGTCAAGTGAAGTGTGCAAGGAACAGCTGCTTCACTCGGCTGATTTCCGAGGGAGTGTACAGCGGGGAATCGGGGAAGATGAATGATGGAGGCTGGGGGAGGAGAGCTGCTTTCTCTTGCCTCCTCCCCTTTGGGGAAGTGTGTGTGGGGGGGTCCCTTTAGCCACACCTCCTCCCCCTAGATCCCTGTGCGTGCCCACATGTCTGGAAAGGCACAGCCCCGGGTTAGGTCGCTGCGTCTTGTTGGTGTTGGCTGCAGAATCCTTCCCCCCCCCCCGCTCTAAATTAATACTGATGGTGGGGGGAGCAGGAGTCGAGGCTGCCTTGCTCCTCTCCAGCTCCTGCAGCGGGAGGCAACGGTGAGATTGCTGGGCGAGCTTGCACCAGGCTGCCCTGGGCTGGGAGAGAGGCTCCGGACACTGGCTCATCACCCCTGTTGGCCCACTGGGCGCTGGTGGCCAGGCAAGACAAGAGGGAGGGTAGGCTGCAAATAGCAGAAGTAAGCCCTGGGAAGTTTCATCTGGCCCCTGGGGAGTCCTGCCACTCCCCAGAAGCTCCAGGCATGCTGCTGCCTGTGTAGCATGCCGAGGGAGCAGCTGTCCCAAGCAGCCGCCTGGCTGCCATCTCCTCCACACTCGGATCCCAGCCCCGGGTGCCTAAACCCCATGGGCACTGGGAGGCACCCCACCCCCAGCCTCCTTCTTGGGGGGGGAAGGAAGCACCCGTCTACCTAGATCCCTCTTTCAGTGGGTGCATGCGGCTGCCAGGGGCATCACGGCAAATCCCTTGCTCCTGAGGATGCTCACAAACTTCATGAGTCACAGTCTGATTGTTGGGAGCGGGGCCTGGCTTCATTTCAAGTGTCTGCACAATTAGCTCCGTCCTCTGCCAGCTGGGGGGAAGGGGGGAGGCTCCTGCCTTAGCACGGCGCTGCATAGACCTACGGCCAGCCAGGGCTGAGCAGTTTCTGATCTCTCTCTCACACACACACCCGACTCCCTTCTCTCCTCCTGCCTTAATAATCAAATTACACGCAGCCATTTGCGGTGTGGCACCCTGCCAGAGCGTGGTCCAGGAGCGCCGCTGGCATCTCCAGCCTGCAGCTCCCGAGCTGCCTGGCCCGTTCGGCCCAGGGCACAGGGCTGCACAGCACCAGCCCTTGCCACCTTTTCACAGCTCCCCATGCAAATGATGCCTAGGCAGTAATGTGAAACCTGCCCCCCTCCCACCACTGCCACTCTCTTCCCCCACTGGCGGGTGCAGTGGGGCTGGAGGGGGGCAAGGTCACTGCATGGGGCTGCCGTTTCCCCTGCTACCTGGGCAGAGGGGTGGGCAGATGCAGAATCTAGGCTAGATGCACAACAGCCTAGGTGCCCTGTTGCTGGCATCCCAGGGTTGCTACTTAGCAAGGGGGCTGCATTTTGTAAGGCTCATCTGGAGATCTCTGGGGGTTGGGGTGGGGGCCTGAGAGCAGTCGGGGAGTGTGATGACAGTGCTTTCCCCAGATGATTACCATGCAACAGCCTGGGTTATTTTTAGTTTGCAAGACCTTGCTGATGTCACATCACTAGAAGAGCGAGCAACCAGAGACTGAGAGAACAGGCTGGAGGAGCAAGGTCCTGAGCGGTAGCAGCGAGGGTTTGATCCTGCAGGGAGCTGAGCTCTCCCACGTCCCGGTGGAAGTCAGTGGAAGCTGAAGGCATTCATCCTCTCTCAGGAGCAGGCCCTAAGAGGACTGGAAGCAGGACTGGATGTTGGAGTGGTGTGGGGTGCTGGGAGAGGATTGGAGCAGCCCAGGACTGCAGTGGCTGGTGGGGGTGAGTGACAACATCCACAGGAGCCGCGGCATTGCCGGGGGTCGGGGGGGACGGGCGCCATTCCCGGTAGCTGTCCCTACTCGGAGCTGACGTCAGAGCGTGAAGCCCCCGAGCCTCTGTTCTTTCATTCAGCCGGCTGACGTCAGTGCAGAGAGTCCCCCGACTTCAGAGGGCTTTGAATCAGGGCCTTTCGTTTGCAGAGTTGCGGGCCTTGTTCTTCTCCCCTGGCGGGCGTCCGGAAACCATCGCAAGTGGCGGCGGAAGGCTCAGCACATCTGAGCGGCCGGCGTTCACTGCCACGAGCGTCTGCACAGGTGGGCCATGACACCTCAATGCCACCACGTGGCTCCATCTCACTTGGCTGGTCTGATGTCCTGCCCCTGTCCCCAGGCTAAACCCCTTGTCCGGTATGCACAGGAGAAGACAGTGTGTCTCTGCTGGAGGGCCATGAGATGGCCCTTGCGTTAAGCAGTCGCAGGTCGCCTCCTGGAAACGTCTCAGCGGCTCTTTGATCTTCCCCATCTGTGGAGAACTTCCCACCCCCACTTCCAGACTAAGTTCTGGGCCCACCTCTTCCTAGCACAAGGGAAGGGGTCGGCTGTGGACTTCGCCCAAGGGTGCTGCTGATAAGTGGAGGGTCACTGTGAAAGGAAGAGAAGGATTGCCGCGTATTTGGCCAGTGACTCCCCTTCATCCTTCACGTTCCCAGCCCTACAGCAAGTGGTGGGTGTTTTCATTCTAATTCACACTCTTATCCCCCTCCAAAATGGAGAGATGAAAATTGAAGTGAAGTCACAGGGGGGCAACAGAGTGTACAATCAATCTGTTAGCTAGAAATCAGGACTATAGGATGTAAGGCATCACTGACTCACGCTGCGCTTCCATTTCCCCCATCTGTGAGATGAGTCTAACAAGTCTAACCTCCTTGCCAAGGAAAAGTCCATGAGACATAAGTCATGGGGTGGGACGGAAAGTGCTTTGAGATCCTCACAAAGAGGTTCATTGCACTCTGGGGAATGACTGGCCCACGGTGTTCCCATATTGTATTCGGCCAACAGGTAAACATGCCTCTGAGCTCTGGTGCGGGGTTGGAGTGGCATCTCTTACTCAGCAGAGAAATGTGTGGGGACCCTCCAGAAAGTGCCTCTCCAAAATACAAAGTTGTCATTTGCTGGCATTTGCCACCTGCATGAAAAGGTGGTAGCAGGCAATACCCTGGAACTTCCCTTCTGCCTAAAGGGGTCCTCCACAGAGCCCCCCTTTTTCTCCTTCCCCCTTCCTGTGCACCAGTGTAGCCAGAGTAGTCGTCATTGCTCTTTGGAGCCAGCCAGTGCTGGGGGTCAAAAAGTCTGGGTCTTCTCCTGCCTGTACTTCTCATGCTCATGCTGCTTTTCTGACAAACAAATGCCTCCTGCCAGTGATCGCCCTTTGCCCTCAGAAAATATCCCTCTGTGCAGGAGCAGGCTGCAACCAGGAACCATGCCTGGGTGTGCACAGCTGCTGCATGGTGAAGGGCAATGTTTCCTCTCATCTTTTCCATTCGTGTGCCAATTTTTTCCACCTGAATAAATTTTGTACGTGCACTGAGGTGTGTGTGAATGTGCACCACCAGTAGAAACAAAAAACCTAACTGTGGGCACTTTGCTAATCAGCTGGGAGCCATTGGAATCTCTCGAGAGCGGCCGCACAAGTGCACTGCTTACAGGGAACACTGGGGGAGGGGGAGAGGCTGTTTTTTGGATGGGCTTTCTGGGTATGTGTACACCAGGGGTGGGCAATAATTTTTGATGGCGGCCACTCCAAGATTTTGGAAAGTGGTTGAGGGCCACACTCTTCCATGATACTAATGGAGAAAATGCATGGTCTGGGATGGAGGTTGGGTGCAGAAGAGAGCTTGGGGTAAGGAACTGGGATTCAGGAAGGCCTGTGAGGTCTGGGAGGGAGTTTGGGTGAAGGAGGCAGTTGTGACCTGGGGCGCCGGATTGGGGTGCAGGGGTTTGGGTTGTGACCTAGGACAGGAGGGGGTTGTGACCTGGGGTGCAGGAGGGGGCTCAGGGGTTTGGGTTGTGACCTAGGGCAGGGGATTACAGTGCAGGAGTTTGGGTTGTAACCTAGGGCAGGAGGGGATTGGGGTGCAGGGTCTGGGAGGGGGTATGGGCTCAGGAGGGGGGCAGAGGGCTTGGGTTATGTGGGGTAGGAGGGCAGAGGGCTGGGGGAGAGGAAGGGGCTGGTGTGCCAGAGGCAGGCTCTAGCCGGCAGACTTACCAGTGAGACTCCCAGCCAGCAGCCCAGCTCATTTCTGAGGCCAGGAGCCTGCCCCACCCCTGCAGACTGCAGGGCCATGTGCTCTGTGAATAAGAGCAGGAAGGGCGGGGGGGTTGGTGTTTCCTGCGCTGCCTGCTCTTGAAACTGGCAGCTCCTATTGACCAGAAACCGACCAATGGGATTGTGCTGGGAGCGGGAGCTCGTGAAGCACCACTCCCCCCTACCCCTTGCTCACAGTTTGTGAAAAACAAGCGGCCCAGCAGCCACTTTTCTGAGCAGCATGCGAGGGTGAGGCAACAGGAGAGTCTACGGGCCGGATCTGGTGGCTTGGCAGGCCAGATGCGGCCCACGGACGATGTTTTGCCCAGGCCTGGTGTACACTGAAAAGAAAAAGTTGTGGCACCCAGTTACAGAGCCTGGGTCTCTTGACGCAGGCTCACTGGGGCAGAGGCTGCCGGGCTATAAATAGCCTGATAGGCATCCCCACTTGGCTCCGAGACCATCTCTCCACCAGGTTTCAGCACCCAGACTCCAGCTGAGCAGCAATGGCTACACAGCTACTTTTAGCCCGATAGCTCCGGCCCCTTGAACCCCAGTCATGTGACGTGGATGAACCGTTGGCTTGGGGAGGCTAGCCCCCCCCAGCCCCACCCCTTCTGCCTGAGGGCCCACCCCTCCCATGCCTATCAGAGCCCACCCACCCCCATTGTGGTCACTGGCCTGTGCCTCATGCTCCAAGTCTGGCTACTGTTCCCCCACACACACCCCCGAGCGCCAGGGGGCTGGGAAGTGTGGCCCAACCTACCCTGGCCCTAGAGTGCGAGGTTGCCAGGCTGCGCAGGGCTGGAGCACAGGGAGGCCAGGTAGCACGGCCCCAGAGCACAAGTTGCAGGCAGTGTGGCCCTAGTCCTCTGGACTCCGGCGCACAGGGGAGGCTGGCAGCATGGCCCCAGCCTTCCCAGCCCTGGAGTGCCAGGTTTCAGGCAGCGTGGCCCCGGACCCTCCCCCCTCCCAGGCCCTAGAGCACAAGGAGGCCGGGCAGCCACACACAGAGAACCCTCTGGATGCTGGAGAGGGACTGGGGGTGGAGTGTGGGTGGGCCCCACCTGACTGTTTGGGGAAGGCTTGGCCTCCCCCAGCCTCTGATGCCTGCCTCTCCCCTGAGACTTGGAGGCCCTGTTGGGTTTGGTTTGCAGTGTGGCCATGCGCCCAGCGTCCCAACCTCCGCCTGAACTAGGCAGGGGCGGTTAAGCCAACTCAAGGCCATTCCCACCTCGCCCCAGTGCTGTTGTTTCAGTCTGCCTGGCTGCAGACTCAATGAGACAGCCGCGTATTGATTTCCTTTGTGAATGCAATCACGGGCTGGGCTAGAAACTTCTTCTTAATTGAAAGCCGGGATCCTGGAGAATACGGCATTGAGCAGTCTCGCAGGGGGAAGGAGGACCCGGGCGTGTGAATGTGGACGGCCCCCCCAGGACTCTGCTGGGGATAGAATGTTAAACCTTGCTGCTGTAGACAGCTTGACTTGAGGCCACAAAAGCGTTTGTTAGGAAACAGCCTGCATCGGGCTGGAGCATCTGTTAAGCTCCACGCTTGCCAGGCCACAGGGAGAGACAGAGCGCCCGGAGGGGAAGAGGTGAGGGAATGGTGCTGTGTCAAAGCTGCACCTGCTGAGAGGAGACAGATCTAGCCTGGCTCCGTCCATCCTGACAGCACAGGCTGGGAGTATGTTAGCAAGAGGACCTAGGAGACCTATTGGAAGGGAAAGAGGAGTTGGCTCCGTCGCGGGGGTGCCAGGAACTGCATTTCAGGACCAATCCTGCAGGGTCTTGTGCTGTTCCTGGGTGGGGCTGAGCATACTCCAGTCTGGCTGATGCCACCTCTTTTTAGGGTCAGGCCTTTCACCTGCCTCCTTCTGTGGGGTGGGTGTAAGGAAAGTGAATTCCTGGGTAGTGTTTGTTAGAGGAACTGCTGGCTGGGGAATAAGTGCTGTGCACAGGGCTGCTGACGGGGGAGGGGGCAAAAGGCAGCAGTTGCCCTGGGGCCCAGCAATTCAAAGGGGCCCGCAGCTCCGGTGCCCTAGGCCCCGTTGAATTGCTATTGGATCACCAGAGCGCCACTCCACACAGCTTTGAGGGCTGGGGGCGCGCACCACGCTCTGGGCAGTGCTAAGGGTTGACTGCCTTCAGCCCTGCCCCTTCTGCCCAAGGCCCTGGCCCTTCCAGGGTGTATAGCTTGCCCCAGGGCCTGCGATGGCTGTCGGCACCGCTGGCTGTGCATGATCCCCTGCCTCCCAAACAGCTCTGCCAGTGCGATGCAGCCAGACGCTCCCACATAGGCCTGCCCGTGCATGTCAAGCATGACCTGAGGCGTGGCCAGCCATTCTAGCCCCGAGCCCATGCAAAGCTGCCACAACATGTCCTAGAAGCTCTTGCAACTCTGCTCCAGCCAGCCCTCCTGACCAGGGGCCACTAGCAATGCTGAATTTGTGTGCATGGTTGGAGGGAAGGGGGTAAAAGAGAGAGAGGGAATGGAGGAAACTCATTTCACTTGTGATCTCATCCAAACTATTCTCCAGGTCTCTCTTTCTGGCAGCAGCAGCAGAGAAGGGCAAGATACTGCCAGGAATGGGTTTTCTTGAATGACAATGGGGACTCCTTAGGGCTCCTCTGTCCTATGTAGCAGTCATGTAGTCTCTCTAGGTAGCCAGCCTGAGGAAGGGTGAGGCCTTGATTTGAGTGAACACAAAGAATAAATCGCATCTTAAATGAGCCACCAAGGTTCACTCCTGGTCAGCTTCCGGAGGGCACTGCTCCTTTGGATGGACACTGGACTTCCCGTCGTCGCTGCTTATTATGCCAGTCTTGCCTGCTCCTTAATATTCATGAGCAGGAATATTCAGCTGCCCGTGCACGCAACCCTCTAAAGAGGGGGACTGGGACCAATCCAACAAGCGCCGACGCCATCTGACCGGAGCAGAACAGGGAGATGTACAGGAGCTCGGAGGCCTAAGTAATCATTTTCAGCATCTGTAAGACTCATAATGCTAAAAGACTTTCTGTAGGATCTGCCTCTGTAGTAAACGAATTGTATGTATGGATCTCCTTATTTCAGAGGGATTGTTGCTAGAGCAACCAACTCTCTCCCCTCTCCCTTGCCCCTTCCAAGATGAAAAAGAGATTTTCATAGGTTCTGTTCTGTTCTCCAGCCATGCCCTGCGTTCTCTCCCCATTGCACCATCCTTCCCCCTAACTCTGATCACTGCCCCGAAAGACTCACTTGCCACACCATCCCTCCCTGTGGCTGAGAATAGATTGCCTGATCAAAGCGGCTTGCTGCTGAGAGTTGCAGACCTCTCCAGGGCCCCATATGTGCGGGAGTTTCCCCACCTGTAAAATGGGGGACAACATTCCCCTGCCTCAGAGGGCAGAGCATTTGCGTGTTATCAGAGGACTTCTGCGCTCGGTCATTCCAAGAAGGCAACGTTTATGTAATATTTTTAACAACATAGGTTTCTGCCAAGGTTTTTGCAGCCTTTTCATCTCTGCTGGCTCCTTTTCAGTGGAGTCGGGTAAAAATCACTGGGAACTAGTGTTCCGCTCCCCAATGATCACTGTTCTCCCATGGCTGTGAAACATAATTTCTGGGGGGGGTCCCCTCCTCTGGGGGACTCCGTCTGATCAGAATGGTGAGCCGGTGTGGAGGAGGGGCTGTAAGTCGTGGAACAGCATCTCCTGCACTGTAGTGTGATCGTCCGAACCACTGGTCAGATAAGAGGTGGTCCCCATGGCAACTGCGTGCTGCCAAGACCTCGCTGCGCCGTGGGGGCCAAGGTGCCTGGGGATGGAATGTCTTGACGCGCCGGGGCCAGCACAGACGATGGGGATGGATCTGATCAGGTGTGTCCCGGGTCAAAACCCCCAGCACCCAGTAGGAGCAAAAGGAAATGACCCAAACTCAGTGCTGCATAAATCCGGAGCACCTCTGGACTGACTCTGGAGTGGGACCAGGGAACAGAGAGCAGAAGGCAGCCTTGTGCGTAACCAGCGTAGCAGAGGATCCAAGGGGAATATCCAGGCTTGTGTGGGTGTTTTCCTTGTGCTGATGGGCTCCCCCTGAGACGTACTCGGGAGGAAATCCGCCCACGGCTTTGACCCATGGCTTCTGTCAATTTTATTTCCCTTGTTTCCCCTGGGGCTAAATGCTGCTCCTGCTGAAGTCAGAGGCGAAACTTCCATTGACCCGAACCTTGTTTTTAAAACCCTCTCTGGTTTTGTTCTAGCCAGCATCACAGTCCTCACTCCCTGTCCCTGCTCCAGCCCTCCTTATGCCACAGCCTCCTTCCTGTCCCCTCACTGGGGTCTCTGGAACAGCCACGTTTTAGCACTTCAGCCTCACTGGCTCCCTTTTCAGGTCTCTGAAAGCATCTTTCTCCCTTGCCTGTTACACTGTATCCTCCTGCTTCCGCTTATCTCTGCCGTCGTATTCTTTCAGTCCGGGGGAGCGCTTTATGGCATGAAGCGCTAAGGTATTTGTGTCACCCTGACACAACCCTCTCCGCTGCTGTTGTGCAGCAGGGCATGCTGATCTGAATTGCAGCTGCATGGTCTCAAAGGGCTTGACTAACAGGCGAAACAACCCCCTTTCGCTGACTTGGGCTGCAGCGGACTGGCGCGGTCGCGTGGTTCGCACAGTCCGAGCGGTTCGGCCCAGCTGGGTTTAGAAAAAGCCATGTTTTCGCACAGGGTCTCTAGCACAACTTGGCCTTGTCTCCACCGCTGGACTGCCTGTTGTGCTACCAGTGTGGCCTAATACTGCTCAGCAAGTATGGAAGGAGGGAGAGGTCACTGTGGGGTAAGCCCATGGAAATCCAAGGACCTTTAATGCTCAATGCTGGTCAATGTGTGGGGGGTGGGGAGGAGAGCCCGCAGCCCGGGAGGCGCAGATTGTCACAACCATCAGTTGTTGGAGGCGCTATTGTCAGGAGGCGGCTGCTGTCGGCAATTGTCACGTTCCCCATTGCTAATCAGTTCCCACTGCTAGGCTGCTCCAGGCTTTTTCGTTCCTTGGGGGCTCTAGGGGCTTCACAGACTATTGCTTTTAGAGGTTGGTGGGGAAGGGATGGATCCGGAGAGATGGAGCCTCCCCCACGCAAGGATCCATTTCCAGCTGGGGATCAGTTGAGTGGAAATGTCACTGTGACCCAAACTCTCTTGGATTCCAGTTGGATCCTTCCCTCCCACATTGCTCCCCCTGTGCTGTCCCCTCTTTCTGTGTGAATGTCGCGTCTCTCCTCCTCTCCCCTCCTCCCCCCCGCCAAACGGTATCCTTGTCTTGGCCTGGTGTTGGTTTGACTATTTGGAAAAGTAATAATAATTAATAATCAAAGGGAAAGCAAGGCGTCTTCCATTAAAACAACAGCCTCATGTTTTTTCAAGCTGCATTCATTTGTCAAACCCGCTTTCCTTCGGTAGCTTTTGGGCCCTTTCCACCCTGTCATTTTCTCCCCCTCCTTTCCCCCAGTTCCTCCCCTCCCATGCCCCTAGGACCGCTCTTTCATTTGTGTTCTTTTGTTCCCTGATTCCTTCCTCTTCCCCAGCCCTTTTGGTGGGACAGGGGAATTTTAAGCCACGATTTCTGTGTTGGGTGACTTTAGCACAAGGTTCACCGTATTTTAATCAAGCTGTCTTTTCTCCGAGATGTATGCTTTAACCGCATCCAGCTGCTTGTGCGTATTGGGAAATCCAGCTGTAATACAGAGCAGCTCGATTAAGCGGAGCCAGCATTCCATTAAAGGGGAGGGGGAGTAGAATAAGGAGGTGCTGGGGGGATGGCAAGGGGAAATTAGCAATGCCACCTTTATTAGTAGCTTTTAATAACGCTTTTTGGTCGTGTATTTCAGAGGCTATGGGGTTCTAAATAAATAAATAAAAGGTGCTGAAATGTTAATGATATCCACAGGACACTCAGCAGGAAACGAGAGCAATCTGGGACTAATAAAAGCAGAAATGTAATTTGTGCAGATAGACAAGACGCAACAGACAAAGGTGCAGGCAGCCTCATTTAGAGCCACGCCGAGCTTTGCATGTTCTGGCCTCGTAAATATGCTGCCCCGGTGCAGTAGAATGAGGGTGGTGCAACCTCCCCTGGATGGCGCCGCACAGAACATGGGGACCTTTAATGCGGGGGTAACCTTGCTTCATGGGCTGCACGCTGCCATGCAGGAGCAGTTGTAATGGGGATTTGTATCTGTGCTTGTTATGAAATTGTGAGTCTGGAAGTATTCACGTTTGGGCGTGCACACGTGTCTGACTGCACACGGGGGGAGGGGCGCATGAGCACGTTTGTATGTGTTTTGCGTGTGTCGGGGGTGTGCACGGGGGTGGTATGTTTTTAACAGCCAGCCTGAAATCTTTAGGGACAGGAGCAGGTGAGGGCTCGGATCTGCATGGAGAGAAAGATGCCCGTGTAAAAAAAGAGAGAGAGAGAGAAAATCCTGCCTCTGTGCAGAGCTCTGGCTTGCCTCTCTCAGCAGGCGTCTGGCGTAATGTGGTAGACGCACCAGCCAGAGCTGGAATCAAAGTGGGGAAGTAGGGCAAGAGTCCGTTCCCTGTATTAAAGTCATTTCCTTAATAAACACAGAGAGAGGACAGAAGGGAGCGGGAGGGACTGCTCCACCGAGAAGGGGAGTGGTATGATTTTGAAGAGGAACCAGGCCTGGCCTTATGGTGTGCCCCCCACCAGCTTCTAGGGTAGGGCACTGGCCCCTTCTGTCACCACCCCTGGTGGGCCAAACAGGCTGGAGTTCCCTGTAAGCTGAGCACTTGGCCAGTGTTCCCTGTAAGCTGAGCACTTCGGCAGCCACTCAGGAAAGATGCAAATGTTGCCCAGCTGTTTAGCCCAGCGCTCCCAGCCAGCAGCATGTATTTCTACTGGTGGTGCGCATCTGCACCGGCCTTGGTGCACATCACAAAATTTATTCCACACACGGGTGGCAAAAAAATTAGAGGGAACATAGGCACTGGCCCCTTCTGTTACTGTCCCTGGTGGGCAAAGCAGGCAGGATAGCCAAGCTGTGGGCCGCCCAAGCCAGAAAATCAACAAGAATGAGAATATCATCTTATGGTTAAGGCAGTTGAGTGCCAGCACCTCCCCCACCATTCCTGCTCCCTTTCAGGCTTCCCTTGGGAGTCAGATCAACACCTCTAACTCATGTGGAGGACTTCTTATTTACACATGGCTAAGCCATTCCTTCTTTCTGTCTCCTCCTCCTTTCACCTCTGGGGACACACCTGTAAAACAAGCTCTTTCTCACCCCTTGTAGGCGACGCCTTCACTGCACAGTTAGCTCCGGTATCTGACCCCGGCGCTAGCCTAGCCTCGGTGGTGTGAGCAGCCCCATGGCCCTACACCCCTGATGTCTCTTCACGCGGCCGTGTGTGTGTGTCTGGGCGTATCCCAGAGTTCTTTCCCAATCTACTTCTGCCAGTTGTGGGAGAACTGGTCCCCTCCTTTGAGGGGACTTGTGGGAAGGCATTGGAGGACTGTCAGTTCCCACATGCATCCTTGATGCAGAGTGCGTGTGTCAAACCAGAGCCTCTCCCCGGTCCCCTCAGCCATATCAGGCTGCCTGGGTTTAAAGCACCTCCAAACCCGGGTCAGATAATGTGCAGATGGTGGGCAGTTGGGGCTGAAACCCCAGGTAAGAATCCGGGTTCACTGTGCTGTGGCCACATCCCCTTAGAGCAGCGGTTCCCAACCTTTTCCAGATGGGGACCCATTTTGACAATTCAGGAAGACTTGGTGACCCAAGGCAATTCAAAAACGGGCGGAGGAGGGAGGGCAGAGCCACCTGGGGAGACACTCGGCGACCCTTTTGAAATGTAATGGCGACCCGTATTTGGGTCCCGACCCATAGGTTGGGAAACCCTGCCTTAGAGGGACGTGTCCGGTCACATCCCGCTGCGTTGGTTAGCTTCCCCTGGAAGGAGTAAAAAGGAAAGGCGCATGCCAAAATCAGTCAGTGCTCTGGATCCATCATGCGAGTGCCAGCGTAGGAATTTACCTGTGCCTGGCCCCACCCACAGGCACTAAAGAGGCTGTCAGGGCGGCTCGGGGTGGGAGAGGCAGCAGTTTCTCTCACCAAGGGGATTTCAAGCCCCATTCTGTCGCTATTCAGTGAACGCTGGATGAGCCATTAGTAAATCCTCGCCCAGGGCCACCTCTAGCAAACGCAAGTCACTGGTGGGGCCTGATCCTTTGATGCGTGACACCCCCTCTATGCCCATGGGCCCTAGCTCCTCCCAGGATCGAGCCTGTAATGTCCATGCTGATGTACCTTCACCCTTTCATTAGCACACAGTGTCTCGCTCGCCCCCCAGTATCTGTTCATCTACCCCTAGAAGATGGAAGATGCGAGGCAGGCACTGCCTGTGTCCTGACCGATTTGGGGGTAGGCGCTAGGGGCATTTTATGATGGCCGTGCCTCGCTCCGCTTCTAATCGACATCTGCGTCAAGGGGCAGACAGAGTCCAGATGGCATCACACCAATTGAGGAGGTTATGGGTGGGGGAGGGGGAAATGTCTGGAGGGGAGAGAAGCAGGACCAGGAAGTGGCCGTGACTTTCCATAGCAGAGCCTGTGTTTCTGTCCTCACTGCGGATAGGTCAAATAATAACAACAATCATGATTAATAATTAAAAAAAAAAAAGAGGCATTGTAACTGGATTACAGGATCCTGAAATCCCAAGGGAGGGTGTGAGGAAAGGAGGGAGGATCGTTTTGCTAAGTGATTTCCAGCAGTCGAGGGGCAGAGAGGGATGAGAAAACAGGTGCGTGAAACACTGAGCAACCTAACACCATTCAAGCCCCATCCAGACGCCACCTGCATTGGTTGCCGTCCTTGGCAGATCTGAGTCCACAGGGATGCTGAGGCTGGCAGGACGGGCTCAGTGTTCCTGAACCAGAGGGTGTCAATTGACTGCAGCTGGTAAGGGAGAGAGGTGGGGGGAAAGGAATTGTCATTGTATTTTTAGTTTTTTGTTTTTTTCCTTTAAAGGCTAGAGGGAGAAGGGGGGGGGGTTCTGACTGTAGCGCACAGTCGGGAGGCCTGCATTGCAAAACAACAGCCGCAATACAGTCACAAATCTCCAAAATCTCGCACTGGCTTTTAAACAAACAAGCAACAAAATAACCCCGTAGCCCAAGGTAAAAGAAAATGGCTCATTTGAATCCTCTCGTCTCTCTCTCTCTCTTCACAGATAACAAGCCCGAGCCATGCAGTCCTTTCGAGAAAGGTGTGGTTTCCATGGCAACCAGCAGAACTACCAGCAGACTTCACAAGATACATCACGCCTGGAGAATTACAGGCATCAAAGTCAGGCAGGGCCGAACTGCGAGCGTCAGAGGCTGGTGGCGAAAGAGTACTACAGTCAGCAGCAGCTGCCTTACCCAGGGTACGAGAACAGCACCGTGGAGAAATATCACAGGGGGAATAAGCAATTGCCTGGCCAGCAGCTCCAAGGCCGGCCAGCCTTTTCGAATTACACAGTCCAAGAGAACAGCCCATACCCAGCCCGCTATACTGGGGAAGAGAGCCTGCAGACCTGGGGAGCTCAGCAACCATCCTTAGCCGGAGGAGTGGCTAAGTATGAGGAAAACTTGATGAAAAAGAGCCCAGCTCCCACCGGCAGCAGGCAGTACCATGAGCAAGCAGCTCAGCTTCCATTCCGAACGCATTCCCTGCACCTCCAGCAGCCACCGCCCCAGCCACCTGCCTTGCCGTACCCCAAGCTCCAAAGGCAGAAGATCCAAAATGACATCTCGTCCCCCATGTCCTTTTCCCAGACCAGCCACTTTACCCAGCACTCTCAGTCCCAGTTCCCAGCATCTTCGACATACTCCTCCGTCTCAGGAGGGAGCCAGGCGGCTCACTCGTATAAAAGCTGCACCGCGCCCTCCAGCCAGCCGCACGAGCGGCCCCTTGGAGGTGCGGCTAACCTCGCATCTGGGCAGCGTGTACAGAACCTGCATGGCTACCAGGCAAACAGAATTAGCTATGACCAGCAGCAGCAGCAGCAGCAGCAGCAGCAGCAGCAACAACAGCAGCAGCAGCAGCAGCAGCAGCAGCAGCAGCAGCCGCCACCTTTGCAAGGAAGGCATCATGCCCAAGAAACACTTCACTATCAAAACCTAGCTAAGTATCAACATTATAACCAGCCAGGCCAGACCTATTGCCAGACTGATGCTTCAGTGAGGACCCCAGAGCAATATTACCAGCCATTTAGTCCTAGCTCAAGTCATTCTCCAGCTCGTTCTGTTGGTAGATCTCCATCCTATAGTTCCACTCCATCTCCACTGATGCCAAACCTGGAGAATTTCCAGTATAGCCAGCAATCTCTCAGCACAGGTTCCTTCTCCACCGGCATCACCGACCACAGCCATTTCATGCCGTTGTTGAATCCTTCTCCAACAGACGGGACAAGTCCAGATGCTCAGTCTGGGAACTGCAAAAACTTGCAGAAGGAGAAGATCCCTGAAAATCTCCTGTCCGATCTCAGTTTGCAAAGTCTATCTGCGCTCACCTCGCAAGTGGAGAATATTTCCAACACCGTGCAGCAACTTCTCCTCTCAAAATCAACAGTGCCCCAGAAAAAAGGCATCAAAAACCTTCCTAGGACCCCAGAACAGCTAAAAGGCCAACACTGCAGTCCGGAGAGCAGCACATACTCTGCTGAGCAGGTAGGAACTCCCCTATCGGACCCTCTTAGCACCCCTCAGTCAGTACATGCTGAAGCTCAGGATGCTGATTATATGAGTGGGTCTGAAGATCAACTAGAGAGGAATTTCCTCTTTTGCAATCAAAACCGCAGTCCAGCGAGGGTCAACAGCAACTCCAAGGCCAAGCCCGAGTCGGTCTCTACCTGCTCAGTGACATCTCCAGACGACATGTCCACGAAGTCCGATGATTCTTTCCAGAGCATTCATGCTAACCTACCCTTGGAAACATTCACCAAGTACATGACCAATGAAAGGGAGTGCCCGAGGCTGCTCCTCAGTGCACTATCTCAGGAGGAACTGGCTTCCGAAATCATTGTGCTTCAGGATGCTATCAATGAGAAGACTGACAAAGCCTGGCCCAACTCCCCTGCTTTAAACAAAGACCCCACAAAATCCCCCTTCCATTTAGAAAACCACAGAACGTGTCTGGACTCAATGGTCAAGAGCGCATGGTCCAACCAAGGTGACTCGGGCACCAGCAACGAACCCCTGAAATTAGACAAAGCCTCCGGGGGAAACAACAGTAAGGATTTCAGTGAAGAGGTTTATGAAAATCCCCAGGTGGAGTTCACAACAGCTGAGACAAAGGATGCTCTTAAAGTCCCCAGTTCCCTGGCATATAATTCCAAACCCAACATCCCAGCTGCTACGTCCAGTTCTGGGGCTGCCAGCTACAGCTGCTATTCAAACACCACAGCCAACTCAGTGGGTTCTGAAAACACCATGGATCATTTTGACTGGCCAGAGGAAAGCATCAGCGAATCATGCCTTAGGTGGAAGGAGCTTGGGTCATGTCTACAAACGTCCGATCTTTCCAAGGGTTTGTTCAATAGCAAATTGGCCGGGTCTTGCAAAGAGAAAAAAAATGCCTGCTGCTTGGATATATGTGACGGCGAACAGCCAGCCAAGAATGAACAAGCTGAGGACTTCAGCCAGCAGCAGATGGGGGAGGAAGAGGAAGAGACTTTAACGTATGATGAAGCCACCAAAGCAGATAGTGAGAGGTGGCTGGAGGACACCAGGGACTTCAGTGAAATCCCGATGATATCCTCTCCAGATCTGAAGGAGTCTGATTTGGAGCCAGAAGAATATTCATCTCTGTGTGAGCTGGCTAGTTCGGAGCAAAAGTCTGTGATCTACGATACATCCTCACCTAAACCTCCTGAGAATGCTGCAGTGCTCCTCTCCAATGATGTTCCAGTATCAGCAGAAGAAACTGTATGCACAGTGGAGAAAGAAAATTCCATTCCCTCCTCCCGTTTGTCTGGTCAGTCCGTTATCCTCTTAGGCCCGGCAGTCGGTACTGAAACCAAGGTGAAAAGTTGGTTTGAATCTTCTTTGCCTCACATAAAACCTGAAGACACAGCAGTGGGGGAAAATGACCTCCAGGAGAAGACAGAGACAGAAACGACCTCATCGGTCAAAGTAAAGACGCAAATACTACCGGAAGATTTACTGGCAAAATCAGAGTCTGTCTCAAGGGGCAAGAGTCTTCGCAGCAAAAGGGTCCATCCCACATTGTCCGAAGGAGAGGAATCCAGCAAACCAGTACCAAGCCCGTTCAAAGACATCCAGGCAGCTGGCATGGTGGCCAGCACATGTGCGGGGCCAGATGGCCAGATGGAAGCAACAAGCAAAAATGCCCATGGCCAGACTCCTAGATTTCCAGCGGAAGGCTTGCCAGCTCGAATGTGTACCCGCTCGTTCACTGCCTTGAGTGAGCCCAGGACACCAGCCCCACTGGAAGGATTGAAGGTGTTAGCCCATCAAGAAAAGTTAGGGAAGAAACCAGTTTGTGGCATGAAGCAGAAAGTTGCTTTCAAAGCTAGGAAACGCACCGGAAGACTGTCCCCAAAAGTTGTCCAGAATCCTAGTGACCCCACTTCTCTCCTGGTCCCAGACTTGATGCAGAATGAGGACTTTATTGGCCAGAAAGCTAAAGGCCTGGATCCCCAAGATGCAGAGGTGAAGGATCAGAGATCCATGATCCTGCGATCTAGGACCAAGACACAGGAGGTCTCCTACATGAAAAGGAGAAGGGAGAAGAGGACGGCAGAGGTCAGGCTCAAAAACTGTAAAACACCTAAGAAGCTCCTTTCAAATAACCATCTGCCCCCCACCTTCAAGATCATGTCCCCGGGGGGGCCGCACAAAGAAGGGAAGGTGGGCAAAAGAATCAAACTCCCCAAATCCGGGCCCGGAATGGGTAGCAAAATGTCTGAGCGGCCTCTGCATTCGCTGAAGAGGAAATCCACCTTCATGTCCCCTATCCCTACCAAAAAGAGAAATTTGGTTTTAAGGAGCAACAGCAGCAGCACAAAAGAGGAGAAGCCCGAAGCCTCCCCCAATCTCTTTAAAAGGATGCCGTCAGCCAAAAAGGCGAGAGCTAAACTGCCCACAAAGAGCTCCTGCGAGGCGGCCTTGAAGCCCCCTCCTTCTAAAGAACCCCCCAACGTCTGTATTAAAATCACCTCTCGAGCAGCATTTCAGGGGGCCATGAAGACAAAAGTGCTGCCCCCGAGGAAAGGCCGGGGCCTCAAGCTGGAGGCCATTGTTCAGAAGATCACCTCACCGAATTTAAAGAAGTTTGCATGTAAAACTGCCGCTGCCGCTGCTGCTGCTGCTGCCGCCGCCGCTACTGCACACAGTAATCCTCTGAGCCCTGCTGGCTTGGAGAAGGAGCGGGCCTTAAAGAATGCAAGTGTAACCCCGGTGGTGGGAGAAGCAGGGCCATTAAACCAGGGCATGGCACAAAAGGCTCCTGCCGTTTCAGTAGCAGAGCAATTATGCAGAAATTCGAACAACAGATCCTTAAAAGGAAAACTAATGAACAGTAAGAAACTGTCCTCTGACTGTTTCAAGGGTGAGGCCTATTCATCTCCCGAGACAGTGCAGCACAACAGCGGCAGCATGCCTGCAAAGAGCATCAGCCTGCTGCCCAAGAAGAGAAACCGAAAAGGGAAAGCAGCAGCCCTCAGCGTGGCCAAAAACCCATTGGACAGGCGTGCGCATCTGGCCCCTGCTCTGCTCCTGACAGCCAGAGAGCGGGCAGGCGCGGGGGACACACTGGGGAATGGGGACGACGGACAAAGGGATGGGAAGAAGCCAAAGACCGAGGACAAAGACTTTGCCAAGAATGAACCCCTCGAGGGGAAAAGCTCCCAGGCCCAAACCCGGGCCCAGAAGCAGCGCACGAACCACTCCAACTACAACGGCTACTCCAAGAGACAAAGGAAACGGAAGGCCAAGAACGTGGCCTCGAGGTGTAAAAGCCGGGCGAAGCGGCGGCGGCAGCAGCAGGCCCCTCTGCTTAACCCCGCGGAGCCCGAAATCAGGCTCAAGTACATCTCGTGCAAGCGGCTGCGGACGGATAGCCGAGCGCCGCCCTTCTCCCCCTACGTGCGGGTGGAGAAGCGCAACGAGTTCACCACCACCTGCACCGTCATCAACTCAGCCGGGGGGGAGGAGGCCCGGCTCCATAAGGAGCACCAGCCGTCGTCCTCAGCCCAGGCCCTGCTTCCCGGAAGCGCCTCGCTGCAGCCCAGAGCGGCGCTGCCTTTATCTTCCACAATGCACCTGGGCCCGGTGGTATCCAAGGCCCTCAACGCAGCCTGTCTGGTCTGCTGCCTCTGCCGGAACCCTGCCAATTACAAAGACCTTGGGGATCTCTGTGGGCCGTATTACCCGGAGCACTGCCTGCCGAAGAAGAAATCGAGGCTGAAAGAAAAGATTAAAGTGGAGGGGCCAAGCGAAGAGGCTCCCGTGCCTTCGCCGGCGGAGAAAGCGCTCAAAACGACAGATAATAATTGTACAACGAGTACAATCAGTGGAAAGCCGCCAAGGCTGGACAGTGGCGCTGACTCAGCGAAACAGAGCGCTCTCCGGTCGAGTTCCAGGGGGATGTTTAGGAAACTACAAAGCTGTTACTGCTGTGATGAGAGGACAGAGGGAGAGGAGGCGGCAGAGAAACCCAGGCGGCACGAGTGCAGCAAAGCCGAGTCCCTGTCTCAGGAGCCGGTGGGCGACACGCAGGAGCATTGGGTTCACGAAGCCTGTGCCATATGGACTGCTGGGGTTTACCTGGTTGCAGGGAAGCTGTATGGGCTACAGGAGGCAATAAAGGCGGCAGCTGAAGTGGTAAGAGCCTCTCCTTAGGCTAAAAAGCCATTTGGCATGCGCACGCCCGCTCACCCGCCCAGCACGCCCGCCTCTGTTGGCAAAAGTCCGGGATTGCCCAGATCAGAGAGGGCAGGTCAAACCCCCAGCTGTGATGGGGTGGGGGATGGGAGGGGGAGCCTTGTCATAAGACATAAGGTTTATATCCTCCAAACAAGTCTAACCACATTCTTTGCAGTCCCTGCCAGGGAGTCGAGGTGTAGCCCTTTGGGAGGCCACCCTAGGAAAGGAATTCCAGTGTACATGGGGCTGTCGGAGAGGCTGGCTCAGGTTTCCAAGCCAGGCTCCTGGAAGGAGGTGGAGCCCCCTCAGCTGGAACAAAGGGGGCATTGCACCTGACCCGACCAGGCCCTTGGGAGAGCTAGTGCCCCACCCAGGCAAGGCAAGGTCTTCCTAAATGACCCTGCTCTGGGTGGCCTCCCGTTTGAGAGCAGGAGCAAACAAGGAAGGCCGGCAGGGCCTCATGCCGGCCTTCCAAACGGCCTCTCTTAACGTTCCTGCAGAGACCAATCTGCTTTGCAGTTGGGCAGCTAGACCCACAACACAGCAGCCAGGTGCAGATGTGGGGTGCAACCTGTGCAGGCGGATGTGGGCAGCTGCCAGGACCGTTAATAGACCCCCTTGGAACGGGTGCTCTGATATGGGGTTGACGGTTGGCAGGACCTTCTCGGGGGCTCATAGAATGTTAAGGCCCAAAAAGTAGATCACCCGTATCTCGCAGGTCAGAGCATTTTCACCGGGTTACCCCGTGACTTGTTCCTGTTCTGGGCACACGATGCTCACCCCAAATCCAGCCCTTTCTCTAGCTATCCCAATAGAACGCAGCCGACCGTCGAACTGAGCAATTAAAAAAAGCCCACAGGGCCCCTTTCACCACCCAAACACCACGTGCCCTCCAGGGGGAAGCCGTTGGAAACCGGAACACCAATTAATGAGCAGCCGTGTGTCATTAGTATTCATTTGGGGCCACATCCTGCCAACTCCAGTGGGAATGCTGCCTGGTAAAGACTGCAAGGTTTGGCCCTGTATTGAGCTTTCCTTGACATCCCCAGACTTTGCACAGGGTTACTAAATAGAGGAGGAAGGTGTCAGGAAAAGCGGATTTAAACATTCACCAACGGAGTCTAACTTTGGGCAGCAGAGTCAATATATATCTTGTTTTGAGTCCGACACATGATCCTTATTTGCTGCTGTCGACTGGTTCCAGGTGGCACCTTGGCACCTTCCCCCTCGCCAGCCTCCACTGCTCTAGTTCCATTCCCGGTGTGCCCCAGAGCCTCAGCAAGGTGTGTCTGGGCACTGTTTATTCCATCGCCCGTATCCCATCTGCATTTTCCCATACCGCCCTGCCCTTGCCCCCATGTGGTTCCCGAGCTGTTGCGCACACACTAAGCAGCAGCACCATGGGTGCAGTTAGACGGCAAGGCTTAACGGTGCGTTAATAAAAAGCCTGAGGAGCAACAATGAAAACCTGCCAATTGTCTTAAGAAATATCGCTCCCAGGAAATTAAAAATAAGGCACTGGCATAAATGGGGTTTGTCTGGCAAGAGGCATCCTGGAACCACGCCTCAGGCCAGGGCAGAAGCTGAAAACAAGAGGCTAGAGATTCTCAAAAGCATCCAAGTGATGTGTCTGCACAAGTCCCATTGACTTTCAGGGAGACTTCTGCGCCTCAAAACTCCCACCCAAGATGCCTATTTTGGCCTTAAATTAAACTCCATAACATTGTGGAGACACAGCACCCAAGGGGGCTCTGAGGTCTGCCGGAAGCAAGTCACTCCAGCATGGCTTGCGTCTCAGAGGTGCCGTACTAGCTAGGAACAGGCAGAGTAAAGGGGGAAAGAGACCCTTCTTTCTACACCTCTGCCCCTTTCCTTTTCTGTGCCAAAAGAGGTGCACCGTGAGGATAATTAACCCCCAGGACAATTTACCTAGTGAATGTGAAGGTTCTTCATTGCTTGGAGTCTTCAGTTGAGACTGCGTGCTTTTTAAAACCCTTTTCTAGTCCCACCAAAAGGTGATGCAGGGGATAGTGGGTGATGTTGCCTGGCTCTGGGTTATGTGGAAGGTCAGACTAGCGGCCCTTGTTCAGCTGAAAGTCCAGAGAGCCATGGTTTTACTAAAGTGGCAGCCGTGCCCCCAAACACCAAGTACTTTTGGTGGCTATGTCACGTTAGATTGTTCTTGCAGAGGGAAGGTGTCCCTCGGGCTGCGCCATTTATGCTCTCTGGCACGTTTACACCTGTATCCTCGTTTGTACGCACGCCGTGCCACAAACTAGATAGGCAAGCTCAAAAGCATCGTGATTTTTAGCTTCTCCGGGGTGGGATCTCTTCTGCACCTTCTTCCAGGTGTCTGAAGCACCGTGCTCAGCAGTGGGGCTACAGAACTGGTCCTAATTCGTTATCAGAACCCGCCAGGCAAAGGAGAGCAGCCCTGCAGTGCCCAGGCCTTCCTCTGGTTTGCAATTGGGGCCAGGGCCTCAGCTCAGCTCCCTTGCTTTCCGTGAAGTGCCCCTGATTCAGGCCAGCTGAGGAGCTCTGCCCTCTGAGCGCGGAGAGGCATCGCTGCATGCGGAGAATGGCCTGTTCCAAAAAGCGATCTGCTGTGGTTTTGCAGCGTGCCATTGCTCTTATTTAAATTGTTTTATGAAATCACCAGGGTTGGCACATTTTAAACTTCTGTTCACCCTCTCCCTCCAAAGGAGTGGGTCTGTAGAGACTGCTCAGCCATCCCTCCCATTTGCCTGTGCCCCACACAGCATCCCACTTTTACTAGGATGTGCCTTGGAGCTGCTGAGTCCCAGGACAGGGGAGAGGCAAAGGGCCATTCCTGTCCCCGAGCGCGGCTGTAGAGCAGGGGTGATGCGAGAGAGCGGATATGGCCGAAGGAGACGCTAAAGCAGTGAACTCCTTGCCAGGCTGAGGAGCTGGGGTCAGTGAGCCTGAGGAGGGTGGATTGAACAGAGTCAATTCCCCATGGAGCCAGGATTTTCATCTTCCCCTCCTGGGCTAAGCTCCACTTCCATCCTTCCCTCTGGGGTTTTGCAGCTTGCATGGTGCCAAGGTGCCCCTCTCTCCTGACCCTTCCACCTGCAAATCCGTGGCGGAGAGTCCTCCAGCCCTGCTAGTTAATGCTGCGCTCTGTACGCAGACTCGGAGTTGTGCCAGGCCTTCTAGGGGACAGCGCCTGTTCCCAGAATGGTGCAGAGAGAGCCTGCCCAGAATCCGTAGACATTTGGCAGGCAGCAAAGGACGAGCTGCAGACTGGCACGTGTGAGGCGCTGGGATCTTAGGCCCAACTCTGCCCCGACTCAACTGGGATGCCTTGGAGAGGTCACTGCACCTGTTGGCGCTTCCGTAAAATGGAAAGGACAATGCTGACCTAGCCTGTAAGAGGGTTGTGAGGATTAATGGCTATTTGGGAACCCCTTTGGGATCCTCTGGGGGAAGACACTGGGAAGGACAGAGAATTATGACTCGTTATTCAGCAAAGAAGTTAATTGGGCATTCACTGGATAAGTGTTTTGCCCCGTGTTAATAGGAGGAGTTGCCACCCCTGACAGACAGTTGAGTTGCACTAGCCCAGAGGTGGGCAGTAAGCGGCCCGTGAGCCGAACACGATTCGCCAAGGTTAGCGTCTGGCGGCCTGCCAGGAGTTACCCTGGAAACCATGTCCAGCCTGCGGGCTGCTTATTGCCCACCCCTGCATTAGCCCCTTCCCGTCACCCACTGGTCTAATGCCCCGTTAGTGACTCACCACTTAGAACGTAAGTGGTTGTCACAGCCCCCAAGTGTGCAAAGCTGAGGCTGGTGGCAGGTGTTTTTTGGCTCACAATTCCGGTTCCAGTCAGTGGAAGTGGAGTGGTGAACAATACCCCAGGGCGAGGCTCTGGAGAAGACAGGGTTGCAGGCCACATCCATTCCACAGGCTCACCAGTGAGTGGTTGTGGGGGGGAAAGGAGGTAACTGGAATAGAATTGAGGAGCTGGGGGTGCTAGGAAAGGGGCTGTGCCAGGGACCAGCCATGTACCCATAGGAAGCATGCTCTGTCCCCAGCTCCCCCGTCGGAGTAAGGGTTACACATCACCGTCATGGGGAAGTGAATGAGTTTGGTGAAGCTATTTGGACTCAGCCAGGGTTTGGGGGGCTGTGGAACAAATGGGGTGGATCTGAGTCTTGTGGGGATGTGGAGCTGCCGCCTTTCCGTGCTCCGCGGAGATCACGCCCCATGGCTGCCTAGCTAGCTCTTCTCTCCGGGATTTATTTCGCTGGACCTCACTGGATTCTCTCTTTCTCTTTTTCCCCCCCTCTGCCCCACTGGTGGATTTAAAGAGATGTCCTAGTTGCCAACAAGCAGGAGCAACCATTGGCTGCTGCCACAAGGGATGTGCCCAAACCTACCATTACGCGTGTGCCATTGACACAGGTAAGGCTCGCTTAGGAGAGGAAGGACCTCCGCTTCTTGCTCCTCAGGGTTCAGTTGCACAAGACGAAGGATAAGCCTCCAGTGCGGCTGGTTCAGGGCTCCTCTTTCTGAGCACTAATACTCTGATTTGGGGGCTCATAAACGAGAGGCACCCGTGCATTGCACCTGGCTTTCCATGTGCTCCCCCGTACACGTCAATCCTGTCGCAGCCCCTCGTGCTGGGCCAGCATTCCCCCAGCAGGTCTGCCAATGCACCACCAAATCTGACCAGTGCACTTCCTGTTCCAGGTCTAGTCCCTCTTTCACAGCTGGTCTAATGTGCTTGCATTGTGTCATGTTCCTGATCACGCCCAGGGTGGCACTATGTGGTTAGAAGTAGGGATGTAATAGTGTAGTCGATTAATCCATAAGCAAAACCATATAGGTTAATACTATAGATGACCCGCATCCCCCCTCCCCATGTTTTTTAGCAGGCTGGCCAGCAGCCCAGCTCAGTCCCGGCTTGCACTGGGTCCTGGACCTACCCAGGCTGCGGCTATGCATTTAAAGGTGTATTAGGCAGGCAACCCAGCTCAGTTGTGGCACATGCCGGGTCTGGGAGCTCAGACCCCTCCTCCCTGGACAGAGGCTGCCTGGAGACTATAGAATAGTCGACTAACCAATAAGAATTCGTGAGGTTAATCGACTATTCAATTAACCGATATTTAACATCCCTAGTTAGAATGGAGGCTGGCGGGGGGGCTGGGGCTGGGAGGCAGGTCTCCTGCATTCTGTTCCTGCTTTGTCCATTGGTTTGCTGCGTGTCCTTGGACAAGTTACTCTGTCTCACTGGGCTTTAGCTTCCCCCGCATGACAAGGTGTAATGGTACCTCCCATTCATTCACGGTGCCAGCAGTACTGGTGAGCTGTGTTGGAAAGTCTCCAGCGAAGGAGAAAGCCTTTTTAACAGGGCCAGGAGCAAGCACGTTATATACTGCCATCGATTTTGCGACCACTAAGTGTCCATTTGCCAGGCGCATGTGCCAGAGAGATGGGGCCGTATTTGAGGGGTTGGTAAAACCCACCGGCCCTGTCTTAAAGGCAATCACAGCATGGCACCGTGGGGTCCTTTACCAGTCTTGGAGCCTCCCTCTGTGTCCTGCAGATTTCAGGGAGAATTTCCTCCCCGCGGAGGGACTTGTGCAGGAAGGGGCGTTGCGGTATTGCCAAGTCTGCTGCCATATCGCAAATTCCTCCTAGGCAGCAAGGTGCCCGTTGGGGGCCCTGTAAAGGGCTCACCCGGCCCCTCTCCTGGAGGCTGGGGGGAGAAGAGGGTTTGATGCACAAAGGCAGGGTGAGACTGATAAGAAGGAATGAGGGGTGAGAGGGTAAAGGGCAGGGTGGGGTGCTGGGCTGAGGGGCCGCTTCTGGTCCTATCCCTGGCATCCGCTCCCTGGGGAGCTGGAGGACCACATGCAGCACAGGGGCATAGACAGGGGTGCACCCACTTTGGATCCAGGCCCACACCGCTCTGGCTCTGCTCCTGCCCCTCTGCGCCGGGCGCTCCAGCCGGGCCTGGAGAATGGAGTCAGAGGCTAACCTTGCTCCGCTGACCTAGCGTTCCTGCCAGGGAGCGGCGTTGGGGGCTTGTAAGCCCCTGATCCTGCTATGAGGTTGGAGCAACTGAGCTGGGGCAAGCCCTGGTGCCCCAACCCCACTTGTTGCCAAGAGCAGCAGGCAGCCGGAACATGGCAAACCCCAGCACCCCGACCCCACTCCCCGTTGGGAGCACGGAGCAGCCAGAGAGGGGCAAGCTCCCAATCCCCATCTCCTTGCCAGCTGGGGGGGGGGAGAGGTGGCCCCGTCAGTGCCTGCCCACCTGAAGTCAGAGCCCGCCCACTTGTCCCATCCTGGCCACACCACTGACACAGTGCCTCAGTTTACCCCTGGGGGTGAGGACCCCCTGCACAGAGAAGTTGCTGGCAGTAAGCAGTTACGGTAAAGGGGCCGGACTCAGCCCTGTCGCTCTCCGCTGGAGTTACAGGGCTGGGCCTGGGGGTGGAAAGCACTTTGGAATCAAAGCAGCCCCATGCAGCATTCCCATTTCCATGGGGCTTGCACCCCATCTCTCTGTCCTGGCAGCATCCCGGGGAGCTGGAGGGACCTGTGAGCAACCCCAGCCTCGAGCACAGCTTGTGCTCCTGTCCTGTCAGCCTCACATACATCCACTGGTAGCTTCCTGGTGGAGAGGAGAGGCCGGGAAGAGCTGCCAGCCCCATTCCCAGCTAGCACAAGTTCACACAGCAGTCACCCAGGGAGGGGGCAGGTTGGGATGTGGCAGGACCTTCTCCACTGAGCGAGATCTCGCCAGACACTACCCTCTGGATAGCCTGCCTCAAAGTTGGACAATCTCTCAGCTTAGTCCTTTAGCAGGAACACGGCCGCACCAAACCCCATCGCTCATGTAGCGCTGCAATGGGTGGTGGGCAGGCACAGTGGGGCCCAGGGGCAGTGGCGGGACTTGGGGAGGCAGGAGGAGCAGAGCAGGGTGGAGCGTGAGCAGAGCTGAGCCTGGTGCCAGGCTGTAACAGCAGGGGCCAGGCTGAGGCAGAGCTGTGTGGGCGCTGCCAGGCGAGGAGTCCCGGGCGATCTGTGGGAGGCCTTGCACATACCCCGGGTTTCCCATCAGTCAGGACCGGCCCCTCTGGCTGCTGGAGGAGGGGCCATTATGGACGCTCCAGTGAGTCCCATTCAGTCCTCCCCACTGCAGGACAATGCCTGTGACAAAGGGGAGAGCAGCCGGGCTTGGGAGAAGGTTTCACAGCTCTACCACCGCCCCCAGCTCAGAGCACTCAGCCGGTGGGTTGGTGGGGGCCGGGGACACAACTGCCTCACCAGCACCCTCTAAAGTCGGGCTCTCCTTTCCCTTGGCAGGTTGCTTATTAACCGAAGAGAACTTCTCTCTGAAATGTCCCAAACATAAGGTGAGTCCAGCGCCCCCCTCACCCCGCCCAGGAATCTGTCCCCTGCTCCTGGCTTCCCCGGCCACAGCCCTGGCAATGGTGTGTGTTCCCCTCCACTGCTCCCAGCAGGCTGAGGGGAGTGGGGATGGCTGGGGCTCCGCAGGAAGAGCCCATCTCTTCTCCACTCAGGGCAGACAACGGCAGCCCCTCTGCCACCCTCCCAGCCCAGGGGCTGAGCTCGTTACCTGCTATGGAGCAGGAATGAAACCCAGGCCTCAGGGCTAGATGGCCTGCCTACCCAGCCGGGCCTCCAAGCTGCCTTTACGCCCCCGGGCTGTGTCGCCCTTCTCTCCTGCCCCCAAATCACAGCTCCCTCTGAGGCATATTTATAGACCCTGCTCTGTTGGCCTCCAGCCCTGGCAACTCGTCCCAGACGTCTGTTCCCCTGCAGGGGAAACGCACCCCCTGACTTCCCTTCCAGCTCCCAGAGACAGTCGAGCCGCCTGCGGATTCCCGCTCCCCCGGCGGCCACAGCCGTTTGCTTACACTAGCGAGGCAGAACACAGGCAGGCGCAGACCGGGAACAAAGTGAGGTTGAAGCAGGGGCCTTGGAGGGGAAGAGGTGGGGAGAGTCACGGCAGCAGCCGGTCGCCCCTGCCACCTCCCCACAAAGCAAGGAGAAAGGCTTTGTCTTCCCTCAGGAACTCGCTTCCAAATGCTAGCCAGGGCCTGCTAATTGAATCAGAGCTAAAAGCGCTTCCTGCCTCGCTGCTTCCCCAGCGGCAGCGTGTGCACCTTACTGCAGGCAATCAGAGGGGAGGGCCGGGCTGCGCAGCCTGGCTCCAGATTGGGAACATGCCCACAGTTCGGGGTTTGAGTGTTTGGCTGGGGGAGGGTGATTGGGCCAGGCCCAGCTGTCGTTTGTAATCCAGTCGGGTCATCACCAGCTGGCTGATGAGAGGGGGAAACAAATGTACAGATGGGTCTGGTAGCTGCTCTGAGCACCCGTGTGCCTTGCTGATGCCCAGGGACCCCAGGGGATGTACAGCACCCTGTGGACGCATGGCTCCCGCCAGCAGATTTGGTAAGCTGAAGTGGCCTAGCTGAGGCTGGAGGGTCAAGCTGGGTAGGGCAGTTCTCTGGAACAGGACAAATGGCAAAGAGGACCCTGCCCCAGTGCAGGCAGGACAGGACAGCAGCCAGGGTGGGGGGAGAGATGGGTACACGTGTCCCTTTCTCTGGGGGATTGGAAGGGGAAGGGAGGTGACGGAGGACAGGCTTCCCACAAACCAGCAGATGGCTAGCAGGGACCCGCCGGCGGAGGGCAGGTTGCTGGGAGATGAGTGTTGGTGCCTCCCGGTGGTGGCTTCTGTCTCTGTGGCGCCGACTGGCTGCAGCGACAGGCCGGCAGCCTGACTGGAGCAGGCTGTCCTTTTGCTCCGTGCCCGCGCGGGTGAGCAGTGCCAGCCACAGGGTGAACCCAGGGAATCCTCCAGCTGTCGTGCCACCCTGTTCCCCGCGTGCTGGCAAAGCCAGGGCTGGAATTCAGGCAGATTAACCATTAGCACCATTGGAGAGGCCCCCGCCCAAGCAGTGGGTTAACCCTTTCACTGCCGATGCATTAACCCTTTCGCTTTCTTTTGCAGAGGCAACCGTTATAATCCATCTGCTGGGAAGTCGCCCCTCTGCCAGGCCCAGACCTCCGCAGAGGCTCCTTGGTGCTTGTCTACCAACTGCAAGATCCCCCAGGGAAAGGCAAGGACGAAAGTGGAGAATGTACCCCTCTGCGTCCATTCCCCCGTGCAACAGTGTTCCCCCGGGACGGGGGAGCACCCGGAATACAGGCCAGGTGGGAAGCCAGTTCCAAGTTCTACTTCTTCCCTTCTGCTCCCTCCCCCCCACTCTCCCCAGAGCCATTCCGGATGGGCACGGAGATCCAGCTCCAGGGTCTTCTTGGAACTCTACCCAGAGCCATTCCAGGTGGGCACATAAAAGCAGTTCCACGTTTTTTCTCCTCCCCCCTCTGAACTCTACCCCGGAGCCAGTGGGCAAAGAAATCCAGTTCCAGGTTTTTCCTCCTCTCCCCTTTAGGACCTGTAACTGACACTGATAGTAACATCTTTTACCTGGGACAAGGCCCCAAGTAAATTCCGGCCTGGAACATTTTCAGCACCTCCCCTGGAAGTGGATTCTGGGTCTACCTGCTGCGGTGGGACTCCCTTGACCCGAGAACGAAGGCGGCACGTGGACGGTGGCTTCTCTGACCTGGCTCCAGACGATGCAAATAACAAAACCCACGGCAAACACAGACTGTGTTTCAGAACTACATTAGCTGCACAGGGGTGGGGTGGGGGTGGGGTGGGAGAGGGTGGGGAGGGTACTGTGTAAAAGGGTTACTGACTATGTTGTCTTACCCTGGAACAGCTGGACTATGAGAGCTTTCCAGTCCTCCATATCTCACTCTGATCTGATCTGAGATGTTGCCTTCAGCAAACCTCATGGTGTCTGTCTGTATATATGTGCTCGACATGAGAAAAAAAATGGCCTGATATTTGAAACAACACTTTGCTCTTTTGGTTCTGTTTTTCATTTGCAGCCCCGGTCCCCTGCCGCAATGTGGACAGGTGGGTGGGGGTGACTGGCACAGGCTGGGGGTGGAAGTTGGTGTGTGCCCGGGGAGGCGGAAATGCTGTTTTGGTCCTAGCCTGCCTTTGGGAGTTCCTGCTGCAGCCGTCGCTTTGTACCACACCGGGCTGTGTGGGCCTGGAAGATGGGCTGAGTTTCTGGCGCGGAAACGAGAGTTTGAGATCGTTCCCCTAATGAGCCAACCTACGACTCCCTGCATTGGCTCTGGGCTTTCAGCTTCGCTCTCCTGCCCCCTCTGGACTGGACTTGTGTCCTGGTGTGTGCTGCTCTAGGAGGAACACTATACGCACCCGCAGCAGCTCAGGCAGGGAGTGACAAGCAATACTGATCCATTAGACCAGCCCGGACCCTGCCCTGGCTGCCGGCTTCAGCATCCCGGTGCGCCATTCGTCCCTCCGTACCCAATGCTGCTTGCTGCTGCCGTGCCATGCAAGAGTCCGAATCCCACACCTCCCCTCCAGGTGCGCTGCTGAGCTTTGATGGCTGCTCGTCCCCTGCTGCTTGGGCTATCTATGAATGCACCATGGTCCCAGCACAGGTGACCCCATGGTCATAACCACAGAGTGACCAAGGTGCCTGGCTGGTGGCTGGGTTCTAAGGAGCAGCCATGGATTTGGGTGCCAGCCCTAGTCACCCCAGGGAGCCACCCAAACTCTCCCTCTCCGCAGGGGCCACCTACGCCCACCCAGCCCCCTGGGTCACACCTGGGCCAAGGTCCCATCTCCGGTGTGCTGTAAACTGGACTTCCAAGCCCCAGCGTTTTTCACACCAGCGAGGGCAGTGGCTCCCATCCAGCTACCAGCCTTCTGCACCTCCTCTGTGTGGCTCCGCAGTGGTCCCTTGTGCTCCATGCTGGCAGGAGTCCAGGTAGGAGAAGGGGGCTGCCTCCTCGCACGCTGTGGTGAGCTGGCAGCCACCACAGGGAGCAGACAGCTCAGTCAGCGAGCAGCTGTCACCTGAGCCGGCCCAAACAACTGCTTGCTGCACCCCCATCTTCCCCCCCCACTTGAGCATGCGTCTGCAGCACCCTCTCTCCTTGCTGGAGCTGGAAGCAGTTCTAGCTTTGCTCCCGTCCTTTTGCATAACTGGTGAGTCCTGAACTCACGCGAGCCCCACCAGGCGACCTTCCCGCACCTCTCGTTAGAGCAGGGAGCAGCCAGCACACGCCAGCAACCATCTAGAGCTGTAAGAATTTACCAGCCCCTTTGCCCAATGCCACTAGCATGCAGGCGCCCCGTGTCTTTGGGTCCCCAGCATTGCTGGTTGCAGAGACATTTGGGTAACCGTGACCTGGTCCCTCTCCCACTTAGCTGAGTTGCTCTGTGACGCTGCAGCCCTTTCTTTGTGCTGTCCGATGCCCTTGTGGGAATGCTGCCTCCATCACGGAGACTGGAGGGATCATGAATGGACCGGGCTGAACACGATGGAAACAGCCCACTAGTGCAGGCCAAACCTGCCCTGCTGCTGGGCGTGCTGGCCCAGTGATACCAATTAGACGACCGACGGAAAGTTTCTAAACTCCGATCCATGATGAACAGCAACGCAGAGACAAACCAGAGCCGCACACACACAGTTTAAAGGGGCCGAGGCGAATTAGCGGAGGCAATTTTGGTTGGCATTTGGCCGGATCTGTTGGATGGCATCCTTAATGAAGATTTGCCATGATAACATACACCAGAAAAAACAAGCCCATCTGAAAATGAATTACAGTAGAACCTCAGCGTAAGGAACATCAGAGTTACAGACTGAGCAACCAACCGCGCATCCCATTTAGAACCGGATCTATGCAATCAGGCAGCGGCAGAGACAAAATCCAAGCAAGGCAACTCCAGTACAGTGCTCTGTAAACTACTTTAAAAAGGGTGAGGGGAGCAGCATTTTTCTTCTGCATAGTGGTTTCAAGGCTGTATGAAGTCAGCGTTCAGTTGTAAACTTTTGCTAGAACAACCATAATGTTTTGTTTAGCGGTGCAAACATGTCAGAGTTACGAACAGCCTCCAATCCTGAGTTGTCTGTAACACTGAGGTTCTACTGTACATTTGTGTGACTTGTAGAGGCTTAAAATCCCACATGGGTTGGATGTGAGCAGTGATTCCCGTCCTCTCCCGCCCAGCTGACCCGCGACAGCCTAATCCGTTGTTGCATTGCGGCCAGTCAAAGAACCTGGACCTCCCTCCCCCCAACCAGGGCTGTGCCCAAGCAAAACCAGTTTCCCATTGTAACCTGTCTGTTGGTAGTACTGTGCGCTCGTCACCACCGCCTCGCTTTGCTAGTCATCTCACCACCTCGCCCTCAATGTTTGCTGGCCAAGAAATGTCTGTTGTTTCAGAAGCTTGCCTCGGACCATGGGAAAAAAAACTATCTGCGTCCTTGGCACCATTGCCTGAAATCCTGGCTGTTTTAGTGGCATCTTGTACATATGACTGTAAAATGGTAAATCGTGTGTATTATATATTGCCTCATTATATAGTGTATATATATGTATACATATACATATATATAATATATATGACGACTGTAAATGTTAAGACTAGTGTACTTAGTATATTGCTTCACACTGAAGATTGTGTGTAACAAGCTGTTTCTAAAAGATGTTTATTTTCCTTAAGAGTTAAAAAAAAAAACCAGGTCATTGCATTCAGAACGTCAATAAAGATACAACAATTGTTTTGGAAGTATGTGGCCGTCTCGTCGTAGCCTGTGTTTCTCCTGCTGACCCCTTCCCCTCCCCCAGCAAGCAGCTGAGGACTAGAACAAAGGTTGCAACAATGATTGCTCGCTGGGCCTTTTGGTGCCAGCTGGGAGCGTTTGGTTCTAGGAGTGCACCCTCTGCGTGCGCGCGCGCACACGCACGCGCACACACACACACAGAGACCTGGGTAACGAAAGCAAATGGAGGTCTGGCCTGGTCTGCCTCTTTCCTCTCCTCTCCTTTGGCCCCGCCTCAGGGGCACTGCCATAACAGCGTAGCCCCCATTGTCAGGGAGGCAGGGGAGCCTGGCCAGCCAGAGGGGACAGATCTTGCTCACCCAGCAATCGCCTGGGGCCCTGATTACTGGTCTGCTTCCTTCAACGTAGCTCATCTCTTTCTGCTCCTCAAGCCAAAGCTCCTTGCTGGCCTCCCATGCGCAATTGCTGACGCCTCCTGGGACCTTGTCAACATCCCCAAAACCTAACCTGGCTCCTGGCCTGCCCACATCATCTCCCCAGCGCCGCTGGGTCCCCTTGTTTTAGCCCCCTCAGCTTCTGGGCGCAAGTCTGCCCAGGCCCAGGGTCCCTGCAGGTCTCCTCTTGCCAACACTGGCAGCCGTCTGCCCCTGGGCCACTAGCGCATGTAGATACTGCCCCGCCCTAGCACCCCCGTTCCTGCCTAGGGGAGCCCCAAAGATGCCCCATGTGCTTCCTCCAGGCCCCCCCCCCCCCACCTGCCACTATGAATGTGTATGGCTGGGGGGCGGGTGGGGCGAGAGAGGCTGGCCAGCCATGCTATGCCCCAGCCTCTGCCTGCCGCAGCCACATCCCTGCCCGACAGCGGCACCACCAGGTCCCGGGCACCGTTGCTCCTCCCAGCTGCCAGGCTGGCATCCTGCTGGGCTTGTACTTACCTGGGGCACCCCTTGCTCAGCCAGCTCCATGGGCCTGTTGAGCGCCCCCTGGTGGTGGCGTGACCTGTGACAGGCCCACGCGAGGCTGCTGTGCCGCGGGCTGGGGCCTGCCATGATCTAGGCCGGTGATGCTGTGGGCGCAGCACCAAGCGAGGTGCCAGGCTGCAGGCTCAGCTGTCAGCCCCCCCACATAGCCTGGGCTGGGGGTGACTGGCCCCCAGATGCCCTGCTGCTGCCCTGGGGAGGGGCCGGGGTATGAGGCCAGGCAGCGCAAGGAGCCAGGTGGCTTGGGGGAGTGATTTTTGGGGGCCTGACAGACTTAGGGGCATGGCGGGGAGTCCCTGTTGTGCTTGGGCCCTCCACTGTCCCAGGTGCTGCACAGACACAGGCCCTGCCACCGGGGGAGGGGAGGGGAGCCAGCTGGTATTCCCCCCCCGCCGCCCCCAAGCACCAACCCAGCTGTGGCGCCTCGTGCTGGGAGCTGCATGTATGGGGCAGACACCTGCCTACAATGGCCTGAGGGACATGTACGGCCCTTCCCGGCCCATTGGCAGGGTCTGTGCCAGGCAGCCAAGCTCTTGGTGTTTGGCTGCACCGGCAGGGCCCATGCCCGTGGCTCCACTTTTCTCGCTGGGTAGCAGCAGGGAGCCCCCTGTCCAGTCTCTGGGGTCTGCCTAGTGCTGTGGGGCTGGGGTGAGGCAGGGGCTGAGCCAATGCCAAGGCAGTCGATCGGCTGCTGGCACCGCCCTGGGCCAGTGATGCGCCAGCTGTGCTGCAAACTGACAGGCTTCCCGCCCTCCCCTGCGGCGTGCAGGGTGCAGTAGGTGAACTGTCTGGGCCCTGTTAGCTGTACCTGGCCCCCAGCCCAATGTAGGTGCAGCCCCCTAACTCAGCCTTGGCCACAGCCACCCTAAACAGCTCACACCAGGGGGGGGCTGAGGCAGGGACTGAATCCAGCCTCTGACAAACTTCTGCTCTCCCTTCTCCTCCCGGGTCGTTGCTCAGCCCTGTGCCTGCCTTGCCCAGCCGGTGTTTACATGCCCCAGTGCAGCTCTGCCAGGCCGTGCCTAGGCCCTCGGCTGAAACCAGGCTCTTTGTTGTGGTGCAGGTGTAGCTGGGCGAGCCTTCACTCCGTGGGACTGGGCTCAGCCCTCCGGCTAGCTGCCCTGTGTGATGCTGGCGGGGAGGAAGGGCATGATGCGTGGGTCAGAGATGCTCACAGCAGGCTGGTGGGGAGGTAACAATAGAACCAACCAAACAGGAAGGCGCCAAAATGGCCTGGCTTAGTTCGGTAGGGATGAGGCTGAGGCTCAGCAGTAGTATCCGCCCCCGCCTGCCCCCGGCAGCCAACCTGTCCTGACGGCAGCCCAGGGAGTGGAAGGGCTAGCTTGCCCCTTCCCGGCCCTGCCGAGGGTGATACAGCCTGGCTCCGCTTAGCCCTGCCCTGCCCCAGACACTGTGTTCCTCTCCTGCTCCCCCCACGCACCATACGCCCCATGCTCCCAGCGCAGCATCTTCCCAGGCTGCTCGGCTGGGTGCTGATGGCCTAGGAGCCAGGGGTGCAACAGCCCACAGCAAAGGGGCCTGCCCTGAGGCCCCCCCCCCCAGGATTCTGCTTAGGGGCAGCTCAGTGCTGACACCTGGGCCTCTGCCCATCACAACCCTGCTCCCACCCAGCCAGGAGGAGGCCGTGCCCTCTGCCAGCCCCAGCCTCCCCATGCGACACACCCACCTGTGACTCACCTGGTGCCCCGGTGATACAGCACGTCCGTCTAACCCTGCACCAGAGACACAGTCCCTGGGAGGGAGAGTGCTACCCTACAGGTCATGCTGCCAGGCAACGGCTGTCAGGAACAGACCCCAGGAGTCCTGGCCTCCCTCCTCCCATCTGGCTGGGACCCTGATGACTCTACTTACCGTCCGTGTGCCTGGGGATGGGAGCCAGGGACAGGCTCCAGGGAGACGGTGCCAAACATGCTACAAACCCACCAGCGAGGGGAAGCAGGATCAGGCAGAATTTTGCTAACGTGGGGGCAGAGAGGCGGGTCCCCCCCCCTTTCTGCAACAAGCGGGCCCATGTTGGCAATTGGGAAGTGACACTCGCTCTCCAGCCTGCCAGGCACCCAGAGCCCTGTGGGACTGACGCCCTTGATTTCCACGACCACGTGAACAAGCCACATGCTTCAGCACTAGTGTCGGGCACCAGGAGCAGGCCCTGGCTGGCTACAGCCCTGATGGCACAGGGGCTTCCTTTGGGCTCCATGCCACAGCCCCTGCCCCTCAGGAGAGGCCCAGGCCAGGTGTTCCTTGTGCCCGGACTAGATCATAAAGCAGGGGGGAAGGGAGGCAGAGGCTCCCCTGAGGTCCAGCAGCCATGGCTGGCCCCTGCTGACACAGGCTGGAGGGGATGAACCACCCCAGCTGGGCCCCGCTGGGGCAACACAGCAATAACACTGCCACCCCCCCAACCCCGCCTAGGCCAGGCCGTGCACTGTGAGCCCCCCCAAGTTGGGGTGTCAGGTACAGCTCCCCCCAGCCAGCACAGGCACGGTTATAAATAAGCAACTTTAATCATCTGTACAAAAAACTCTCCAACTATGAAAATAACCGGTAGAAAGGAAACGCCGGGGCGGGGCAGGGCGGCGAGGTACAGTGCTGTGAGCCCTGGCACGTGGCCGCCCGCATGCCCCAGGAGCACGCTGATGCCACGGCCCCCCCGCCGGGGGCGCTGTCCACCCCAGACCAGACCCACCCCCCCCCAGCACTAACACTGAGCCCTTCTGCAAACACAGCCCCAGCCCTGTGGGTGGCACACCAGGCCAAGCAGACGTGGGGCCCTTGGGCTCTGTGCCCGGACCCAGCCCTGCGATCGCTCTCCCCCAGGATCACCTAGGGCCGCCCGGCTCTTCTCTTTCCCTGAAGCCCTTTGAGCTGGTGCCCAAGGCTCTGCCAGCTGCTGATGGCGGGAGTCAGGGGTCTTCCAACAGGGGGGACGCTGGAGCTGGGCGGGGGAAGGGGAAGGCAGGGGCATCAGCCCAAAACTGGTTGTCTGGAGGAGGCAAGGGAGAAGGCTGGAGAAATGGACCAATACTGCAAACCGGAGAAGGTGCCACTAGAAGTCCCAGTGCCCACCCTCAGCAGTGCCCACCCTCAGAGGCTGGGGGCACGGAGGGAAGGGCAGTGGGGCGGAGGGGCTGAGGGCAAGGGCAGGAGAAGTGCACACCCAGGCCTGTGCCGGTCCCATGGCCCATAAGACCGTAACAACAAAGGGGCCTGGCTGTCCCCCAGCGCCAGTGGCTCCCAAGGGTGAGTGCTCAACAGGCCGCAGAGCCTGGGCTACAGAGTGCCTGGCAGCCCCCACATGCTGGGGGCGAGCTTCTAGCTGGGGCCAGGCTGGACCCCACAGTGCGTGTGTGCAGGAGGCCAGGTCTCAGCAGTAGTCTTAGGAGGAAGGGCACCCCAGCCAGTGTCCCAGCCCTCATGCTCAGCCCCCAGAGCCTGCTCCTCACCACCCCCGTAACGCTCTGCCTGCAACACCACTCCACAGCCAGCACCCCCAGGCTAGCGAAGGGTATTACGCCCATGGGGAAACTGAGGCACGCATGGGTGATTTGCCCAGGATCAGGGAAGAGAGTCCAGGCTCCCAGCGCCCTTGCCCCAGCCCCGCCCAGTGGTAATGACGAGCACTCCTGGCAGCGAAGCAAGGAGACACATTGGCCATGAGACAGCAGCTCAGAGGAAGCAGCGGAGGCCGGGCCCAGCAGAGCAGCGGCCTTCCCGCCCCCCGTGGTCCATGGCTCTCCGGCCGCGACGCTATCCGGTGGTGACCGTGGTGCCGCTGCCCAGTTTGATGATCATCTGCTGGCAGTCGTGAAGCGTCCGTTTGTCACCCAGCTTCTCCAGGGTGCGGGCGGCCTCGGACAACATGCCCACGCGCTGGCCGGGCGCGGAGAGGAAGCTGGGCGGGAGGTAGCAGCAAGCCAGCAGCAGGGCCTCGGCATGTTCCCGCGGTGTGGGGTGGCTCTCTGGCTCGCCGGCTGCAAAAGCCAAGACAGGGTCCAGGCAGTTCAGCACTGGCTGCCAGCGCAGACAGAGGGGTCCCAGGCGAAGGACGGGGCAAGGCAGGGCCACAATCAGATGCCCACTGCTTGTGGCACAGACGGACGGGGGGGACTGGTCCTTCGCAGGCATTCCAGCCCAGGCTGCCCTCTACCCCCGGGGGGCCAACAGCCACCCTAGCACCGGCCCTGCCGGCCACACACTGCGGAGCCTGTTGCTCCGTACACCCCGGATTGGCCTCTGGCTGGTCCCCCTCAGCCCTGTACCAAGTAGGCTGCAGGGTGGGGTGAACTGGGCCCATCTGCTGCCCCAGGCTGGGTGTGTTGGCATCACGTTACTCGAGCACAGCTCGCTGGTCCCACCCATGCACTTCTGCATGTCATGAGCTGCTGCTGGGTCTCAGCCTCTCTCCTAAGGGATGGCCATAGAGCCCTTCAGCCAGCACTGGTTGGCAGTCCCCGCCGAGAGGCCCGGGACAGACAGGGCCATGGGGGCTGTATGCTCCTCCCAACATCGGGGCAAGAACAAGGCACTTGCCGCAGTCCCTGCTAGCCCAGTAGAGCCCCCCAGATTGGTGGGCAGAAGGCAAACTGGGCTCGCTGCCCCCAGGCCGCCCCCTCACCTGCTTTGCTGGCCTGAGCCCCTCTCCTGCGCAGGCTGCGGTCCAGCAGCTGGTGGGTCCTGGTGGGGCTGGCTCTGGCCATCAGCCTGGCGGTGGCTTCATGCAGGAACACCTGTGGACCAGCCCCCAGTGAGAGTCAGCCCCCAGATACCCCAGCGCCAGGCCAGCCCCCAGGCAACGTCAGCACTCTGGGACTTCCACAGGGGGCCAGCCACAGGCCTCAGGGGCCCACCCCAGAGTATGGTGGGAAGCAGAGGCAGATGAGGCACAGAGCTGAACCTCCCCCAGAACCCCCGGCCCCCGGCTCACCCGGCGCATCGCTGGCCGGAAGGTCTGGGCCAGGCGCCGCAGGCTGCTCAGGTCCTGCTGGAAGCCCCGCAGCTCGAGGGCCGAGGCCTGGTAGACGCAGCTCAGCTGCTGGCTCACGTCTTCATCTGCTGCTGCCACAGGTTGGTACGGGTCACCAGGAGCAGGTCGCACAGGAGCAGCTGAACCGCCTGGAGGGGAGGGGCACAGGTGAGAGGGACGGACGGACAGACCCTGGGGGCGGACAGAGCCTGCAGGACAGACACTCCCCAGGGCGGTGCCCACACAGACACCACAGAGCGCAGGGGCGGCCCAGGGAGATTGGGCCCGGCCCTCCCGCCTCTCCCGCCGCGGTGCCATGCAGCAGGTCGGCCCATCTGGGTCCCAGCTTGCCGCGCTGCGCCCACCACATCCGTCAGGGGCGAAGGTGCGTCCCGCTGACAGGCGAGGGCCGGTGCGCTGGAGGGCTTCTCCCCAGGATCTGCCAGGCGGGTGCTTGGTGCCGGGACCCTGCCCTCGCCAGTGCCCTGGCCCCTTGCTGTGGGCTGGTGCTGGAAGTTGGCCCAGCTGGGCTGCACTGCAGAGGCATTGCACACCCCTTCTCACACATGCAATGCAACTACAATGCACCGCAGCTGCGGCCACCACGCTGCGCCCGCCGCGACGTCCCTGCCAGCCGAGGCCTGCGTCCGGCGGGCCAGGCCCGGGGCCATCTGGGGGCACGACCCAAGCGAGTCAGATGGTTCCACGGCATTCGGCACCATTCCCTGCTTCCTGCAGCGCCGTGCATCGCCCGGCGGCGGCTGCCTTGCACGCCAGGGAGAGTCCAGAGACACAGCTGAGAGCAGCGATCGCACACAGCGACTCACCCGCCCCCCCTCCCAGGCCAACCCCGGGGACTCACCTTGTCCAGGGTGCTGGTGGCGGGCGAGCTGAGTCCCAGGCTGTCCCGCAGGGAGCCGCTGGCTTTCTCGCACTGGCCCAGGCTGGCCTGGCTGCTGTCCTGCTTTGCCAGCAGGGCCCGCACGGCCTTGAAGGAGTGCAGCGCCGCCCTGGGCAGGGGCCTCCTACGTGAGCAGAGGGGGAGAGGGTCAAGCTGGTGCCCCTGGCGGGGCTCTCCCAGCCCTGACCCTTGCTGTCCCCTCTCTCAGCCCCACCTCCAAATCTGGCTCACTGGGATGCAATGCCCCCTCCGCTTTGGTGATCATATGACTCCACAGCTGATCACGACACTGTGTCATGCCTCCCCCGCCTGGTCCCCAGGGGGCGCCAGCAGCAGACACCCCGTCCCCATCCCTGCAGACACTCACTCTGACACCTGCAGGGCTCTGGGCATGGTCTCCACCAGCGGGTACAGCCGCTCAGCCGCCTCGTCGTCCCCCTGCAGCCAGTGAATCGCCACGGCGACGATGGACGCCCACCACCTGGCCACAGGGTCGCTGCCTGCAAATGGGGGACATGGGACCAGTGGCACCAGCCAGCAGATCACAGCAAGGAACTGACGGCCACCTGCCCCTTCCCATCACCCCCTTGCCTTGCACAGTCCTCCCCGCACCCCAATCCCAGGCCCACTTGCTCCACCTTGGATCCCCTGCCAGTAATTCTCACTGCTCCCCCAGGTCACCGCGCCCACCTTAGCCCGGACACCCCAGGTGCCGCGTGCTCCCATCAGAGCCCCACTGGCAGCATCCGCCCAGCCTCTCGGCGCCGGCCCCCCGCCCCATCTGCACTGATCCGCGATGGCCTCACCTGTGCCGGCCGCCATGTCGGAGCTGATGGAGAGGGTGCAGTTGGGGGCGTCGGCCGCGTCTGAGCATCCGTTGAGCAGCTGCAAGTACTCCAGGGCATCGGAGAACTCCCTGGGGCCGAGGGGGAGAGGAAGCAGTTGGGGCGGCTGCCAGGAGAGTGAACCGTCCTGGGTCCTCACCCCCTTCCCAGGGACTCGGGGTGCATGGAGTGGTTGCTGCAGGCCAGCAGGAAGCCAGCAGCTGGCAGCTGGATGCCTCCCTGCCCTGGGCCCCTACTGGTACTTACCCTTCTCTGTGGGTGGCTGGTGGGCTGGGCTCTGGCATGGCCACGGAGCACAGAGCCTTCTCCAGCAGGTGCTCACGGAACAGCTGGGTCACCTGAGCCAGGGGGTCCACTGGGAAGCACCGAGAGGGGTTTGTTAGCTGGGCTGGGGGGAGGGACAGACTCCTCTAGCTCCCCCCGCAAATCCCTTGCTGGGGGCATCCTGCCTGGGAGGAGGAGCCAGCTCGGGAGCTGGAGCCCAAATGCTGCATCTCCTGACTCAAGAGCCGTCGTCAGGCAGAGCTGGCATGGGGCCGGCACCATGACACTAATAAGGGGCAGGGCAGGCTGGCGCCTGGCAGGGTGCCCAGCAACCCGGAAACCAAGGGTGAGGAGCAGCAGCAGAGCTGAGCCTGGGAATGTGGGCGCAGTCCCTGCCTGCTTCTCCCTGGGGCCGTGCCCGCCCTGCGCGGAGACAGCTGGGCAGTGAGACACGGGGTACCTGGGTTGCCGGTGGAGCTGTAGATGCTGTCCCTCGGGGTGCCCTTCACAGACCAGTCTCCATCGACGAAGAAGCGGTGGCCCACAGGGTGGCAGAGCCACTGCATGGCCGGGGGCACGGTGCCGCTGTGTGACAGGGACACCTGCCGGGCGCTGCACAGGAAGGGGCGCTGTGGGGAAAGAGACACGGGTAAGCCCCTCTGGGAGAGACGGGGACAAGCACAGCCCTGGGGCAGCCAGGCAGGATGGCACTGTCTGGGCAGAGAGCCATGGCCAGAGCTGGCATCCAGTTCAGGGCTGGTCTGAGGCAGCAGGGAGGTTGTGAGGAAAGATGCCCAGCTACGTGGGCCCAGTATGGACCCCGGGCTGGATGGGTTCCTCGCAGGGGGTGCCAGGCTCAACGGGCCCCAGCCACCCTAAACAGTAGGAGGGTTCCTAATTGCGGGGAATGCTGTCTGTAGCACCCCCTCCGGGAGCAGCCCCAGGGTGAACCCAGATTTGGTGCCTGCAATCTGGGAGGGTGGGGCATGGAGGAGCCCCGCCTACACTGGGCCAACCCCACCCCCCAGCCATACTCACCGCCAGGAAGTGGACGCACCGGTGAAGGCTGGTCTTCACGCGAAGCGCCGCGGCCACGTAGATCTCGGCAAGCGTCGCCACGGAGACGGTGTCACCCGCGCACTCGGCCAGGTTGACGGCGCTCAGCGCCATGTTGATGCCAGAGAGGTGGCCCCCAACGTGCTTCCCTATGGGCGAGGAGATGGGGGACATCAGCCTGACATTGAGGGGTGTTCCTGCCTCACCAGGCCCCCCCATGCTCATTCCTGCTGAGGGCCACGGGCCCTGAGGCCGCATCACTCCTTACAGGACTCAGGTCACCCACGGAGCGAGCCGGAGGAATCACAGATTCATAGAATCCTAGAACTGGAAGGGACCTCGAGAGGTCATCAAGTCCAGTCCCCTGTACTCACGGGAGTTTATTCCAGTGTTTAACCACCCTGACAGGTAGGAAGTTTTTCCTAATGTCCAACTTAAACCTCCCTTGCTGCAGTTTAAGCCCATTGCTTCTTGTCCTATCCTCAGAGGTTAAGGAGAATATTTTTTCTCCCTCCTCCTTGTAACACCTTTTCAGGTACTTGAAAGCTGCTATCATGTCCCCTCTCAGTCTTCTCTTTTTCAAACTAAACAAACCCAATTCTTTCAGTCATCCCTCACCAGTCATGTTTTCTAGACCTTGAATTATTTTTGTTGCACTTCTCTGGACCTTCTTCAGTTTGTCCACATCTTTCTTAAAATGCGGTGCCCAGAACTGGACACAATACTCCAGTTGAGGCCTAATGGGCGCAGAGTAGAGCGGAAGAATGACTTCTCATGTTTTGCTCACAATACATCTGTTAATGCTTCCCAGAATGTTTGCTTTTTTTTGCAACAGTGTCACACTGCTGACTCATATTTAGCTTGTGGCCCACTATGTCCCCTGGATCACTTTCTGTAGGACTCCTTCTTAGACAGTCATTTCCCATTCTGTATGTGTGAGACTGATTGTTCCTTTCTAAGGGTATGTCTAGACTACATGACTCCGTTGACGGAGCCATGTAGATTAGGTTTCTAGACATAGGAAAATGAAATGGCGATTTAAATAATCGCTGCTTCATTTACATCAAAATGGCTGCCGTGCTGTGCCGATCAGCTGTTTGGCGGCACAGCGGGGCAGTCTGGACGCTCCGCGGTCGACAAGGGAAGCCCTTGTTGACCGCCCCGTTATGCCTCATGGAATGAGGTTTACCGGGGCGGTCGACAAGGGAAGCCCTTGTCGACCGCGGAGCGTCCAGACTGCCCCGCTGTGCCGCCAAACAGCTGATCGGCACAGCACGGCGGCCATTTTGATGTAAATGAAGCGGCGATTATTTAAATCGCTGCTTCATTTTCCTATGTCTAGAAACCTAATCTACATGGCTCCGTGGACGGAGCCATATAGTCTAGACATACCCTAAGTGGAGTACTTCGCATTTGTCCTTATTGAATTTCATCCTATTTACCTCAGACCATTTCTCTGGTTTGTCCAGATCATTCTGAATGATGACCAATGTTCCCTCTAAGTTTTTCCATCCATATGCAGAATAAATTTTGTTATGTGCACCAAGGCATGTGCAGGTGTGCACCACCAAAAAAAACCACATGCTGCTGGCTGTGGGCAGCTGTGGGCACTCAGCTGGGAGGCACCTTAATCTCTCTTCGACGGACACCTGAGCGCTTAGCTTACAGGGAACACTGATGATGACCCTATCCTTCAAAGCACTTGCAGCTCCTCCCAGCTTGGTATCGTCTGCAAACTTTATAATCGTACTATGACATCATCCAAATAATTGATGAAGATACTGAACAGAACCGCTCCCAAAACTGATCCCTGAAGACTGGACCAAATGTCAGAAAAAAACCTCTTTCGAAAGCCCCCTTATTCCTTGTGGAATGAGGAATACAGGGGCTTCCGAAAAAATGTGTATGCTCTTGCGCAAAAAAAGCGGAAGAGCAAACGTGTTCCCTGGATGCTGAACAGTTCTTCCGGGATACCTCCAGTATGCTGGAAAAACTGTGTAGTGTAGCCATGCCCTAAGAGCAGTTATCCAACCAATTTATGTACCCACCTTACAGTAGCCCCATCTACTTTGTATTTCCCTAGTTTATTAATAAGTCATGTGAGACTGTATCAAATACTTTACTAAAGTCTAGATTAGATTACTAAAGTCTACTCACATTCCCCCCACTTAGTGTCTCTGTATCAGAGGCAGCAAGGGGAAGGAGCAGGAGCCGGTGCTGGGGAGAGCTGGTTTAAAAGCTGGTTCCTCCCCAGCATCATCTCCGTGGTGCTGCCTGAGCCCCTTGTTGCTGCCTCTATCAGAGGCAGCAGCGGGGGGGAGGGAGGAGATGCTGCCATGAAGCAACCCCTGTTCACAGGGGGTCCCAACTCCCCACTGGGCCTTCCCCGTGGACAGGGGCTGCTGCTGGCTGGGCAGGCAGCCTGGCTCAGTCCCTGCTTGCACCAGTCCAGGACCAAACCCTGCTGTGGCTCTGCAATTTAAAACACAGTAGGAGCCGGGGGGCAGGCTGCCCAGCTCCTACTACCTTTTAAACTGCAGAGCCGCAGTGGGGTTTTGTCCTGGACCCAGCACGAGCCGGGACTGAGCCAACTGCCTATCAACTAATTGAGTAGTCGATAAAAATTCTATCGACTACTCGATTAGTTAAATACCCGCTTCTTAACATCCCTAGTCTACAGATAGCACATCTACCGCTTCCCCCTTATTCACAAGGCTTGTTATCCTATCAAAGAAAGCGATCACATTGGTTTGTTCTTTACACATCCACGCTGACTGTTACTTATCACCTTATTATCTTCCAGATGTTTGAAGATGAATTCCTTATTTGCTGCATTATCTTCCCTGGCACAGAAGTTAAACTGACTGGTCTGTAGTTTCCTGGGTTGTCCTTATTTCCCTTTTTATAGATGGGCACTAGATTTGCCCTTTCCCAGTCTTCTGGAATCTCTCCCGACTTCCATGACTTTTCAAAGATGATAGCTAATGGCTCAGATACCCCCTCAGCCAGCTCTTTGTGTATTCTGGGATGCATTTCATCAGGCCCTGGTGACCTGAAGACATCTAACTTTTCTAAGTAGTTTTTAATTTGTTCTTTTCCTAGCTTATGTTTCTGAACCTAGCCCATTTTTCACTGGCATTCACTAGGTTAGGCATCCAAGTGCCACCGATCTTGGTGAAAACCGACACAAGGAAGTCATTAAGCACCTCTGCCATTTCCACATTTTCTATTATTGTTCTTCCTCCTTTATTCAGCAATGGGGAAGGTGGGCAGCACCTTGGCCTCTCCCCCCTCCCTCCCGCACAGCGCCGGCTGCAAGAGCAGAAGGGAGTGGGGGTCTGTGGATCGGGGCTGAGGGGCGCAGGCAGAGCTAAGTGCGAGGCTGGCACAGCATCAGCTCAGGGACTGACCAACCCGCTATCCAGCCCCAATCTCTCCTTCCCATATCCAGCTGTGATGGGGGAATCCAATCCCTGTATCCTGCCCCTCAGGGGGATCCAGTCCCCATATCCTGCCCTCCTCTGGCCTAACTCCAGTAATCACCCCCCATCAAGGCCCGCGGGTGCCCCCTACCGGTCATGTGCAGCTGGTGCAGCTTGTGGTAGACCAGGGCAGCGTCACGGGCGCTCTTGCGCACGTCAGCCTTCAGCTCGCGGTCTCGCCGGAAGCCTCCGGCTCGCCCAGCCAGCCAGCGCCCCACCCACAGGCGCTGCAGCAGGTGGCGGATCAGGTTCCACATGAGGCTGCAGGTCAGGTCGAAGTTGGAGGTGGGGAGCGGGCGGCCCAGGGCCTTCAGGGCCGTCCACAGGTGCTGGGAGGCCTGGGCGAAGTCCCCCTGCCAGCATGGAGAAGATGCAGGGTGTCAAGACACTGCCTGCAGGGTGGGGAGTCCCACTGCTGAGTATCAGACCTCTGCCAGGGCAGGGCTTTTCCTGGGAAGTTGGGAGCAGGGCAGGGCTAGTGGGGAGGGCCAAGGAAGGGTGTGCCAAGTGGGCAGAGAGGGGCGTGGCCTGGCAGGAATTGGGGGTGGGACTGTGCCAAGTAGGCAGAGAAGGGCGGAGATTGGCCTGGCAGAAATTGGGGGTGGGGCTGTGCCAAGTGGGCAAAGAGGGGCAGGGGTTGGCCTGGCAGGCATTGGGGGTGGATCTGTGCCAAGTGGGCAGAAAGGGGCGGGACTTGGCCTGGCAGGAATTGGGGGTGGGGCTGTGCCAAGTGGGCAGAGAGGGGCGGGGCTTGGCCTGGCAGAAATTGGGGGTGGGGCTGTGCCAAGTGGGCAGAGAGGGGTGGGGCTTAGCCTGGCAGGAATTGGGGCTAAGTGGGCAGAGAGGGTGGGGCTTGGCCTGGCAGGAATTGGGGGTGGGGCTGTGCCAAGTGGGCAGAGAGGGGTGGGGCTTAGCCTGGCAGGAATTGGGGGTGGGGCTGTGCCAAGTGGGCAGAGAGGGGTGGGGCTTGGCCTGGCAGGAATTGGGGGTGGGGCTGTGCCAAGTGGGCAGAGAGGGGTGGGGCTTGGCCTGGCAGGAATTGGGGGTGGGGCTGTGCCAGGTGGGAGAGGCAGGACTGTGGCTGTCAGGAGCTGGGCCCCCCCAGGCAGATGCACAAGACTCTGGGTTGGGACCTGCCCGAGGCCTCTTACCCAGGGCACTGCCAGCCAGCGCTACTCCTTACCCGGGCCAGGTCCAGGTCCGCCTGCTTGCGGTGCCTCCAGAAGAGGACGGACGACTCCGAATAGGGGCGGGTGACCGGCTCGCCGTAGATGAAGAGCCGGACGAAGGCTCCCAGCACGACGAGCACATTGAGCCCCCAGAAGATCAGAGTGGGCCAGCCCAAGGCCTCGTCTGGGTAGGGAGCGCAGAGAGACGGAGGCCAGGGACAGTGTTAGCACCACATCACAGCCCTCTAGCTCCTGTCCCACCAGCACCCCAGAGGGCCCCCCGTGCTACGGAGCAGGGACTGTCGGACCACGTGGGGCCACAGACCACACACAGCCCTCCCCCCAGCTGCTCCTGCCAGAGCCCTGGACAAGCAGCAGAATCCAGCCCCCCATAGCCCTCCAGCCTGGCCCCGATCGCCCCAGACCCCAGCTACCCTCTGGCCTGGACCCCATCGCCCCAACCCTTCAGCCCCTGGCTACCCTCTGGCCTGGTCCCCATTGCCCCAACCCCCCAGCCCCCTTACCCTCTGGCCTTGTGCCAATCATCCCAGCCCCCCAACCCCTGGCTACCCTCTGCCAATCACCCCAGTTACCCAGCCCCCTGCTATGCTATGGCCTGACCCCAGGGAGCTCTGGCCCTGATCATCCCCTGCAGCACTAAATCTCTTGCCCCCAGGGGCTGCTCCGTGCCAATCCCAGCACTTACCTATGGCATCCGGCTGGCCCATTATGCTCCTGCCGGGGCTGGGGGAGCCACCGCTCTCTGGGGCGCCCTCGGGGCTGGCGCCTCTCAGCAGGGAGGCCAGGGGGTTGAAGGAGAGGCAGAGGAAGACGAAGGCGCAGAGTGCCATGCGCGAGCGATCCAGCATGCCCAGGCTGCCAGGGGACAGCAGCTGCTGCTCCTTTTTCCCCTGCAAGCCAAGCACAGAGGCAGGCGTGAGTCCTTGCTGCCACGGCGGGTCTCCTCTAGCTCAGCAGGAGGGGTAACCCACAGGGAGCGCGCCAGGCCAGCTGGCATGCAGGGGCCAGGCCGGCTAGGGGGAAAAGGACCCATGTTACTGGCCGGTCATCAACATGGAGCTGTGACGTAGGCCAAGGGATCTGACGCCAGGGAGAGCCACTGGGGCTGCTCCCCTTGGAAAGCCAGATCATGCTGGGGAGGAGAGCTTTGAGCTCAGGGCTGCAAGCCAGGCCTCTTTTCCCAGTGTTGCACCCAACTTGGCCAGGTCACAGCCCCTGTCTGTGCCTCAGTTTCCCCTTCGAGAGCAGGCTGCCACTTCCCCGCCTCCCCAGGAGAACAGAGGCGGCGCAGGGCCGGGAAGGTGAAAGGCATTCAGCTATGACTAGGGGACTGGGACTGCGCAGATCTGTCATCCCCCAGCCCAGGGCAAACTGGGCCCCAAAGACCCTGGTGCCAGCCCGGAGCCCAGAGCCTCCACGCCTGCTGGGTGGGTGACAGGACAGGCCCAGGGACTGTCTCCACGCAGCATGGCTAGAGCTCGCCTTGGGTCGGACCCCACCCCGTCCCTAGTTCCTTGTGGGCACTCGCCAACCCCGGGCTCCACGCTAGGGTCCCACCAGAGCCATCCCCTGCCCCACCCAGCGCCCCTCATCACGGAACCTTGGTCTCCTCGAACAGCGGGCTCTCGGGCTCCGAGTCGCTGCTGTTGCTGCTGCCGCCGCTCAGCGAGAGGGGGCTGCTGTGGGAGGGGGAGCCCACGTCCGAGGGCCGGGGAGTCAGCATGTCCATCATCTCCGGCTTCGTCTCCTCCATGGGCACGTCCGGCTTCCCGCTGCACGTGGCCACCAGGTCCTTCAGGGACTCTGGAAGCAAAGGGGCATGAGACCAGGCTGCCACTTACGGCTCCCCTGGGCAGACCAGCAGCTGGCCGGCCCCATGGCTTTGGAGAGCTTGCGCCACCCTGAAATAGGCTGGCACCCTCAGAACCAGTGCCTCTCCACGACTCTTCTGCCTGCCCTGCCCCCCAGCATCTCCCCACTGCCCCACAGTGCCCTCCCACAGCCCCACAGTGCCTCCACGACTCCTCTGCCTGCCCTGCACCCCAATGCCCCCACTACCCCACAGCACCCCCACTGCCCAACTTGCCCCCAATGCCCCCACTACCCCACAGCACCCCCACTGCCCAACTCGCCCCACAGTGCCCCCACTACCCCACAGCACCTCCCACAGCCCCACAGTGCCTCCACAACTCCTCTGCCTGCCCTGCCCCTAATGCCCCCACTACCCCACAGCACCCCCACTGCCCAACTTGCCCCCAATGCCCCCACTACCCCACAGCACCCTCCCACAGCCCCACAGTGCCTCCACAACTCCTCTGCCTGCCCTGCCCCACAGCGCCTCCCCACTGCCCCACAGCGTCCTCCCACAGCCCCACAGTGCCTCCACGACTCCTCTGCCTAGCCCACCCCAATGCCCCCAGTACCTCACTACCCCCACTGCCCAACTCGCCCCAGTAACCCCCACTACCTCACAGTACCCCCACTGCCTCACGGTGCCTCCCATGGCCCTTCTGCCCAGCCCACCCCACTGGCCCCCACTGCCCTACAGCATCCCCTCACTGCCCCTCTATCTGCCCCACCCCATTGTCCCCCACTGCCCCTTCCTCTACAGTGTCACCACATGTCATCTCTCCCCCTGACACCTCCAACCTGCTGCTGGAGTCCTGGGCCTCTGCTGGGCCAGACCGAGACCCACCAAACTCACTTCACTTGCGGCATAACCCGGGATCAACTTCCAAGTCCTTCAAAGGGACTTAACTATCTCCGACCCCCGGCCCCCACCAGGAGAGCCACCCTGCACTCACTGTTGCTCTGAGCGGCCATCCTGAGGGTCAGGTTCTCCTGCTTCAGCTTCTGGTTGCTCTGACGCAGGAAGCGGATGTAGTCAATCGTCTTCCGCAGAATGGCCGACTTGTTCAGCTGCCCGACAGGGACGAGGCCTTTCAGGCACAGCCTACCCCTCCCTCCCCCCCGGTCACCCCTCCTCCGGACGCAGCCAACCCCGGGGAGAAGGTCTAGATCAGCCCCCAGCAACGGCAGCTGGGTGCCATCCTGGGGCGGGGGGGAAGCAAATGCCCCTTGAGAGCAACTGGGTGGCAGAGCAAAACCCACCAGGCCATGCCAGTGTCATGGTGGCACCGGAACGCAGCATGGCTGCCGGAGCTGGGCAGGGCAGGGGCTACAGTCCCTCAGCCCCCTTCCCAGCGTCCGCCCGCCCAGCTCTGCCGATGCCCCTCACTCCTGGCCTGCAGTGCGGCCCAGCACCCGAGGGCAGGGGAACCCGAGCGCTTGCCTCTGGGACAGACACCCCCACCCTGCTGCAACAGGAGCCATGAGCCCCCGTTTCCAGGCCCCCCAGGTACCTTGGCCTCCGATCCCACCACCAGGTCCTTGAGCTCCACGATCCTGTCGTTGATGGAGGAGCGGTAGCGCTTCTCGATGGCATTGTGCGCCGTCCGCTTCTCGCCCTTGTTCTGCACCATGGCCGGCTTCCCGCTGGCCACCAGCCGGTTAATGGGCAGCTTGTCGGCATCCACCATCAGCGGCACCGTGGCCAGGATGGTGCCGCCGCTCATCAGGGCCTGCGAGAGAGCCGGGCGTTGGGACTGGCCCACGCCAGCAGCCTGCCCAACCTCCCAGTGGCCAGGAGCCTCCCTGCCCTCCCCAGGCAGCTCCGCCCAGTTCTGCCAGCACCCCGCACTCCTGATGCATCGCAGCGATCCCTACCCTGGGCTCCAGCCCCACGCCAGCTCTGCGGCTGCCCCATCCCAAAAGGCAGCCCCTGGCACTGTCCCCCGCTCTGCTGCTCCCTATTCCAGCCCCCACGCCCTACAAATCCAGCACCACCCCGCTCTGCTACCCTTTATCCCAGCCCCTCCCCTCTTCCAATCCAGCACTGCCCCGCTCTGCTACCCCTATCCCAGCCCCAGGCCCTGCCAATCCAGTACCGCCCCGCTCTGCTGCCCCTAACCCAGCCCCTGCCAATCCAGCGCCGTCCTCCTGCTCTGCTTCTCCCTATCCCAGCCCCGATAATCCAGCACCACCACCCCGCTCTGCTGCTCCCTATCCCACCCCTACCAATCCAGCACTGCCCCCGCCCCTCACTGTTTCTCCTTATCCCAGCCCCAGCAATCCAGCACTGCCCGCCCCTCTGCTGCCCCTATCCCAGCCCCCACCTCCTGGCAATCCAGCACTGCCCACTGTTCTGCTGCCCCCATCCCAGCCCCCACCTCCTGCCAATCCAGCATTGCCTCCACCCCCCGCTCTGCTGCCCCTATCCCAGCCCCCAGCTCTACCCTCCAGCTGCAATGGGCTGATGTCCTGACCCCGGCCCAGCTACTATCTGCAGTTTTGATTGGTTGAGCTGCTGCTGGTCTCCAAGGAGGGTCCCTGTGTCCGGCAGGGGCTGCAGCTGAGGTAGCACAGTGGGGTGACATGCCAGGAGCCATGCACTCAGCCCTGTCAGCCTCAGGTCCCGGCACAGAGGGAGAATATAGGGAGGAAAGCCCCCGCCCGGGAATCAGGAGCCCGGGGTCTGGTTCCAGCTCCCAAGTGTCTCTGACTCCATGGCTGAGGCCAAACTGCAAATCCAGCCCGGAGGGTGGAGACATGGACTCGTGAGGGAGGGTTTCACCTACCGGGACCTGCAGCGGTGCAGACTGGACAGCCGCCGTGGTGGCCAGCGACGTGTGGGTGGAGGTCTTTGCCCCGGAGACATCTGTCTTCACAGCCGTCAGGAACAGGGACTCGGCCTTGATGAAGTGGGGCTGCAGCAGGACCTGTGGGGCGGGCAGGGGGTTAGCTCTGGAGCCCTGCACCCCAGCTTGGGGAGCAGCAGTGCCTGGATTTCCCGCTACTTGACCACGCTCCTGGCTCCAGCTTACCGGGACTTGCTGGATCTGGGAGGAGACGGTGTGGGTGGTGCCCATGGTGGCTGTAGCCAGCAGCTGCTGGGCTGAGATGTTCTGGACTTGACCCTGCAGGGTGACGGGCTGGATCTGCGGAGGGGAGTGAGGGAGGCTGGGCGGGGATGGGGCAGCCCCTCCGGGCTGTATTGCTGAGGGCAGGAAGGAGAGCGAATTAGATACAGCATGGAGCCTGCTCCCCACACTCCAGGGCCCAGCCCAACTGTGGTTCTGCAGCAGCCACAGAACCTCAACCACCCATCCCGCCCCTCACTCTGACCCAGCACCAGCCAGTCTGAAACCAGACCACACCTCCCTCCCCTTTCCCCACTGCACAGACCCCCACCCCTGCAGGGATACCCCCTTCAGGGCCTTTTTACTGGGTTTGCACCATTCTGCTGGCTGTCCCTGCAGCAGCACGGTTGCCAATATTATAGGCCCTACGTAAACACTGGACCCCACTTCTTTTTTCTCTTCCAAACACAACCAAAACCCACTGCTTAGCGAGTAAGTGGCAATTAGGCATTTCAATGCATGTTTTCAAAGACCCGAAAGGACACTCCCCACCCAGGGCAGAAAAAAAAATTGGAGGCCAAATTAAGTCTAAATTCCTTGACGACGTCCCTTTCAATGGACCCTTTGCAGCAGTAGCTGTCAGCCTGCATCGGGGGACAGCGCCTCGTCTACAGACACTGATCCCACACCAGCCCTGCCCCTTCAGGGCTAGTTCTGAGTCCCACTGGAGATGGGGGGAGCTCAGGGGGCCCGGCACCGGCTCCAGGGGCGCTCCGCCCATCCCGCGCCTTACCGGTGAAGCCGTGCTGACTCTGGTAGCCCGCCAAGGACTGCGGGGTGAACTGGCCGTGGGACGCCGGGGCGAAGGTCTGGACTGCCATCACCCCCTGTGGCGGCTGGGGTGGAGCCCGGGGCTGGCCGGCAGACAGTCCCATGGGCTCCTCCTTGACGCCCGGCGGAGACACCTGCCGGCCAGGCTGCGGTTGCGGTGAGAAGCTCTGCAGCGGCGGAGGTGCCTGGAACATGCTCACGGGAGCGGCGGGAGGTGCCTGGCTGGGCCCCAGGAAACCGTCGAGGGGGTCGGGTGTGGATGGCAGCCCCCCGGGCAGGCTGGCCTCGGGCATCGGGGTGGCGGGTGCGCCGAACGGAGCGTCAAACAGGCCTGGGAACTCATTGTCCTGGGTGTTGATGAGCTGGAGCATGTCTGGAAAACACCCCACGCCGGCCCGGCAGTGAGAGGGGGGCCCACCTGCCAGAGCGCCGAATTCTACACGCGCCGAATACAGGGCTGGCTGGCAGGCAGGGGGCCCATGCTCTGCAGTGTGAGGCCTGTGCCAATGCAACCAGACCCAGCTCAGCCATTACACGGCCGGGGGGGAGATGCTGGTGGAAGCCAGGCGTCCAGGCCTGCTACCCCACCTTAGGGCTGGCACAGAGGACCTGCCTCCCCGGCCTGCTCGACCCAGGGCCTCGCGCTGAATCTGGCCTTCACGCCAACCTGTGGGGTTTGTTATGTGGGCACCTCTAGGAACTGGGAGGAAGTCCCCAAACTCAATTCAGATTGTGGGTGGCGGGGGGCACCACCCCCTACAACCCAGTCACTGCCCTCCAGACTGGACCAAGCAGTGACCAGGGGCCAAAGGCTGCATCTTCCTGAGCATGCTCAGCATTCCCATTCGCACCCTCCTCCCAGCACGTGCCAGCTGGCGTGTGGCCACCCTCCTGCCCACGGGCTGCCAGCATCGAGAGGGCGCCGTGTGGCCAGCTGGGCAAGCCGGCGGCTCCGCTGTGGGCAGAACAGGGCGAGGTTAGACACGCAGCTCCCACGAGACGGCCCTCTGCATTCAACAGCTGCAGGCTGCCTTTGGCCTCCGGCACCTTTGCTTTAAAGCTCCCTGCATCCCAGCCTGCCTCAGGGGGGCCCAGCCCGCAGTGCTAGCGTGCAGATGCGAAGTGGGGAGGCTCTTCAAGTGTCTCCTAATGGGCAGCTGTAGGGTCGGCTGCCCAAGCCCCCCCATTTCAGTGCCCCACACAGGGCTGGGGGAGGAATTTGAGGAGGTAAAAGAGCAGCCCAGTATGGCAGACTGGACCAAAAGCCTTCAGCCTCCCTGGGTCTAGCCCAGCCCTGTACAAGCTGCCCACGTAGGATACGCCCTGGCCCAAGGGAGTCGTGTACCATCGGTGGCCTGTCAGCTGTGGGCGTGATAACAGCATCAGCCAGCAGGGGGGGCCCGAAGACCAGCCGCCAAGGAGAGTCAGGGATGTGCAAGAGAGAGAGGATCTAAAATCTCATCCCTTCTCTTAGGGCTGCCCCACGCCCAGCCACGCCCCACGGGCCCGATCCTGCAGCCCTTCCTCACCTGGGCCGCTCCCCTGGCTTCACAGGAGGGCAACTCAGTAAGGGAGCTGGGCCCAGGTGCTTTCCCATCGCAGCCTGACAGGGAACACCTAAGGGTGAACGGCAAGAAAACAAGGGACAGCCCCCCTGTGGGGCCGGAGCAGGGGCTGCAGGGCCCAGGCCCATGGTGGCTGCAGATGGGGAAGGGTTATGAGGGTGGCACAGAGCCAATGAAGGCCCATTGCGGGAGGGGCTGTACGTACACATGCCAAGAGACAGAGCTCTGCTGTCCAGACCCCCAGGGCTTACAACCCAGATGGACAATGCAGCAGGAAGAAGAAAAGCAGGATTATTCCAACCCCACTGTACAGAGGGGAAACTGAGGCACAGAGCAATTAAGTGACTTGACCAAGGTCCTGGGGAAGCACACAGCAAAGGAGGAACTTGAACCCAGGTCTCTTGTGTCCTAGCCTGATTGCCATCACCGTCCCTCGCCTGTTGATACAGAAGGGCATCTCCAGTTTGAAAGCAGCATGGCTTTCTGCTACCTACACCCCTGCCTGGGCTTTTCTTCAGGCTTCCAGGGACCTTTTTTGACCAACTGTACTAAAAAACTCACCCCCCCACCCGACTCCATTCTGCCCCTTGTTGTGGATTTCTCTGGTGTAAAGTCAGCTCTCACCCAATGTCCTGATGACACCAACACTGGAGCAAATCACTAAGGATGAATCTACACAGCACCCTAAACTCCAAATAAGATATGCAAATTGCGCTACACAAATTGCATATCTTATTTCGATTGAATAAGCTATTTTGAAATTTTGCACGTCTACACAGCATCAAATTTCGAAATAATGTGGATTCTCTCCCCCAGGATATTCACATGGCGCCAACGTTAGCATTGTTTCAGCGTCAGGCTAAAGCCACCCTTTTTACTCATGCTTTTATTGGCGTTTGCGTTTGTGTGTGTGTGTCCCTCCTCTCAAGATGGATTAGCAGGTTTTGTGTCCTTCTGGGGTCTCATATTTTAAATTGTTTATATATATTTATACTGTGTTTTAAAAAATGTGTAAGCCACCGTGAATATTTTAAATAGAGAGGCGGGATAAAAATATTTTAAACAAACAAATAAACAAATAAAAAATAAATAAATTTGGAGACATCCCTTAGCCCTCGTGGAAAGAGGATTACCGGGATGCAAAATAGCACACCCGTTATTTTGAAAAATATTTCAAAATAACAGGTGGCTTGTTAAGACATGGGGGTAGCTATTTCAGGAGGGACTTGAACCCAGGTTTCTTGTGTCCCACCCTCCACTATCCTGAAATAGCCAGGCCCAACCTGCAGGCAGACCTGGGGAGCAGCAGGGAGCAAGGGGGGGGGTGGGTCTGGGTTTGAGCCATGTCAATCCTGTATCCCCAGGAAGGAAACAGCCCAAGCACCCAGCAGAGGAAATGTCTCCAAGTCAGCGGTGCCCATCTCATTATTCATTGCTTTCTTCTCACGGCTGCCCTAGTTCTCCCTGCTTCATGGAGCCTGGTGTTCTGGTTTCTGCAGGGGCAGTGTGGGGCAGGGATCAGGCCCCACATCATGAGCTCACAATGAAGAGGTGACCTGAGGTCTGAACAGACCTGTAACCCTCCTGTCCATATAGCTCTGGGGACAAAGCAGGGGACAGGGTAGGATAAATGCAACTCTCCATGCTCTGCTTCATTTGCCTTATTAGTATTTCCCATGAGTCAGGTGTGGGGAGGGGGGTGGCTACTCCATCACCAAGCCCCGCTATCAGGTGAGAAAGGGGCAGCATCCACGGGGATGCTCTTCTGGCCTCTGTCAGGTGTGCAGGAAACGCACCGAGCATCCCTGGGAACCTGCCTTCAAGAGAGCTACGCGCTTGCCCCAGATCCTGGGAGCTGCCCTTCCCGTCTAGACAAGGCTGCTGCATGGGCCTGGGGCTGAAACTGGCTCTGCTGGCTGCAGGAGGCAGAGGCAGAGCTGCGCCTTGAAGCCAGACACGCAGGCATCATTCCAGCCAGAGGGGAAAGGGGAAAGTTAATGGGGGCAGGGGTTGCTCAGCACCTTGGAAAACCAGGCCCCAGGGATCCTAAGCTGGGTTCCCAAAAATGGAGACACTCTGAAAATGCTGGCGGCGGTGAAGTTCATGCACCAAGTCAGCAAATGCCAGAACTCCTGGGTCCCAGGCCCCTGCTCTGACCTCCACTGTGAGAACATGGCTCACATTTCCCTGCGGCAAAGGCCACGTGCAATCAAGCCAGATTTGTACCCCGGAGCCAGAGCCAAGCACCACTTGGGTCACTCCTGTACTTGCAGGGACCATCCCTGCACAGTGCTGGGCAGAACAACCGGGAGGACAATAAACAGCCGCACTTGGGGTCTGTATACCTGCAGAGCGGCATTACACAGTTATAACAAGATTCACAGCGAGGCAGCACGCTGTAGGGGGGCTGGTCCATCTGAGACCAAGTAGTGTGATTATATATATATATATAACACAATAGCCTCTCTCTCTCACACGCATGTACCGTGGCGTGTGCAGCCTGTCGATTTCTGATGTGGCCATCACCGTGGCTTCATGGCACCACATCCTCGCATAGTCCAGGGGCCTGGCATGGAGCTTTTCTAGGCGGTCACAGATCTGACGGGGAGACGCCCCCCCACCCCTCCAAACATGTTTATTCTGTTTATTCATGTTTATTCCGCAGTCTGGCACAGGTGAGTAGTTCCCCGCTGTCCCCATCACTCATTCAGCCCCACACTCCCCAGACTCAGCTGCTCACAGAATCACACGATTCCCCACCCCCCCCCCGGCAGCTTTCAAAGGGATGGGGTCAGGTTCTGCTGGGCCTGCTCCAGCAGCTAAGGTTGCACCCAACTGGAGGGGGTCCCCAGCTCTCCGGTCGCCCCAGGATCCTGACCTGACAGGGCTGCATTCAATGGAACCAAGCAGGAGAGATTTCAGCCTCCCCCCTCCCCCCCCCCCGCGCCAACAGGGGTGACCTTCTCCCACTGCAGGGGGGCCGGGATGTTCGCCCACATGCCCCACCTCAGTTTCCACACAAGGAGGGGTGCACATCTGGCGGGTGCAGGCTGCACATCTGGACGTCACAATGCACCAAACAGGCAGTGTGTGTGCACAGGCGGGGAAGGGGGAGGGGGGCGGAAGGGAGATACCTTCGAAAGTGCACTCCATCCCGCCGCGGCCAGGACAGGCGCCCACGGGGCCCACGAGCCCAGATCAGCCCAGCCCAGCTGGAGGGAGAAGGTGGCAGAGTCTGGGCAGCCAGGCTGTGCTTGGTTATTTCAAACCCAGGTGCCACCCGCCGCCCCTCCCGCCTCCCCGGCTGTCGGGGAAGGAGTGCGGGTGGAATTGTGAATCACGGCTCGCGCATGAGGTGATCCCGCTCCGCCAATCGGCGCCCGCCTGCCCGGCCTTGCTATGCGGCCCTGCCAGCCGCCCCCAGACAGCCCGGCCTCCCCGCGCAGCCTCCAAGGGGCACGGGGCAGGGTTACTCCAGGCCGTTCGCCTTCACCCTCGGCGCTGCCAGCCGGGGTTACTCTCGGTCAGGCACGGTTAACCCCTTGGCAGCCAGGCGCTTTTGAAGGACGCTGCCCTGCAGTAACTTGCTTCTCGCCTCCCTTCTGACACAGCTGCACCCCCAACCCCCACTTAGCCCGGGAGGGTCCCAGGCCCCCGGGGATCAGACAGGAAGTCGGCAGAGCGGAGGGTAGGCCCTGCCAGCTCAGGACACAGCGGTTTGCCTCCCCTTCCCCAGCCTTTCAAGCAGCCATTAGAGCTGGATGCTGCATCTCCGCACAGGGCAAGGGCCCCAATCAGGCACCAAGCAGAGACCCTGGTGCCACTCTGGCTAAGGGGGGGAAGGGCATGCCCAGGCACCAAGCAGAGACCTCTGTGCCACTCTGGCTAAAGGGGGGGCGTGCCCAGGCACCAAGCAGAGACCTCTGTGCCACTCTGGCTAAAGGGGGGGCGTGCCCAGGCACCAAGCAGAGACCCCTGTGCCACTCTGGCTAAAGCGGGGGCATGCCCAGGCACCAAGCAGAGACCCCTGTGCCACTCTGGCTGGGGGGGGGCGTGCCCGGGCACCAAGCAGAGACCCCTGTGCCACACTGGCTAACCAGGGAGGTTTGTGGAACCCAACTGAACCTGGGAAACCAAGCATAGCTGCAGCCCAGTCTGGAGACTGGTGAAAACACAAAGCAAAATCCTGCTCTGTCTAAACATTCCCTTTCCCCCCGGCCCTCTCTCCCCCCCCCCACAGCACCAGCTGGGCTGAATCGGTGTCTGGTCACAAAGCGGGGGATGAGGGGGTATAGTACAAACTGGAAAACAGGGCCGATGAAGCCAGTTCCTGCATTGCCCCCCCTGCCTCTTGGCCCTGCTCACACCGGTGCCAGCGCGCCCAGTCCGCTGGGCTGTTGCTGGCACCACTGGCAATGCCACAGCTCCAAGGCAGCAGGGCGGATTGCTGGGCCCCACTGGTTTTGTGGCCCAGCCCTCAGCTATCTGGAAGTCAGACTAGTGATCCAGATGGTTCCCTCTGGCCTGGAAAACAAGCCAATGATCTATCCTGGAGCCTTCAGCCACCCTAGCGGCCTAATCGAGGAATGGGCACCATGCACGTATTTGTACAGCGCCTAGCGCAGTAGGGCGTAGGGATGTGAATGTTTAACTGGGGAGCCTCACCCATAACAGGTGAAGCTTAGAGGTTAAGGTTAACTGGTGGGGGCTGCAGTAGCTTCCCTCCTGCCACAGGCAGGGGGCTGCTCCTGCCCCAGGTAGGGGGCTGCTCCTGCCCCGTGGGGAGCCCACCATGTAGAAGGGCTGCTCCTGGCATCTGGAGCAACCTCTGTCTGTGGTGGGGGGTGGGGCACTGGTAGGGGCTGCTCCAGCAAGGACGGAGCACATCCCCTCCCCTCCCCCCCCGCCTGCATCCCCTTTAACCGGTTAACCTGTCCCCATCCAGCCCTCCCACTCCGACCATCAGCACCTTCGATGCCACAACCGCACGGCAGCGACAGACCCGGGCACCACGCCAGCCTCCCTTGCACCAATAAACCCACTGGAGCGAAACCAAACTTCAGCTGCGCCTTCCCCTTGAAGTGGGGCTGCCAGGGGGCTCAGGGGCAGCAGAGGCCCCCACAGAAGGCAGAGACCTGTGACTGTCTGTGAGTGCAGGAGACCCACTCTGCTGAGATGGGTCAAAGTCCCCGGCCAGAGCCCGCGGAGCCTCTTGCTGGCAGCCTGCAGTGGGGTGGCTGCCCCAGCGCCTGCCCCTGCTGCTCCTTCCCAGCCGCTGAGCAGTATCAGAAGTAGTTCCAACTGGTTCCCAGGCCGCCCAGATGTGGCTTTTGCAAGGCAGCAAAGGCTGCTGTTGCCATAGGGACGGCATGGGGTCACGAGTGGGGTGCGGGAGGCATGGCCGGGGAGATGGTGCCTGGGAAGGGAGGGGGCCACAAGACAAGGTGCGTTCCGCACTACGGAAGAACTGGAGGATCCTTGGATGGGAGCCACGTGCCGGGGCCTGAGCAGGGTTGTTTAGCAGACCGGGAGGACCCAGCTTCTCCCTTGGGGCCCCACTGTCACACCCTGCAAACTCCCCCGTCAGCAAGAACGCTGCAGCCTCTCAATGTAAGCGGCTTCCCGAGGGTCTCACACAGCCCTCGGTGCTAGGGGCAAGGGGGGGCTTTCCTTGCTGTCAGGGGGCACCCCCCATGCAGCGAGGACCCTGTGCGGCACGTCTGACAGGACAGGAGCGCCTAGACCATCCCAGCCGGGCACGGGGGGGAAACGGCTGGCTCCACAAGAGAGAAGTTCTTTATTGTTGCATTAGTGCAAGGAAAACACGATCCAGAGGGTGCCGGGAGATATGCAGCCGGACTCCTCTGAAGATACCCACAATGCCTCATGTCTCGCCACCTCCTCTGCCCAGGATCCTGCGAAAATGAGCCAACAGCAATCACGCAGCAGGGAGCCCCTGAGCCTGAGCACTCTGCTGTGTTGAGGGTGAGGAGTAAAGGGCGGGGATGACAAAACAGCCTCGTTCAGACACATTAGCTCTACCCCGCTCTTTCAGCCCCCTCCTCTCCTCCTCCTTTCCCTCTTGCCTTTCGCCCCTCTCCCTTTCAAAGCGCATGTCACCCCAGCCAGCCGTGGAGTGGGAGCGTGTGAAATGGGGCAGTCCAACGTGCTATTCATAACCAGGAATGGCACGCTCCCTAGCATCACCAAAATTCAGCCACCTCTGGAGCAAAACACAGCAGCCACTAACTGCACAAGCCACGCCGGGACAGGGAGTAAAAGACATTGCAACCAATTGAAACGGAAGAGGCGAGGAATTTAACAGACAGAATTCAACTGCTCTACCTGGGATTTGGCCCAAAGCCTGGGACTAAAAGCCCCGAAAAACTTAAGTGACTGACCTCTGCATCAGAACTGAAGCCCCGCCAGGAACGTAGCCACAGTTTGGTCCTGGAGATAACAGCAACAGCTGTGTAGCATTTCCGAAACAGGGTGAGCCCTTTGCCCCGGGACAACGTCCACGTTTGAAGGGCCACTGATAGGAAGTTACCTTCTGAGTTCCCCCGGGCAGCAGGAGGGCACGTTTGCTTTTGAGAGACTGTCATCAGTCTCTTGTCTGACACAGCTGTGGGCATGGTGCCCACCTTGGTGAAGGCCGGGAGGTCAGCTTGACACAAGGGGAGAGCGATTCCTGCTCCACCTGTCACGCACAAGGGGAAAAAGCAAAGGCAGCCCCCTGCAAAGCTCACAGGCCAAGCTGCGGTTCACGGTCTCTGCACCAGCTCCCAACAATACACTGCGTCGGAAGAGAGTTACTGCCTGGCCCTTGGCCGTGATTTTTCACAAGTGCCGAGCATCTGTGTCTCCTACAACCGTCAAAGGGAAGGCTCAGCACCTTTGAAAATCAGGCTTTTGGTGTTTTTCCCTGTGCAGGATTCAAGGGGTGGGGGGTTTTGCAAAGGCGAGCGGGAGTGACTAACCCACAGTCACACAGCAAAGCAGCAGCAGAGTCGAGAACAGGCTCCTGACCCCAGCTTCACAACGCAATGTTGCCCAATCCGCCTTGCCAAGCTCAGCCCGCTTCTCTTTCCGTCCTGTTCCCAAGTCCTAGCCTGCTCCAGCTTGCCCCGCTCACATCAGGGGCTCTCCACACCTGCAGCAAAGCTCCCCCTAACTCCAGTGGGACCGATTTGTGGGTACCCTACCCATCCCATCCCACAGCGGGATGGTTCTGTCAGGTGTGCTGCCAGCAGCTTCCACGTGAGCTGAAACGACCGAGGAGGGGTGGGGTGTAGCAGAAGGCCTCTCCTCAGGAAGACAGAGCGGGTCATGGGGAGAGGAGATCCTCTGGGGAGTTGTGCAGGCAAGGTTTTCTGTATCCATGAATGCTACCTGTCCTGAGCGATATGCCTCATCCCATGTCAGCCTACCAGCTCCTTGGGCCGGGGCTGCTTTCACTGCATGTCTGGGCAGCGCCCAGCACAATGGGCCCCTGGAATGTACCAACTCAGTGAGGTGAGGGTTGTGATGGGCACACGCAATTCACACGTGAGCTAATACATATGTGCCCCTTGCATACATGACAAGGCCTGCACAGGGCCTCTGAGGTGGGGAGGGGGGGCCTCTGAGCAGCCCCGAACTTTCCCCAGCTCACAGTGACTGGAAGGGTGAGGGGGATCGTCTGACATTTGGAATGTTAGAGGTCCCCTCTGGCAAAGTGCCTGAGCCTACACCACTGAGCAGGGCCCTGGGAGTGACCTAGCTGCAGTGCTCAGCGAACCCATTCAACCACCCCTTTCAAAAATGATCAGTGCCCTCCACCAGCAGCTGGCACCCCACTGACTGAGCACCAGGATAAGGATCTGCCCTGATGCAGCAGCTTGCAGGATCAGGCCCATACTGAGCGACTACCTGCTCGGCCTTTAGCAGAAGGGCACGTGCCAAACCTGTGATGATATGGCAGCAGATGGGGGACCACGAGATCTTTTGAGCGGTTAACGAAGGCAGGTTTTACTGTCTAATAGAATGCAATTAACTGGAGGTGGGAATGGACAACAAATGCCAGATCCAAACTCCCTCGGCTCTGGCTCTCAGCTGCACAGTCCACGTATTCAATAACATAGCTGCCTTTTGGTAATCTTCTCAAGGATAGGCTGTGTAAAAATCCAGCAGGATTGCATCATGAAGCTGTTATAATAACCCTCCAGAAGACTGATGGCAGGAATTAATATTGTCAGAGCAACCTTAAAACTGCCACATTAGCTCCCCCCACCCCACTACCTTCTTTCCCTCGGTTAATCGTAACCCTTAATGTATTGCTCTTTATTATTCCATCAGAGAACATAAACTACATGCTGGGCAATGTAAAGTGACTGGGACTTTTCAGTTTAGAAAAGAGGAGACTGAGGGGGGATATGATAGAGGTGTATAAAATCATGAGTGGTGTGGAGAGGGCAGATAAAGAAAAGTTATGTATTAGTTCCCATAATAGAGGAACTAGAGGACACCAAATGAAATTAATGGGTAGCAGGTTTAAAACTAATAAAAGAAAGTTCTTCTTCACACAGCGTGTAGTCAACCTGTGGAACTCCTTGCCAGAGGAGGCTGTGAAGGCTAGGACTATAACAGAGTTTAAAGAGAAGCTAGATAATTTCATGGAGGTTAGGTCCATAAAAGGCTATTAGCCAGGGGATAGAAATGGTGTCCCTGGCCTCTGTTTGTCAGAGGCTGGAGAAGGATAGCAGGAGACAAATCGCTTGATCATTGTCTTCGGTCCACCCTCTCTGGGACACCTGGTGCTGGCCACTGTCGGCAGACAGGCTACTGGGCTAGATGGACCTTTGGTCTGACCCAGTACGGCTGTTCTTATGTAATGCCACAGGAACAGCCTTAGCTCTGGGCAATCTTCTGCTCAAGTGACCAGCCACACAGGCTTCGGCTTACATTTACCCATCACTTTTCCATCAATTTTAATGCTCAGAGGGATCCTTGTGACCATCTACCCTGACCTTCAGCACAACACAGGTGGGTCAACTCCATACCAAGATTCTTGCACCAAGCCCATTCACTTGTGGTTGAACAGAACGTGTCTTTTGGAAAGTTTCAGAGGGGGAGCTGTGTTAGTCTGTTTCAGCCAAAACAAAGAGGAGTCCCGTGGCAACTTAAAAGACCCACACGTTTATGAGGGCATAAGCTTTCGTGAGCTGCAGCCCCCTTCCCTAATACATGTGTAAGTCTTTAATGTGCCACAGGACCTTGTTTTTTTTCTTTTGGAAAGACATCTGTTCTGGATTTAAAGAGAGAAGCCCGCACCCCACTGATGTTGATGGCAAAAGTCCAACAGAGAATTCTGATGACAAATGACAGAGAGCCCATTTCCCTTGGTCAGCTGTTCCAATGGTCAGTTATCCTCTCTGTTAAAAATGTGTCCCTTCTCTCCACTTTGAATCCATCCACTTTCAGCTCCCTGCCATTGATCTCCTCCTGCCTTCAACTGCTCCATGAAAGCACCCTCTTGGCAGGTTATTTTCCAGTTTGTTTGCTTTTAATTTGAGAAGGCAGAAAAAGAAATCACCTTCCGCCACTTTCAAATCCAGCTGACAAATCCAATAGCTGTATGCATGCCTTGCTCCACAGTTAGCCACCCTAACCGTCTCCCATGCGCCACTAGCTTTGCCACATGTAAGCCTCAAAAGGCACCCTCTGACCAGCGAGGCAGGCAGCGCCTGCTGGAACTGAACTGGACTGGCTTCAGGTCATCCATGAAACCAGAATGTATGTAATGGAAGTCATGGACGGACGAATGTCAGAAAGGACGGGTTGAGTGCGCAGCAGGATGCAAATGTCACCTCTGTTAAACCAAGCTCACTTAGGGCCTGACCCAAACTCACTTGAACGTCTCCCAGTGACCTGAACAGGGTCTAGAACTGGTCCTCCCACCCTCCTATGGGTACTTGGGGGATTTCCTCCTTTCCAAATGTGCCCCTCCATCCCCACCATCCTTGGGCATCAAAAATGGCACAACATAAAGTCCAATCCAGGCACAGACGTAGCCTGGAGAGCCCCAGCTCGGGAGGGGAATGTGCCTAGCTAGTCCTTGGCCAGTATGGAAATAAGTAAGATCCCTGCGACAGACTCTGGCGGAGACCCTTGGGCAGCCTGACCTGCTGCAGAGGCTGCTAAGGTTTCACCACGGCCCCGCAGGCTGCAAGCGGCACCCCCTTGCAAGGAGCCGGGTGCAGGGCAAGCGTGCATTTCCAAGCCAGGCTCCTTTGCTCTGCCCCAAGCACCGCAAGCAAAGGGGCTGGGGAATGATCAGATGCCCAGGGCCAGGCGGTCTGGCTTGGCCCCTGCTGGGCGCTCTCTGCTGCACTGGGGGCCCTGTTCTCCAGCGGCCCGCGGGCCGGGGCCACGCCCCCCTCCGCCGCCCGCTCGCGGCTGAACTCTCCTCGGCAAGAGGGAAATGACCGAGAGTAACCCTCCCGCTGACGTCAGGGCCCCGGGGGAGCCAAGGGGCGGGGCTTGGGGCAACAACTCAGCAGCGGGCGTGGAGCCAGAGCCCGGAGCAGCGCCGGGCTGGTCCCTTCTTAGTGGCGCTGGCTTCCCTGCACCCCCTGGCAGGGGCCAAGCAAAATCCTCAGCGAGTAGTGACCCCCGAGGGGCAGTGTGGGGAGAGCCCCCCCCCGTGAGAACGGAAACTCTCCCCCTTCCCCAGCCATGCACCAACCCGGAGAGCACCCCGAAATGCCGCCCGCTTGCAGAGCGCGCCCCTCTCGCACACACGTGTGCAACACGAGCGGCTGCAAGGCCCGGAGCTCAGAGCCACAGCGCCGGAGGATGGGAAGAGCCCGAGCCCCTGACAGATGCAGCACGGAGGGGGGGCAGCAAATAACCCTCCTCCCCCCTTGATGTTGAAGGGTAAAGAGCCCTGGAAAAAAGCCCAGCGCCCTTCCCTCCTAAGCCAGGCGGGTTCACAAGTGCCTGGAAATCAGGAACCTTCACCCCCGCTGCCCGCAGACCCGTGGCTGAGCTGCCATTTAGCAAGGACTTGGGCCGGACCCAGCCGTCCCCTGCCCCGCTTCCCCATGCCTGCTCCCCAGGGTGGGCAGCTGCCCCGTGCCCGGCCGCTACCCACCATCGATGTCGCTCAGCAGGGCTGTGTCTATTTCGCTGGATTCCTGGAGAGTCAAGGAAGGGTCCAGGCTGTCCAGGGACGTGTCATCAAAGGAGAGGCTGGTCATTGTCCGGCCTGCAGGGTCGTGTCCCCCCTGCCCTGGGGGGGGGGTCACGTTGGAGGCTGCTGCTGGGCTCTAGGGGCTTCCCCCCCTTTTCTTTTTCCTGCTAACAAATCCTTCCCCTGGAGGAGTCCATGGACACGAGCAACTCAGCAGCCCACAGGAGCAGCCCAACTTCTGGGCAGCGGCCGCAGCCTGCCGGCAGCCCCCACCTCCATAGCTGGGGAGGGGGAAAAAAGTTGCTCAATGGAACTGTGCTTCAAACCTGCTGCTACCGGGGAGGGCAGGGAGGGGTGGAGCCCCATCGGCTGGCCCCACCCCCTCTGCCTGATTGACAGCCACAGCCTTGCAGGGCAGGCGCGCTGCCTCCCGGGGGGGCTGAGCCTGGCGGCTGACTCGGGGGAGCCCGCAGCGCGGAGAGGGGCAGGCGCGGGGGTCCCCCTCCCCGGCGGAAGAGCCCATTGCCGCGGCGGCGTTCGGACTGGAGCTGCAACGGGCAGGACTTTCCCGGCGGGGGGGGGGGTTTCTCCGCGTTCTAAGGCAGCCAGAGCAGCGGGCGCGGGGAGACAAGCGGGGTCGCCCCTTGGCTCGGCCGGGCGGCGTCGCAGGGGGCGCGGGGACCCAGCGCTCCCGGGATCTGGTGTCACAGGCGCGCTGGTGCATTTCTTTCCGGGGCTAAAATGACCCCCCCCCCCTCCCCGCGCGCCCTGCAGTGAGAGATGTTGCGGGTAGCGCACCGCACCGCCCTAAGACTCCAGCTAATCTGTGACTGCAGCGGAGAGAGGCTCCGAAAGGGGGGAATGCAAGCGGCCCCCCCTCCATCCTAGCGAGCAGAGGCACCCTCTGCTCCTCCCTATACCGATGTACCCCCACCCCCGGTATCCACACCCCCCGGGTTTGAGCTGCACGCGGACCCTGCCGCCGCAGCCTCCCGCTTCTGCTTGACAGCCAGCCTGGACAACCCACTCCTCTAGGCAGAGTGGGAAGCCTGAATGATCACTGCGAGAGCCTGGAGCTATGGCTTGGCCTTTTCCCACTCACCCTAGTCTAGGGTGTTTGTATCAGATTTAGATAGCACTGCCGTGGGGGAAGGAGACCCAGAAGAAAGTAAACCTGCCCCTAGCCAGGCCTGCCTTTGGGGGACTATTTGTGTTTGCCATGTGCAGCGTTCCAAGAGAGATCGATTGCAGGGTGGCAACCTAACCCTAGATTTTTGCACAGCTCTGCAGCATGATTTGCTGCTACAACTCCCCCCTCGCCGACAGCTAGCAGTCTGAACAAGTGGGAGGATATAAAGAGAGGGGCTACCCCGCTTCAAATGCCTGGGAGAGGAGGATTAGGGACAGTGCCACCTAGCTGGCCCCAAATCTCAGAGAAATATCTTGTGTTGTCACCGACCGGCGGCTGAATTAATGGAGGTAACAGGCCAGGAAGACAGCACAATTAGTCTCGGCAAAGCTCATCTGAGAGATTCCCCGGACTTCAAAGCTCAGCTACACTGACTAGCAAGAACTGGACTTGTTCTGAAGCAAGAGGTGGTGATGAACAGGGAAAAGGCAACTGCCCTGAAGTACCCCAGTGGTGTGATTTTGGGGTGTGGTTACCATGGTGTAATCATCTAATAAGATTACATCGAGTCGGGGGCAAAGCTGCCAAAGTAGAGTTTATATCCACAGATAGCCCACAGACCATATTTGCAGATGGATCCAGATTCAAATTTAATATCAAGCCCACCCTAGTGCACAGAACAGATTCTTTCACCCAAAACCATGGCAAAGGAAGTTGGAAGCATCTTTCAGGCAGGGCCATCCTTCCCAAGTATGAAACACACAATCAGTCACCCAGTGAACAGTATCAAAGAACAGCCACCTGCCTCTGAAAGAAGTGACTACCTGGCCTCCATCCATACACCCTCACTCCCTATTGCTAATGAGCAGCCAGGCTGGGACTCCCCTAGTGATAAACTAATGATACTAAAACCTTGAGACAGGAACCTGCAGGCATCTGCCTTCTCCGATCTAGACAGCATCTTTCAGTTCCTTCCATGTTTTAAACACAGGCAATGTATAATGTACTTCTGCCATGGAATGGGTATGTAGGTCACTGAAAGTGGCCTACACAGCAGTAGCTTCCAGCAAAGGCTGAGGTCTAAAAGGACACAAGATTTGCCAAAGGTCAGTGGCAAAGATGAAGACAGAACCCAGGAGTTCCAATTCGCCTCTGCTCTAGAGACCATACTGATTCCTCTCCTTCAGCCCCTTGGACAAAAGGCACAGTAGTGAGCACCAGGTGATAGCTTTCTCTGGCTCTGATGATCCAGGGTATGGAGCGGCTACAGGGAGAGGATAAGAAGATGAGGGCTGTTCAGCTTAGAAGAGAGACGATGGGTGTGTGTGATGGAGGTCTGTAAAATCATGAATGGCAGGGAGAGGAAATTGTTCTTTCCCGTAATACAAAAAACCAAGGGTCACCCAAGGAAATTAACAGGCAGCAGGTTTAATAAAAACAAGAGGAAGTACTTTTTCCATACCATTTACCACCTGTGGAACTCATTGCCACAGGGTGTTAGGAATGCCAAAACCAAATGACTTTATGGCAAAGGTTCATCAGTGGGTTCTTGCCCAGATGGTCAGCAATGCAGCCCCTAAACCTGACTACTAAACACCAGAGAGGAAGACGGGTGGATTACTCCAACTGCCCTTTTTTGCACATTCTGCCTGAAGCTCTGGCATGGTCCACTGCTGGAGACAGGACACTGGGCCAGATGGATGGTTAGGCTGACCTAGTAGGGCTGTGCTTATGTTCTTTTGGAGAATCAATACATTTGACAAAGTCCGTCTTTGCCCACGAAAACGTATGCCCAACTAAATGTTGTTAGTTTTTAAGGTGCCACAGGACTCCTTGTTATTCTTGAAGGCTGTGTCTAGACTGGGAAGTTTTTCCACAAAATCAGCCGCTTTTGCGGAAAAACTTGCCAGCTGTCTACACTGGCCACTTGAATTTCTGCAAAAGCACTGACTTCCTACTGTAAGAAAGCAGTGCTTTTTGAAATACTATGCTGCTCCGTAGTAAAGTCCCTTTGCGCAAAACTTTTGCACAAAAGGGCCAGTGTAGACAGCTGAGATTTGTTTTTCAAAAAAGCCCCGATCGCGAAAATGGCGATCGGGCTTTATGAAAGCGCAGCCTAGATTGGCACGACGCTTTCCGCAAAAAGTGCTTTGCGGAAAAGCGCCCGTGCCAATCTAGATGCTCTTTTCCGAAAATGCTTTTAACGGAAAACTTTTCCGTTAAAAGCATTTCCGGAAAATCATGCCAGTGTAGACACAGCCGAAGTGTACCCCAGGGATAGTAAGAGCATTTCAGACTAATCTCTGATTGAACACAGCCTAGGGGAAAGATTTGGCTGTGTGAATAAGATCAGGAGTTATTGCAAAATCTACAGTGGCCTTCTACCAGGAGGCATTACAATGAAATGTGTCTATTTTCCCTGCCCCTCAGGCAGCTCCCTGCTCTGCATAAGCAGACTTTTGCAGGGGTCAGCCCCTTCTAATACAGCTGCGGCCCCTTGCACTATCTTTTAGGCCCACACAGGCTACTTGAGTGGCCAGTGTAGAATGAGACCAAGTAGCATGGCGATGCAGGGGTTAAAAGAGGACCCGCCTCCATGCGTTTCAGGCGACCAATGGGTTCCCGCCGGGGTGGGGCTCCCCAGCCTAAGTTCGGTTGAGCAGTGGGGAAACCCCGCCTGTAGAACCAGGGGAAGCAGCCAATGGGCGAGCCTGGCCGGAGTGGAGTGATTTTGCGTCACAGCTGCGATTACATCATGTGAATCCTCCAGGGGAGGAAGCAGCTGGTGCACGTGGTTGGAGTCACCAAACTCTCCCCAGGCTGGCTGGCAGGGAGGGGGGCAGTGGAAAGGGAAGGGTAAACAAACCAGGCCAGGGCCCAGCTGGGCAGGCCTGGGCTTGCTCTGCCAGGGCTAGGGAAGCCAGGTTGAGGCTCTGCCAGGACTACCCCACTACTCCCGGAAAAACTTAAACAGACTAGTAGCACCTTAAAGACTAACAAAACATGTAGATGAGCTTTCCTGAGTGTAACCCACTTCTTCAGATGACTGGAGTATTAGAAGTCCAGCTCCAAGAATAAAGAAAGGGGGGGAAGGGGAGAGGAAAAAAAAATAGAGACAGTGAGTAGATGGTTCAACTAGAACAGGCTGATAAGAACAATTAGCACCTCCATTGTTTGTTTGGTAGGTTAAGTCACAGGATGTGCAAAGTAGTGTGTGAGGCAGCTGATGTCCTTGTTCATACTATTTGCATAAGAATTTAACTTGTAAATGAAGTTAAGTTCCAATCTTTCTCTGGGTATTTGGCTTGTGGAATTGGGTGATCCATTAACGAGCGTCCAGGTAGATTAAAGTGTTCTCCAACAGGTTTTTGTGTATTGCCTTTTCAGCTATCTGATTTGTGTCCATTAATTCTTTCCCGTAGAGACTGTCCAGTTTGGCCAATATACATGGCAGTGGGGCTTTGATGGCATAGATCAGTGTTTCTCAACCAGTGGTAGGAGTAGCCTTAGGGGTACTCGAGAGAAGTTGGGGGGAGGGAGGGGGTACATCAACACAATTGAAATTTGGAGAAAACTTAATTTTTGTGTTAAGTTTTACAACATTTTATTATTTTTATACTTTTTACACCCAAAAATTTCATCGCTTGCCCAGCTACGATTAAGTTGTTTAAACAAATGTGTTGCAATGGTAGAAAAAAAATTGTGTGTGTCTGAAAACTGTAGGTACTGAGGCTACTCAATTTTTTTTTAAAGGGGTACTTTTTTTTTTTATAAAGGTTGAGAAACACTGGCATACATCATATTAGTGGCTGTGCAGGTAAATGAGCCTGGCCAAGCCCGGGGCGGCGGGGAGAGGATGAGGCAGCCAACACCAGGGACAGATGTGAGTTGCCCAGCTTCATTCACAGCCAGGAGGTGCTCAGATGAGGATAAGGGTGCTGCCAGACACCATGTAGAATGGAAAGTCCAGGTAGCGACTGAAGCGTTGCCTCCCGCCGCTCTCTTGATGCACTTCCACAGATTCCCTGCACTGCTGCTTTCCATCCTGGACTGCTGCACCAGCCTTCCTTCTAATGCTCCTGAGTCCTGCCTGTCAGCAGTATCCTAGTGCTAAGGTCCTGCCCCTCTGCCTGGCCTGCAGCACACCCTGTTCTTCCAGTTCCAAGTAATGTTCCTCCTAATCTTTTCCATCCACGTGCAGAATAATTTTGATGTGCACTGAGACATACATGATATGCACTACCAGTAAAAACAAAAAAAGCTGTGGGGGTTCTGCTATTCAGCTGGGCAGCATTTGAATTTCTCCTGAGGTACTGCATGAGCACACAGCTTACACTAGGTAATATTCCCTCTTATTTTTTCCATTGGTGTGGAATAAATTTTATGTGCACTAGGGATAGATTTGGGCCCCAGAGGACCTCCCCCCATGCAACTATGCTGCAATTGCATTAACCCAACTTCAATTGTGTTAACTCAGGGGGAGAGGCTGAGGGTGCCTCTGGTTCAGTGGTTCTCAAACTTTTTGTCCCGTGATCCATCTGGCTCAATGTAAACCTTTCCGCAGACCACCAGTTGCTAATGGAAACTCACCATTAATTACATAATTACGCCCAAGCCATTTTGCTAGTGCTGCAGCTAGGGAGACTGGTTTAATTTAAATTATTAAACAGATTGTTTTAACTTTCTCCTATTTATTTAAAATGAAGTTTGATAAACTAAGTAAAATATTAATTTATGTACAACACAAAAGGTTTCAATGACAGAGGTAGGGAGCCTTTTTGGAGAGGAGGGCCACAGACCCACAGAAAGTTGGGGACCACGCAAGTGAGCAGCAAAAAACCTCCAAAAACCCCCAACTGAGACAGCTTACTCCTCTGGCGCTCCAGCCCCAAGGGCAAGGAGAAGAGACAGGGAGGACTGAGGTTCAGGGCTTCCCGTAGGCCATATTTACTTTCCTGGGGTTCCAGAGTTGGTGGATTTTATGGACCCGCTTAGGCTCTGGGGTGGGGACAAAAATGAGGGGCTTAGTGTGTGGGAAAGGATTGAGGTGAAGGATCTGGGTGGGAGATGGGGTGCAGAAGGGGGAGAGGTTGCGAGGTCTGGGTGAGAGGTAGGGTGTAGAAGCAGGCTGGGGGTAGGGTTTCTGGCCAGGAGGGAGGGTGCAGAAGGGCGCTTGGGGCAGGGTGTCTGGCCCGGAGGGAAGGTGCAGGAGCAAGGGAGAATGTTGGAGTAAGCTGGGGTATGGGGTCTTGGCAGGGGGAGGAAAGTGAGGGAGGGGGATTGGGGTGCGAAAGTCTGGGCATGAGGGAGGGATGCTTACCTGGTTTTGTGCCTCCTTGCAGTGGGGAAAGCCTCTGCACAGGGTGCTGCCACTCCCCCAGCGGGGTGGGAAGGGAGCTCAGCCACATGCAGCAGTGAGGCTGCAGTACTAGCTCCCCACTTGGAGGGCTGGGGGGAGAAGAAGAAACCCCGACCTTCCCTGCCAGACCAGGCTTGCTGCCATTCCCTCAGTGGGGTGGGAAGGGGAGTGAGCTCAGCCCCCTGCCCCATGCAGCGAGGATCAGCACCAGCTCCCAGCTCGGAGGGCATGCGGGGGGAGGAAATGAAGAAACCCCGACCTTCCCCGCCAGAGCACGCTCGTTGCCAGCCAGGGGGGAGAGAGCGGCAGCGCACGGAGCACACCTGCTGCGCCTGAGCACATCCTGCCTCGCAGTGCCCCAGCCGGGCTTTGTGCAGCTCCTGCCTGGGCTGAGGCAGCAGCTCCAAGGTGAGAAGATCTAGGAGCAGCACTGTCGGGTTTTGCCTCCCCCCCTCCCGCCGCCCTACTCCTGGCAATGGCAGCCACTGTAAAAGAACAAGTGGCCTGGAGGAGGCAGCAGCGCGGCCAAACCGGAGGCCCCGCGAGGCAGTGGCAGTGCTGCAGGGGGAGGGAGGGAGCTGCGTGGCAGTGCGTGGTGCAGTGGCTGGAAACTGGCCTGGCTGCCCACCTGCAAAGCTCTAATGGAGCTTCCTATGTGCTCTGCAGGGTGGGGGGAGGAAGCTGCTGTGCCGGGCAAGGAGCAGTGGCATGGAGCCATTTCTTGGTCACTTCTTCCCTGCAAGCCAGTGTCCCCATCGAATAGTGAAATGTTCAGTGGGGCTTTCCAGGACATTTCACTACTTGATGGGGGCACTGGGACAGAGTATTGAAAATCGGGACGTATGGTCAGCGTACCTATAGTGCAAGCCTAAACTCCTTGGAGTGGGGACTTTGGGTTGTGGCTTGTAAGGGCAAGCCGCTAGCTGGCCGCTAGCTGCTTTGTTTACAGATAAAGGTGACTGCAGCTCCTCGTGGCTGCGGATTGCTGTTCCCAGCTAACGGGAGCTGCAGGAAGCAGTACAAACCGGGACACCGCTTCCCGCAGCTCCCATTGGCCAGGAATGGCAATCCGCAGCCAAAAGGAGCTGCGATCACTCGTACCTGCGGAGATGCAGGTAAACAAAGAATCTCGCAGCCAGCTAGCAGCTTGTCCTTACAAGGTGTGACTCAGGGTTGGCAAAGCTCCCTCTAAGGCAGGGCTTTTCAAATGCACCTTCAGTGGCCCTTGCTATAGCAGTTTGGGTGCCTTTTCTTCTACAGGAGAACATACGCAATCAAAATATATACAGCCAATTGATTCGGTAGCCCAGGGTACTCCCAGCTTACTGTGGGCCTCTCCTGAGCTGTGACTGCCAAGCATGTTTGACTTGGATGAGATAGCAGCACTCCTAAGACATCGGTAATATGCATAGGGATTCAAACCCAGGTCTTCAGAACGAAGGCATATTGCACGCCTGTACTGCCGATCGGGCTATATTCTCCACAGGCATAGCTTCCTGCTGATGTTTGTTTTGCATTCTATAACGTGCAACTGCAAATGCAGCATCTGCTGTTTGGGGAATTTACCATTTAGTGCCTTTCATGCAGTTTTCTGCTCTGTCAGGCCAATGGTAGCTATACACCTTTGTCCTGAATAGAACTGGAAACTGCACCTCCTGCCAGACCATTTGACACATAAAGAATCAGGCACATGATCTGACTAACAGTAAACAAACCAGTGCAATGTTTGAAAAGGCGATAGGAGCAGCAGCGTGTTGGCTGTGTGTGACGCATCATTTCTAAACACCTTTGTGGCAGCAGAATGGATGAATCTGAAACACAGCCATTGGAATTTCAGTTCTGTAGGATAAACTTACTGTCAAAGGCATCGATTATTAGCAGCACCCACCAACATCCCTCTAAAATTTTTAATGTGTGGAATAAGTTTTGTTCTGTGCACCGAGGCATGTGTGGACGTGCACTAGTAGAAACACACACTGCCAGCTGTGGGTGCTCTGCTAATCAGCTGAGCAGCATTTGAATCTCTCCTGGATGGTTGCCAAAGTGCTCAGCTTACAGGGAACACTGCCATCCACCAACTCGTGATCTAACTAGCAGGGAATGTGAAGGGAAAAAAAAAGGCAACCCTTACCTTCTCTATGGCACCATTTGGGATGTCTCAAAGTGAGCCTGTGTTTCACTTGAATTCAGCTGCTTTGAAAGCCAGCCTGTAGGTACCAAGGGAAATGCTGAATTCTCAGAACAGTTCAAGCTAGCAAACCCCATACTTAAACAAAAACAAACATCTTTCAAACTACTTACTGTTGTTTTTAACTTTCCCTTTAGAAACTAGACAGCACCATTTCTTTCCCTGCCTGTTTGCATTTGGAACATTTTTTTCATGACATTTCTAGTGCTATATTAACAAAGTAATTACTCTTCCATTTACCACGCATGAGTCTGCTGTCAGCTGCCCTAGAAGAAGTGGACAAGAGGACATAGCTCTAGGAGATAGTGTTTTCAGCAGTTTACTGAAGCTGCACAGCCAGCCGGGGAAGTGCACAGAACAGGCGATTGGTAGCATTTGCATTGAAAGTGCTGAGGTGCCAAGGTAAAGAAGGGATATACCTAGAATTCACGGCACACAAAAGGAATCAGATAGACAGGGGATTAATAATGCCCTTTTGCTAGTAGATCACCAGATCAAATTGATGAGTTACCATCTGAAGACCATTTTATGGTCCCTATGAAATGAGTGTGTGGTTTGGTACTAAATGGCCAGGTGTCACCAACACAACCTCCACCATTGGCACCAATTTGCAGTCCGAGGATTTAAATCTCCATTTTATTCAGGGTTCCTATAGGCCAGGGTTGAGAAGACGCATTACTGTTGCCTGTATTATACCAGTTCTCTGGACAGAGACTTGTGGTTTCCAGGTTGAGTCCAAACCACCCCCCTCCACACACACTAAATCCACCTAAACACAAATGCTGAGAACATCTCCTACCAGCAGACAATTTTAAAACTGGGTCAAGTCTGAAACTTCATGCATTTAAACGAAAGAGACCTGAAAGATGGCTTTGTATCACAAGCATCACGTGAAAGCAACACTGGGAATATGTTGAGTCTTTGTGGACTGATGAACAATTCAAGGCGGGACAAAAATAAACAGGCAGTCTGGTTAGGAAGAGCAGGAGGAAAGGAAAGCAAGACAACAGGTGTATCGAAGACACAGATTCATAGCCATCACTGTACAGTTCACACTGGTAGTGCTTTTATTGGAGTATTGCACATGCAAGAGCCAAACTAGAAATGATTTCAGTAAGTTAACGGATGGTAGATTAATACACTTGTATCATTCTTACATAAACACACTGGCTTTCTACATAAAGACGGCAACACATTTATTTAGTGTGTTTCTTCTGTTTTTACATAGTCAATATTTTTAAACAGTTAAGTCCCCTTTCCCCTACCTCACCTCCTCCCCCAAACAAAAAAATACCCAATATCTCCAGTAAATAAATATTATCCACTTTTATCTGGAAAGCCTACAGCTTCAATATACAGAGAGACGCTGATACACAGGTTACATTTGTAGTGTTAATGGTAGCTCATAACATTACAGAAGGAGGAAGAGCTCACACTCCTAAAAACACAGAGCAGGGCGGTGTGCTTGGCATACGCTTGCCATGGACACGGTGGAGACAGCAGGAAGGAGCAATGGATGGGTAAATCATCAGTTGGGACCAAAGCCAGCTTGCAGTCCAACAGAACCTTGCCCTCCGCCCAGATGGATGGGGAGATTGCTGCCGCTGCTCGCACGAGGCAGGAATGGGCATAGCAAGGTTTGAAAGTCCCATGTTGAAGGGCATGTTGGGATCTGGGCAACCCAGTATGTCTTGTGGACAGTGGGCACAGGGGCAAACTGGTCCCACAGGGGTCAGAAAGAGGGGGACGGGAGAGGGTTATTAAGTGAATGGTAGCAGCACCTGAGTGCTCTTAAGGGCATGCAAGAGGGGGTTTTCTGCCACCATTTGACTACTGGGCTAGTCAGACAAAGGCAGTGGGAAGATGCCAACAGAATGCCTATGTCAACCAAAGGGTTCCCCGCAAGAATAGGATTTACCCACCGATTGCTGCTCCATTATTTCCATGAAAAACTGTCCTGAGTTTTGCTCCCCTCCCCACACCCAAGGCAGCCTCTGCAAGCCTCGGGGTTGGTACTGAGGAGGTAAACAAACACCAACCAAGCTCAATCAGCCCAGCCCAGGGATGGAGCCAACTGGCATAACCATGCCCCACAGCATCCCAACACCACAGGAGGCCCTGGAATTTACAAGGCCCTAAAAGGACAGAAACTGGTTCATTAGAGCAGATTTGCTCCCCTCTTCCACCACCACCTGTGCCATCCTCACTGGTGGAAACAGGAGAGTAGCGAATGGGAAGCAGCAGATACAAGTCACATTGGCTGAGGCTTCCAAAGGAGTCAAGGAGGCGCCCAACTCCCATTAAAATCCAACAGGTGCTGGGCAATTAGCTCCCTCCGTGCCTTTGGAAGTCTCAGTCTAGATCTCCTCCTCCCCTGGAGGAAACCAAGTCTTGTCCCCGCATCTGACCGGGTGAAGTCCTCCATTTAAGGTGGAAGCAGCTAGCTTCGTTCCTTAAGAACTCCCTCTTCCGGGAAGGGTAAAAACAAACCTGAACTGCTGACACCTGAGCTGACTGGGTCAATGTAATTTGCGGGACGGGGTTATTAAAGTTGGCAGGAAAAAGGGACATGGGAGGCTACATGGTGGCCCAGCTTGGGCCGCTTAGCATACAAATGCTCTTCCCTTTAAGAGAGACCATGCTAAGTTTGAACGAGCTCTTTTTCTCCTCTGAATCTTGCACACATGCTAAATACCCTAAAAGTCTGTACAGCATATTGTTAACGATTACGCTTGCCAAAGATGCACCTGGAATCTACACGTAACATTTAAAACAAAACCCCCAAAGAGGTATCTTTAAATAGAAACAAATGCATTTTGTACATCTCAGCACACATGAAGTTAACGGATTATGTTAAACACGTTGGAAAGCATGTCTGGACAAAATAAATACTCTAACCTAGAATAAAGTCTCATTAGCGTGGCAAAGGAGCCTGTTAATTTAGTGTCATCAAGTATATAGCTGTGACTTCTAAACTCTGAGAAAGGCTTTCTGCTTAGCCATGCTGCTCTTCTGACACCGTAGCGCCCTGGGAAGTGGTGAGAACAGTGACTCAATCCTTCCCTTTCACCCTGGAATATCAGAGCCATGTCAGTCCTCTCACCTGGGTGGAAGAAGCATTTACAATGAAGGGGTGGAGGAGTGATGGAGGTGACTCAGCTTCCAAGGACAAATGGAACAAGCCAGTCCTTCCTTCACAGGGAGTGAAGGGCTCACATTCTTGCACATCACAATGAGCAGAATGGAGAAGTTGGCACATCCTGATGCAGGACATTGGGAAGTTCTGACATTTACAACAGAGGCCACGGGCTCGACTTTCAGATGTTCTGAGCACCCGCAGCTCTTGCTGATTTCTGCGGGTGCCCAGCACGCTGAGTCAGGCATCAGGGTTTTCGGCTCCAGATTGAACCTACCCGGATAGCAGGGCTCCTTTCGGTGGTGCGAGGGGAGGGGTGCATATGCAAGAGAGAACTGGTGGTTCTTAAATCATTTCTCTACTGAAGGGCCAACCAGCAGGCACAACTGGACAGGGGCACAGGTCAATGCTACTCCCTATCCGCAATCTCCTCCTCAACCGTGGGTGCCCTTTCCTCCCGAGGTAGGATATTTCCCTAGCTAATGCCTAGCCCATTCCACCAATGGATCTTAGCCAACAGCACCTGCTACCGTTTGAAAACAGCGTTACATCAGACTCCCTGATCATGCCAGATGGCAAAGAGGAGCCCATGGAGATGGAGGTCAGAAGCACAGCTCAGAGGCCCTTTGCCTCTCACCAGCATTCAGCACATTCCCACTCAGCCTCATCTGTCTGGCTCCATTTTATGGTTCCCCTATCGGAGGCTGCAGGCGGTCAGAGAGCAGGTCCACAAGAGCTTGCCCATGGGGCCATTCTCTCTCCAAGGCAGCAGCTCATGCTGAAGCATGGTTGAGAGAAGAGGGGGTAACCCCCTTCTTTCCCTGCAGGCGAGGAATAGCAGCAGGCAGATGAGCGGTCTCTCGCTTGTGGAGGACTCCACCCATGCTTTCCAAATGGCAGAATCCAAGGCCACCACATTTTACCTCCATGCTTCACTGTGATCCCGTCCCGTTGGCCCTTTCCTCCTCAGGAAACTCAAGTTCTGGACAAAGGCCAGATTTCTGAGCTGAGAAAGGTTGGAGAACATCTCCCTTCTTTAGTAGCATGCTTATCTGGGATCTGGCCGAGTCACCTGATGTAGCCATTTTTAGGGTCAGGGTGTTGCCCGGGCAAGTTTAAAAATTAGGCACATCAAGGACCGCCCATGAGCTTCCTGTAGACATGGACACCAGGAATTCACTTAGCACAGGCAAGAAATGCCCTGGAGTCACTTAGCGCTACCTGAGGTTGACTGACTTCCTGGTGGACTGCAGCCACATCTGGCAGGCTGGAGAAAGTGGGGGGTTGGAATTAGCCAGAGGTGCAGCGGCTGGTCCATGTGCCTCCCAGGTGACAGGACTGACCGCAGCCAGGCTGTCCTGCAACAAGGAATGCAGACCGAGATGGAGCTCTGCCCTCCCCTCTATAACTGACGTTCTAAGTCATGCACCGTCCCGTCCCAAGGTCTGCCCCTAGCGGCAAGCCACATTTGTTTCAAGAATCAACGCCGACTCTTCTGCTTCACCATGGTCTCTCAAAGACGCGGGCCGCTGGGGGCTGATAATGCTTCGTGCGGATATTGCTCGCCAACGCTGGACGTGCCCAACCGCTGCAGGCTAATGGAGACAGACCAGATCAAATCAACGCAGACAGATGTTCCGGGCGCTGGCACAGGGGAGAACAGCTCTTGCTAAATGCAAACGTGCTGTCCGAGCGGTTCCAAGGATAGAGCAGAGCAGGTGCGAGTGGTGCACGCCTGGTGGCACTCAGGGCAGTTCTGACACACCGTGTCAAACCGAAGCAGTTCTCGTGCCTAGTGAGACTAGTGGGTTGGGAGAAAGAGCGTTCTAGCTGCACGGGTGCTGTGCTGATACAGCAGCTCTGGTAACTCAGCTCTGCAGTGTATGAGCTCCCACCTCTATTGTTCCATCCTGTTCCACTGGCTTTCTACCCAGGACTCTGTTCAGGAGAGGTAAAGGGGGCAGGAGAGGGGCAGAGAGAGAGGGGAGAAAGTCCGTACTGGAAATGCCGGCGTGCGGGCTGCCTGCGCTCCAGCTTGGTTTGCCCTGGCCCTCCCAGGCAGACATACACTGAAGAATCCTTTGTGACAGCTTCAAGGGGAGCAGCATTGTTAGCTTATTCCTCTGGAGAACAAAGGGAACAAAACCCAAGCCAGGCAGAAAGCGGGGGGCGGGCAGGGGGACAGTCGCCTCTTAGCGCTAGGTAGCCTGCTGGAGGCAGAGACCAAGGGTGTGCCATGTCTATTTCACACTCCACACAATACACCCGCAGTGTTTGAGCCCGAGCCTTCCAGCAGGAAAATAAAGAGCCGCATCTCTGATATACACAGCCAAAACGCCCGTTAAAACCTTTCCCCGGTATCCATTTACCTAGGAAGTGTCCTAAACCAATCACAACTCCGGCCCCTTTTTCTAATGACAACTCCCGCAACATTTCGGATTTAGCCCCGCCAGTGCGACGGGGTATACCCGGGACATTCTGCAAACAGGCCCCTCCAGTGTGGCCAGTCACAGCCATTACATCTTTGAAACCCGCCCATTTGCAAAGGTGTCCTTAAACCAGTTGAGGAGATGAAGGCAGAGCCTGCTTAGCCTCAGAGCTAGTTACTGCAGAAATAGTCTCAAGCTAGGGAGAAGTCTGACTTCCAAAGGCACACGTTCTAGACCAAATACTACCGAGGGGAAAAGCTCCCTCAATAAGTGAAATACTTCCTATGACATATAGTGTTACAATAGCCATTTATCCCAGTATTTTCTTAGTCATGTTATAATGACTGGCTCTGCTGGACAAAACTAACAAACTGCTTTCAAATCAACATAAGCTTAGATCAACTCAGAGAAAAGAAAAAAACCCATGAGACAACACACTGGAAGCATCACCAAGTGGAGAAAAGCAACCGCCATGTGGTACTAGATTTGGGAGGGGGTCAGGGAGAGAGACAGATTTTAACTTGTAAAGCACATGTTGAAAGGGAAAAGCTGTTGTTCTTCGCTGTCTAACCCTATTAGAAGCGGATACCTTGACGTTTGTATGTAACATGAAAATACATCTCCATTCAGTTTCAGTCAGTTACATGCAGATTGATACTCAGACTGGCCTATTTGGAAGCATCTAACCCACAGAAGGGGATGGTCCCTATGTAAGTCTAAGGCAAGATTGCTCTCTCTCTCTACACTTTCATATCAACAAGGTAAAGAAATACTCATGCATTTTAAAGGGGGGAGGGGGTTTCGGCATTAAGAGTTGCCCTTATGCAGCTTGGATGGGAAGGGGGGGAGGTTAAGCTAGCGCTGGAGAACTGTGGTCTGGCAGGAGTAGAGCTGGCCTTCAATACAAAAGCCAGCTTGGCGGGTGGGGTGGGGATTAGAGATAAGCAAGAGAAGCAATTGATGAAACCAGGAGGCCAAAGGGGTCATGGTTTGCCAAGAACCGAGAGGACAATGTGACTGTACAGCGACATTCTTCTGCAGAGCCCAGGGAAGGGAGTCCGGAGTGATCTTTACAGCGCGAAGAGAGCATCCTCCGAGCGCTCCTGCTTCTTCCTGCCTGAAGGATTCGTAGGAGGAGTGGGGGCCTCCAGCGGTGGAGAAGGTAAATTTGGGACCATCTCAGCAGCTTTGGCTCGTTCTTCCAAAAATTTGTCAAACTCTGCAAGGCAAAAACCATTGAGAAGAATCAGAGTTAGGGTTGGACCAGTGATCATCCTTGGCGTGAATCTAGCCGTGCACTGTTCTCTGGGGACGCACAGGACAGGCAGAGCATTGGCAGTCTTACCTAAAGCTTCCTCATGCTTCCCCAGCGTGTTCCATCCTTGATCCAGAGGGATCACCACAAGGGACATGAGCTGTCTCCATGGGCCATCCAAACCTTATGCCCCCTGTGTTCTGCTTGCCAACAGAGTATATGAGCACAGGGAGCCATACCAGAGAATCCACTACCAGAACTAGCACACAGGCCCCACGTGCAGCTGTCTGATGGCAATGGTCAACCTGGGATAGATCAGAACAGCTGACAAAAGCAAAAGGCTTGGAACCAGCGGGTCACTTTGGAGCCACCGCCGCCTGGCTAAATGGGACAGGGAATGCTGGTAACATGGGATCGCAAGCCCTAGACTGAGAACTCTGTCCTTGCTGCCAATCCACCTGGGCCAGCCTGTCGTAGACACAAGCCACCTGCACAAATATAGCACCCTCACGAGGGTATGGCCGGCCGTAGAAAGCAGCATCACAGTAACACAGTTTAGTCAGCAGAGTGGATCAACACTCACGTGCCAGTCAAGGGTCTGATCCCAAACATAGGGAGAAATACTATCAGGTGCTATTCTTGTGGCTGGGAGGAGGAGGAAGAAATGACCATTTCCCACACTCCACTGGTTTGTACCTGAAGTACCCAGTGTGGGTCACCCCTGTGGGTATTATCTAAGCTCCCCCACCATTTGGAGGGTGTCTGGAATCACTGAATTGGGTTTTGCTCTCTCACATGTTCAATGGCTAAGGAAAGCGCATAGAGCACATCGTGTGCGGTGGACTGTCAGCTACCAAGAGTTTGGTGGAGTGGAAGAGGATCTCTGCTGGGTGATTGTATCTGAAGAGATCAGTACAGATATTCCAGTCTAAGGCACTGGACTGAGATAGCTCTGAAAGCCAGAGGCTTCCTTGCTTACCTTCACTTGTCACACCCTCCTCCAGTTCTTCTCCTTTCTGCAGTTGAAACAAAGAAAAAGCATGAACGTACATACTGTACCTCTTTTCCAGTACCCCCAAGCATGCTTATAAGTAACCCATATCATGCCCTGCCTCTGCCCTGTATCTAAACATGGCTACTATTTGAGAAAGACAACCTAGAGGAGTCAGACAGTGCTCAAGTCAGGAGGCAGAAGAAAAACCCAGTATTCCTCTGTGCAGCCAAAGAAATAGCCCAAATGATAGTGCCGTCCTCTATCCATGCAGTCTCAATTAGACCTGAGCAAGTCAGTTAGTCTCCATTTTCTCCACTTCACAGAGAGCAGGTCTTTTCCTAGCAAGAGAAGCCATAACCCAATGCAAAACTGGATAGCTACAAGAGATGCCACCTCATCTGTTCATAATTCCTTTAGGACATCAAGGTTGTGACTTTCGTTTACAGTGCATCAGATGAGGAAGAGATTCCAATGAAATGTTTAGGGACAATATTTTTCCCGAATACAATGGATGGTTAATTTTGAATTTAGAATTCATGACTGGAAAAAAAGCTGAGTGTAAAGCATATGACACTGTGAATGTAGACAAGAATAAATGGGTAGCTTGATATAAAAGGATGGAAACTAGTGTGTTGTCCAGGAGAAGTAGCAGAGGCTAACATCACACAAGTTTAGTACAACTTTATATTTAGACGTCTAGCATGTGTTTCATCAGGATCTGAGAATTAACAATTATTAAATAAGGAAGTTGTATTAAATCCCAACTAGATGGCACAATTTTCAAATAATTACCACATGAAAAAATGGATGCTTTCAAGTAGCTTGACTTCCCCAAATCCAGTCACCTTTGAAAGGGAGGAGTTACTTCTCTGCCTTGCTTTCCCCATCTGTAAAATGGGACCATCACCTGCCTTACCAGGGTTTTGTGAAAACTAACACTTTGAAAATGAAGCCTCATGTAAGGTGTAAGCATCATTCCATTGTACAGAAGTTTTTGAATGAACACAGTAGTTAGAGCTTCATGTATAACTTTTGTATAGCTTGCTCTACCATGACAATCAACTGAGCTGTACTGATGTTACTTCCTTGAAGTGGAACTACTCATGTAAGCTTGTACTCCCTTGAACTGGAGAACAAGGGGGCAAACTAAACATTTGACAAAACAGGGAAAAGCAAAAATCAGCAGAGAATCTGTCCCCCTCTCCCTCCCCCTCCCCATGAAGTTTCAAGATTCTAACAGGACATCAGCCAAAAGAAGAGGGATGCAGGGACAGAGAACAGACATTTAAAAGTGTGCCACTGCTATCAAACCAATTTAAATGGAGACAGGTAAGGTTTACTCTTTACAGTTAAAGACCCTAGGCCCCAATTCAGCACTCCAGCAATTCAGCATTGCACTTGAAATACAGACTTACTATTAACCATGTGCTTTAATCCCAATGACTTCAATAGGCCTTAAGCATGTGCTTAAATAAAGGTGGACTTAAGTATGTGCTTAAGTATTTTCCTTAGTTGGGTTCCTTACGTCCAAATTCCTGACAATCCCATCACCTCTGTGACACTGAGAATGGAGAAGTGAAAACACAATACAACAGCAGCGCAGAAATGTGCTTTGGATGAGGTGACTGCAAACGGCAACTATGAGTCCATTTACTCCCCTCCCTGGGGGAACCCCCCCCAATTTATAAGGTGTCATTCCCTCCCTGCATAGGTAACCACAGAGCAGCCCCAACAGCTTACATTCAAAGTTATGCATCTGCACAAGTCCTACTTCCTACATGAAAAACGAAATATAAAAAGTCTCACCAAGTCGGTACTGAGCCACTCCTCAATGTCATCCATGACAGAGGACTGTGCAACGGGGATCTATGGAGTGCGGCAAGAGATACAGCAAGGCAGGCAAAACCAAAATACATCCACAATCATGGCCACAGAACGATGGGAAATGCCAGAAACAAAATGGAAAAAAATAAAAATAAAATAAAAAAACCCTCACAAAATAAGATGCAAGATGCATTGAAAAAGCAACAAAATACAAATAGCATTTAAATAAAGCCACACTTAAAAAAGGTAAGTTATGAACAGTGAAGCTAACAAAACCGAGGTTATGGAGAATGTGACCGGACATGAGCATACAATGGAGAACTTTTTGATTACATATTAAAGCCATCGATGCGGACTGATGGCTCTAATGTGGATCGTGTAATACTTTTGGAGGATAGAATATTGGATATAGATTACATTTTGAAATACCTAACTTCAGACCCTCCCCCCGACCACAAACATCCCTTTTTTCCCCTCACCACGGACATTAATTATTGTATGTTTACTAACCCTAGACAAAGGGGCTCAAATCCTGCTGTCTTCCCAAAGGCAAATTAAGATTCTCTCTGATCAGTCTCTCCAGAGAGAAAGAAACCCCAAATGATCATATTTAGGATAAACTCTTTGGAATCAAATTATACCGAAATGTTTCTTCCACAGAAGACTCTGCCGACCCTTGCTAATGGTAGTTTGAAAATGTATACACTAGAGAAGACTCTCTCCATTTCTTATAGCTCTCTTCTACTTATTCAAATAATGTTATAATAAAAACCATCTTCTGCTTTGTAATAGTTACAGACGCAGATCTGATCTCTAATAACATGGAAACTTAGATGTAACCATTGGGTTAGGGTATGGGTATGATTGGTTAGAAAAGGGAAGTTCTGGCACGCTGGGCTCTTAGACGTTCCTGTAGGCCTGTATTGATCTAACACTACACAGGAGCCATGGAAAGAGCAAACAGGAAAGCAAAGCAATGGACCTAGGGGGTAAGGACCCCCCCAGTGCACAATGCTTGAAGTGACAGGGCTGTTTTGGCAGGGAGGGAGGCTAAGCTCAAAAGAACACTAAACAGTTAGAACCTCCTGATGAAAAGAAGGGGGGAGAGTTGCCAGGGGCTGTCCAGGGAGAGGTCAGCAAGCTGTGATAGGGAGACAAGCTGACAGAGCAAAGCTCCATGGAAGAGGCTTAGGGCGGTTAGTCTTACCAGGTGTGGATGATGGTAAGACATCTGGTAAGCCACGCCAGTCTGAGAGTGGGAGAATCCCGGGATTCCACCCAGAGTCAGGCAATGGCTCTTGACAGAGGGTAGAGGTCAGGGTACACTCAACAGAACCAGGAGGGGGCAGAGATGCAGTTTGCCCAGTAACTGGCAGCAATGATATGAAGATCCTGACCACCACCAGAACACTTGCAGTCTAGAAGGGAACAGACCAGATTTCTGTACAGGACAAGTCTCCCTTTTTAACTTGCCAGGATAAATTGGATCTTGCATGTATGCCTTGAAGGCAGTGATTCCAAATTGCTGGGAACTGGCTAAAAGGGCCACGAACAGGAGGCTGGATTCTGGAGATAGTTTTTGACGTGTTAACCTGCACAAATAAGTTACATTGTCCAGAGCTGACCAGTTGGTTTAATAGCTTTGGAGATTACAGACTTCAGACACGAGCCCCAGCGTGAAATTATTCAGCCAGCAGCAATTTAAAAAACTCTCGCTCATCTATTTGTGCGGCCCCTATTATGTTTTGTTTTAAACGAGTGTTATTTTATAAAGTGATTGCAATTTTTCCCCAAAAGTCTATATGCAAACAGAAAATGGGAATTAGCCTATCAAAACATTCAAGTAACATTAAGAATAGACTTCAAAAACTAAGGATTTCTTTGCAATTTTGTAGGGTTTTTCCAAAATAAATGAGACGATTTGGATAATCGAAAGGTGAGAAAGCAAGGGTAAGAGAACAAAGGATGAACTTTCACCCAATAAAATGCAAGGAAACTTGGAATTAAAATTAGACACCATTATTTGAAGGTAGTTTTTGTTCGTGATTTCATCAACAATAAAGTCCCACCAAAAGATATTTCCAAAACATTTCCTTAGTGCTGATAACATCCAATATTCTACCCTTAAAAAGGCCCTGTGCTGTTAACAACACAAATTATGTTTCTATTGAATAGGATCTCACTGGAAAAGAAGCAGGTATGAAATGACACTAAGTCTCTAGGTGAACTCATTAAATGTTCTTAGAATATCTTTCTAATAAGGTTCGTCTTATTGCTAGACCATAGCTTTATACTAGCTTAGGTAATTTTATTCCTTTCTGAATATTTAATACAACTGACACCAATTCTTGCTTGGCTGCTATGTTCATGTCTTCCCTCGTTTGGTGATCAAAAATTCTTCATATAATATATTATGGCAGCAGTAGCGTTCTAAGGCATGTGTGATGTCAGTCTATTTCAGAGACACCCTTCAATATTGTCTCTTGAAGGCTGCAATGGCCCTCATGCAGCTAACGTAAAATATACCCTATTTAATTGGCTACTTGATTGTCTGCAGCTTGTAACTGTGTGTGTTTTATTGCATATACTGCAGTGGAGGTTTTAAGTCATATACAATAGATTCAGTAACGCAGCCTGCTGTGCCTTAGATGATGTAAATGTGACATTTTATAGGCTGGGCAAGCCCAGGAAGTTAGAGCCATCACGGGTACAGGAAATAAGCCTGTTTGTTGACAAAATCCTTGGAAAAGTACAAGAGGAACAACAGACCAGGAGTTTAATATGGTCTTTGGAAGGAAATGACTCAACTGGCTCAAATATTGAGGGTGGGGAGAGGGATCCTGTTACTACGGGAAATAAAGATCTCCCAAAACTTTGGCCAACAGCATTCATCTGGGCAAGTTTGAAGCTATTTCCACTAAAAGTTTATTTTTCTAGCTTGTCTGTGGCACAAGGAAGAGCAGAACAGACTCCAGGGGAAAAGGATTTTCTCTCTGGGAAGAAAATGTACCTCTCAATTGTTTCATGTCACACTGAGACCTAAGTCTCCCTTTATCCCAGCCGGACCTGGTGGCATTCTAATTTGTTAGTATCCAACAATAAAGGTGTTTTATCAAAGTATCTTTATTACTGAGAGGAACCTGTCCTTTCCTCCTGCCAGCTTAGCATCTTTTAGGACACACTGTGGGAGAACAGATTGTTGGGAATAAAACACAAACCTGAATTCACCAAAAGATGAAACAGTTTGCCTATGGGCCTGGTGGCAACATTGGTTTTGAATTCTAAATCAAGGTGGGTGGCTTATGCGATGTAAGCTTTCAACTCATGTAGCAGGCACCCTGCTGGCACGCTGCCAGGTAGCATGTAGCAAACAGACAAACCAACATCTTCATTACACTTTGGCAGCTGTGCAAATCTAGGAGAGAGAAACTAGAACAACCTGCACTGAAGTCTTGCTGCCCTACCTTCAGTCTCCCTGACTTAACAGAGCTGGTGCTAGGTGTAAGCAGACTAAGCACCTGCTTAGGGCCTCAAGCAGCTTGATGTGGACCCCTATGTATTGATGTGTTGTGTGTGGGGACCTACCCAAAATATTGCTGCTTGGGGCCCCCTGATGGGCTAGCACTGTAGAGTGCCAAGTTTGCTAGAACAGTATGCACTGGGTCCTAGAGTGATTGTCATATGCATGCCTGTGTGGTGCGGTGCGGGGAGCGGAGGGAAGGGGAGGAAATAGCACAAAAGTGATGGGAGAGAGAGAAAGGAAGGAACTAAACCTAAATTAAGGCTGTTACAATGCGGAAAGAAGGCAACTCCAAGCAAAGTTCCCTCTAATCTTCTCCATCCGCATATGGAATAAATTTGTATGTGCACTGAGGTGTGTGTGAATGTGCACCACTGGCAGAAACAAAAATCCTAGCTGGGGGTGTTCTGCTAATCAGGTGGGTGACATCTGAATCTCTCCTGAGTGGCCACACAAGCACACGGCTTATAGGGAACACTGAAAAGTTCTGGCTCGGAGGACAAATGTAAATGGTGCTCCGGTACCTTTTTAACAAGGCAAAAACCCCTCCTCTAACATTCCCAGCCTTGCACAGGCACACTTGAGGGGTGCGTCAATATCATTCCTCTTTTCCATATCTCAATAGCACAAAAAATTACCAATGAAGTTGAACACACAGTAGTTCGGGACGAGGATGCTAGTTGTTCCATATATACTGTAAATACTACAAAGTGGGATTAATAAATATGGTTAAGAACTAGAGCCAGTTGAGAGAAACTGAGTTAATGATTAGTCCAGTTTTATTTTAGGGGTAAAATACAAACAAGGGTGAGCACCTTGTGAGGACAGAAACTGGCGCCTAGTTAACACTAGGGCAGCCAGATCCCCTCCAAAATCTGCATCCCTCCATGATTGCTGCAGTATCCTTTTTTCCAGGCCAGATAACCACAAGCCAATAAGCAGAGATTGTGTTTGGGTTTTTAATAAGGCAGTGGCCTGAGTGGTGTGAACACCAGGAGTGCCAATTTCACGCTTCCCTGCCCTTGTAAACAGTGGAAAAGCAAACAAGAGGAACTAACTCAATCCCGGGATTATTCATAATGGATGAGCCTCTAACAAAATGGTCTAGATCATCTGTGGCTGCTACAGCTCCACAGACCAGCTCACATCTAAACTGCACCTAAGGACAGCAGAGGAGAAGCTGGTGCCATTCCTTTTATGGCTCTTTCAAGTTTATCTTGGCAATTGTGGTCTGACAAACGCTGGCAGCCAGAGCTCTATTTCAAAGTTAGGTGCATACAGCTGGCACACAGTGGGCCCCCGACAAGCACAGAACCCAGCACGCAGGCACGTGAGACCAAATAAAGCACCTGACTGGCTATGTATATGCCTAAATTCCTGATTGCTCTGTCTCCACGGAGCACCGGTAGGTATGTTTTAGGTGACGTGCAGTTTCAAACACCTAGTTTCAAAAGCTGCGTTGTGTTATACTTTTTGATTTTGCATCAGTTTCATTTAATTCTGTGGCGTCCAACACGCTAACCACTAGCCACATGTGGCTATTTGGCCAATTGAGTGTGACTAGTTGGCTTGAACAATGTGGCTATTTGGCTGGTTGAGTGTGGCTAGTTCACTACAGCAGTTGGACATCACAGATTTAATTGATGTGTTTTCATGACATTTACTTTCTGGACCTTTTTCCCTCTCCAACGTGTCCCCTTTAGGTTGGGATCTTCAAAGGTCCCTATAGGAGCTGCGTGCCCCATATTTAGTAGGAACTGGATGCCCGGCCCCTGTAAGCTCTTTCAATAGTCTCAGCTCTAAAGTTTAATAGTAAAAAAAGTCTCAGCATGCTTTAAAACAAACAAAAAAAAAATCTCAAAAAAAAAAAAAAAAATCAAAGCAGAACACACCCCTACAAACCTGCCTTAAGTCCTATGTCAGGCAACTCAGGACTTTACCCACTCCTAAGGATGCATGTGTGCTTACATTTTAAAACAGGTCACAACTGTATTGCAACCTCAAACATTAAAAAAAGTGAGTCAGGATCACTCCACCCCTCAAGACTGGTTAAAAATCGGGTTACTTTAACAATAATGATTGGGTTCTCTTATTTCCACCTGGTTTCTGAGCCTTTAGGGTGCCCTCAGGTCACACTTTCAACTTTTCGACACAAGCATCAGGGCACAGAACTATTATTTCCACGAGTGCAGATAGTCTCATGTACTCAGCTGTCTCCAGGGCCTGATGCTTAAAGTAAAACACCACTATCATGAGGTGCACGATAAAACTGCCAGAGTTGGAAACACGGCATCGGGTCCTCCCAATAAAGACCAATCCTGAAAGCCTTCATGCAGGAAATATTCCTTAATGGGACATCTGCCAGTGCAAATGCAATGCATCAATCCAGTTAGACTCAGATTCCCGTTTTAGAATACAGGATGTCCCCGCTATACAGCCAAGATACGTTCCAAAAACAGTGGATGTATAGCGAAACGACGTCAAGCGGGGAATTTTTTTTCCCATTTGTGCAAATTGTTGGTTTTTTTGTGCAATGTAAGAGTGGGGAATGGGAGGACTTATAATGCATCAGTTCCTAAAAGTGTCAACTACGCTAGTGCGGAACTGATATGTACTGGGGCGACGTATAGTGGGAATGCCCTGTAATCAGAAAAAGAGAAGGACCCTTCTCCTAGATTACTCAATCCAATTAGGTTTGATCCTGCAAACTTCATGTGCTGAGCTCACCTTAGAGTTAAGTGCCGCAGGAGCAGGCTGCTATTGAAGGAGTTGAAAAGGAGCCTCGAAAATGACCCACCCCTGAATTAAAATACATGGAGCTTGTGTTTATGCTTGAAAAGTGGATACTGCATGTATAAATCGAGACAGTAAAAGGAACTAACAGCATCCCCAGCCCTTTTTTGGAGATGAATATGGACAGTAGAAACTCCTACAACTGATGCCATAACGACACTTACTGGACTGTAGGTCTCTGGGCAACATAAAAAATGAATTTTGACAGACACCCTCCCCCAACCCGGGATATTAAACTTCCCCCAGACAATTATGCAGGTAGGGGATAAAATCCTTGTACTGTCTGATTTGTGGTAGTTCAGTAGGTTGGGTGAGAGGTAAACACAGGATGGTTATTCTACGTGAGGAACGGGAGTGGGCAACAGGGTTCATTTTACTGGTGAAATTCTCACCATTCCTTGTGTAATTAGCCACTTGTCTATGGGCTCCATGTCTGAGTTCCCACCTTTACCTCTCCTCTGTGTTGAGAACAGAAATGCCCATAAAGAAAACTATCGCAAAACCCACGATAAAGTAATAATACAACATCAGTAAAATAGAAGCATACACTGTGCAGAGTCCTTTCTGATAACACACACTTAAGGCCTCCCCCTGCCCCCCCTCCCGGGTTCTGTCACCCTTCTCTGCTATCCCTGTACATCAGAAACAGGTCTCCGGGGCCCTTGGCTTCCTTTGAACAGGTTACAGAGCTAACAGTTTAAGTGAGGCTGACGTTGGTTTTTCTTAGAGGTCAGGATGTGGACTAGACGACTCAGAAATCTGTCAGACCTACAGAAATCTCTAAATGTAAGTGATTCTGGAAAAATCCCTCGTTTTTTGAAGGTTATAATCATTCACAGCTAATATTTATTTCTCCTCCAATTTCTCTTCATTTCCAGACACACTGGCCAGGCTCAGCTTGGCAACGGCAGCCTTATGAGGGGCATGAAGAAGGTGGTAAGGGGAGAGTAAATAATCCCAGCTGGATGAAATGTTTTGGCAGTCTTTCAAACTGCATCGCTTTAAGGGCTTCACTATTTAAGAGGACCAAAACCATAACATCTCATTTCAGGACATGGGCTGGGGAATATATCCCGAGGTGGAATCGTCTGAATCTTCTGAACTTCTCCACAGTCTGGATAACATTAGAGATTATCTCCTGGGCTTCAGCCTTCCCAGGTGCTATCCTGACACATCTTGATGGCAGCTATAGCAATTTCCAACGTGGACACGTAAAAATAAAATATGTTTAGCTGTCTTAATGTGACTTTGCAGCTAGAAACAAGGATAGCCAATTGCCCCGGACCAACCAGCTCTCCATGGCCCTCCATTTGAGAATGACTGCACTACTTCAGTTTGATTAGAAGAATTTTAACACAAGAGAACCTCGCTAAAAGGAGAAGTGTAAGAAGAACATGCTGTAATGGGTTTTGGCCCCTCCCAGGAAGCTCTATAAATAAATAAAAAAATCCTTCGGTTAGCATTCTGTCCTAATTACACCACACGTTAGTTTATGGAGAAGCAGCAACTGCCAACAGGGGCGGATAACTTTTAGACGTTATTAGCATTTTTAATCTCCTCTGAGATGCAGTCCTCGGCAGCCTCGCCTACGTTTGTCAAATGTATTTTGCTGCCTAGCTATTCAGGGTTTACGTTTCTTCCTCGACAATCAGGGCCCTTGATAAACCAGTCATAACATGGGCTAGTTTGACAACCTGGTGTAGTCATCAGGACCTTTGAAAAGAGGGCGAAGATCTGAGCTGTAACGCCATCCCACAGCCCAAAGTTCAGTAGTCCAGGAGAGCGACTGCTTTCCAATACTTTGACCAGTTAGATTAGTTTAGATTTGGTCCTTTGAACTGACAACGCATCAGGCAGAGTAACAGCTTTGCCAGTGTGAGTGACAGGCGGCAGCTGTGCCTGATGCAGGTATAAAATAACAAGACTGCTAATGAATAAGGATACAAACTCCTTGGCCATCCATGAAGTAGTAGAGCCCCCATTGCCAAGGGCCTAATGCATCACCTCAGCACTCAACACTGGTCATTCCAACATTAGCTAGCAACAAAGAAGGGATTAAAGATTCTGCTCTCAGCAGTCTAATCAGCAGCAAGGCACAGCTGGCTTGAATCACCCCAACCATTCATTCCTGTTTCTCACTGGCTCAGAGTGAAGTGCCTCAGAATATAGTGCAAGCTGCCGTCATGAGAGAGCATGGAGAGGGGATCAGCATGGGATGGGGAGATGCAACTCAGCAGATGGAGAAGGCTCTGCAACCTATGAGGAGAGGCTGAGGGATTAAGGCTTATTTAGTCTGCAGAAGAGAAGAGTGAGGGGGGATTTGATGGCAGCCTTCAACTTCCTGAAGGGAGGTTCCAAAGAGGATGGAGAGAGGCTGTTCTCAGTAGTGATGGATGACAGAACAAGGAGCAATGGTCTCAAGTTGCAGTGGGGGAGGTCTAGGCTGGATATTAGGAAAAACTATTTCCCTAGGAGCATGGTGAAACACTGGAATGGGTTACCTAAGAAGGTGGCAGAATCTCCATCCCTAGAGGTTTTTAAGTCCCGGCTTGGCAACACCCTGGGTGGGATGGTTTAGTTGGGGTTGGTCCTGCTTTGGGCAAGGGGCTGGACTTGATGACCTCCTGAAGTCTCTTTTAGCCCTAGGATTCTATGAAGGCTGCATTGGCTCTTCCACGCTCCCTAGTGGTCAACACAGAGCCCAGGTTAGTCTGGAAGCTCTGAACTCCTTCAGCCATCATTAGACTCAGGCTCACCAATGGGGGAGGGGTGACAACAGGGGCAGTTTCCCCAGGACCCAGTGATTCAAAGGGATCCGTGGCTCCCAGCTGCCACCATGGCTACTGCAGCAGCCGTGGCATCTGGAGTCCTGGGCCCTTTAACTCTCCGCTGGATCACTGAGCTGTGTGCTCCAGGCAACACTAAGGGCTGGGTGGGGGCAGCACTGTGCTCTGGGCGGCGCTGAGTGCTGCTGGGAGGGGGGAAGGGGTGATGCGGCATGCTCTGAGTGGGGCTCAAGGCTGGCTGTATCAGCCCCGCCCCTGCCCAAGGCCCTGCCCTTTCCAAAAAATATAAAGCCAGCACTCCCTCTCCCCTGCACACACACTTTGAAGGCTGTTGGCTTCCCTGATTAGACTTACACTGACAACCATGAGAATACAAAGTGACGTGGGAGTTATAAAAAGATATTGGTAAAAAGGGGCGAGGGGAATTATCTGGGAATTTCACTTGGTCTGAACTCAGCTCACATCCCTACATGGGGCTGGCCAAAGGAGTTAAAGGGTGAGCTCTCGCTCTCAGTCATTACTATCTAGTTTGTTGTAACTTCACATAGATTGTGGTCCTTCTGAACCCCTCTATTAACCTTCACAGACAAGAATTAATCAGCATTCACAGAAGGTTACCTACATTTAGTCCTGCAGCAGTGCCTCCCAGAAAGCTAGACATCCAAGCAGACTGAAAGATTACAGAAGCATTCACCCGCTGTGTTTTTGTGATGTTATTTAAGCTGAATCCACCAAGTAGCTAGTCTCTCTAGAAACGGTTACCAAGAAGGAACTTGCTCTTAGAAAATGCCCCTCGCTGGCACCCACATTAAATACAATGGACAGTGCTACTTCCAAATCATTGGTGGGATACAAATGACAAGTCTAACTCAGGTGTTTACCCAGCAATATTGTAGCTCTTGGCACTTCACGCTCCCAGCTTTGTGCTGGAGTGCTTCTGTCAGAGCAATGACTTACCCCTCCAGCGTTCTGTTTTCGCACATCTAGAGCAGATGCCAGTCCTTTGACAGCCTGTGGATCCTCATACGTCACACTGCAACAAAGGAACAAAGAGAACCAATGCAAATCCAGCAGTCACTGAATGTCCGGTCAAATGCATTAGGCACTAATCAACTAGCTGGCTATTTGTTTTATTTGAGACTAGCATGGAGTATATAAAGTTCCATCAATGCAGCAGTTGCTTCCCAGCGCAGACAAAATACATTCTCTGACCCAAGGAGATTACAAATGGATTTCAGATGCAACACGTGGTGTGTAAGAGACAGAGTAGGGTGCGGGAAGAGAGGCAGGACAGGCATCAGATTTGATTTCTCAGTTACTCTCTGAAGGCTAGCGTACAGCACAATGGTGAAGACAGAGTTTTGTGGGTTTTCCTGAGACAGAATGAGATTTAAATCGGCACATTCGTTAGTTACCACAGTAAATTCCACCTGAAGGCTGACTTCTAAAGATGGGGTAATGGTTTTGGAGGTCTGTTTGGAAAGGGCATTGCGAAACGCAGAGGACAGCACAGAAGAATGCATCAAGATGATCGAGAAGCATGCACGTGGGGCGTGAAAGCTGTCATTAATGGTAGAGCGGCGGAGGAGGAGAACACACCGGGTCTAGATAGAAAAGCAGTTAAGTTTACATGAAGCCTTAAAAGGTGCTAACAAGAAGCTCGAACATAATGTGGTGAGGGGGAAGCCAGTGGAGGGAAAGGGAGACACGACCTCATCAGATAATGGATAGGAAAGAAGGTCCTGCCAGTTAAAGGACATGTTGGCAGTGGCCACAGTAATCAACAAGTGGTATAAGAAGAGATGCAGGAAAATACGCTACCTCAGCTCGCTAGAGCCACAGCCTCTTTACTGGGAATTTCAAAAAACACGTAAAATTACCACTGAAAAAGATTCATAGCTATAGTTACTGAGCTAAGGGAGCACTACCATCCCTTCTCCTTCATGCACAAGGGCTAGTGACTGACTCTCTCGGGCAGATACCAACACCTACCTGTAAATTAGCCACTGGGTGGTGCTACATGCCTGACTTGGTGAAATACCTCTCCCGGGCATGCCTGCTTCTACCAGCCTGAGGGCCTGCGATCCAGTCTCTCACTTGCTTCTGCAGCAGAATAAGCTACAGCCAAGTCTCTGGAGAGCTGCTTCACTCTATTTTAACAGCACAAGAGCTAATGAAAGTACAATAATCCTCCCTTCTGAAATGATGGATTTGTGTGTGCTCTTTGCTCCACTACCTCCCAGATGATGGAGATGGAGTCGCAGGCCGAGGAGAGCAGTTTCACGTTTCATTTAGTACAAGAGGTGTAATGGAAACCTTGTAAAGGATCTGGATTTAGATCCCACCATTAGGTATTTACCCCAGGCTTAGCACCTTAGTGTGAATTCAGCCGAATCTCAGAAACCTTCCAAGCCTCCTAGAAGCCAGGCTCCAGGTCACGCATAGATGTCTATACTGCAATTAAACAGTACTGTAGCCAGCCTCCACGTCTGGTGGCATGGGCCAGCCACAGGTTTTTAATTATAGGATAGCCACTAAGCCACTGCTAGTCTCCCAAAGTTGACTCATGCTCTGATATCTTCATGGATATTTAAGGGGAGTTTCATTCCCACGCACATCCTGTAGAAAAATAATTGAAGGGACTGAATTTATAAGTTTCTAGGTGGCTTAGAAATTCAAAGGTGAAACGAGACGGCACCTGAAATTACTGAACCAATCTACAGTGGACCTTGGCCTATAAAAATGACCTCTACAGCTACTCAAATAATCCACTGAAATCCAGCAGGAGGAAACCTATATTAAGCAAGGTCAGAGGACAAAAATCCACAAAGTTTGAGTTATAAAATAATTTTGATCTGAGGCGGCCTCAGATTTTGTTCCCTAGGAATACACAGCATTTGAAACCAAATCCCCACTTACTTCTTCCGCTGATCCGCCAAGGAACTGCCTCTTGTCTGCGCAAACATGTCGAAGTCATCTCGAGGGTTACAGTGTTGAAGGGAGCTGAGTGTTCCACTGACACTGTTTGTGCCCAAGTCTACAGGAACAACCACCACCAAAGTACAGAGTGTAAGGGAAAGGAACCAACCAAATAGTGAACTGTGATCAAATATCAGTTGGGACAACCAGCGATACACAAGCAATCATCAGCAATATAGGATAGTTACAGTGTAAACTAGAGGATAGCCATAATGTTGCACTGATGAAGCGTGAAGGAGAATCCTCTGGGCCCAGTCCATAAACGACAGCATCTGCTAGTCACAGCCTTGCTTATTATACACAGTATCTGCTAGCAGAACTTTTACCTTGAGTAGTATGGACAGACATTTCCCATCTCCCAAGAACCAGGATATAAACTCTACCTCCTAAGTAGTATAAAGCTGCCTTCTCCCCTCCCATCTCCCCGTTTCATTACGTTTTTGAGATCCCAGGCAGGGAAGGAATGAGGAAAAACTGAAATGCAGGAAAGTGAGTGACGAACAGATGAAGAAAATTAATGGAATGAGAGAAAGTCATTTCTATTTTTCTGTATTGCAAATCTGCACTGAGATTCAGTTGGTTTCACACAGTGCTGTCAGAGCTAAGAGAACAATCACAGCCACACAGCTAATTTTAAACAATTTTCATAGATTATAAAGCCGGAATGGACTCCTGTGATCATTTTGTCTGACCTCCTGTGTAACACAGAGCAAAGGACTTCCCAGAATTAGTTCCTGTTTAAACTAGAGTATCTCTCTTGGGAAATCTCTCGTTTTAAAAATCGCCAGTGAAGAACTGCCACAACTCATGTTAAGTTGTTCTAATTAGCCTGTTAAAAATGGGTGCCTATTTTCAGTCTGCTTTTACCTACATCCTTCTTGAATTATAGACACCAGAATTGGACTCAATATTCCAGGAGCAGTTGCACGAGTGCCAAGCAGAGCAGTAATAGAACCTTCTTACGCCTGCTCGATGTTCTCATTTATAAATCCAAAGATCACCTTAGCCCTTTTGATGGCAGTGTCACACTGGGAGCCCATGTTCAGCAGATTACTCTGAAGTCTTTTGCAGAGTCTCTGCTTCCCAGAAGACAGCGCCCACCCGCCCCTCCCCCCCCATCCCGTAAGCATGGCCTGAACTCTTTATTCCTAGATGTATGACTTCACATTTGGCCATACTAAAATGCATATTGTTTGCTTGTGCCAAGCTTACCAAATGATCCAAATTACTCTGTACCAGTGACCTGTCCTCTGCATTTATCACTCCCCCCACATTTGGGCGATGTGCAAATGTTATCAGTAACAATTTTGGGAATTTTTTTCAAATTTTTCTACCGTGATTTACAAGTTTTATATTTAAACTGGTTTTCAACCCCAATGTCCCTTGAATTAATACAGAATACCAAGCTCCAAATGTTGGCATTTCTTTGATGAAAAATGCTCACTAAAATAATTTACTGTTCAGTAAGACAGCATGCCACAAACCCCCTGTGACAGCTGTTCTGTGCAAGGATTCCAGTTTTTTCAGCTTTAGTTCTTCATCCTATGCCTCTCCCCATTGTTAAACTGGATGGGAAGCCAACATGGAGGTCAAGCAGAGTGCCCAGCTCAAGAGCCCTTTAATCTAGTATAACCCGCAAGATTTTGCGCTTGGACAGAACCATTCATCTGAGGATTTCAATTAAAGTTTTTAAAAGTGCTTCTAAGACTCATGCCCCTGTGGAGCAGGTAAAGGAATAATATCCTGCCTTTACAGCTAGGAAAAGGAAAGCCTGGAGGTTAAGTGACTAGACCAAGGCTACCCAGTGATTCAGTGACAGACTAAAGCCCCTATCCATCTAATTTTCCCCTGTTCTAACCACTGGACAAAGCTTTTTACCCACAGCCCAGCTTAATGTTGTAACTTATCTCATACTAAATCCATGCGCTTATTAAACTACAGGGACCCAAAGACCGGTCCACCCCAAAGTGATTAGGGACTAGTCTTGAACAGCTGCTATTCCTTGCTGATCTGCCCTTTAAAAATTAGGCACTTACCAAGCCCAGCAAGTTGCGAGGAAAGTGAAGTTGGGGGTGCTGTGTTCCCCACCATGGGGCTCACGACAGCTGGAGAGCCAGGGCCCAGATCTATTAAATTATCCTCTGTCACCTCACTCAGCACCTGTTGGGACAGTCAAGGTGGCAGATTATGCATCCCACTGAGCAACTGTTACAGAGACAAAATAAACCAAGAACGATGGATGCTTCCTATACAAGCCCTCGCTGGAAAGCTGTTGTAAATGGGAGCATTTTAATTAGGCTCTTAGATGATGAATGCAACACAAGGAGAGCGAAAAGCTATTTATCTGGCTGGGTCACTGTCCAAAAAGCACTTTAGGCTTAACATCTGGCTTGCCATTACAGTATAATCCCATCCAATGCAGTCTTGAAGAAAATCTCTCTCACGTGTCTCCCATATCACCTCAGAATTGGTTAACCTGCTTCTGTCTCCTCACCCCCTTTAGCTTTGGAGCCAGATAATAGTAAGAGCTGAGCTCCCAAAAGCCTCTGTCTTTCACCTCAACTTGTACATTAAATATGAACCAGTCATGGAAATGTTCTCCTCCTTAACTAGTGTTACAATGCAGGCACTCAGCGTGTGTTGGACAGATGTCTCCTCCTCTGAGCATGCCGCCACTGTAGAAGATGAACTGGATACTTACTCCATTACTGGCGCTTTGCCGAACGGCCTGATCTGTATCGTTCAAACCTGTTGTAAAACAAAAGGAGAGAGACCATCACACCCCCACACGCACTCTGAGCAAGTCAAGCTCAAGACAAAGCCAGGACAGGTCAGTGGGGGTTGAAGACAGCAGCAGCTGGGAGATCCCACTGACTCCCAGAAAGAACTATGAGGAAGGAAAGGAAATAACTGCAGAAGTTGTATTCTTGGGCTCCGGCAGTGTAGGCAGCGTGAAGCTTCTCTTCTTCAACCGCCACTCGAAAGGACATTCTGAAGAAACAGGATAGGAGAACTTGGAGGCAGAGGGGTAATGCCCCTGGCCGGATAGTTGAATGCTACTGTAAGTCTTGCTCCCATCACCCTGCATACCCTCAGTCCCCCCAGTATTTCTTCCTTTGCAGAGCTGCACCAAAGGAGTGTGCTCCAGTGCACTCAGTGCTTCTGCAAACCCCATCTCTCTCAACATCTCATGGCTCCGGCCCCAAATCTAACCACTCCTCAGCACTCAGCAGCTGCTCTTGGTCAGTGTCCAGACCACTGTTTCTTAAACTATGTTCCGCGGAACACTGGTATTCCGCAAACACCACACAGGTGTGCCGCAACCTCTTCCTTGTTTTTGTTATTTCTTTGTTTTATCTTTTTGTCTGTCTTTTTTTTTTTTTTTTTTTTGAAGAAAATTTTCATAGGTGTTCCGCATAAAAAAATATTATTGTTTGGTGTTCCGGGGTCTCAAAAAGTTTAAGAAACACTGGCCCAGACAGACACTCTCCAAGCACAAAACAAATGACTTTAGCTAAATCAAATTAATTAGAGGGTCATCTTCCCCCACTAGCTGTATGTCTGACACCTAGGCTCCACCTTAACAGTCACTAAAAATGGTTTCCCCTGCTCCCTTAGCTACCCTCATGCAGCTCTAAGAACATGAGAACAGTCATAGGGGGGTCCATCTAGTCCAGTATCCTGTCTTCCAGCAGCGGCCAATGTCACATGCTTCAGAGAGAGGATGAACAGAACAGGCAATCATCAAGTGATTCATTTTCCTTCATTCACTCCCAGCTTTGAGCAAACAGAGGCTAGGGAAACTCAGAGCATGGAATTGAAACCCTGATCATCCTCACTAATAATCACTAATGGGTCTGTTCTCTATGAATTTATCTAGGTTTTTTTTAAATGCCGTTATAGCTTTGGCCTTTACAACATCCCCTGGCAATGAGTTCCACAGATTAACTGTACGTTGTGTGAAGAAATACTTCCTTTTATTTTAATTTCTATTTTTATTTTAATGACTATTAATTTCATTGGGTGACCCATGGTTCTTGTATTATTTGAAGTAGTAAACAACACTATCTAATTTCTCCACACCAGTCAAAATTTTTGTAGATTTCAGAGAGTGTTAGTCTGTTTCAGCAAAAACAACAAGGAATCCATTGGAACCTTAAAGACTAACAAATGTATTAGGGCATCATATATATAGTAGCCCAGTGTCTGAGTCTGTAACGCCGAAATGCTGGCTGTTCCCTCTGGGTGGCGCTATTGCCTGAAATGCTGGCTGTTCCCTCTGGGTGGCGCTATTGCCTGAAATGCTGGCTGTTCCCTCTGGGTGGCGCTGTTGATGAAATTTTGGCTGTTCCCTCTGGGCGGCCCGTGCTGCATGGAGAGTGCGGGGTCCAAACGGCCGCTTGCTCCGCTTGCTCCCCCGCAGCAGCCCGGCTGAGCGGCGCAGAAGTCAGCCGAGTGCCACGGTGGGAGGCGAAGGGGGGCGGGGCAGTGACGTGTGGCATGACAGTGGCTCCAGGCCCTGCCCCCTGGCCGTGAACGTCACTGCCCCGCCCCCCTTCGCCTCCCGCCGTGGAGCTCGGCTGACTTCTGCACTGCTCAGCCAGGCCGCCGCGTGGGAGCAAGCGGCTCAAGCGACCGTTTGGGCTCCGCGCCCCCCATGCAGCATGGGAGTGCGGAGCCCAAACGGCCATTTGGGCTCCGCGGTCCCCTGAGCGAGAGGCAGGAGGGGGAGGAGAAGTGAAAGAGAGAGACAGAGAGAGAGGCAGGAGGCAGAGGAGAGCTGAGGGAGGGCGCGGGGAGGGAGGGAAAAGGGGAGGGGGAGAGAGAGGGAGAGAGCGTGCGCTCAGGAGAGAAGACCGACGTGGAGGAGGGACCTGAAAATCCCATCTTATGACGGGCTAATTGGCTCATCATATATATAGTAGCCCAGTGTCTGAGAGTCTGTAACACTGAAATGCTGGCTGTTTCCTCTGGGCGGTGCTGTTGCTGAAATGCTGGCTGTTCCCTCTGGGTGGTCCGTGCTGCATGGGGAGTGCGGGACCGAAATGGCTGCTTGTGCCGCTTGCTCCCCCGCGGTGGCCCGGCTGAGCGGCGCAGAAGTCAGTCGAGTGCCACGGCGGGAGGCGAAGGGGGGTGGGGCGGTGACGTGCGGCGTGACAGCGGCTCCAGGCCCCGCCCCCTCGCCGTGAACGTCACCGCCCAGCCCCCCTTCGCCTCCCACCGTGGCGCTTGGCTGACTTCTGCACCGCTCAGCCAGGCTGCCACGTGGGAGCAAGTGGTGCAAGCGACCATTTGGGCTCCGCGCTCCCCATGCAGCACGGGGAGTGTGGAGCCCAAACAGCCGTTTGGGCTCCGCGGTCCCCTGAGTGAGAGGCAGGAGGGGGAGGAGAAGAGAAAGAGAGAGACAGAGAGAGAGGCAGGAAGCAGAGGAGAGCTGAGAGAGAGAGAGAGGGGGAGGCAATAGGAGAAAGAGAGAGAGAGAGACGGAGCGAGAGACGGGAGGCTCAGGCGAGAAGACCGACATGGAGGAGAGACCTGAAAATCCCGTTTTATGACGGGCTAATTGGCTAGTTAGGAAATAAGCATTCATGAGCTATAAGTCAAAGTTTATGCCCTAATAAATCTGTTAGCCCTTGAAATACCACTAGGTTCTTTGCTGTTTTTGCCAAAATTGTACAGACTTCTATCAGATCCCCTTTTAGTTGTCTCTTTTCCAAGCTGAAAAACCCCAGTCATATCTCTCCTCACATGTAAACTGTTCCACACCCCTAATTTTTGTTACCCTGGTCTGTATCTTTTCCAATTCTAATATATCTTTTTTGAGATATGGTAACTAGATCTTCACACAGCATTCAAGGTGTGGGCACACCATGGATTTATGTAGGGACATTATGATATTTTGTGTCGTATTATCCATCCCTTTCTTAATGATTCCTAACATTCTGTTAGCTTGTTTGACTGCTGCTGTACAATTAGCAGATCTTTTCAGAGAACTAGGCACAATGTCTCCAAGATCTCTTTGTTCAGTGGTAACAGCTAATTTAGTCCCCATCATTTTATATGTGTAGCTGGGATTATGGTTTTCAACATGCATTGCTTTGCTGTTATGAACACTGAATTTCACCTGACATTTTGTTGCCCAGTCACACAAGTTTCGTGAGATCCCTCCGTAACCCTTAGCCATCTTCTTTGGACTATCTTAATTTTGTATCATCTGCAAATTTTGCCACCTCACTGTTTACTCCTTTCCCCCAAATCATGATACCATTTATATTTTTGTGTTAGTCTCTAAGGTGCTGCAGGGCTATTTGTTGTTCTTTAAGTTTTTTCAGTTACAGACTAACACAGCTACCTCTCTGAAACCCTTTCCCCAGATCATTTACATATACGTTGAACAGCACGGGTGCCAATATGGATCACCGGGGATGCCACTATTTACCTCTCTCCATTCTGAAAGCAGACATTTATTCTTACTCTTTGTCTCCAATCTTTTAGCCAGATATCAATCCATGAGAGGACCTTCCCTCTTATCCCATGAGGACTTACTTTGCTTAAGAGGAACCTTGTCAAAGGCTTTCTGAAAGTCAAACTACACTGGATCACCCTTGTTTGTTGATGCTCTCTCAGAATTCTAATAAACTTACAAAACAACAAATGGTCTGGTAGCACTTTATAGACTAACAAAACATATAGATGGTATCTTGAGCTTTTGTGGGCACAGCCCACTTCTTCAGATGACTGGACTTTTAGGTCTAATAGATTGGTGAGGCACACTTTTCCTTTCCAAAAGTCATCCGTTATCCTCTTTCCTTATTATGAAACAAAATACCCAATGTTTTAAAGTCAGCTTGTTTCTGAATAAAGATTAGATTCTCCAACCCCCTGCACCTGCTATGAAGGTCAGGACTTGTGCATGTTACAGAATGTTAGGAATCATTCAATACCAGGGGTCTTTTGCCAGCAGGACATCATCAGAGTGAACTGTGAAGGCTTATTAAAACTAACAGTGGAAGTTAAATTTTTAATTATGTGCAACTATGAAGAGACATGCCGGCCCACATTTCTGTAAGCATCTATGGTAGTTGTGCATGCTCAACTGCTCTGAAATATCTTGCAATTGGGCTCTGCCTGCAGTTGGGCTCCAAACAATGAAAGCATCCCCACAGTAGCACCCACTTCTCACTAGAAAGGTGTACAAGCCATTTTCTCCTCTGAACCATAAGCTCCAAATTCAAGACCTCCGATCCTGGTTGCATGCACTGATAGTATTATAGTCGTCAGTGATGCCAGAAAACAGCATCTAGAATTTTGAACTGAGTAATGCAGGTAAAAGAGCAGGAGGAGAAACTGGTGTCCACATGCTTGAAATATTCAAACCTATGCAATGATTCTGCAATTTATTTGCTCTTTTCAAACAGATTTTTTTGAAACAGGGCAGCTGGCCTTTACTAGAGATGTAAAATCCCGTTTAATTGGTTAACTGGGTTAACTGGTTAAACATAATGTTTAACTGCTTAACCAATTAATGGGGGTGGGCTGGAGTGACCCATCTGCCTCTGACAGGGGCTGCTCCAGCTAGGCCAGAGTGCCTCCCACCCACGGTGAGCTCCGCGGTGCTGGAGCAGCCCCCTGCCTGCGGCAGGCGGGCAGCTGCTCCAGCACCCATCAAGGGTGATGCTTACCGATTAACCATTCACATCCCTAATCTTTTCCTATAAAATGCAATAAGAAGCTTAACCCTGTGGTGATCAGTTTGCACTCTGAGCCTTAGTCAGAGACCTTTACACTTTGCTCCTTGGAAAAATGCTGCTGAAGGGTGCTGAATTGTTCCAGTCCAGAGCATGGAAGAACAATTCTAGTTTGGAAATGATGAAATGTCTGGTACCAAAGACTAGGCGAAATGGAATGGGGATATGGATTTTCTGCATCAATGTGCAGTTTTTCTGTGACAGCACAAAATCACATAGCTAGAGTCTAATTTAATTTTAAAAAGCTTTTTATAAATGAGGCTTGTGTTGTCAGGAGGGAAGATAAGCCTCCTTTTTAATAGGTTTGCCTCCTGTACCAATCATTCAGGGAAAGATTAAACTTCCCCAAGAGTACTGCATTTAGCTGGATATGTAATGTAACAGCAATCAGTTTCCTCATTTTAAAATACATTTCGGGTTTTGAATTTATCAAGGTAGGAGCACAGACCTTAGTTGCAACTTTTACAAACCAGAAGTCATAGCTACATTCAAATCAGTTTTCTTTTTTGAGATTCTAAAAGAAACCAAAATTCAGTGGCTATGAAAAAAGTCCTAGCAACTTTTAAAAACATCTGAGAGCTTTCCAGGCAACAGGGAGGAATTTAAGGCCAATCAAAACTGAAAATACCCAAATTCTTCATACAAGTTTCTTGGTCCAGTTCCCTCAGATTTCTTTGCATTCCATCAGAAGATGACTCTTACTGGTTGCTTAAAAATTTGCCCTGCATTTGCGGGAAAATCCAAAAGGTGGCAATAAACAGGAAACGATGTCCCACCTCTCATATCTGAGGAAGACGTTATTTAAATCATCATTCACATGCAGCAGTTCCTCCGTGACTTCTTCATTGGACACTCGGGAGATAAGTTCCACAATTCTCTGTTGCATAGCTCGACAGGTTCGGTTCAGTTCCTAAGGAAAGAAATTGCACACACGTATATTACGATCTCCAGTGAAGAACAAGTATATTTGCTTGAGCCCTGTATGCAGCCATATACATCACTGGCTCAGCAGTCTTGATCCACTGGAAAACACCAACACAACATGGATTATGGAAGAGTAAATGCCACCCAAGAGAACACACATTCCAAAAGGACCATGGCCTGAAACTGTGAGGGCCTATTTATGACTCCATGTCCAGATTTTTCTTGAATCAAACTATCATAATCAGGAGTGCTGACAAGCACCTGGTGACTAAAGGGTTAACTCAGGTACCTGGCAAAGGTGTGGGGCAGTCAGCCAATAACAATGCAGATAGGAATTTCAAACTGGGAAAGAAGGGTTTTTCTCTCTCTCCTTTGTTTGAGATCAGAAGAGTTTCTCCCAGGGTTTGAGGGAGATGGGAGATGCTTCTCTCTCTCCAAGAACAGACACTTAAAATGTGTAAGTAGGGAAAAGTTTAGGTAGTCCGTCAGGGTTTATTGTTTTCCTTCTTCAGAGGTTTGGAAATCATGTCTGAGCTTGCTAATTGGCTTTTTTCTCTTTTGTAACTAAGCATTACAGCCCAGGAGTTTTCCCTGAATATCTATATCATATGGTGGTTCTTTCCATCTAGCCAATGTACTATGCTTGCAACTGTAGTTTTGTTTTGATAATAAAAGATTGGTTTTTTTTCCCCCTAATTAACCGGTATTGGTTGATTGTTGCGTCCTTAAGACTCAGTGCTTAGTTACAAGGGCAGAGTCCATTGTTGTCTGTGGATTCCTCTGTTTTTCCCAACTCCAAGCAAAACGGAGGTGGGGGCAGGGAGGAGAGCTTTACCTTAGGGAAGGGATTTCCCAAGTGATCTCTTCCCTGATTTTCTTGGAATTACTTGGGTGATGGCAGCGGGTCCCCCAGAATCTGGGTATTAGGATTGTTTGGGGGGGGGGGGGAGAGAGGAGTTTTTATACTAGAGTCTGTAGAGGCAAGGTTTTGGAGTGCTCTTGCGGGCCCCCAACATCTGCATTTATAGTGTCAGAGTGGGGAACAGTCTTGACACACACATACGTGGCAAAGATTTTAACAAAATTATACACCTATGGATTAATTTCATAAATACTTTTGAGAATAAGCATACTACAGTTAGGGCCTCCAAGAATGGAGACATGCAGGCTTTCTGTCCAGCAGCACAAAGCACCAAAAAAGTATTGTGCTGTGGGGTTTGGGAACCTGGTATTTGGTATCAGTGATCACTGGTATTTGCCACTGGTTTGGCTCAACACAGGGAAAAAGAAACACCCCAGCAGCTGGGAAAATGGAGGCACACAGCACAAAGTGCAAACATGTAAATGGGAATCAACAAGAGCTACACAGTTTGCTGAACTAGAGGCAGACACATTCTGGATAGTACAAGGGACATCAAAATGCATTTAATTAAATAATCGTGTAACCGGTGAAAATTTTCAGTGGTTACACAGTTACACGCAGAGGGCCAGCAGCTCCTGCCTGCCACCTATCTGATACATAGCCATGCACATTTACTGATGAGCCCTGGCCCATTGGTTAACCATGTACACGGTTACACTTTCACATCCCTAGATAGCAGTATTACATAGCACCAAACAGGAGAATCTCATCACAGTCGCTGTGTCCACTGATAAGATATAACCCAGGGCACTGAATGCTTAAGGAGAGAATCTTACAGGCTAGGCTGCATAGATGTGTGCATCGCAGAAGTCTTTCACCCTAAGGGGTAGGAGTTCAAGTCTGCCTTAATTAGGTGACCTCATGCTTCCCACCCCACCTCCATTCAATGGGCAGATTCTTTCAGCTCTGCTCTGGCAGTCGCAGGGGGCACAGGGTTGCAACTGTATGGACCAGAAGTTAAAACTGACGTGTCAGCAGAGCTGCTTCTCACCACTGGGGAGGTCCCCGTTTTACTCCAGTGAGCATAAGCTTTTTGCCCAAATCATGCCCCACTTCTTTGCCCCAGCCTTCCCCAGAGAGGGAATTCAGCACTAAGCAAGGGTGACTTGTTGGTACATAACCTTTGGGATGAAAGCAGAACGTGTTTGTTTTCCTTCCCGGCGCTGACATTCTAAGCTGTGGATAAATTTCACGTCAGGCAAGCCAGCTGCCTGAACAGCTTGAGGAACATGTTCTCCAATGTCAGTTTTGATCCCGTCACTTTCGAAGCAGATTGTGACATTTCAGAG